>JARHVA010001477.1:822500-1452500 GCA_037957365.1 Torreya grandis
GTGGAAGGTCACCAATCTCGAGGGAGATGAATTGGTGTGACTTCCACTATTTACAACAATATAGAATTCGAGGAATTACTATTCTTAGAAACTTACTATTTTTAGATTGCACTACTAAAATTAAAATTTGGGACACTTCCATTGGGTTTTAGGGGTTCAAACTTCATTGAGCAAAGCTCCATGCCATGTCACGATGTTCCCCTCATTATTAGCTTTCTAATGGTTCAAATAGTGAGTCAATTGGAGCTATGATGCAAAAATTATGGCTCCCAAAAGTTCCACCATCAATTGGGATAGACCCATCACCTGAATTGGCATCTGAATTGTTGTCCAGATCATTCCTCCCTCTTTGAGAAGCAATGGTCCCCATTACATCAATATTTTTCATCAAGTGTGGTAGTTGTACTTTGATTTGATTCACAATGCATACTTGGAAGGGATTGTGATTTATGGAACTATGCAGGGCCCAATTGTTCACCATTTCTGTCTAACCATTAGTTTATGGATGGAAGGCCATGAACTTCTTCATCTTGGCATCTATTTTCTTCTATTGTTGTGTTGTTTGTGTAGTCAAGGCTGTAACATCAGCCCTTTTCAATTCTTGTGGCTTGACCACCATGAGAACAAATTTCTTGGCACTAATCAGAGAGACATATGTAGAAGGTGGTACTTCTAGTACCCTGTAGTGCCATGTTCCAAGAGTGAGAGTGATCCTTCTAGTTCCTGATTCATATATAACATGTTGATCATACATGAATGGATGACCAAAGAGTACATCACAAACATCTAGATTGACCACATCACATAAGACCTCATCTTGGAAAGGTTATATTGCATATGAGAGAACACATTGGTGGGTGATACGGAGGTTTCTCCCTGGACTCAACCATCTAATACTGTATGGTTTTGGGTGAGGCTTCATGGATAGATTTAGGCTTTTCACAACATTAGCAGAGAGTAAATTCTTTTGACTTCCACTATCAAGAATGAAATGTAGAGGCTTACCTTTCACCCATAACTTAGAGTGAAACAACCTTTCCTTTTCATCTAGCATCTTGTCATGTGTCTATGATGAAGCAATAATGGCTTCAAGATTAGCATCTATAATTTATTCTTCAACCTCTTCGACTATAGGGTCTATATCAAGTAGAGTAGAGGATTGTGACTTAAAAAGCAGTGATTTGATAGCTTGACATTCTTCTTTGGAGTGAGTTCCAAATTTGTGATAATCACACCACTTCCCAGTCTTTCCTTCCTTTTGCTTCCAATTTTGGCCTCATGTTTGACCTTCTTTGTCACTTTTCCATTTTGAAGATTGATTCTTTATATTCATTCTTCCATGCTTTTGCTCAATCTTCACTGCAAACTTGTATGCCTCACCAATGGTTTCCAAATTGAAAAGTTCCATTTTTCCCGTATTTACCATTGTAGTCCACCATGATATTTGATAACCTTGTGTTTCTCACTTTCTTGGATGCCTAATCTCATAGATAGAGAATGAAAAATGTCAGTGTAATCTTGAATAGATTGTTTCTTACCTTGGCAAAGTTATTGCCACTCTATATACATATCATCATATGGTTCAATGGGGTAGTATTCTTCCTTTACAGCATCTATGAAATCATCCCATGTAGGTTCTATCTCAAGGCCAATATCATCTACACTAAATCTCTTTTTGTACACTTCCCACCAATTTTTGACAGGCAATGATGCTATCAAAAGAGCAAAAGTAATCTTCTCTTTATCAGTGAATTTATTTATAAAAAAATAAGATGACAATTGATCCAACCAATTTTCTCCTACATCAGCATTGATTTTTCCTTCAAATGTAGGGATATCAAAATTCACCTGAACCTTGAAGGGTGTTGGGGCACTAAAAGGATGTGTAGGTGCAGATGAGGAGCCAAAATTTCCCATCGAGATTTGTTGGAGAATTTGAGTGAATTGTTGTAGCATATGTGCTTGTTGTTGTTGGAGGGCTTCAGTCACCATTTCCTTGAAAGGATTAGATGCCTTGGTGTTGTCCACCATTTTAAGTCATTTGGAGTGAATAGATGGATATTCTGTTGGTTTTATTTTCCACCCAAGCTTCCTGTAATCTGACCTCATCCTCAAGATCATACACTCTAAAGACAAACCACTCTGATACCACTAATCCAAAACTTGAAATATTTGGTTGAAAGATAATTTAGAAATAAGAAAAACACAATTCAAATAATGATATCTCTGGAAAGAGATGTTTTATTTATCAAAATTGCAGACCCAAACATATGCTTATCTCTAAGAAGAGATGTCTTATTTCCATTTTGCATTACATCTTCATTTATACATGTTTTGAAGGTGTGGAGAGGATGTGGAAGGTCACCAATCTTGAGGGAGATGAATTGGTTTGACTTCCATGATTTACAACAATACAGAATTCGAGGAATTATGATTTTTAGAAACTTACTATGTTTAGACTGCACTACTAAAATTAAAATTTGGGACACTTCCATTGGTTTTTAGGGGGTCAAGATTCATTTATTGGAGCTCCATGCCATCTCACAATGTTCCCCTCATTATTATCTTTCCAACGGTTTAGATGGTGAGTCAATTGGAGCTACAGTGCAAAAGTTATGGCTCCCAGAAGTTCTGCCATCAATTGGGGTAGACCCATCACCCGAATTGTCATCTGAATTATTGTCTGGATCAAATCATCATCTAAAAAATCAATATGGCCTATTATTGGTGGGCTAGGGGGTTAAAATATGTAAGGTTCATCCTAATTAGATACACTTAGAATATAAAAAAAATCATGGAATTAAAATCACTAGCACGAAGGTCTCCACTTTCAATCTCCAAATATTCCTCATCAAGACAAATATTCTATAAACATGTTAATCCATGTGTACTAGACACACCTCTAAGAGATAAATTAGGGAAGTCAAAACCTAAAAATTGTAGTGTTCCTCTGCTCTATTCTAGAAATGAAATATTTTTACCATTTGCATGAATTGGGTTTGGTGGAGGTGGTGTGTGAATAATTTTCCCCATATATTAAGGGTAAGCTACAAAAATAAATTATATTTAAAAAGGGAAAATTAAAATCCAAATAATAATTCTAATTTTAAATTAAACATTTAGTAATTATAGATGGAGAGGGTATGTCCTCTAATATACATGTCATAATCAATGTCATGATCATGGTTTCAACTATAAAATGAAATCACTCAACTGATAAGATCTTTAATTTAATAGACTTCACTTCAAAAATTAAAATTTCAAATGTAAAAAAACTTGAACAAGTGGTCGAGAAGACCATGTAACATGAAATTTTGGAGTTTTTGAGCTCCTTCAACTTTAAGCTTGTAATGATATTAATTCACCAAATAATAATAATAACAAAAATATATCAAAATGATATGGAAATATGGTATATTTTATGAATAATGGATAATACACTTAGAGGGGGAAACCTCCCAAATGCTTGCAATAAGAATTGAATACTCAAATATGATGATAAACAACTACCCACAACCTCCTATATATAGTTTACCTAGGCCATGGTTAATCCATAGGCAAACCTACTAACCCAATGAAATAATATAGAAATGTGATATAACATCAAAGAGGGATAATTAAGCCACAAGTCAATTATTCCTATCTTGATAGGTTAGGTCTATAACATTCCCTTCCCCTTCAAACCAACATTGTCCTCAATGTTAAACAACTCTGGATGTTATTTAAGAAAATATTTTCCCTCCCAAGTTTCATCCTCACTACTCATATTCTTCCACTTGATCATATATTTATTAATCTCTATTGTTCTCAACCTCATAGCACATGTTTTTAGGATCTTTAATTATTTAAAAATGACTTGTCCTTGTTCATCTAGTTCTTGTAGTTATGTCTAGGCTGAAAGTTTATATCCAATAACTATCTTCCAGCATAAAACATGAAATACAAGGTGTATGCAAGATGTATAAGGTAACTCTAGCTTGTAAGCCAAATTTATGATTTTTTTTATAACTTTTTAAGGGCCATGATACTTAGGAGCAAGTTTGTTTTCAATTTTTTTTGCTGTAAGGACATTTATTTATAAGGTTGTAAACATATAAATACCTAGTCATCCACATCAAAATATTTCTCACTATAGTGTTGATCTTCTTTTTTCTTCATCCTATTTTGAGCCAATTCCAAAGTCTCTTTCAAACTAGTTAAAACCTCTTGTTGATGCTAAATGTGCTCCTCCACATCTTGAACCTTGGTTTGCACCCTTAAGGAATAAGTGATGGAGGATGGATGGTAACTATATAGTGCTAGATATGGGGACATTTTAAAATAGGTATGGAAAGATGTGTTATACCACCATTCTATATGTGGTATCCATTTAACCCAACATTCTTATTTATCTAATATAAAACAATAGAGATACCCCTCTAAACATTTCTTGATGACTTATGTTTGTCCATCAGATGGGGGGTAGTAAGATGAGCTTTGAGCTAGCTAAGTACCCAAATAAGAAAATATTTTAGTCCAAAAATTACCAATGAAAATATGATCATGATCACTTACAATTATTTTTGGGGTTTGATGTAATTTTAGAACTACCTCCAAAACAATAGTCTCTACTATACTTATTTTAAATGGGTGTGAAAGAGCACAAAAATGGGCATATTTTGTAAGCCTATCAAAAATCATGAAGATACCATTCTTACCTTCATAATAAGGTAACCCTATGATGAAATCTATGGAAACCTCCTCTCACCTTTGACAAGGAACTGTTAAAGGTTGTAACATACCTAGGGTTCTAATTGCCTCACATTTGTTCTATTGGCATATCAAGAATTCTACCACAAAGTTTGGTACATTTCCCTTGATTCATTCCAAAATACTTATCACTTGATTTTGTGATAAGTTTTCAAGAATTCAAAGTGTCCCCCAATTGGAGATGCATGTAACTCTGCAAGAATCTTATGATTCAACTCTAAATATTTGCACAAGTATAACCTATCCAAATACCATAGGGCATTACCTTTCCATTCAAAATTTTAAAAGTATATATAACCTTGATAGATATTCTGAATTAGAACCTATGTATCCTTGTCTTCTCCCCACTCTAACCTAGCTACGTGTACCCAATCTACCTTCAACATGGAAATTGGACAAAGTAATGCTTTTATGGATCTATCCACCTAGATAGTACATTTGCTACTAATTTATCTTTACCCTTCTTGTATATGACTTCAAAATAATACCCTAACATCTTTTTTTACCCACTTTTGTTATTCCTTAGATGATAATCTTTGCTCCAAAAATTATTTGTGAATCTCATGATCCATTTTTGCCTTAAAATGTCTACCCATCAGATAGGGCCTCCATTATTTTTTGGCATGAAGAATATCCATAATTTATTTCTCATAGATATGTTTTTTGAGATTATTTCCTTTGAATTGATGGCTCTCAAATGGAAGGGGTCTTCCTTATTTCATTAGTAATGCTTCCAACCCTAATCTAGAAGCATTACTTTCAATAATGAATGTCTTTGAAAAGTCTAGAGTAGCTAAAATTGGGGTGGTGCACATAGCTACTTTTAGTTTCTCAAATGATTTATTGGCTACATCATTCTAGTGGAATGTATCCTTATTTATAAATTCAATGAGTGGAGATAGTATGCTACCATAGCCATTCATAAATATTTGGTAGTAATGTTAGTCCTAAGAACCCTCATATTTTTTAAGAGTTTTTAGCATTTGCCAATCCACAATAGCTTTTATCTTATGAGGATAAACTTTGACACCTTCATGGGATATAATGTGACCCCATTATTATACCTTTTATACTCCAAAATCACATTAGGATGGCTTTCCATAAATCTAATGTTGTTCCAAAACTATCAACACCTTTTTTACATGTTTCAAGTGTTCTTCGCATGTCTTACTATAAATTAATATGTCTTCAAAGAAAACTAGCATGAACTTCTTTTTAAAAGTCCTAAAAATAGTGTTCATCAATCTATGAAAAGTAGATGGTACATTTTTAATACCAAAGGGCATTAGCAAAAACTCATAATGGCCCTTATGAGATCTAGAAGAAATTTTATGAACATCTTCATCCCTGATTCTAATTTAATGTTAACCCAAATGAAGATCCAATTTCATGAAATAAACAACAAAATTTAACCCATCAATTACTAGAATAAGAAACTTATATTTGATGGTGTATTTTTTGAGTTACTTACACACTATGACCACTAGTGATGAATATGCACTCTGGTTTTGCTTGATGATCTCTGCCTCTAGCATCTCATGGACCATCTTTTCAATTTCACTCTTTTGTCCATATGGGTATATATACATACATATATATATATATATATATATATATATATATATGGTCTTATATTTGTTTGTTGAATACATATAATTAGCTGAATGACATGATCATGTTCTCTTTTTGGTGGTAGTCCTTTTGGCATGGCCTCAAAAATATATGGGTGGTCATCAAAAATCATTTGCATATCAGGATGTGGAGATGCCATTTTGGGTTAAACTTTTATGGAACATAATAATACTATAAATCCTTCTACCCCTTTCTTATCATTTTACACTTTTGATGTAAACTAACCAATTGTGGATATTTTTATTGGAATCCTTGTAGTTCAGTTTTTCTACCTTTAGAATGAAAGCACATGAATAATTATTAGAAGTTCATCTCAATTGTACCCAAGGTTGTGAGCCATTAGACTCCAAAAATAATGTTTACACCACCCATGGAAATATAAAACATAGGATAATATATATTTTACTCACCCATATTAAGCTTAATACTATGGCTTTTCCCTAAATAATTGACTATGCCACCATCTATAATCATGACCTAAAATTCTAGTGTTGGGTAAATAAAAATAATCAATCAAGTGGCCAACTTATGGTTGATGAAATTATATGTGTTCCCTAAGTCAATAAATATTGTCAGCTTATATTTCTTAAGGAAACCCACCACCTTAAGTGTTTGAGGAGTGTTAATACATCAAAGTATATGACAAGAAATTGTAGGTTTGGAATCTTGAGGTACCTCTTATATCTATTCCTTGTCATTATTAGAGGGATCATCCTACTCATCATCTTTTTTGGATCCCTCAATGTAGAAGAACTTCTTCTCAACACATATATGTCCTTTGATCTACTTTTGGTCACATATGAAACATAATCCTTTTACATGTTTCTCTTCAATTTGTTGAGGGGTCAATCTGGTAGGTGGAAGAAATGATGGTGTCAATATGTTATGATCTCTAAAGTAAGTAAATGGTTTCTTCTTATTGTCTATGTATTTTACCTCAACCCTGAGTGCCATGATAATAGAATCATAAACCTTAATTGGACTAAACATCTGTACCTCATGTTGAATGTGTTCCTTGAGGCCTCCAAAAAATAGGTCATTCAAGTTCTCATCAAAAACTATCTCCACATGTAAAGATAGCTTCTAAAAATTATGAATATAATACTTGACTAAACTAATTTATCATATTTTTCTAATTAGCTGAAGTAATTCTCTATCACACTATTGTTATAGTGTAATTTGTAATATCCCCTTCAAACAGGAAATATAGCAACACAAAAAAACTCTGAACAAGATATAACTTATGTTGAATAAATTCAGAATGATCACAATAATATAGTCTCTAAATAACAAATTACAGATTGTATCACTTGTCCTTATAAACCATTACAATTGTAGTCCTTTCTTATGCATATAAATGTGAAATACAGACTTAAAACCCCTGTCTTAGCAAAACTGGAAGTGAAAATCAGATTCTGGACGGTCTCGGCCTGCTGTGTCAAACACACAGTCGCCGGCGTCGGTCGATAAACTGCCGACGTCGGTCACTCCGAGTCGACTTTCTGCCGACGTCGGTCTTCAGTCGACCGATGTCGGTCACTGGAAACCCTCTGTCTGCCGAGGTCGGTTCCTGAGCTGATTTGTACAAACCTGTACGGACTCTGTACGGCCGCCACTTAAGCACAACTTCCCTGTTTTCAACCCCTGATCTGGAATTATATGTCTCTAGCACAGTAGATATCTAGCTGTATAATTTATTGAATCAAAACATAAAGCAATAAATACCTGGAATATCTATGATAACTTCTGGGTGAAGCTATCTCTCAAACCTGAAACCTCTATGATAACTTCTGGATGAAGCTATCTCTCAATTTGGCAATAGATCAGCTGATATTTCACAACCTCTGAATTGCACACAATGAAGAGTTGACGTTCTCCACTGCAAATGGAATCCTGGAGCCTTGGCTCAGTCTTCTTAGGGAAAACCCTTAGCAAAATCTATCTTCAATTCAATAATCAATTCATACATAATGAACAATGGCCTCCATGAGAAACCCTTATACCCTCAAAAAGATATGCTTAACCTAATTAGGGTTTCTTAAATTAGAATTAGGGTTTCTAATTAAAAATAGGCTAAATAATTAATATTTGGTTAAATCAATCAAATATTAATATCTCCCTCAATACATGTCAGATCGACGAACCGATCGAAGCTAGTGAATCAGGGAGTGATTCCGCACATCACCATACCATAATAAAGGCACTCCGCTGCATATCAAATATCCCTAAAAAGTAGGAGCCCTGGCCAAATATGTCTGAAATAACCTGAATGAAAATCAAATGTAGAAATCCTGTGAATCAAAGTCAAGCCAAGCTCCATTATGACCCTCTATCCATCCTATTAGCCTACGAAGGTCGCATAATAGGCTAACCATGAACTCAGAACATGTCACCTAAAAAGGGGACATGACAATCCGCCCCTCCTGAAATTGCTTGCCCTCAAGCAATCACTGAATGACAAATCAATCAATCCACCTGGATCCCAAATATAATTTTGACCTCCACCACTGTCAATTAACACGACCCCCATGCCATGTCCATCCCAACTCTCATGTAATGGTGTCACATCATCTCTAGTACTAAGATAAGCACTCCAACATCCAATCCATAAATGAAAATCAGCAAGCAAACTCCTTACCTGAATAATATATGAAACTGGATAGTGAAGACTAGAAATAGTCATATCATCATCAACCTGTGATCCGGCTGTAACAGAAAGTTGAGTCCTCACCACATGTGACAACTCCTAAACTGAAGTCACCTCAAGATCAAGCTCATCCTCATACCTCTCCTGTGTTGGTGCCAATGTGCACTCGTCATGGCTCTCTATCATGTCATGTGGTATAGGTACCTCCATCCGATGAAAAAACATATATCTGAAGCTGCTGCCCCGTATTGCCTTAAGAATGTGTGTCATCCCATCAACATTAAAGAGAACCTCCATGTCCTTGAGATGAAGAGTAACTTCCTCAAATGAATGAAGCCACTTCATACCCAAGACTAAGTCTATATCCCCCATGTTTACCACATAATAATCAGCCTTGAACTCATAGTTGTTCAAGCGCAATGGGAGGTCTCTAATCATACGCTCACACTTAAGAGTGTGACCATCGGCTACCTTAACACTGATGCCCTCAAAATCTATGGTAGTGAGTCCACGCTTCTCCACAAATCTCGCATCTATGAAATTATGTGTGGCCCCTGTATCAAGAAGGGTGATAACCTTCTGCCCTGCCAAAACTCCATGGAGTCTGAATGACTCATCTGACTGAATGCTGGATATGCGTGCCTCCTATAGGTGAAGCTCTAACTCTACCTCTGCATTAGGCCCTGAAGCCTCTACCTCTGCCCCCTCAGAGCTGTTATGCTGTTCAGAATCCTTCGAATCTGAATCCTCATAATATATCCACATCATCCGATTCGCCTTGCCCTTAGGCCTCAAAGGACAATCGTGATGGATATCATATGGACCTTTGCAGTAGAATCAAAGCTTCTTCCTACGTAAATCATTAAGCACCTCATGATCTAAAGGTGGTGCTGCCGGATTGGCTTTTGAATCATTTTTAACCCCGGATTTATCTATGTTAAAATCCGGTCTCTCTGTATCCCCGTGGGAGTGCTTATGGTCTCTAGACGAAAAATTACCTCTGGCGTTAGATTTATTGGATGGGGCTGCCATCTCCATATCACGTGCCTTCTTCATAGCTACCTGTAATGAAGGAGGATCAAAGGCTTTGATCCAACCCCTCAATGGCTCTGTCAATCCCTCTATGAAGAGAACTACCAATCTACGCTCTGAAATATTGGGTACCATGACTGCCAATCTCTGAAACTCACCAATGAAGGACTCCAAGCTACCTGTTTGTCTCAACTATGCCAGATCTCGAAAGTAAACCTCGGGATCTCTCCTGTCAAACCGCTCAACCAATCTATCTACAAAGTCCTGGTACTCTGTTACCTGATTATGCTGAAGTGTTACCATACCATGGTACCACCAATCATGTGCTACTCCATCCAAGTGCAAAGTGGTGTATTTGATGGCATCCATCTCTGACATTGGTCTCAATACCAAAAAGGTGTCAAGCTTATGAACCCAAGCTTGAGCTGTCATCTTACCACTGCCGTCAAAAATAGTCAAAGAAAGCTTACCAGTAGCCTTCTGCAACTCACTGAATTGAACTCTAGGCCTCCTGTCCTGTCTAACCGATCTATAGTGCTCTCTCCTAAGATTGACAAAACGATCAAAGGTCATCCTCTCTTGGACATGAAGAGGTAATAAGTCCCACTCATCATTTGCAGCCATGTAAACATCTGCAAATGGGTTATTCCCTGCTTCCTCTGCTGGTGCCTCTGGTTCTTCTTGAACAAAAGTAGGACTTGTAGGTCTATCAGCGGTTCTGGAGTGAGTCTGTTGTGGCCTCTGATTAACCATAGCACTCCTGTCATCTCTTTGGTCCCCGTTCTGTCCATCAGGTGTGTTCATTCTCTCCATAATAGTCATAAGTGCCTGTAGTGTCTGAGCCATCTGTTGTTGGCTTGTCATCATAGCATGCTGAAATTCCCTGGTGCCCTGATTAGCATCATACCTGTGGCCCCTGGGTGGGCTGCCCTCACGTCTGTCACTCATGATGGTCGGTCGCTGATCTAACACCTAGGTACCTTCAAGCAAGGCTCTGCTGCATGTGTTATACTTGTGTGGTCCTAACTCTTATGGCTGCATAAGATCTATACACCCTCAGGCTGGCAGGATTTAGCTCTGATACCACTGTAATATCCCCTTCAAATAGGAAATATAGCAACACAAAAAAACTCTGAACAAGATATAACTTATGTTGAATAAATTCAGAATGATCACAATAATATAGTCTCTAAATAACAAATTACAGATTGTATCACTTGTCCTTATAAACCATTACAATTGTAGTCCTTTCTTATGCATATAAATGTGAAATACAGACTTAAAACCCCTGTCTTAGCAAAATTGGAAGTGAAAATTGGATTCTGGACGGTCTCGGCCTGCTGTGTTAAACACACAGTCGCCGGCGTCGGTCGATAAACTACCGACGTCGGTCACTCCGGGTCGACTTTCTGTCGACGTCGGTCTTCAGTCGACCGATGTCGGTCACTGGAAACCCTCTGTCTGCCGAGGTCAGTTCCTGAGCTGATCTGTACGGACTCTGTACGGCCGCCACTTAAGCACAACTTCCCTGTTTTCAACCCCTGATCTGGAAATATATGTCTCTAGCACAGTAGATCTCTAACTGTATAATTTATTGAATCAAAACATAAAGCAATAAATACCTGGAATATCTGTGATAACTTCTGGGTGAAGCTATCTCTCAAACCTGAAACCTCTATGATAACTTCTGGATGAAGCTATCTCTCAATTTGGTAATAAATCAGCTGATATTTCACAACCTCTGAATCGCACACAATGAAGAGTTGACGTTCTCCACTGCAAATGGAATCCTAGAGCCTTGGCTCAGTCTTCTTAGGGAAAACCCTTAGCAAAATCTGTCTTCAATTCAATAATCAATTCATACATAATGAACAATGGCCTCCATGAGAAACCCTTATACCCTCAAAAAGATATGCTTGCCCTAATTAGGGTTTCTTAAATTAGAATTAGGGTTTCTAATTAAAAATAGGCTAAATAATTAATATTTGATTAAATCAATCAAATATTAATATCTCCCTCAATACATGTCAGATCGACGAACCGATCGAAGCTAGTGAATTAGGGAGTGATTCCGCACATAACCATACCATAATAAAGGCACTCCGCTGCATATCAAATATCCCTAAAAAGTAGGAGCCTTGGCCAAATATGTCTGAAATAACCTGAATGAAAATCAAATTTAGAAATCCTGTGAATCAAAGTCAAGCCAAGCTCCATTATGACCCTCTATCCATCCTATTAGCCTACGAAGGTCGCATAATAGGCTAACCATGAACTCAGAACATGTCACCTAAAAAGGGGACATGACATAATTATAGCTCCTCTATAAAAATTGACTAAGTGGTATTAAGAGTCATCTTTTTCTTTTTAGCACACAACCATTGATACCAAATGAATTGTTCAAGTTCTAGATAAAAATATGCCATGGTAACCTTGTGTCAACATGAGATCTAATGCATATCAAAATAATTCTCCATTTGGTTGATCCAATTGGGTGGATCCTTTCCATCAAATTTACTCATATCTACCTTTGGTAATAGATTTTATTGTAGTAAGGTACTTAGATTTGGAATAGGTTGGTTGGGTAATCCATCTTAGTGGGGAAATGTCATAGTTATAGATATCTAATTTGATTTATTATTTTGTAAATTCAGCATGATATTTGACAAACTATATTGTATGGATTTCATATCAGATTGCACTCTTTATAATTCACTTTGAATGTCTCATGCATTGCAGTCAAGCTAGCTCACTTTGTGATCTATCTTAGAGAACCCTAGTATAAAGTATCTAGTAACTCCCCCTTATAAGTCCATATATTCCTTTTGAGTAGTTTTACCTAGGGTTTCAACAATCTTTCCTTGGCCCCTAGTTTGCAATCATGCCATAAAAGGGCTTGACAATTTTGACCTTAATTGGAACTTTTGACCTAACTTTGACCAATAGATTTTGTACTTATGTCAGCCTAAAATCAAAAACTAAAAATAACATACCCCATCTATATTTTTTTAATATTTGCAAAAATGTAAAAACTCTAAAAAATTCCTTGAATTGCACACTATAGAGAGAATTTATGAAAAAACCTAAAATGGCAATAACATTTGTAAAATAAATCTAATTGATCTAAAATTTTAATGGAAGATTCTTTGAATTATTTTTCACCTCAAGTAAAAACATTGTAGAGACATTTGTAACCACTTTCAAGATAAGACAAATTATAAGATCTAGGGTTTTTTTACTTGATTATGGCCCAAATCGATGCTCTAATACCACTTGTAATGATATTACTTCACCAAATAATATGAATAAAAAAAGTTATGTCACTATGATATGGAAATATATAATAAAATATGAATAATAGATAAGCCACTTTGAGGGGTCAACCTCCCAAATGATTTAAATAATAAATGAATACTCAAATATGATGATAACTAACTACCCATAACCTCCTATATATAGTCTACCTAGGCCATGGTTACTCCATTCGCTAAACTACTAACCTAATGAAAGCATAGATAAATGTGATATAACATCAAAGAGGGATACATAAGCCACAAGTACACTATTCCTATCCTGATAGGTTATGGTATAACAAAGCTCAATGGATTTTGAGTCAACTACAAAATTCAAAGTAATAAATAAAATAATAGAAAAATAAGTTTTTATGATGAAACATTTATCATTAAAATTTTAAAGTGTTAAAACCTACATGTGGAGATGATTGAAAATAAAACCTTAGACATTTTTTAATTGAAAATGAATGAATCGATGATTTCATAGACTTGAATGTCCATAACCTTCACGGGCATGATACCATTTTGAAGTAACTTGTCTTTGTGTGATAAATTCAAAAAGTATTAAATATAATAATAAAATAAATATTAACCTATAAATTTGTAATAATTTATAAATTAAACCATTTAGGTGATTAATTTAAATGCTAAGTTGACCCCCTGCTTATCAACAGATAAATAATTTGTGCTTGTTTTTGGATGAAGTATAGTTGGAATTGATATTTTCTAAAGGTGATAGAAGGCCTCATAGTACAAAGACATAATAAAAATAGAACATGAAATTTTTGAATTCTAATTATAATATGCATAATTCAATTCTAATTTGATCCTAGTGGAAATAAATGCAGACCAATCATATTTTAACCTTGAAAGAGTTTGAAGAATGTAAACAATAGCCCAAAAGGGAATGTCTCCTAGTCTTTCTTGTAAGACTATTCTTGTAAGGAAAAATTGAAACATGGATTTCATAAATGGGTTAGATATTTTATCAACGTAGAGGCCCATTTTAAGATGAATATCTACAATGAGAGAGAAAAAATATGTTATTAGTGAAAACTAATGACAATTTACAAAACATTAAATTTAAATTTGAAAAGAAAATTATATACATATTGATTAGATCAATCTACAAGTTGTATGCAAACTCCAAAAAATTTATTTATTCTCAATAAGAATCACTTATGTGGTTACATGGTTGGCATTAGAATGCACAAGCCCTATCAACTTATGGATATTAGTGGGTCATGTACCAAATGAGATTAATTTTGAATTCATGATGACATGAAACCTTGTCTCACTTTTGTCATAGAAAGACATTAGTGATTTAATCAAGGTTGTGTCCATTTTATATTGTGGAATATAAATAAGGCCACTAAAATTTCACTTTGAAATCTAATTATTGTATGTGTTTGCATGCTATAGAAGTTGTAAAATATCTAGGCATTGTAAATTGTTTAAAATGCATTTGTGTGTGGAATTCATGTCACTATAGCCTAGCAAATTGATAAGATAATCATTGTGGAAAACATGAGAGATAATAATAAAAAATTTGTGCAAGAATGTAAAAATGAGGGCCAAGGGACTATTTATAAATGGAATTGAATGGTTTCTCAACCATCTAGTTGCACTAGATAACCAACGAATGGTTGAACCATCTATGAAACTAATGAAGGATACTATTTATTTATATTTATGAAACTAAATGGAAAATACACCAACCATTTGAATAATGTAATCAACTAATATCTTGTACTAACCAATTTTTAAATGTAACCAAATGATAACCCTTATCATTTCATTATAAAATGTAACTAAATGACAACCTTTACTAGTCAGTTGCATTGTGTAACTAAATGGTAGTCTTTATCATATGGTTACAACTTACAACCAAATAGTGGATTATGCTAGTTAATTGCATTTCACTACCATTTTATTGAATCAACTAGTGATATTTGTAGTTTAGCTAGGCTATGCAATCGAATGACTCTATGAAAAAATAAAAAAACTATTTATTGACTCTACTCCTAATTGGTTCAACACCACACATAAAAAATTTACTATGTTTATGAATCATTAATCGATAGATTCACCGATAAAATATAGGTGGTTTTTAGATATGGGATTTTAAAATTTACTCTGATCTAGATGCATCCTCAATAGAAGCTTCCCATCCCTAAGTGTTAAAAAGTAATTGTTTTTGGGTTAGATTTGAAGGAGAGGCTGAGTGATGGATATAAACCATCAACTTATAAAGTTACATGTAAATTAATGTGATCACCTTATAGAGGATATTATCCATTGATAATGAGGTATACATGGAGGCACATTTTCTCTTGTACCCAAATATCTCATTATAAACTAAAAAATAGTCAGTGGGTAGTATATCTCTTGACTCACTAGCCCAATCGATGAATTATATCTATTGATGTATCCAAATGGGTGAACATTATAATTACATATCTCCATGATTTGTCTAACCTTAGGTTTAAAATTTTCATGCATATAGAATCATCCCTCAAGATAAGCTTACCATCCTTGAGTGGGAAAAATGGAAAAACATTTGGGTGGGCATTGTAAGAGAGTCATGAGGGGTAGAGACAAATAATTATCCCTATAATTACATGGATCAGTCATGTGGGTACTCTTGGGATGATTATATAAAACTCATAATGAGGTAGACATGATATGATATTTCTATCACAACTAAATATCAAATTAATCACAATAATTTCATTAGTGGGTAGTGTATCTCTTGAACCACTATTCCAATCGATGAACCATTTACTCAAAAACATCTATATGGGTGTATATACACTAAATTGGACTTATTATGTTCTTTTTTAGACTTGTAGGTCAAAATTTACAGGTGGACAGATGCATCACTCAATATAATCTTTTCATCCTTGAGTGTAGAAATAAAATGAACTTTGGGTGAGCATTATAGAAGTATGAGGGGTAGAGATGAACCATAAGCTCCTATAGCTACATGGTTAATTATTATGAAAATAACATACATGACTATATGACACTTTATATAAGGTATACATGACATCACATTTTATCTGATAGCTAATCTCACTTTAGAGACCAAAATTTTCTTAGTAGGACATGTATCTTTTAACATACTAGCCTAATATATGAATCATGTGCATAGACATGTAAATATGGGAATATAAACATTGAAATGACACTATCCCCACTCTTTCTATCATATTTGGGCAATTATTTATATGTTTTTAGACACATCCATCAAGAGTATATTCTTTTCCCTAAGTGTATAAACATAAAAAAAATTGAGTAAATGTTGTAGGAAAACTCTCAGGGGTCGATATAAACCATTAGCTCTTATAGTTACATGGGTACTCATTTGATCAGCCCCAAAGTATTATTTGACACTCTAATGAGGGATACATGACATAAAAATTCCTCTCATATTAATATCTCATTTTAAATATTAAACATTGGTTAGTAGGATGTATATCCTTTGACTCATTAACTCAATTTTTGAATCATCTATGCATGCATGTCTAGATGGGTGTATAAACATTGAAATGCCTCCATAAAATATTTTTCACCTCCTAATATTTATATTTTGATGCATCCTGATACATTCCTCAATAAAATATTCTCATTCTTGAGTGTGGAAATAGAATGATCTTCAGGTGAGCATTACAAAAGAATCATGAGGGGTAGAGATAAACTGTAAGCTCCTAAAATTGCATGGATGAGTATTTTGAGTGTCACCTAGAGGATTATATACCAGTATATATGATGGATATATGAAAAAATGTTCTATCTCATAGATAAATCTCTCTTTAGGGACTAAATTTTTGTCATTATGATGCATATCTTTTAATGCACTATCTCAATTGATGAACTATCTATGTAGACACATATGGATGAGAATAAAAATGATGGGATGTCCTATGTAAAATAAATATCATCACCTAGGGGTGATATTTTCATGGATCTAAACATATCACTCAATTAAATCTTCTTGTCCCTTAGTATATGAATAGAACAAACTATGAGAAATCATTGTAAGATAGCTTGGATGTGTAGAATAAAATTTCAACTCTTATAGCTACACAAGAAAGTCTTATTATTAATCACCATAAGATAATATAAAAATCATGAAAAATAATATATAGCATAATGTTTTATCTCACGACCAAATCTCTTTATAGGGACAAAAACTTGGTCAGTGGATAACATATCTCTTGACTCACTAGCCCAATCGATGAATTGTCCATGTGGACACATGTTAATGGGCATATAAAATATATAATATCCTTTTTACATGATTTTTTTGTCATTTGTGTTGAAATTTTCATGTGAAAACATGAATCCATTAAGACAATATTCTTGTCCTTAATTATAGAAATGGAACAAACTTTAAGGGAGAATTGTAGGAGAACTGTGAGGAGTAGATATAAACCTTCAACTCCTATAGTTGCATGAGAAAGTTATCTAAACATCCCAAGTGGTATTATTTTACTCTCGTGATTAATGATATAGGGAATCACAATTTCTCTCACATCCAAATATTGCTTTAGGTTCCCAATCTTTGTTAGTGAGTAGTGTATCTATTGACACTCTCACATAATTAACGAGTCATTTGTCTTGAGAATTGTTCATATGATTACATGGATAAAGTCATATAATCATCCCTTATATTACTTTTTCCACCTTTTAAAAGAGATACATGATTTCAAATTTTATCTCATAGCTAAATCTCTCTTTATAAATAAAACATTGGTTAGTGAGTAACATATCTCTTGACTCATTCTTTAAATCAATGAACCATCTATGCAGGCACATAGATGGGAATATAAAATTTATAATGGCACGCGCGCGCGCACACACACACACACACACACACACACACACACACACACACACACACACACACACACACACACACACACACACACACACACACACACACACACACACACACACACACACACACACATGCCCCTAGGTTTATTTTAAATTTATAAATGGTCAGACACATCCCTCAAGATATGTTACTCATCCCTAAGTGGTAAAATAGAACTAACTTTGGTCTAGTGTTACAAGAAAATCATGAAGAGTAGAGATAAATAGTTAGCTCCTATAGTTTAAAAAGTGATTTATATGAGCACCTCATAGAGGATTCTCTACTAATTATTATGGGGGATACATAGCATCATGTTTTCTCTCATAGTCAAATCTCATTATAGGGACCAAAAGTTGGTAAGTATGATTTGTATTTTTTGAATCACTAGCCTAGTTCTCTAACCATCATGCAGACACGTCCAAATATGCATATAAACATTAGAATCACCTATGTATATTATATATCACATACCATTTTTGATAGTTCCATGTGGTCAAATTCATCCCTCAATAAAATCTTCTTATCCTTGAAGTTAAAAATGAAACATACTTGAGTGAGTGTTATAAGAGAACCATGAGGGTTTGAGATGAATAGTCAACTCCTAAAATTTAATGAATGAGTCCTTTAATCACTCCATGGATGATTATATACCAATTGATATTATGGAGTCATGAAATCACATTTTTTATCATAACCAATTCTTTCTTTAGGGACCAACAGTTGGTTAGTAGGATGAGTATATTTTAACTCATTATCCCAGTTGATGAACCATTTTTGTGTACATGTATGAATAAGAATATAAATTATTAAATGACATATGTATACTCTTCATCTCCTTCCAATATTTATAGTTTCACATAGCCAGACACATCTATCAAAATAATCTTCTTGTCCCTAATTATAAAAATGAAATAAATTTTGGGTGAACGTTACAAGAGAACCATGAGGGTTAGAGATGAACCATTAGCACATATAATTACATGAATGAGTCATATTATAACCCAAAATAGGATTATCTTACACTTAGGATGGTTAATACATGGGTTCATGTTTTATCTTGCATCAAAATCTTACTTTAGGGACCAAACATTGGGTAGTAGTATGTGTATCTTTAAAATATTTAGCCTAATCATTGAACCATATATTTGGTCACATTCATATAGGTATATAAATTATTTAATAACCTCTATCCACTCTATTTAACCTCATATGGTTTGAATTTTAATATGGGTAAACACACTCCTTTATTATCTTCTCATCCCTAAGTGTAGAAATAGAACAAAATTTAGGTGAGCATTGAAAGATAACTATGAGTAGAGATGAACTGTCAAATCTAAAAGTTGCAAGGATGAGTCTTATGATCACTCCCTTAGATTATTATCTTCCATTTTTTATAATATATATATGGAATCATTTTTTATCTCATATCTAAATTTCACTTTAGGGACCAAAATTTGGTTAGTAGGATGCATATCTCTTAACTTGCTAGCCCAATGAAAAAACCTTCTATGTAAACATGTCTGGATTGTGTATAAATACTAAAATAGATTTCATCCATTCTTTCTCACCTCTCATGTTTAATATTTTCACCTAGCTACATGCATTGATATATAAAATCTTCTCATCCCTGAGTGTAATAAATCAAGTATCAATAGAGCATTACAAGATAACCATGAAAGGTAGAGACAAACCATCATCTCCTATAGTTTCATGAGTTATTACTATAATCAGATCCAATAATATTATATAACACTCCATATAAGGGATACATTATGTCATGATTTTTATCATAACAAAAATCTCACTTTAGGGACTAAAAGTTGGTTAGTAAGACATGTATCTTTTGACTCACTAGCCCAATTGATGAACCATCTATGCAAAAACATTTGAATAAGAATATAAATGTTTTAGTGGCCTTAATTTAATATTTATCACCTACAAAGATTAATATTTTCACATGACTATATGCATACCATAATAGAATATTCTCATCCCTAAGTGTATAAACATAACAAAATTTGGGAATGTATAGTAGAAGAATTAAGAGAGGTAGATACAAATTATTAGCTCTTATAATTAAATGGTAAAGTCATTTTAGCTCCCCACATATGATTATCTAATATTCATGATAAGGGAGACATAGAGCCACATTTTCTATCATAGATAAATCTTTATTTAGGGACCAAATGTTTGTCAAGGTGTAGTATAGCTATTTACTTGATAACCTAATTAGTGAACCATCTATGTTGACACATCTAGATGGGATTCTAAATTATATAATGGCCTTTATCTACACTCTATTGTGCCCTTAGGTTGAAATTTTTAGGTAGAGAAATGTATCCCTCAATAGAATCTTCTCATCCCTAACTATATAAATGAAGTGAAATTTAGTCATGCATTGTAAGAGAACCATGGGGGGTAGAGACAAAAAACAAATACTTATAGTTTCATGGGTAGGTTCTATGATCACCCCCTGAAGTATTATTTCATACTTGTGACAAGGGAGACACAATGTCACATTTTCCCTTACAACTATATCTTGTTTTACAAACCAAAGTTGGTTAATGGATAATGTATATCTTGACTTGATATCCCAATTAATAAACCACCTAAATTTATGTATCTAAATTTGTGTATATACTCTATAATATCCTCCATCCTTTCTTAATCAAGGCCCTAGGTTGAAATTTACACCTAAAAAATAGAATGTTGTTAAGGTGGGCATTATAGGAGAATCATAAGGGGTGGAAATAAATTGTCAACTCCTAAAATTACATGCAATAGTCCTATGAGCACCCCTTGAAATATTACATTCCAATAAATATGATGGATACATGGAATCACATTTTTTACTGTAGCTAAATATCACTTTAGAGACTAAATATTGGTTAGTGGGTAGTGTATTAATTGACTCATTATCTCAATTGAAGCAATTTTTATATGTAAGCTTCTATATGGATTTATAAATGATATAATGGAAATTATCTATGATTTTTTTTTCCATTAGGTTGAAATTTTTAGGTAGATAAATTCATCCCTCAATAAAATATTCTTGTCACTAAGCATGAAAATTAATTAAACTCCAAATGTGTGTTGCAGGAGAATTATAAGGGGTATAAATTAATTGGCAACTCTTATAGTTGTATGGGTGAGTCATATGATCCACCATAGAGGATTTTTATCAATCAAAATGAGGAATACATAGTATCATGTTTTCTATCATATACAAATATCACTTTAGGGACCAAAAGTTTTGAAGTATGACATGTAACTTTTGAATCACTAACCCAATTGATGAACCATCTACATAAACATATTTTAATGGGAATATAAATGTTAAAATATCCTTTCTCCACTCTATCACATCCTAGGGTTGACATTTACATATCCTTAGGTACATCCCTCTATATATTATTCCATTCAATGAGTGTATAAGTGAAACAAATTTGGATGAAAATCAAAATAGAGATGTGAGGGGTAAAATTGAACCTAAAACTCTTACGAATACATGGGAAAGTCCTCTGGGCATCTCGTGGCATATTTTTTACCCCTCAAGATGAGGAAGACACTATGTCCCATTTTCTATCACAACCAAATATAACTTTAGGGACCAAAATTTGGTCAGTATGGCACATATCTTTTGTCTTTCTAGCCCAATCGATGAACCATGTACATAAACACATAAATATGGGCCAATAAATTCTATAATAGTATATGTATACTCCTATCACCTCCTAGGGTCAATAGTTATACAAGGATAGATTCATTATTCAAGATAATATTCTCATCCTTAAATGTAAAAATAGAACAAACTTTGAAAAAGCATTGCAAGAGAATTTTGAGGGGTGGAGATAAACAAATCATATAGTTTCATGATAAAGTCCTATAAGAAACCCTAGAGGATTTTTTTTCAAATGAAATAAGGTATGCATGGTGTCATATTTTATCTTGCAACTAAATATCTCTTTAGGTACCAAACATTGGTCAATAGGATGCATATATTTTGAATCTCTAGGTCAATCAATTAACATTTACATAAACACATCTAGATGGACATATAAACATTGGAATGGCATCCATACACTTTATTTCACTCCTAGGTTTGATAGTTACATGTAGTCAAATACATCCCTCAAGAGAAGATTCTCATCCCTGACTATAGAAATGAAATAATTTTTAGGTTACTATTGTAGTAGAATCATTAGGGGTAGAGATGAACCACCAACATGTATAATTAAATGAGAGAGTCCTCTAAGTGGCCCCTAAATTATTCTATACCACTTAGGATGACTATCCTTGAGAGAGAGGAGAAAAATGAGAAGTATGTATATCACCTTATCATCTATTACATGTTTTTGGAGCACTATTAGGATTGGTTGTGTTCCTAATTAGATTTTAGTTGGTTTCCCCTTTGACCCTATGGCAAATAGTTAAATCTTGCCAAATTTTGCATCTTTTGACAAAATTTACCTTTATTTGGATATGTGGACATTCCATTCTTATCTATAATGTTTGATGGGAGAGAAAAAAAATATTATTTCAAAATTAATTAAGTTTTATTAAATTATTATTCAAAAAAATTGATATTTCTATTTCTAAGATGGTGTGTTTAAATGCAACCAAATCTTCCTCATTGATCTCAGCTTCAGAGATTGAAATATTGAACTATTCAACTCTTCTATATTATTATATTATGGGTATAACATCTAGTAAAGAATCTATAAAGGAGGATCTACACTAATTTTTCATTTTTGTCTTCCTTCTAAATCAAAATTCTTCAAAGTGAACCTTTATCAAGCTTCACATGGGAGGGGCCTTTTGAGTTGATTATGTGATACATGACTATCTTGGATCTATTATTAGAGATTATTCCATTAGAATTTCTATTTTTTTAAATAATGAATTTGAATCTCAAGCCTTATCTTTGGGCCTTCAATGAGTGCAAGATTGTGGGATTGAAAATATCATTATTTATTATGGCTAAATGGTGATGACTTTAGCTTTAAAAAATATAAATATTTTAGCTAGAAAATAGACATCATACTTGGGAAATGTTTGAATTTACTTGAGAGCTTTACTTTTTGGGAGGATTGAAATTTTTACAGAGAGGCCAATATGGTTCCTAATTTTTAGACCAACTACAATGTTGACCATCCTATGTTTTTTAAATATTTTAGCAATAAACTAGACATCATCTTTCATAAGTGTTGGAATTTGATTGATGTTTTTTCTTCTTAGGAGGCTTGGTATTATTATAGATAGGCCAATAAGGTAGCTAATTTTGAGACCAATTTTGATGTTGATCTTTCATTTGTAATGAAGGTGGATAAAAATTTTGGTCACTGGTCTAGTTTGGAAAAAATATAGGATAAGGTCATTATTACTCATTATTATATAGATATTAATACTATATATTTATAACTATAAATACTATTTTAATATATAAATTAATGTGTTATTAAGTAAATGAATCCCATAAGGTTAGTTTTAACTGGCATAGAGTTTTGTTGTAAAGTTTCCATGGATACCTATAGGGAATTAATGGAAAGGTTCTCCTCATTAGTGTAATTTATGGATAAAATGTAGAGTTACTTGGTGGAGGGTTGACACATTTGGGGAGAAAATTTCCAATCTTTGGTATGACTTGTATTTATTTTTCCCCCTAATCATTACCACACTTTTTATAATGTTATAGAGTGAACATGACTATCAATGTAGTTGAATATATATTAATGGTATATGGGCTAGAATATTCTTACATGTGGAATTTTAGTCTATAATAAATGCAATGGATGTTTGTCTATTCATGCTATGAAAAAGATATTTGAGGGTTCCTCAATTTGTGATATTTGGTATTTTTTGAAGGTTTCTTCAAATTTTGAAATATTGGGGAGTTGTATCTATATATAATATACAAATGTTAGTATCTATCTTATTTATTCATGTTACGATGTAGTTTCTATAATTTTTTCTTCAATAATGTGTTATATCCTTTAATTATAGTGTGTCTAGGGATATTTGTAGTTGGATTGTGGCTTACATACCTTTTATATTAAGTTATTGCATTTCTCTATGTTTTTAGTATGGTCAGCCTATATAATAATGATTTCTATGTAGAGTATGAATTCTACTCTTATTGCACTATTGTGGAGGTTTCCCACTCAAAGTAGCTCAATCATAATTATCAATTATTCTACTTTTTTTAATTATTTCTATGGATATGATTATTTTAATATTAATTATGTGATATATTATTCCATTATTGTGAAACATTATTTATTTAATTATAAGTTATAGAAAAAAATTGATTTATGCCAGTTTATACAATGTTTCTTTTTAGATTTTCTATTGTGAAAATTAAAAGAGCTGTAGGCTCAAAAAAATTAAGTTAAGATCTCAGAAGGATTTAATTTTTTCACCACTATAGTATTATTTGAAGTTATTTTTGAAAAAAATAAAGGCATGTATTTTTTTACACCCTTCTGCAAATTAGCATTTATTGGATTCATCTCAGTGAGGTGATTGTAATGGAATAATATGATGTTATAATTTTTTGGGGCCCTAAATCCTCCCTCCTAGGGTTTGTTCATGGTTGGTCCTAACACTTGTAGATGTGAAAAAGGTCAAGTCTCTGTAAAAACACTTGATAAATATGGCATTGAGTCTAGAACATCAACCTTGTTATTTTCTAAGGTAGTTCAAAAAATTAGTCATATATACAAAACATGGTGAATAAATATTATCTCAATGTAGTGAAAGGGGAAATGGATTATATGAAGCATAAATTATCAACTCTAATTGATTGGTTGATCACTATTATAGGTTAGCTTATAAAAAATAATCCTCCACCACTCCAATATAGTTATCCAAATATAAATAATCAAAACATGAACACTAGTTTGATGCACATGCTTCCAAAGTTAGAAGTCACAAATTTTATGGTATGAATACACTCACTTAGATCAATTAAATATCAAAAACAATTGATCTACATTATACCCCATATGTGCAGAAGGTGATCACAACATCTTTATATCTAAAACCTAAGTAGTTCATTTGATATAGGTGGTGTGTGCTCAAAATAAAAATAAAGGACCTTTTATTACCTGATTGGTTTTTACTAAGGATCTACATATGTACTATCACAATAATATATCAAAAAACTGCTTTAGTTAATTAGTAAAGTTATGACAAACATGTACTATTAATAATTATATTCAATAATTTTAGAATATATCTGTATGCATAAATGAAATCAATTATAACAATAATAATGACACATTATTTGCAGTGGGGATCAAGTATAACATTCAAATTTATGTTTGCATATTTAGTCTAGCATATGTTTCTAAAGCCATACCATTCATGTTCTAAGTAGAGAAAAATATTTGGTCAAATAAAGGGATTTCACGTATGGTTGTAAATACAATTTCACAACACCATCATTTTCATATCCTATGATATTATACCCTCAAAAAATTGAAGAGAAGCATGCCAAAGGGTTATGTTATAGCTTTGACAGTAAGTGGAGTAAAGGATACAAATGTGATTAAAATAAGTTACATAAAGGAAGCCAATAAAGATAGAGAATATGATGAGGCTTTAGGTGAGGATATGGAAAAGATAGAGGAGGAATCTTAAGATTCTTACCCTACTATCTCTTGTCAAGATATTTCAATTATAAGTATTCTTCAAAATCTTATGGTGGTATGATTCCTGAATAAATAGAAGGTGACAATGTGGATAGACTCAAAAAGTACACATAATTTCATCTATTAAAAGTTTGATATTCATTTGAACTATTTTATTTATCTAGTCCATAAATTCAAGTCATGATTGGAAATGGTATAAGATATAACTATTTCAAAAAAAATCTTAGTATTAAGATTTCCATAAGGGACTACCTATTTAATTATCTTATGTTTATTATTTTCATGGGTAAGGCTGACATTATTTTGGTAGTAGAGTGGCTCATGACTTTAGGCATAATATAGATGAATTATAGGTATTATCCATGCACTTTCATTATTAAGGTAAGACATTTCAATTATATGGATTATGGGAAAAGTAATATCAATTTATTTCTTGATATTAGAGGATAAAGATTATTAAAAAAAGGGTTGAAAAAATTGTAACAAGATTATTTTCCATATAATTTCACCTAATAAATGTGCCTACATATCTTGATTTAAAAATGAGTTTGATGACCACTCAACAATTTTGGGTGCAATTCCAAAAGGATTATCACTAAGTATATAAAATGATCATGCCATCAAAATAATTCTAGGTAGTATACCACCTAAATTTAGACCATATAGTATTCATATTCCCCAAAAAATGAAATTTAAAAGATGGTACATGAGATGCTAGAGACATGTATTATCTGACATAGCCAAAGTGAATATTCATATCTAGTGGTCATGGTGTAGAAGAAGGATGACACTTGTAGGATGTGCTCTGATTATAGAGAGTTAAATAAGTACACCATATAAGATAGGTTCCATATTATAATAATTGATGATTTATTAGATGAGTTACATGGTGATATTTATTTTAACACTAGATTATTCATTCTAAGTATCATAAAGTTCATATAAGAGATGAGTGCATCCTTAAAACAACTTTCATAACTCATGAAGGCCATTATGAGTTTATGGTCATGAATTTTGGTCTCTCAGACCCACCATCTACATTTTGAAGTTCGATGAATACTATTTTAAAGACCTTTTTAAGGAATGTTTTTTTGGTTTTTTTTATGACATCTTAATCTAAAAAAACCTTTATAATAAAATTTTAATGATGTGAAAGAGGTATTCTTAATTTTATAAAACAATCACCTCTATGATAAACCTTACAAATGGCTTTTTTGAGTCCATGAGGTCACTCCATAATATCTTAGTGTAGATTAATTAAAAACATTTAAAATAAGGTCACAACTAGATCCAATTTTGGCTAAGGAGGTTATCAAATATAAAACTAATTTATATATTTAAGAGATTAGAAATAGGGCTCTATGCTCTTCTATAAAAGACTCAGATGATGAAGATTTTAAAAAACCTTTGAGGCAATTATAAAGAATTTTAAGTTACTCGACGTCTAAATTGTATAATTTAATAGGGACCTTTTACACTCATACAAGAAATTATAAAACATAAAATATTCAAGAGTAAACTCAATGTGGATTAGAATAGCAGAGCCATAAAAAATCTTAGAGACATGCATCTATATTGTAGGAGTACTCTTGCCACAGAAAACATAATGAAAATATTAAATTGGAATCTTAGAGGCTTAAAATCCCTTAAAATGTTTTTCCTTCTTAGGTGATTAGTATAAGAAGGTAAACCTCATATGTTAATTTTACAAGAAATAATGATTGGAAAAAATTTATAAAAATTCTTAATTAAACAAATCTTAAAGAACTTGGAATGGATTAATAAGAATGTGGTAGGATAATCTAGGAACTTTATATTTCGTAAATCTAAAAGGTTTGTAACTATATCCTTATTTCTTATAAAGTCTAAGTTAATAATGTTTTTGTTAAATAAATTAAAGGAAGATTTTCCTTTTATCCAATGTGTAGGGCACAATGGAAGTTATGGACAAATTGAAGTTATAGAAGAGTGTGTATAGTTTTAATGGGGGAGTACCAATAGGCGAATTAAATATTAAATATCAAAAATTAAGCACAACTCCATTTGAATATCTCATTTTGTGTGTGAATATAGTGAATTCTACTTGTATGCATCATGATTTTCTCTCATATTCCAGATTGCTAATTGTGTTGTTATTTCCTCTTAATGATTTGTTAATTAATCCACTTTTTTATTATTTGGTCTAACATTGCCTATTCCCTCTAGCAAATAATATATTTCCCTTTATATATATTTATTATCCTATACTAACCTTTATATTTCCCATCTAATACTAATTCTCTAGATATTTATCATGAAAACCACAGTTATCACCTAAATCTCTCTTATGACCACTTGTAAATTTTAAATTCAAAAAATCCCACCTATCCAATAGGCTCTCTTACATTCCTAGTACCTATTCTCCACCTAATCCTCCTATAAACCTAGCTAAACCCCCCATTAAACCCCATTAGGCTCCTCTAATGGAGTCGATAATGCTCCAATCCTCCTCCAATTCTCTAGGGAATTATCTCTCTAGATAATTCCATGTATTATAAATTTTGTAAAATCTCACTCCATTCTCTCTATTTAAAGCTACCATCTCCTTCTATTTGGGAAAATGAGTTGAATGAGCAAGAAATCCATGCTACACTAGGCCATCAATCTATATATTAATCCATGAATCCATGATATCAAAGTCTTTTAATCAAGCTAATATCATTTTGAAATCCTAAGTCTGTAAGTAATCCTCCATCTACAATAATTTAGTATATTTTCTTTAATCTTGACTGGGAACATTTGGATTTATATTAAAATATTTTTTTTAAATGTTTATTTTATTACATTTTGATCTAATAGTTTCCAATTTTAATTCTAGATAGTAAATTTTGGTATTTTTGATATAATTTACATATCATAATATAATTTCTCAAATTTATCATTCACATTTGGTGAACACATTGGGAATGCTCATTTTTGATAATATTATGTGTGAAGTGTTATTGTATAGCTTATAGGACTGATAAGGCATGAATTTGGGCTCCAAATTTTCAAAATCTTGTACTCTAGGTAAATAGTGATTCTGCATTTGTGATTTTGACATCTCAATTATGATTTTACATCAAACTGCCACCTTAAGCATTAGTCATTAGGTCACCTAAAAATTTTATTATAGTTTCACAAAATTGCGTATTCTTATTTATGATTTTGATAGTCATTTCCAATTTTGAACATTGTAGTTGTGATTTTGAATCTGCATATGCATTTTTTATTTCTAGTTGCAGTTTTTACATTATCAATAGCTATTTTGACTATAGTTCACTAATAGGTGTTATTTTCATTTCTAAACAATCTAATTTTTATTCACATTCATAAATAATTTAATTATATTTATCTTTTAGTATCATTTGGTAAGTAACATATCATTTTATATAATCTATATATACATTTTAATTTTCTTACATGCAAAATCACTTATCAAAAGTAGTGATCTTGATTGTTAAAATGGATTTACAATATGATCTATGATCTTGAATCAAAAAAGTTTTATAATGCATTTAACATGATAGCATCTAATATAAGATATTCATGAAGTAGTGATAAATCTTTTATATTTTGTACATAAAATTAGTAGTATATTTAGAACATTCAAAATCATTTATTGCATTCTATATTTTTTATTAGTATTCACAATCTTGCATAAGACATAAGCAATTTTAACTATTAACGATATGGTTATTTCTATATAACCATTTGTAAAATTATATATTGCTCTGTTGTGGTTTTGACCTACAAGTCATGATTTTGACTCTATGGAAGTGAATTTAAATTAACATTGACTATGTATCGATGATGTTTCTTGTTGTAGTAGTGATTTTGCATTTATTTTTGCCTTCCAATTATCCTTTTTGGGAACACTTTTTAGATCATTTTCAATTAATTTTGAGTCATTCCAAGGGTTCTAAAAGTCCCAAATTACTTTTGGTGTTTCCCTTTGACCCCATAATGGAATCTACCCCTTAACCCCTTAAGGGGTGACATCCCTTGACCCCACTGGAAGATACCAGCCCAAGACCCCTATGTCAGGGCCCCTCATTAAAATAAGTCATAGTGTAAAATTTGTGGTTTTTTTAGTGTATTTTATTAAGTCTTACTAAATTAACCTTTTATTTAGATTATTATAGGTGTGAATTTAGTGGTAATTTTATCTTAATTCTACTAGCATCTTGTCTTTTATGTCATATTTTTGTCCAACATATTGTCTTGTAGGTTGCCCCTCAATATTACCAATTTATAAATACTAATAAATTACTTTATAGGATGTGTGTCAAATATTGTAGGAATTTAAAAATAATATTGTATATATCATACTTAATTAATCACTTAATAAATATTGTTACTTGATTATCTATACCTAAGGAATACAATGGTGTATGCTATCATCCTTACGTCCTTATGGAAAACCTTAGAGGATAAAAAACCACTAAAAAATCCTCCTATATTTAATTTTTAGGGAAAACATGACATGGATTTGATCCCCATGCACTTGTAATTAGTCTTAAGGGTCTGTGATCTGGATTTTACCATCACACATTAAACCATACTCGTTGATTAAGAGGAGTATTAAAATTAGGGATTATATTTTTAGGCCAAGTAGTTGACCCCATATAGGTATTTTGTGAAGGGAAAGAGTTAACTCTCTAATCAAAGCATCAAAAAACACCCTATATGTATTTGGGACACATATACCTAGGTTATATCAAGGATTCCCCTAGAAAACCTTGTCCATCCTAGAACAAAACCATCAACTATAATTGGCAACTTTCTACTAGAGTCATTATCAACTCCTAATTGACCATTAAATGTAAACAAAGTTGAGAGGATTTTGGAGATTTTATAGTTGGTCACCAATATACAAACTCACATGTGAAGACATTATATAGTTCAATCATCAAATTACACTCCTAAATTAGTTTACTAGTGATAGGATTGTGGTTTGCCTAATTTGGTGTGTGTTTTGCTAGACTAATTTTGTTTATGATTTGATTCAGCATTTTACCCAATATTTTATAAGTATATCTAGGCCTTATTCATATTTCATCATCTTTTATATCCTTATCTTATCATCATATCATCTTGTACATCTTTTGTTCATATTTTTTAATATATTTGTGTACATCCTTTAAACTTGTCTCATCTTAAATTTTCACCTATCTCTATTCTCCCATCTCATATTAGCCACATACTAATTGGTCTCATCCATATAGCGCTAGTCATACCCATACTTCATCATTCTTCCTAGCCTAATCTAATATTGTCCTAACATAGACTTCTATATCCAAAATTGGTCTTGACTAATCATACCCTTCCCTAGTCATCCTTACATTACATCTTGCCACAAAAACCTAATCCCTCATCCTAATCATATTTTGTCCTATCTACACCATATTTTATTCTTTATATGTCCTCATTTTATATAATATTGATCATTTTATATTGTAGACACCTAAATCTAGCCACTAATAACCTCCAACCAGGTTTTTGACCAATTTTTACCAAAGTGCATACTTTGGCCTAAAAACACTAAAATGCATTAAATGATTTTAAATTGATATTATCAAGTGTTGATTTTGGCCATAGTATCATTAAATGGGGTAGTGCAATTTATGGTCCAACTAACATTAATCAAATCATTTTGAGTTAAAATGCAAATTTTGCACTTGGGTGCTTCGGATTGCTCTTTTCTATCAAAAATCTTACACAAGATGTGTGCCATTGTTATTTGGTTTTTGAAACATCCCAAATGGTATAATGGATCTAATTCACCTGATATCACATTCTAATTCCAATCTAGTCAAAATTTGGACCAATAACAAGGCATTTTAATTATTTTGAGTAATTTGTGCACAAAGTGCTTAATCATGATTAAGAGATAATTAAACCAAATTAGGGCCTAATTAATATTTCCATGGAAAATTGTTGAATACTTATTTTTAGAAATGAATGTTGAATATCTACATCATCAGGTGACATCATTTCTTGGAAAGACATCACTAGGCCATAAATGCATAAAATATCAAGGTTAACCCCTCCCATGCCTCATCAATGCCTCTCATGCCTCTTAAATTCCCATCTATCCAAAATATTTATGAGATTATTTATGTATTTTTAATTACATAATTATAATAATCCTTAGCCACACATCTCAATCTTGAGATGGATGGTTTAGCTTGATTCTAGCCATTTTCTAAAATCTATAAATATGAGGCCTTGCCATATGAATTTTACGCTTAACTTGTGGAAAGTTACCATGCTAAATTTATTCCAAATATCTCTCACATGCCAAGTTTATGATTCCAAAATATTGAATCCAAAGCCAAGCAAGGTGCCACGGAGATATGGAGGTAGTCAAGATTCCATTGATGTAGACTTCATAAGCACAAATTGAGCAAGCCACTACAACAAATAATTTAGAGCATCTAAGGAAGGTGAAGGATTATTTTTTTCCTTACTTTTTAGTTGTGATTTTAATTTATTTTTGTTATTAATCTCACCCTAGTAACTAGGCATGAATGTGTTAGTTTAGTTTGATTTTGATTTGATTTATCCACTAATACAATACTAATATCCCCTTAATCATCAAATTCTTGGTTCATATAATGGCACACTCGATAGGACCACAACCCACAAAATTTATCATAAAGCCTTTACAAGAAACCTACTAAATATTATCATGTAGGCTCTTGGATTATGGAAGTAAAGAAAGCAAAAATTTGAGCAAGAAAGTCCATTTTTTGTAAACCACAATTTTCTTCTCTAAATGTCCCAACTTGGCTTTGGTTCATCCCAACTTGGCTCTAGTTCATCCTGACTCAGCTTTGGTTCATCCCAACTCAGCTTTGGTTTGGCCCAACTCATATTTGGTTCATCCCAACTTGGCTCTGGTTCATCTTGACTTAGCTCTAGTTCATCCCAACTTCTCTCTGGTTCATCCCAACTCGACTCTGGTTCATCTGAACTCAACTCTGGTTCATCTCAACTTAGCTCTGGTTCATCCCAACTCAACTTTAGTTCATCCTAACTTGGCTATCAACCTAGCTTTCTTTTCAACCTAACTCTCCTATCTGACCCAATTTGCCTATCAATCTAACTTGCCTATCAACCCAACTCACATGTCTAACCTAACTCACTTGTCAACCCAACTCACCTGTCCAACTTGACTCACCTATCAAACCAACTTTCCTATTTAACCCAACTCCCCTATCCAACCTAACTTGCCTATCAACCTAGCTCATCTATCAACCCAACTCACCTATCCATCCTTACTCACCTATCAACCCAACTCGACTGTTAACTAGAGAGCTAAATTCTTAATGTTATTTTCTCAAACTCTTAAGTGATTCAAAGCAAGCCCTTTGTAATTGTGTTTTTGTAGGTTTAGGGGGTAGTTTGGAAGTTATTCTAAATAATTTTGAGTAACTAAACACACTTTCATTTGGGTTTAAAATTAAGATGCTTGGTTTCACACATTTTGAATTAGTGCTTAAAATGAACCTAAGATTTGGCTAAGTCTTAGATATATTTCATTTAGTGCCTTTAAAACACGTTATAAATCTTTCAACATTTTAAATTTGGTGTTTTAATCATGAATCTATGATAAGTTTTGAATCTTTAATTTGGGCTTAAAATAAACATAGGTATTTATTACTTTGTGTGGTCTTTTTTTTTGTGAAATATTTTACCATTTTAGCAATTTAAGGCCAAGGGGTCAAATGAACACCACCTAATCTTTCAAATTTGGTGCTTAAAAATAAACTCATCTTTCAAAGATTTTGTGTTCACTACTTGTTTCAATTAGCACTTTATTTTCAAAATATACAAGGATGTTGTGTGTATGCTCTTCTATTTGTCCCCTTTAGGGAACCTTTGGATTAAAAATTATTTTTCTTATTTTCAAAATTTCCTAGTCCAAGGCATAGAAAAATGTCATCTAAAGCACTCCCCAAAAACTCATCAAAGTTTGGGTGACCTTTAAAATGACCCTATAGTATTTTTATTTTACTCTTTTATTTCATGCAAACTTGGCTTACGATGATGATATCATTACCTCCCATGAGCTTTTTAGGGAAGCTTTGACCCAGGGTTTTATCTCCTAGCATTAACTTCATCTACTCCTTCTAAGTTGCACATGGGATGTATATGCATTTGGACATTACACTATACTAAGTGAATATTAGGATGTAGTGGTTGCAAAAAGGACTAGACCTTTTTTCAACTAGATAATATCATGGTCACTTTATGTCTATGCTTGTCTTTTACATCATTTGATGTGAAAGTCATTATGCAACTGATTCCCCTAGAAACATTCAAACGCTTGCTAGTTTATCTAACCCCACATTTACATACCCTTACTAGGATTTGGATGATTATACTTAGTGTATTTTTGTCATTTTTTCTTGGTATGTTTTGAGACTAAAACTTGTTTGTTTGTTCATAAACCATGTCAAAATAAATTATTTGAGTTGAAGAGGGTAGTGTTATGCTACCCAAATCATGTCAAAACATTTTGAGCCTTTTGAGTCTTTGAAACATAACATACATCACATCATTTGAGTATGCTTACACTATTAGGCTACTCAATTTGTTTCAAGACTAGTTTACCTTGTATCAAAAACCATCATTTCAAACCATGTTATGTATACCATTTAGACCTTTGTCTTGTGTTGTCATGCTATTCAATCTTATGTAGCTTGTTTGGTCAAATCCTAATTTTCAATGTTGAGTTTTCAGTTAGCCTTGTCAAGTTTTGATTCAAACATTGATTGATTTTTAATTAGACTTTAATTCATAGGGTTGATACAAGTATATTTGTATTTTGGGTTATATAACTTCAGTTAATCAATTACCCAAATTTAAAACCTATTTATGGTTTGTTTGTCCAAAGCCTATCATCACCATTGTTTGTGCCTTTGTTTGGGAGAAACACAACCTTTCTCCAGATGCCTTTTTTTAATTCCTTATGCCTACTGATCATGTTTATGTTTGATTGTGTGTGTTAGGTCTATGTCAAAGCCATTTCCAAACTTGTTAGATTAAATCAAATCACATCATGCCTTTGTTTCAAGTCTAGCTTTTGATTTCATTTGGCCAAAAGTCCTATCATAACCTTTTTGAGCCTAAATTTTGACTTTGTGTTTGGATAAAATACTTAGAAACTCTTTTTCATTACCTAGTTTAGACCTTGTTTGGAACACACTGACCTAGACCTTTAACATGCCAATTTTTATTTAGATACTTGACCTTTTAGGCATATGACATTTGACATTAGACATTTGATGTTAGATTATTTTATGTCAAGTATTATAACAAATAATTTTAGAGATATAGCTCCACTTTCAGATGACATTGGAGATATAGTTTCACCCCTTTGACCATGTTAGACCAAGTTTGAACCATTTATCCTTTGGATAGTTTTTCAGAGTTTATAGAACTCTAAGCCTTTTTGTTTCAGAGATTTTATCATTATTGTGGATATGTCTAGCTAAAATTATGTTGGAGTCATGTACAATCAAAATCATGATATAATGGATGCACACAATCCCATTAAGAACCCCTATAGAGAAATATTTTCTAAGGAGTTTTATTATTCTCCCTAAAATACTCTATATGGGGAACATAGTCAAAATCCACAAAATCCAAATTGAGACCTTGATTGGCATGAAGAGGTTTGTGAGGAGGAATTTAAGGATATAACTATAGATAATATTGTTTCGAATATAGATCCATACCCTCTTTGCAATAATCACTACATAAAACATAATCAAAAACTAGCTTATGATCCAACTCAAGATTGGGATGATATGGTTTATGAGGAAGACTTGGACGCATTATCTTGTGAGAGAAATTAGTATTTGTAATGCCCCATTATCATTCCAATACCTCATCCTTTGGATAATGTGAGAAATCATGCTCTACACCACCCTATTGTTACCATTTTTAGACTTTGTCCTTTGGCTCATGCAAGGAATCATGCTCTTCAATGCCCTATCATTATCCAACTATGGGTCATTCCTTGTCTAGTACTAATTCCATTCAAGACTCAACTAATCCAATCATTCAAAGACTAATATGTGTTCAAAATTAGTATTTTCCAACAAATTGAAAACCAATGCCAAGAAAACTAACCAATTCAAGATGTTTTTTTTGAACCAATCACTTGTGATAAGTCAACCTCTGATGAATCACCTATTGATCCTATACCATTTATTAAGGAGTCTAAATCTCATAAGCTAGTCTTTTTTGAGTCACTTCTTAATGATTATAACTACCTTTGGGAAAATCATTACCTTGATCATATGCCTATTTTTAAAGAGTCTCCTATTGACAAGCCAATCTCTAAGGATTTGTCTCTTGACCTTTTTCCCATTGTAGAGAAGACTCACTTTGACAAACAAATATTTATGGAGTATATTATGCCATCATAGGCCATTACTTGTCTAATACCAAATATCCAACAAGAAATCATTATAGTAGAGTATCCATTAGATGAAGAATCAGAGGTAGAGTCAGGTTCTATTCTTGAATTGATATCAGATTTAGCATCAAAATCAAAATCAACATCAATCTCAACATTGGCTTAAAGTCTATTGATTCAAAATTAGATTTAGCATAATAATATTTTCATGGTTGTTACAAAATTTGTATCCATGCCTCGTAGATCAATTCAAATACATTTTTGATCCTACTATAGTTATTGAGGATGAGTACTTTAGCATCAACACAAGTTATCCTAGTATATTCTACAAGGATTGTACAACCTCTCCCCATACCATTGCCATCAACCAACATAGCCATATTGTTGGCATTCCATCTCTCACAAGTGTCAATTAGGACTGACAGAATCACACTTTATTAAACTAGATCCATGGCAACATAACAATTAAATAAGATCAAGGAGGCCAAGACCATATTCATGTAGTAGAAGAACACTCTTCTAGTGAAAATTTTTTGGAAGTGCTAGAGTAAAATCAAAGTCAAAAGCCAATTTTATTTATTGAAACCTTTTTAGAGGTGCTACATGATAAGAAAAGTTCAAACTTAGCATCTTCTAGTGAAACATTTTTAGAAGTTCTAGAAGAAAATCAAAGTCAAAAGCCAATGTTCATTAGTGAAACCTTCTTGGAGGCACTACAAGATAATCAAGACAACTTCATTGGTGAAAACCTCATTAAGGCATCAATATCTGAACACAAAAGTTCTTCACTTTTTGATGAAGACAAAATCAAAGATAAAATAAAAATAGCTTCCTTTTTATTTCCTACTCATATGGTACCTACTCTCAAGCCAAAATAATAGAAAATATAATGGTCCTATTGAGATAATAAGTCTTTAGCCCCACCATATCCAAAGTCATGTTGAATCTAGCATCAACAACATGACGTGTGAGTAAACATCTTAATCTTCATTTATTTCCCAACCATTCCACATTCCATTATCATCTACCATTCCATTTCATAATCAAACATATCATCCCATTTTTTCCTTATTTATCATCCATTTCCACACTTTCCTTTGTACAAAATATAAAGATACCTTATCTTGATGTTTTAAGGAATCAAAATCAATGACCAATGAAGATCACAAAATCATTCTTGATAACCTAATATATAGGTAATTCTTAATGGGTAAATTATTTAGATGAGGTGTGTTTATCAATTAACATGATTAAGTATTCTATTTGTATCATTTGTTAATTTAGATGTACATCTTCCCATCAATAGGAACAATAGAATCAATTACCACACCTAGGCCAAAAACATGTACGATACCATTAACATTACCATGCCATTGCCATTGTTGTGTATACTTCCATTTACCCCATCACTTAGGGGGAACCCTCTTACCATCTTATCCAATCTACCAGCCTATCATTATCCATGACCATACCATCCTATCATACCATTCCTATCTAGACCAAAGCCTATTTTTAGTCATCCTACCTAATCTTATTTTGATCTTAGTTCCTTTAGTTCTTCCTACACTTTTCATGAGCGGATTTTGATCATGTTTAAATAATCAATCAAATATGTGTTTACAATGATAGACTATGAAAGTAGTGTGATAGTTGATTTGGTAAGATATCTTTCATTTTCCATCCTATATCAAGTTTGTTTATGTGAACCTGATTATAACTACCTATGGGCAAATCAATGTTTCACTGGTCTTGATACTAATTATAACAAAATTTGGGAAATTAGTATCATTAATCTATGTCATTATATCCTAGTTCTAACTACCTAGGGTAAATTAGGGGCAACATTTATTTATCATGCATTATCACATCACCTTGCCATTACTATTTTCATTTGACTGGGCATTTGCTAGATTTGAGAACTTGTTGGGATCTAGTTGGTTTTTCCCCACCTTATGTGTGGATGGAATTACTATGACTTGAGGTCATTTCAAGACTATGTGGGTATGCTCAATTAATGTTAAAGTCACCTTAGTCCCCTTTTTCATATGCTCTCACCAATTTTTGAGCAACCTAAGCCAAATTCTCTTGTCATTTTGTGAGCAAGTATCTTATCATTCTTGATTGAGTTAATATACCTCAGAATTCCAAAAACATTTACAATATTTCAAAAATACAAAAATATTTATCATGTCTAAGCCTAGTCAATTATCCTCGAACTACCCTACTAGGGAAAAGTCATTGTTAGGATGTTTTCTTTTGATTTTTAGGATTTTTGTTTTTTCTTCACTTGTATATTTATTTTCTTTTAAAACTATTGCCTCGAATCAGTCCATATGAATTCATTGGGTGATTCCTCAAGCACATTATTATTTAGTCTATCCATATTCAATGTCAACATTGTCATCATAGTTTTTATCATTGATACATTATTTTTGAGTGTTTATTGGATTGGGAGTTAGTCAATATGTATATTTTTGCCAAGTCTTCATGGTGTTCTATCATTAATCCTAACATCACATGCTACAACAAAAATTAGCTTCAAGAAAATCTATAATCAATGGATCCACAAAATTTTCTCCTTGACACCTTGGCAAATCCTCCCATCCCACCCTTGATCAAATCAACCCATTAACCATTATAGTTTTATCATTTCTAATGAAGATGAACATATCCTCATTAATAGGTACAAGTAAATCATTTTTATTGATCAATCTTATTCTTATATTCATCTCTTTCATCACTTTGCATCTAATCATCTTTAATTTATATTCTAGGTTTTATCTTTGAGTTATGCCTTCTAATTAGCCCTAACTGGGGCATAATAATCTTTAGCCAATTTAGGTCCTCTTAATGACTATAACCATCTGTGGTCAAATCATTATTTTGACTTCTATTCTTGATTATAACCACCTTTGGGAAAATCAGTATCCTTTTTACATCAATGCATGTAATCATTTTCTCATTTGAATTAATCTCAACCATGGGTTAATTCCATCTTTCTTCTTGTTTATTTTTGAGGGACCATCCATCAACAAATGTAATGGCCACTCCTTCAAGGGGGCATCATCATAGGCTTCTCAAACACCATTTGGATCTTTGTTGTTCAACCATCATCTTCTTTTTGGAATACAAGACTTTTGTCATTATTTGAGAAAACATTACTTTGATTATAGTTTTCAACATCTTCCCAAATAGAGGAAAACTATATACACCTAAATCTAGCCACCGATAACCTCCAAATAGGCTTTTGACCAATTTTCACTAAAGTGCATAATTTAGACTAAAAACACTAAAATTCATTAAATGAGTTGAAATTGATATATTCAAGTGTCAATTTTGGCTAGAGTATCATTAAATGGGGTAACACAATTAATGGGCCAACTAACATTGATCAAATTATTTTGAGTCAAAATACCAATTTTGCACTTGGGTCCTCTAGATTGCTCTTTTCTATCAAAAATCTTACACAATATGCATGTATTTGTAATTTGGAGTTGGAAATATCCTAAATATGATAATGAATCCAATGCATTTGGCATCACATTTTAATTTTAATCTAGTCAAATTTTAGGTGAATAACAAGGCATTTTAATCAATTTGAGTAGTTTGTGCACAAAGTGCTTAATCATGCTTAAGATTTAATTAAATCAAATTAGGGCCTCATTAATAATTTGATGGAAAATTTTTGAATACTTATTTTTAGAAATGAATATTCAATATCTACATCATCAGGTGACATCATTTCTTGAGAAGACATCCCTAGGCCATAAATGCATAAAATATCAAGGGTAACCCCTCCCATGCATCATGAATGCCTCCCATGTCTCTTAAATTCCCCTATATCCCAAATATTGATGAGCCATGTATTTTTAATTACATAATTGTATTAATCCTTAGCCACACATCTCAATCTTGAGATGGATGGTTCAAGTTGGTTCTAGCCATTTTCCAAAATTTATAATTAAGAGGCCTTGCCATATGAATTTGAAGCTTAAATTATGCAAAGTTACCATGCTAAATTAATTCCAAAGAGCTCTCACATGCCAAGGTTATGATTCCAAAATATTGAATCCAAATCCAAGCAAGGTTCCAAGGAGATATGGAGGTAGTCAAGCTTTTATTGATGTAGATTTCATGAGCACAAACTGAGCAAGCCACTACAATAAAGAATTTGGATCACCTAAGGAAGGTGAAGGATCCTTTTTTTTTCCTTAATTTTTAGTTGTGATTTTAATTTTTTTTTATTAAGCTCACCCTAGTAACTATGCATGAATGTGTTAGTTTAATATGATTTTGATTTAATTTATCCACTAACACAATACTAATCTCCCCTTCATCGTCAAATTCCTAGTTCACATAAATAACCATCCTTATCCTATTCATCTTATGTATCTTTATTTTATATTTCAATGCCATCATTATACCCCACCATCACCTTGTCATATCATCTTTTCTATTCATACTCCCATAACTTAAATACCTTAATCAAGTCTTTTCTAACTTCATAGCATTCACTTAGCCTTATCACTAATCATCTGTAGTGTCATCTTCAAGATTAAATCCAACTTATCTATAGCCAATATAGGTCATAACCTAGTCCTTTTTATCACCATATCCTGACATCACCTTGATTTACTCATCCTTAGAGTCTTATTCCAAACCATATTACCCATCACAAAACCCACCTCATCTTGGTCAGCACCTTGCCACTTATATTGACCCTGTCTAGACTAATCACCTTATCCATCACCATATTCCTTTCCTATACAACCTAGTCCTAGTCATAGTCCAAATCACCCCCTTGTCTACACTATTCATTCTATTAATTCTATACTTATACACTATTTTTCATCTAAATTTGCAAAAAAATCTTTCTACATCAGAGTTGGTCATGTCTAATCAATTTTGACTCATAGTCACAATCTTATCAACCTATCAACTATGTCATCTCATTCAATTCAAGTCAAATAATATTACTCTTGAGCTAGTCTTAATCCAATAAATCCTAGTTGAAATTAGTCTATTGGGCCAATCTATCCCCTTATCAAGTCTTAGAGTTTATCACAACTCACCTAGTCAAATTCCATTAAAATCATCAAGGTTTAGCTCATGTCTGAAATTGGCCTACTTGATACTGTATTACCTCAAAAAATTAGTCAAACTTGAGATTTGATTAAAATCAATCCTTTATCCAAATTTTTTCCACACATCTCTTCTTCATCCCTTAATTTTTCCTTTCAATTCCTCACACCTGTCAACTGGGGCCAATGAACCACATCAATTGTAATTTATCCCATATTGTTCCATGAATTCTAAAACAAAGTTGGACACCCTAATTAAGAAATTCCTTGTGGCCAATAAGGATGTACCCTTTTCCTTCCTCCTTGAGATGAGCACTCTATATCCTATAGACTTTGACCCTATCCACCCAACACAACCTTCATCCCACACTCATTCTTATCAGTCTAATCCTAGCCTCCATACTACCTAGTCCCATTCAAATCTTATATACACCAATCATATTTAGTCATCTACCCCTTCCTATATTAGTAAAGGTAATCTAATCATTTCTACCCCAAATACTATTAATCTTCCCACCTAATCATTAAAACACCCATCTCATCTCAAGTCTAATACTTCATCTTCCTAGTCAAGAAATCAAGAGAGACCCTATACTCCTCTTCTTATATCACTATAATCCATATCACATAAACTTGTTGCCATAAAAAATATGTTTTATCTACCCATACAATATTCTTATCCTACCAATCATAAGCCCTCTTTGTAAAAATCAAACCAATATTGTATATATCACTGAACCTGGGGTCATACCATTAATCAATGTTATAGTTTTAAAAACTATGTCTAATACCTCATTGACCATGGTCACATCTAAATTGAGAATGAACTGGATGGGTGTATATCCAAGGGTGAACAAGAAGAAAATGACAAGATCCCATTCCTGATCATGATCAATCCCTTCCCTTTCTGAGCCAATTTCAAGACACCAAGTCCGTCTTTCATAGTCCACATATCTTTTATAAATCCTCTATCAAAGAAAAATCTAGTTCCCATGAATCTAGTCATCCCTTATCTCATGAGTCCTTCCATAGACCTTTCTTTGGAGAAAACATTATCCCTTCATCATCTTCCTCTCACCCATCACATAAAAAACCCCATTTAGAGACGTCACTTTTAGAAAAAAAATCTTATACTAGCATCATTGCATCATGTATATCAAATTTAACATTAGAGTCAACATAGGTCTTATCTACATTAGGATCATGTTTAACACTACTATTTAAATTAGATATTTTACCCGTAACCTCATCCATCATAGATATTATAGCTCATGATGACATATAACTATTTTAGGATACCTCCAAATAAGATATAAACCAATCATAAGTCATGTATTTTGATCCCAAAATAGATGATGAAGTCATAATAGAGTTCTCTCAATATTTTTTTAGTTGATGAATATGATCATGCATCAGATGCATGTACTACATTTATTCTTAGTGATCCTTTTATTGATCTTGAGGATATTTTATTTTATGTCAAAATTGCATCTCCTATAAACCCTAATGAGTACCATTATTTCTACACCATTAACCTTTGGCATGTCAGGTGATATGTGTGGTCAACTTATGGTTTACATACCTCTTTTATATTCTTGTTACATTTCTCTATGTTCTTAGTTAGGTCAGCCTATGGAATAACCAAGGCTAATTAGATTATATTTATGAGGTAGTGGTTAGTCTTTAATCATAATATTAAGTATTTTTCTCTTATCACTTGTTGTGGAGGTTTCCCCCTTGAAGTGGCTCTACTATATTATCTAGTATTCTACTCTGCTATCAAGTATTTTTGTGTGATCTCTTATCTTTATGATATATAATTACTCTATGAAATATATAATTATTCTATGCAAAAATCTAAGTAATTTCATTATAAGTGGTATCATAGCTTTGAATTGGGTAAGTTTCCTATAGTATCTTTTTTTAGATCTAGTGAGATGAGACTTCTATGATTGGAAGGAGTGAAAAAAACCTAACTTGAAATCTGGGAAGAATTAATTTTTATGTCAGTGTAGTATTATTCAAAATGATTTTTTGAAAAAAATTATTTTTAAAAAAATCCAGAAAAAAATTTCCATTTTCACATTTGCAATCATTATATGCATCTTAATGAGATGATCATAATGGTATATTCTACCAGTGCACTTTTTTTGGTGTAAAACATTTTCTCCCTAGTACACAAAAGTAGTTGTTGGATTCATCTTAGCAAGGTGATTACAATGATACCATCTCCTAGTACACTTTTTTTGGATTAAAAACCTTCCTAGGGTTTGTGCATGGTGGGTCCTACTACTTTGGGCAAAAAATGGGGTAGGAAACTCCTAAGACTCCTAGGGATGACATGGAATCTAGAACTTTAGATCTGATGATTTCTCAACTTTAGGCTATCATAAAGGGTTTGGTATGGTAGGATGACTTTATTTCAGTTAAAACTAATGTTTTGGGGATGTAAATAAAGATTAATTAGGTGCACACTCAATTGAATCATATCACTACATATTTAGATACCATTTCATCTCAGTTATAGAAAAATAATCCTCCACATCATTATTTAGGTCCTCCTCTCAACACTAATAGCTCTAATCATCATGTGAAATCAATGTTTCCAAAAGTGGACATGCGTAATTTTGATGATAATGATCCTCTCACATGGATTACCCAAATTGAGAATGTATTTGATCTACACCAAACTCCTAGTTCTTATAAGGTGATAGTGGAAGCTTTGTATCTAGAACATGAGTGGTAAATTTGGTATTATTGGTTGTGTGATCAAAATAAAAATAATGGTGATCTTATTAAATTGTTTATTTTCATGAATTATTTTTTGGATCATTATGAACATAATATCTCTAAGAACTACTTTAGTTAGTTATCTAAACTATGTCAAATAGGAATTGTGAAGGATTATATTCATTGATTTCAGAATCTATCCTTATAAGTAGAAGACATTACTGAGGCAAATGTTAATGATATTTTTTTGTGGTGGACTCAAATATAACATCTAATTATATTTTCTAATTTTTAATCCATCATATATATCAAAACCTATTCCAAGGGCATGCATGGTATAATAAAAAGAAATGGAAAAATGGAAAAATGAAAAAATTCACTACTAGTCATAATCACACCTTTCTAGCACCATTATTTCCTCAACCCACTAAATTGACACCACAAAAAATTAAGGAGAATTGAGTCAAAGGTTTGTGTTGTGGTTATAATATCAAATGGAACAAAGGGAATCATTGTGGTAAAAATAAGTTATTTTACATCAAAGGTGCCAATGAGGATACAAATGATGAGGAGGCAATTGGTGAGGATGCATAAGGACCTGAGGAGGAATATGAACAATCTTAGCCTAATTTTTCCTATCATGACCTTTTAGATAGTATTACTCCCCAAACTATTAATTTATGGGTTTACTTAATAAATAGGTCACTTTATTGATTAATTATAGCAACACACACAACTTCATCAATAATAAGTTGGCTACTCATTTAAATTGTTTCATTTATCCCACTTTAGAATTTGAGGTTATAATTTTAGATGGTGGTATTATCATCTATTTAGGAAAATACCATAATGTTATGATATCCAAGGGAAACTACCTATTAGATTCTCTTGTGTTTTTTATTGTTATGGGTGGAGCTAACATTATTCTAGGAGTATATTGGCTTACCTCTTTGGGCACTATTGAGATGAATTTATAAGAATTATTCATCCACTTTAATTCTGAGGGAAGGACATTTGAGCTAAGGGTATTAAAGTATAAATCTTCATAGCTTGTTAACTCCCATCAAATAACCAAAATTATCTGAAAGGGTGTTGAAGGATTTATGTCTCTCTTATTTTCCATTAAAGTCCAACTAACATATCCATCTACACCTCATGATCTACAACAAGTGATTAACACCCATTCTATTTATTTTGGTGACATGCCAAAAATATTCCACCTAGTTACATGCATGATCATGCCATCAAACATATTTATAGTAGTACACCACCCAAAATAAGGCCATATAATAATCCCTACACCTATAAAAGTGAAATTTAAAATATGGTACAAGAGATGTTGGATGTAGGAATCACTCACCATAGCCAAAGAAAATATTCTTCATCAGTTGTCATCACAAGAAAGAAAGATGACACTTGGAGGATGTGCCCTAACTATATAAATCTTAACAACTACACTATCAAAGATAATTTTCCTATTCCTATCATTGTTTATTTTCTAGAAGAATTTAATGGTTCTCTTTACTTTACCAGTTAGATCTTCATTTTGGGTATCATCAAATCAAGATCCATGATGAAGACATACCCAAAACAACTTTTAGAACTCATGCGGGCCATTATGAGTTTATGGTTATGTGTTTTGGTCTAATTGATACACCATCTACCTTTTATAATTTGATTAATACTATTTTTAGGCTATTTTTGAGGAAATTTTCTCTAGTGTTTTTTTTATGATATTCTCATTTATAGTAAAAATTGGGAAGAACATTTGCAACATGTGAAACATGTACTCTCAATTTTGGAACAAGATTAATTATATTTAAACCTTCCAAATGTACTTTTGGAACATGTGAGTTTGATTATTTGGGTCATATGGTTTCACTTGAAATATTGTAAGTGGATCCTAAAAAAATCCAAACTATGATGGACTAGCTGGTTCCTAAGACACTCAAGCAACTATGGGGATTTTTAGGGCTAACTGATTAGTATCACAGGTTCATCAAAAATTATGGTATCATTACAACCCCACTAAAATATTTTTTGATGAAATACTCCTTCCAATGGATTGATATAGCTACTAGGACATTTTAACAATTGAAACTAGCTATGTGCACCACTCTAGTGTTGGCCATTCCTAATTTTTTGAAGACATTTGTTGTTAAATGTGATGTTTATGGATATGGTATGGGTGATATGCTCATGAAATTTGGTATACCACTTACATTTAAAATTAACCAAATGAAGGTTTAAAATAGGCTCAAGCCCATCTATGAGAAGGAAATGATGGCCATTCTGTATCTGTTCAAATAATAGAGACCTTATTTGATGGGGCTTTCAGTTAAAGACTCATCATGATAGTCTCAAATATTTTTCTAATAATGGTTGTCATTAGAAGAATAACAAAAATGGGTAAATAATATGTTAGGATATGATTTTGTAATAGTATACAAGAAAGGCAACAAAAATTTGGTGGTAGATGCACTATTTAGGAGGGATGAGTTAATTGTTGGAATAATGCATATTTAAGCTTACCTATGGTTAATAGGGTAAGTTATTTATTACCGAGGGTAAAATTTATTTACCTTGGTTAATTTATTTTATTTTTGAGAATTTCTCAACAATATATTTGTTCGTAGTATGAGAAAACAAATAGTTTGTTTTCTCTATTTTGTAATCATTACAAATAGTTTGTTAACATGAAACAAACTATTTGTATTATAAATACTTTGCATTATATGAGAAATAAATGAGAGATTATTGAGAATATACAGAGAAATTTGTGGATTACCACCTATTTTTTAGGTGTGACAAATTTATTTATTCTCTGGAAATATTTGCAGGTTATTTGTTGTGGGTTCTCTCTCCTGGATTGATCCTGTGGATCCTGTGTATCTCCTGCTCATTCTTTCATGGTATCAGAGCTTGGATTTCTAGTTGAAGATCCTCTTCCCTGAAATTTTCATCTTTTAACACATTCAAAAATATTATTTTATTGATGTGTTACAGATTTTTTTAATTCTCTCAAATTCTGGTTCTTATTTACTAGTTTTTTTTTCGGAAAATTCTGTACTTTATGCTCATTACATGACCGTAAAGATTCCAAAAATCATATTTTTTTTCATGAGGACGTAGTAAATCAAGTCAGGAATCCATTTAAATTTGAATTTTCGCATTTGGAGTAGGACGTACAACTCTTTCATTCAAAAATTTGCAGACTGGTCCCTGTTGGCAGACTGTTGGCAGACTGCAGTAACTGTCCGTTTTTCTGATGTGGCAGATCGTACGGTGGACTTTTTTCAAATCTGAGACCTGTTAATGAAAGCTGACTCTTATATATTTCTATCCATATAAATTTTGACGAATTTGGATCATGCCGTACAACGTTTTGGAAGCCAACAACAGGAAATTAAAAACTGTTTTTTTGCCTGCTGTATAGCCGTACGGATTTCTTATTTTTGAACGCCTTATGCTGCATAAAATCCAAATATGAAAATTTAATGTGATAGAAGACTTCAAAATATTTCATTTCATGCTGAGATGGACTGATTTGGAGCAGTCCGTATAGTTCTTTTGGCAGATCCAGTGGAGCCATTCTGCATTGCTGAAAGGTGTTTTTTTCTTGGCTATTTTTCTCAAATATTTCCCTGACCACCACGCCTTGCTGGAAAAAGAGTTTATTTTTGATAAAGCCAAAGATTATTCAGCTGATATCTCACATGTGTGAGTCATTTTTGGCTTTTTTTAATTAATTATTTTAATTTTTTAGTGGTTTAAATGCAAGTCTCTAGCTTTGAAAGTTCAAATTTGACTTTGCTAAAGCGGCTAGAGATATTTTGTTAAAAATTTGTAGGGAGGAGGTCTTGGGGTCAAATCCCCATACATTTTTTGCATAAAAACCATTTTTTAATTTTGTATAAGCCAAGGCTAAAGTTTTTTTTCGTCGGGAGACGTTAAATTGTAACGGGAGGGGTGCTTTTTTTGAGGAAAAACAAATGTCTAGATTGTTCTTGTCAACTTCATCATCTTCCTCGGGAATGGAATCTCGATTGTTTGAACCTCTAAATTCTACAAATTACCATGTTTGGAAGCCAAAAATGCAACAACTCCTTCAATCAAAGGGCTTATGGAGAATTTTTTCTGAAACGACACCTGCAGCATTCACCACTGAAAAAGACAAATATGCATATGGATGTAAGCAGGATGAGGCTCTTGGATTGATTTGCCTCAACGTATCAGATAATCTTCAATTTCACATTGCAGATGCTACTACACCAAAAGAGGTATGGGAAAAATTTAAAAACCTATTTGGCAAAGTTAATGAGTTTAAAATTTTGCAATTAGATGCAGAATTGAGTACTCTCTCTCCATCAGATTTCCCTTCAATAGATGAATTCTTGGCAAAATTCAAATTTATAAGGTCACAGTTGAAAGCTAGTGACAAGGATAAAAGTGATCAGGAGTGCATTTTCATGATTTTGTCAAAGTTGAAAGGACCATATAGTGTTTTTTCCTCTGCTTTTTATACTATGATGGATACATTAGGTGATGAATTCAAATGGCCTTCCTTTGAAGTTTTTTGTGAAAGATTGACTAGGGAGCAAACAAAATTAATGGCCTTAGATGCTCTACCTGGTCCTAGTCATGCTCTAGTTGCTAATTCTTCTAAAGGAAAACCTTCACCTAAGTCTAAAAAGCAAGCACCTTCAAATAACCCTCCAGAGTCCACCACCCAATCACCTCATCATTCTAAATCTACTAAGACCAAAAAGTCCTTTAAGCAAAAGAAGAAAACATTTGGTCCATGTAATTTTTGTGGCGGTCCTAATCATGATGAAAGTAGATGTTTTAAGAAGATGGAAGCATTAGAGGCAGCGGTTAGACAACACAAAAATTTCCATTCCGTCTCCATCTCCTACTTCTGCAGGAAAAGGGAAAGCACTTTCAGCTAGGGCTATATCTTCATGTCAGGATCAGTGGATTTTTGACTCAGGTGCTTCTCACCATCTCACACATTCTAAAGATCTATTGTCTTCTCTTACAGATTGTAGTACATCACATATTGTTATGGGTAACTCCTCACAGATTGAAGTTTTGGGATCAGGTACTGTTGATAAACAGGATGGATGTTTTAACAATGTATTACTTGTACCCCAAATCTCTTCTAATCTTCTCTCTGTATATCAAATATGTAATTCTGGTACTGGTAAAACTATGGAGTTTACTTCATATGATGTTGTAATAAGAGAATGTAATGATCCTAGTGAGATAGTTGCTATAGGTACAGCAGACCATACTACAAGACTCTATACTTTTGATAAGTTTGAGTCTTTTATGTCTTCTGGTTCTTCACTTATAGCACATGGTAATAATCTCAGCAAATTGTGGCATGAGAGATTAGGACATTTTAGTTATGGATATATGCAACAAATGAGTACAAAACATCTTGTAAAAGGCCTTCCTAAGGTCTCTTGTATTGATGGGGTGTGTCCTGGTTGTCTAGTTGGTAAACAGCACCAGGATCCATTTCCAGTTGGTAAGGCCACATGTGCAAATGCACCCTTAGAGTTGGTTCATAGTGATTTGATGACTTTTCCAACTCGTTCTTTTTCAGGGGCTAAATATGCACTCACATTCATTGATGATTTCACTCGTAAAACTTGGGTATATTTTCTCAAGTTGAAAAGTGAAGTTTTTGAGACTTTTAAGGCCTTCAAAGCCTTTATTGAAAAACAATCATCTCTTCCTCTTAAGAAGATACGCACTGACAATGGGGGGGAATATGACAGTAATGCTTTCTATGATTTTTGTATTGAGCATGGGATACAACATCAGTTCATTGTACCACACACTCCTCAACAAAATGGTGTAGCAGAGAGGAAGAATCGAACATTGAAAGAGATGGCTAATTGTATGATTCACTCTAAAAATCTAGGTCCACAATATTGGGCTGAAGCTGTAAATTGTGCAAACTACATTCAAAACCGTATGCCTCACAAAGCTGTGCAAAATATGACACCAGAAGAAGCTTGGTCTGGGATCAAGCCTGATATTTCAGATTTTCGCATCTTTGGGAGTCAAGCATGGGCATTCATTCCTGATGACAAACGTAAAGCATTGGAGAAGAAAAGACAACCACTCATTTTTGTTGGTTATTGTGAAGATGTAAAATCCTACCGTCTTTTTGATCCTATCACACATGATGTGTTTTTCGACGAGATGTTCAGGTTGATGAGTTACCCACTCCACAGGAGTGTACATCTAGTTCTTCTTCTCCCCCTCCTTCTACTAAGGATAGTGAGGATTTGCTTTCTATTGTTCATGATGATGATGTTGCACTTATTCAGCCACCACAGCCATCTTCTTCACCACCTTTGCCTAAATGGGCAAAGAGCACTCTACATGCAGCTGGTTCTTTTGTTGGTGATCCATCTGATTCTCATCGCACTCGCTCACAGACATCTGGTGTTGCTCTTTTGGGACAAGCTTGTACAGATGATCCAGTGTTGTTTTCTGAGGCTATTGGTATACCCGAGTGGGATGTTGCTATGTATGATGAGTATTCTTCATTAATGAAGAATGATACTTGGGATCTTGTCCCTCTTCCTAAGGGAAGAAAACTTGTAAAATGTAAATGGGTCTATAGGACAAAATATGCTGCAGATGGATTAGTAGATAAGTACAAAGCTAGATTAGTAGCTAAGGGTTTTTCACAGGTTGAAGGGGTTGATTACTCTGAGACCTTTGCCCCTGTAGCTAAGATGGATTCTATTCAGCTTGTACTCTCTCTTACTGCTTCACATTCTTGGTCTATTTTTCAGATGGATGTGAAGAGTGCTTTCTTGCATGGTGATCTCCATGAGGAGATCTATATGGAGCAGCCTCCAGGATTTGTGCAGGACTCATCATTGGTTTGTAGACTCCGTCGTTCTCTTTATGGTCTCAAACAAGCTCCTAGAGCTTGGTATGAGAAGATGGATAGTTTTCTTTTGAGTTTTGGTTTTATTCGTTGTGAGTTGGATCACAATGTATACATCCTGAAGCAAGGTGAGGAGCTTGTCATTTTGGTTTTGTATGTTGATGATCTCATCCTCACTAGTAGTTCAGATTCCTTGATACATGACATCAAAGAAAAGTTGGCAGATAGGTTTGATATGACAGATCTGGGACTTCTACATTATTTTCTTGGTCTTCAAGTTTTTCAATCTTCTGAGGGCATTTCTATTGGACAGTAGAAGTATGCGACAGATCTTCTTCATCGATTTAGCATGGTTGATTGTAAGCCTGCACCCACTCCATATCAGTCAGGTATTGTGTTGTCTGCCACTTGTATGACTCCTCTTGTTGATTCCACTTTGTATCGGCAACTTGTAGGTAGTTTTTTATACCTGACTCATACCCATCCCGACATCACATTTGCTGTGAACCTTGTCTCTCGGTTCTCACATGAGCCTCATGAGAGTCATTGGCAAGCAGCCAAGCGTATTTTGTGCTACATTTGGAGCACCACTCACTTTGGTATACATTACACACCACATAGTTCTACACAGCTTGTTGGATACACTGACTCTGATTGGGCTGGTGATGTTGACACTCGCAAGTCCACTTGTGGGTTTGTTTTCACACTTAGTTCAGGTCCAGTTGCTTGGGCATGCAAAAAGCAGACTGCTATTGCATTGTCCTCTACTGAGGCTGAGTATCGAGGTGCTGTCAAAGCTAGTCAAGAGATACTTTGGCTTCGATAGTTGCTTGGAGAGTTTGGCTTCACACAGCAGGGTCCTACTACTCTTTGGTGTGATAACCAAAGTGCGATTGCTATTTCATGCAATCCTATTGAGCATCAGTGGACAAAACACATTGAGATTCACATGCACTTCATTCGACATCTTATTCAGGATGGAGTTCTTTCTTTGGAGTTTGTGCCTACAGCTGAGCAGATTGCAGACATCTTCACTAAACCTTTGGCTTCTCCTCGTTATCTTCAGTTGTGAGCGATGCTTGGGGTGAAGGAAGTTGTCCTTGGGGGGATTTCCCATGAAGTCCTTCCTTCCTTTATTTTTCATATATTTTGATTGGTTTGTACATGGGTACCTTATCAGGCCTAGTAACCGGGACCCATCCTTGTTTGTCATTCTCCCTATGTTTCGCTTAAGGGAGGGTGTTGGAATAATGCATATTTAAGCTTACCTATGGTTAATAGGGTAAGTTATTTATTACCAAGGGTAAAATTTATTTACCTTGGTTAATTTATTTTATTGTTGAGAATTTCTCAACAATATATTTGTTCGTAGTATGAGAAAACAAATAGTTTGTTTTCTCTATTTTGTAATCATTACAAATAGTTTGTTAACATGAAACAAACTATTTGTATTATAAATACTTTGCATTATATGAGAAATAAATGAGAGATTATTGAGAATATATAGAGAAATTTGTGGATTACCACCTATTTTTTAGGTGTGACAAATTTATTTATTCTCTAGAAATATTTGCAGGTTATTTGTTGTGGGTTCTCTCTCCTGGATTGATCCTGTGGATCCTGTGTATCTCCTGCTCATTCTTTCATTAATTGAGGCATTACTATGTGCCATGACCATTTGGAAGGTAGATTGGTTAGAGTAAGCAAGATTAAAATGGGAAAATGACATTGCTACCCATGATTTGAATCAAAATATTCATCAAGGTTTGGGTGCATTTGAAAAATTCACATGGAAGGGTAATGCATTATGGTATAATGACATATTATACTTATGTAAGAATTATCTTCTCAAAAAAAAAATCCTTTAGGAACTTCATTTAACTCCACTTGTGGGTCATTCCATATTTTTGAAAATCTATCATAGAATCAAGTAGGTTATTTTTTGGGAAAGACTCAAGGGGGATGTCTATAGATATGTGGTTGAATGTATGATCTATCAACAAAATAAAGGTGAAACTATCAAAACATTAATAGGTCTTTTGAATCCTTTATCCATCCCTCGCCAAAGTTGGGAAGAGGTATCTATGGATTTCATTATAGGGTTACTAAGATATGATGGTCAAAATGTTATCATGGTTTTTTTGGATCATCTCAGTAAGTATGCTCATTTTTTTCTTTATCATAACCATTTTTCATTATTATAATAGCTTCTACTTTTCTCAATACAATTTAGAAACTACATGGTACTCCTAAGATCATTGTTAGTGATAAAGATCCCATTTTCACTAGTAATTTTTGGATTGAATTATTTGCATTATTAGAAACCAAGCTGAATCATAGCTCATCCCATCATCATCAATCAGGTTGAAAAAATGAGGTATTCAATAGATGTTTGGAAGGATATCTCTATTGTTTTATTTTTGATAAACAAGATACATGGGTTCATTGGTTGTCACTTGTTGAATGGTGGTATAGTAATTTTATTCATAATTCTTCCAAAATGTCTCCCTTTGTGGCCTTATATGGATACCACCCTCCATACATCACTTTAACCTTTAAGGTCCATCCTAAGGTTTGTGTAGTTGAGGAGCATATTCACCATCAATAAGAGGTCCTTATAAGTTTGTGTGAAAATTTAGCCATGCCCTAGAATCACATGAAGCATTAGATAAATCAACACAAGAGTGAGAGGCATTTTAACATTGGTGATTGGGTATTTATTCACTTGTATCCATATAATTGTATGTCCTTAAAGTAATATAAAAAGGATAACAAGTTATCCCCTAAGTATTATGAGCCTTATTAGATCTTGTATAAAGTTGGTAGTGTGGCCTACAAGTTAGAGTTTCCTTTATCCACTTGCATATATCCAATATTTCATGTATCATGATTGAAAAATGTTTTTAGACATAAATTTGCTAATCAAACTGAGTTACCATAATTGGATGAGGAAGGGAGAGTTATTATTGATCTTGATGTGATCCTTAAAATATGCACTAAGAAACTACAATCTATACTGATTAAGGAGTACATAATCAAATGGAAGAATCTACCATTAGAAGATGTTACTTGGGAGGATTAATCCTTTGTGCAGTAACATCCATAGTTGATTCCATGTTGTGGATAATGTTATTTTGAATGGGAAGGGTATGTTATACCCTTAACCTTTGTCATGTATAGGGATATGCATGGTTGAATTGTGGCTTACGTAACTCTTTTATATTCTATTACATTTCTCTATGTTCTTAATTAGGTTAGCCTATGGAATAACCATGGATAAGTAGACTATATACAGGAGGTAGTGATTAGTCTTCAATCATCATATTAAGTATTCTAATCTTATTGCATTGTTTTGGAGGTTTCCCCCTCAAAGTGGCTTTGTTATATTATCCATTATTCTACTCTATTGTCAATTATTTATGTTTGATCTCTTATCTTTGTTTATTTTGTGTGATATATAGTTATTATATGCCAACATATAAGTAGTTTCATTACAATGTTGCCCCATCACCACTCATTGACCTCATATTACCATATTCCCCATCTTCATCCATCATAGATCCTTTTATTCATGTCTATTATCGTTTAATCACCTCCCTTCATAGGGAGAACATACATCATTTGACCCTTCCTTGAGAAACATAATATGTGACACAAATACAAAGGTCTAAGTTCATATCAAAAATTTCATTAATGATGATAAAATAACCTTTGATATAGTAATTTAAAATAAAGAAAAGTCAAATCATCAACCTAATCAAAAAGTTTCTTCCCTTAGTGATATCTTATTTGAGGCATTAAGGGACTATCAAAGTCAAAATAATAATCATATATCAAGTCAAATTTCAATATCCTTTGGTGAATCCCAATGTTAGACACTAGGGGAAATCAAGATATAATCAAGTATAAAACTTAAAACAATGTCAAAATTAATATCAAGATGGTTGATAATCCTTCAAATAATTAGATAAAATAATAATTATAGTCTAAAAGCCTTTGATATATTAAATTCATTTCTCATATGGCACTAATCAAATGTGAAACATCCAAAATATCCAAAGGTGTGTGTGATTACTAATCTCTGTTCCCTATCATCCATCACACCTCTGTATAATGATCCTATCATCCATTCAATTGATATACATCACCATCAAATAAAAACACTAAATTCATCCATTCCACATCTCATAGACCAAAGCAATATTTCCTCTATTAGGAATGGCAAAGACACCCAGTCTACTTGTCTCGAAGAGTCTCAATCAAGAGTCAAATAAGGTCACAAAGACATCAATACATCCAACAACAAAAAAAAGATCTGAGTATCAAAAATTTATAGAATAGGTTTTGGTTGAAGATAAATAAAGTGTTAGCGTTTATGCATCTCATACCCATATCCAATACATTGATATGCTATAAAAAAATTAAAATAAAAAAATTTGGTGCCCTGGCCAAGTACCATGATGAAAAATAGTTTTTGATGTCAAGGTAAAAATAGTTTATTGTTTGTAGGTAACTCAACACATTGGAGTAAACCCATTTCATCTTTATGGTCATATCCCATGTTCCTTGACAACCCCATCCATGTCATGTTCTAAACATATTTATCTATCATGTCCATTTGTCCCTTATCCCTATCTAATCTATCATTTCTTATCATTTTAACCTTTATAAGGGAATGGAAGATGTCCTCAAAAATGTTATATAATAATCTTGGAATATCCTCCAATTGACACTTAGGAAACTATATATTTAGTTTTTTCATGATATGGTCATTAGTGATCCTTGATCCATTTCTCCTTAGTCCTCTTCCTCCTTTCAATATCACCCTCATCCTTTTATCATCCCATCTAACATTCTATCCCATCTCATACTAGTTTCTAATATGGGTGTTCTCTTTTAAGTAAACCCATTTGTATAGTGTGCATACACATTCTCAAAAGTGTTAAAAATGAAATATTCCAAAAAAAACCTAAAAATTATAAAACCCACAAAATCCCAATAGCCTCTAAGTTGTCTTGTTGTATGTCTTAAGTATACCAGTTATCTTATACTATGATGTAATTTTTCCACTTCATTTTCATCCTACCTTGTCTTATATCTTCATGGTCTTATCATTTTGTCATCTTGCCTTGTCTTAACATCCTAGTCATCTTATCTTATGTCTTCCATATCCTTATCCTAATCATAGTCCCTAGTCTAATCCAAGTCCATACCTTTTCCAAGTTCATATCAGTAATCCAAATACACATCATCATGACCAAATTAGTCCAACTCAGCACCTAATCACTCATCCCATTGAATCTCATCAAAATAATAGACAAGACACTAATCACAACACATATCTATGTAAATACTTATGTATGTTACTTATCATGTATGTATATGATTGTATTATCTTTCATTTGTTTGTTTATGTTTATTTTTAGTCTTGTTTCAAGTATCTTTTATCTATTAGGTAATGAATGATGATTCTATAATGACACAAAAAGCTATAATGATGCTTTTAGGTGCCCCTGATGATGCAAAGTTTGTTATTTTCCTCATTTATAATTATGCAATTTAACACAATGTCCTCTTGGTCATACTTATATCATGGGCCATAATAACTAGTGTTATATTTACTTAAGATTACTTATACTATGATGACCCTTATTATAATAGTGATGGCTTGACAATAGAATACACTCATCATTTCTCATCGTCTTCTATATTCATGTCTAACATCTTAGCCACATCCTCTATCTAATAACTAACATGTATAATAGTCATCATCATTTTAATACTCTAATCCATCAATTTCATTCTATACTCTAGTCTAAACTACATTGGCCTAAGGTCTTTTCAGATTATGTATGCAACATTCAGTCACATGATGTGCATGAGGGTAGTTAGGCTGCTCTCTCCTCTTTCCCCATCATTCATCATCACATCTCTCTTGTCCCTCATCATACCCAAGTCTTGCATTAGTTAAATATTTCAAATGTGTTATGATTACCCTTTACTTAGGATAAATTTTTTATACTAAGTTCCATTTTCATGTGTGAAGAATTTTTATTTATGTGAATTAATAATTCACATAAATCCAAATTCCATGAGGTGTCACTCACCTCTTTGTTCTCCTTTATGATTTTAGAGTTACTTGCATGAGTAAGTCCTTCCCCTACATGGCACATACCTCCCTTCACTTTTTAAGGGCCTATGACACAAGTGGCACACACTTAGGAGGCTTGTAAGGTAATAATGGGATTTTATGTAACTCTCATTTTCCTCCTCTAGATCTATAGAAGAGTCCTTCTCATCTTTTCCTCACTAACAATATCATAGTTATCTCTATTATTCTCTTATGCTCTTGATTTAATCTTATACTTATGGATATTTTAGTTTCAATCCTTCTAATAATATCACCTGGTTTTTTATTTGATACATTTGTTTTCCCACTTTAAAACTCTTATCGCATTTATGGTTTGTACATGAGAGGTAACTTAGTCTTGTGAATTATTTTTTCTAACACTTTCATGCTATGTCATTGATGATTATTCTTGGGATAAATCCTTTATGGTATTAGAGCTATAGTCATCTTATTAACATTTTTTTGAAGAGTGTGAATATTTTTAAGGAATTTTCATAGGTTTTTTTGTAGGGGCTCTAACCCTTGATACTTATTTAAATCCATCTCTCTCCTTGCTTAATTTTAGAGGCCTCTAAATGGTGGTTGTAGGTTTCTTATAAGGAATTTTTTGTATAATTTCCTTATTTTGAGATTCCCTCCATTTTTTCCAAAGGATCAAGGAAAAAACATTTAAAATTCAAGGTTTTTATCTTTCTATTCTGGTTTACTAACAATTTTTTTTCTAGTTCTATTTCTCTCATTTTTTACTTTTAGTTTTTCATATCTATAGAAATATGTATATTTTTTCTACTTCCCCTTATTATTTATTGGCACTTTTTTTTTTATATATATATTCTCTTAATTTTCTAAGGTGTTGCCCCTTACTAGCAAGCCTAGGTCAACATCATTTGTTGCATTGCTTATTTACTTGGCGCTTTGGCTGAGTATTATTTTTCTCTCAAATATGTGTCTTTTTTCCTTAGTTATACACTTAGTTATTCACCCCATTTATTCTATTGTTTTATTTTCTCTAGTATTTCCTTTCCCAGGCCATTTTTAAAAAATATTATCTGCTTTTAATGAGTTTTTTTCTTTTTCTTTAAACTCATCTTCCCTGTTAGGCATCTCCTTTCCTTACCTAGGAGTTGTTGCTTTTCTTCTTCATCATCTCTATTTTCTCTTTACTTTAGTTCACTTTCCCTTTTTGAGCATTTGGTGAAATATTCTCTAGAAAAACCATTAGGTACCCCATTTGTTTTATTTATTCTCATTTTCATGTGCATTACCTTGAGCAAGGTGTGGTTGTCCTCATTAGTATTTTATTATGTCTATCAGGTAAGCATCATTATTTCCCAACACTTCCCTTACATATGGGATATAATTTCTTCATAATTCACACTATTCATTTATTTTCATCTTTCTATATAATGTTATCTTTGATTTTTTAAGTTACAATTATTCTTTTATAATGTTTATCTTGTAACACTCTTTTTATCTATACATTTTTTTTAGTTGTTTCACCAAACTTAATTTAAACTAACAAAGGATTCTCTTTGATTTTTATTAAAAAAGACATAAACCACACAAGTTTTTTCTATATATTTTACAATCTAAGAAAAATTAATGTTTTTTTGAGTATTACATCTTTAATTTTTTTACTTCATTAAAATTATTTTAAGTCCTTTAAACATTTTTTTACAAAAATTGTGTGGCCTTATATTTAAAAGTATCATAAGTGTAATAAGTTAATATCTATATTAATTCAAATAAATTCATCCTATATACGTCAAAATAAATATATAATTCATTTATTTCTTTGAGGAGGCTCTTTATTTAGTTCTATATTTACATTCACATTTTTAAAAAAAATTGTTAAAAAAGCCATTTTAGTGGATATTATCTTTTTTGTATCAATATGGCAAGTTTTTTTTTTCAATTATTTATCCTTTTATTATGCTCCCACTTCTCACTTGGTATCTCTTTTGCATTTAAGATTATTTTTTTCTTTGGTTCTCTTGCCCCTCCTCTATACCTCCTTTGTTTAAGTGTTTTTATACCTATTTGCTTTCCAGGGATTGGGTGAGATTTTGAGTCAGAATGACTCATTTTTTACCCAAATTTAAACTCATGTCTACCAATTACTACTTATGTAAATCACATATGCAATACATATTCACTTTCAAACACTTGATACACATAATAAATGGCACGGACCCCACACCCAATCCAAAGACTATCTCCACTAAAGTTCAAGAGAAATGATAAGGCATTAGGATTTATTGGCATGGACATGACCCCTAAATTGCACATCCACATTGATGGTTATTCTCTTACCTCGACTGCTTTGTCTAAAATTAGATTTTTTATGACATTATGAATGAATCTCATAAAATTCAAATTCAAGATCAATTGTCTAATTTAAAGTATAATGAATTTAAAACTATGGTTGATTTCATGTTGAAGATCATTATTTACATTCTCAATTAGCTAGTTTAGGCATTAAAATTTTAGATTTAAATTTAATTCATATTATCATGAAAAAGTGTTTGCCTCAACCTTTTTACCAATTTATTACTAATATTCATTTCCAATTATATTTTCCTAATTTATTTGCTTTTAAGATGTTTGACTTAATTTATACTTTTTGTTGGAGAGTTGTCAGTGATGTCATGCTAATGTCATAGAGGTATCCTAGTGAGTGGATGAATTTCTTTTTTAGCCTAAGTAATAATGACAAAGTGTCCAATGTGCTTATCCTAGTATGATTAAAGGAGGCTTAGTTGATCTTCAATTTTGGAATGATTACAGATGTTAAGGGATAATTATGATGATTTGAGCATTTGAAAGAGGTCCCTAAGATGTTATTTATTCTTTGATAGTTTGTGTGCATAAATGTAATTCATTTGGTTGATCATCATTTTAATCTAGACACTTTGGGTCTAGTGGCTAAAAATCTAAGTAAGCAATTTGATGACATTACGGCTGCCACATGGGAATGAGTCAAGGGCAGTTGGTCATAAGGTTATGATCACAATAGCCCCTAGTTGTTATGTGATATATCTCAATTCATGCATCGAAGCATGATCAGTTATATGAAGGTACAAAGTTGGATTCTAAGACAAAATTCATTATTTTCCCATACTTAGCCAGATTTGTATGTGGCCAAAAAGATCTAAATAAGCATGTTTATGAGGTCAGCATTTGCATACATGGAGGTGTCAGGATAAAATTATTATATGGGTTTTTCCATGTTTATGCTTATTTTATTTGAGCTAAATTTAATATCATGTGATGAATCACTTCAAAAGATATGTATATGCAAATTTGGGCTCCTAGGTAGTTTGACTATGTTTTTCCATACTTAGCCAATTTTTCAATGTGGCAAGAAGAGATGAGTGAGCATTTTGATGGTGTTATATCTCTCACATGTGAAGGCTTCAAGATAAATTAATCATATTGGTTTGTTTAGTTTTGATCATAGTTATTTTATGTTAAATTTGAGATCTTGCACTGAAGCGTGACAAAAGTTATACAGGAGTAAAATTGGTCTCCCAAATAAATTTGGACATAGTTGGCTCTATGAAAGAGGTTTTTGAGAAGGATTTTTTTATGGTGTTATATCTTACATGCACAAGGTTTCTAATATTTTTTTTATGTGGTTGGATTATCCTATGTGAGGAGATCATCTAGTCCAAAATTAAGATCATGCATCAAATTGTAGAAGAATTTATTATAGTCTAAAAATGGTTACTTAGGCATATTGAAATGGTCCCATAGTCATTTCAAAACATGTTACAGTTTGAGAAAGATTGAACATGTGCATTTCTCCAAGAAATTAGGAAGAAAAAAGATGAGGATAGGTGAATGATTTTTAATAACTGAGCAAAGGTATATGATAAGGATCCAATATTGAGTAGGTATTCATACAGATTGATCAAATGGTGAACATTAATCATTAAAGACCTAGTTAATCCATAGAGATCAATGGAGCATGTGGAGTCAACATTATAAAATTGAATGAACTGAGGTTAACATGACAAAGGTTTAATGTTTGAGCATTGGAACCTATGTGTTCAAGATCAAACAATATTGATGGATTGTATTTAATCTGATCTTAGAGGACACAAGATGCGAGCATTGTGTTCAAGATTTAACTGTGACCATTACCATTTGATTACTTGAATTTACTAATGGAAATACCAATGTCTGGTCTTTGGGCAATATCTTTTGATAAAAGTCAAATTTGTTCATGTAGTGAAAATCAAAGTGGTAGAGAACTCAAAGGTGTATTTGGAAATATGGATTTAAAGATATAAAATTGTGTACAAATAAAGATATAGTGCTCCAAAATTTACTATGTTTTTGGAAATGTTTTGTAAGGGACCCAAGAAGATTTTTCAAGCTTGTTTTGATATTGTTTAGATATAACTTGGTGAATTAGCTATTGGGGAGTGTTTTAGACTCCATGAGGATGCTCTGCATGCATTTTAAAGGTTTGAACAATCATATGCAATATGAACAAAAGTTTTAAAGTTGATTTTGTTTTCAGTCATAATGAAAGTATGTATAGAGAAGAAATTGGGTTTTAGCAAAAGAGTGTTTTGTTGACTATGATGGTTGATCCATAGAGATCAATGGAGCATGTGGAGTTAACATTATAAGATTGAATGAGGTGAGGTTAGCATGATATAGGTTTAATGTTTGAGCATTTGTGCCTATTTGTTATATATCAAACAAGATTGATGTAGTGTGTTTGATCTAATCTGAGAGGACATGAGATGCAAGCATTGTGTTAAAGGTTTAACTATGACCATTGCCATTTGATTATATGAGTTTGCTAAGGGAAATACCTATATCTAGTCTTTGAGCATATATTTCAATAAAATTCAAATTTTCTCATGTAGTAAAAAGCATTGTGGTAAAAAACTCCAAGGTGCATCTAAAAATATGAATTTGAAGATCTAGAATTGTGTACAAATAAATATATGGTGCTTCAATGTTAACTATGTTTTTGTATATGTTCTATAAGGAGCTTGACGAGGATGCTTTGGCTTGTTTTGATACTTTTTAGATATATCTTGGTGAATTGGCTATTGGGGAGTGTTTTAGACTGCATGAGGATGCTCTACATTCATTTTGAAGGTTTGAACAATCATATGTAGTATGAATAAAGGGTTTTAAATTGATTGTGTTTTCATTCATAATGGTAGTATGTACAAAGAAGTGTTTGAACTAATTAGGTTTTAAGAGAAGAGTATTTTGGTGACTTTGATGGATATGGACACTTAAGGGGGGCCTATAGATCATGTATAATGGGTAAATAATTTTGGAAAGTGTTCTTGTGTTCTTATTATGCTCAAAGATGTGTCAAACAGTTGAATGGGTCTCCATAGGACCTAAAAGTGACTTAGGCCTATTTTGAAAGAGGATTGTGATTAAGTGTGACCCATATGAGATGCCTTAAAGGTGAGGGAATGTTTTTTGGCTAACAAGAAAATTTTGTGAAATTGATAATTCATGATTAATCTATATATAGTGAAACTAAATGTGTTGGTTTATAGATTTTGAAGTGAGAGAATTTGTGTGGAATATTTGAGAGAATTGGAGAGTGAAGGAAAGTAGAGGAGAGTGAGATTGCCTAGATATTGGGTTGATGAGCAAATGAGATTAAGGATTATTTGTATGATCTATATATCATGTTTTTAATGATAGTATAATGTTCTTATAGTTTGAAGTTGTGCAAAGAGATTCAAGTGTGCATATGAGAACTATTTGAGTAAATAAGGAGAGAGGTTGTAACATGCCTATGAGAGAGGCTTGTATTAGTAAGAAAGAGAGTTTATGCAATTGTCAGATAATCAAAAGGTCCATAATTAGGTGTTAAAGACATTATCTCTAAGTTGGAAGTGTTATTTTGAAGTAGGGTTTAAAGGACTTTATCTTCATTAGGGGTAGTTTCTCCTTGTGAAATAGGGTTTCACTAAAGAATTTTGGTCATAAGGACATGATCAAGGTTGTAGGTTAGAAGGACTTGACTGAAGGTTATTAATTAGAAGGAATTGATTAGTCTTTTATTTATGATCATTTTATAGGATAGTAATTTGTGTGTTTATAGGCTTGAGAGTGGGTTTTATTCCCTAAGAGGGTTTCCCATGTAGATCTTGTGTTGTATATGTGATCTTGCATTATGTTTATTACTCACTGATATGAATGATTTGTATGCTTCAAGAATGATTATATTAAATGCTTAAGTATTTGCAAGGGTTTAAAAATTTAATTGGATTATTTACCACCACTAATTCACTCCCCATGGATTTTACCTCTAACAATTGGTATTAGAGAAGGTCTTTTGGTAAAGGCTTAGAAACTTGAAGGTGATCCAAGGTACAATGTTTAAGAGAAAGTCTTTTGGTAAAGGCTTAGAAACTTGAAGGTGATCCAAGGTACAATGTTTAGTCAAAATGTGCAAGGTGGTTTCTATACTAAGAAGTCACCTATGTTCAATGGATCCAATTATGAATTTTGTAGTGATAGGATGAAGATATACATTATGTCCCTAGGGTTTGATGTATGGAAATCTATTTTGGATGGTTATGTTGCTCATGTTATTCCTCCATATAATGTTACTGATAAGAATCTATTTCAAAACAACTATAAGTCAATGAACATGATCACTTGTGGTCTTATATAAATCTAGTTCACCAAATTAATTCATTTTACATCTTCCAAGGAAATATGGGATAAATTGAAGAATATTTTTGAAGGATATTCAAAGGTTAAGTTCATAAAGTTACAAAATCATAGAAGGCAATTTTAATGTCTCAAGATGAATGAAGAAGATACTGTGGAATCCTTTTTATTGAGAGTTGATGAGATTGTGAACATCATTAGAGGTCATAGAGAAAACCTTGAAGAGGCTACTATTGTTCAAAAGTTATTAATGTCTCTATATCCCAAGTTTGATCTAAAAGTATCTGTTATAGAATAGAGTCATGAGCTTACTGAGTTAAAGATGGATCAATTGCATGGTATACTTACTACCTATGAGATTAGTAAGAATGATGATATACCACCAAATAAGGAAGTAACTTTCAAGACTGAATTGAAGATAAATAATAAGTTCCAATGTAATAATTTTTAACAAAATGACATTCATGATATAGATGAGGATGAACTAATTGATTTTATTTCAAGGAAATTGAGAATAAGTTTAGGCAAGTATAAAGGTAAGCTACCATTAAAATGATTCATATGGTGAGATAAGACATTTTGCTAATAAGTGCCCTCATAAGTATAAAAAGGATGATGATGAAGAGCATGATCAAGGTCATGATGATGGTAAGATATCTTTTAGATCTCATAAAATCAAAAAGGGATTTAGAAGGTTTGATAACAAGAAGAATTAGTTCAAGGATAAGAATATTTTATACACCAAAGAAGATTGTAGCTCATTAGATGAGAGTGAAGATAGTGACTAAAAATATGATCATGAAGATGATGGTCCTACTAAGGATGAAGCTTTGTCCATGGTTGAGGAAGGAACTTGTTTATAGAAAATGGAGTATACTTGGACTGATTTAGATGATGATGAATATAAGGTGGACCATGAGAATGCATTGATTAATGCTCGTGAAGAACTAAAAATTGAGAAGAATATCAATAAGATTATGAAATCTAAACAAAATGAATTTGAGGATAAATTTAGTGTGCTCGAGGAAAGAATGGATGATTATGGCAAGAAACATGAAGATATGGTCAAACATCTTAGTTTTCAATTAGAAATACTATGTACAAGCTTAAAAAATAAATAAAATTAATTTGAAAGATATGAAATTGAAAATGAGTCATTGAAATCTAAGTTAGAGAAGATTTATAGTAAGGTTATGTCATTTGTGAGATTTGAAAGGAGCTCAAGTGATTTAGACAACATTTTGAATGATCAAAAGCTTATAATTGATAAGATTGGTCTTGAATACAAAGAACTAAAAACTACAACTCAAGACAAGATGAAGACTAATGTGAACAAGGAAAATAAACCTTTGAACATAAATCATCAGACAAGGAACGAAGGTGTTGGCATGGACCCCACACCTAATCCAAAGACTACCTCCACTAAATGTCAAGAGAAATGACAAGTGAAAAATGACAAGGCATTAGGATTTGTTGGCATGGATGTGACTCTTTAATTGAATGTTCACATTGATGATTATTTTCTTGCCTCCACTACTTCATCTAAACTTAAAATTATTTATGACATTTGAATGAATATAGTAAAATTCAAATTCAAGATCAATTATCTGATTTAAAGTATAATGACTTCAAAAATATGGATGATTTCATGGTTGAAGATCACTATTTATATTCTCAATTAGTTGGTTTATGTATTAAAATTTTATATTTAAATTTAATTCATACTATCATGAAAAAGTGTTTACCTTGACTTTTTTTATCAATTTATTACTAATATTCCTTTTGAACTAGCTTTTCCTACTTTATTTACTTTTTTGATGTTTGAATTATTTTGTAATTTTTTTAGAGTGTTTTTAGTGATGTCATGATAATGTCATGGAGGTGTTCTGGTGTGTGGATTAAGTTCTTTGTTAGCCTAAGTGACAATGACAAAGTGTGCAATGTTCTTGTCCTAGTATGATTAAAAGAGGCTTGGTTGATAAGCAATTTTGGCATGATTAGAGATGTTAAGGGATGAGTATGATTATTGAAAAATGTGAAAGAAGTTCCTATGATGTTATTTATTATTTTTATTGCTTGTTTGCATAAGTGGAATTCAATTGGTTGATCACAGTTTTTATCTAGACACTTTGGGTGCAATGGGTGAAAATCTAAGTAGGCAGTTTCATGGCATTACCATTACCACATGGGAGTGATTCAAGGGTAGTTTGTCATAATTTTGTGATCAAATTAGTCCCTATTTATTATGTGTTATATCTTAAGTCATGCATCAAAGCATATTCAAAGATATGAAGGTGCAAAGTTGGATTCTAAGACAAAATTCATTATTTTCCCATACTTGGCCAAATTTGAATGTGGCCAAAAAGAGTTGAGTAAGCATGTTGATGGGTTGGTATTAATAGATGTAGAGGTGTCAGGAAAAAATAATCATATGGGTTTGTTCATTTTTATGCCTAGTTTAATTGCACTAAATTTTAGATCATGCGATAAAGCACATCAAAAGATATCTATATGCAAAGTTGGGATCCCAGATAGTTTGATTGTGTTTTTCCATACTTAGCCAGTTTTTTAGTGTGGAAAGAAGAGATGAGTGATAATTTTTATGGTGTTATATCTTACACTTGTGAAGGTGTCAAGATAAAATAATCATATTGGTTTGTTTAGTTTTGAGCATAATTGTGTTATGTTAAACTTGAAATCATGCATTGAAGCACAAAAAAGTTATACAAGATCAAAATTGTTCTCCCAAACAAATTTTGACATAGTTGGTCCTATGAGAAAAGTTTTTGAGAAGTATTTTTTATGGTTTCATATCTTGCATGCAAAATGGTTCTAGGAGTTGTTTGTTATATGGTTAGATTCTCCTATGTGAGGAGATCATCTAGTCCAAAATTGAGATCATGCATCAATGTGTAGAACAATCTATTAAGGTCCAAAAATGGCTTCTTAGGCATATTGAAATGGTACCATACTTATTCATTTTTAAACATGTTAAAGTTTGAGCAAGATTGACTATGTATATTACTCCAAGAAGTCAAGAAACAACAAGATGAGGATAGGTGAATGATGTTTAATGACTGAACAAAGATATAGGATAGGGATACAATGATGATTAGGTTTTCATAAAGATTGATCACATGGTGAGCATTGATCATTAAAGACCTATTTGATCCATAGAGATTGATGGAGCATGTGGAGTCAACATTATAAGATTGAATGAAGTGAGTTCAACATGATAAAGGTTTAATGTTTGAGCATTGGTGCCTATGTTTTAAAGAACAAACAAGGTTTATGGAGTGTATTTAATCTAATCTAAGAGGACATGAGATGTGAGCATTGTGTTCAAGATTTAACTATGACCATTATCATTTGATTACTTGAATTTTCTAATGAAAATACTAGTGTCTAGTATTTAGGCCATATATTTTGATAGAAGTCAAATTTGCTCATATAGTAAAAAACAAAGTGGTAGAGAGCTCTAAGGCACATTTTGAAATATTGATTTAAAAATCTAAAATTGTGTACAAATAATGATATAGTGCTCCAAAATTGACTATGCTTTTGTATATATTTTGTAATGGAACCAAGAAGATTTTTCCAGCTTGTTTTGATCTTGTTTAGATATATCTTGGTGAATTAGTTATTAGGGAGTGATTTAGACTCCATGAGGATGATCTAAATTCATTTTAAAGGTTTTAAAAATTGTATGAATTATGAAAAAAGTTTTTAAATTTGATTATGTTTTCATTCATAATGATAGTATGTATATAGAAGTGTTTGAGGTAACTGGGTTTTACTAGAAGAGTATTTTGGTGGTTGTCATGGATATGGACACTTAATGGGGACCTATAGATCATGTATAATTGTTCTATACTTTTTTAAAGTGTTCTTGTGTTTTTATTATGCTTAGATATGTATCAAAGGGATAAATGTGTCTCCATAGGACCTAAAAGTGACTTAGGCCTATTTTGAAAGAGGATTGTGATTAAATGTGACCCATATGAGATGCCTTAAAGGTGAAGGCATGTTTTGTGGCTAACAAGGCAATATTTTGAACTTGATAATTCATGATTTATTTATATATATGGAAACCAAATGTGTTCAGTTATATATATTAAAGTGAGAGACTTTGTATGGAAGATTTGAGAGAGTTGGAGAGTGAAGGAAAGTAGAGGAGAGTGAGACTACCTAGCTATTGGGTTGATGAGCAAAAGAGATTAAGGACTATGTACATGAGTTATATATCATGTTTCTAATAAAAATATAGTGTTCTTATAGTTTGAAGTTATGTAAAGAGATTTGAGTGTGAATATGAGAACTGATTGAGTAAATAAGGAAAGAGGTTGTAACATGCCTATGTGAGAGGCATGCATTAGTAAGAAAAAGAGTTTGTTAAGCTATCAGATAATCAAGTGGTCCATCATCAAGTGTTGAAGACATCAACACTAAGGTGGAAGTGTTATTTTGAAGGAGGGTCTATAGGACTTGATCTTCCTTAGGGGTAGTTGCTCCTTGTGAAACATGGTTTCACTAAAGACCTTTGGTCATAAGGACTTGATCAAAGTTGTACGTCAGAAGGACTTGACCAAAAGTTCTTGATTAGAAAGACTTGATATATATCTTATTTGTATTCATCTTATAGGATAATAGTCTATGTGTTTATAGGCTTGAGAGTGGGTTTTATTCCCAGAGTGTTTTCCATGTAGATCTTATGTTATGTATGTGATCTTCCATTATGTTCATTACTCACTGCTATGAAAGATTTGTATGCTTCATGAATTATTGTATTAAATGATTAAGTACTTTCAAGGGTTTATAAATTTAATTGGATTATTTACCACCATTGATTTACCCCTCATAAATTTTAACCTTTAACAATTGGTATTAGAGCAGGTCTTTTGGTAAATGCTTAACAACTTAAAGGTGATCTAAGGCACAATGGCTAGTCAGAATGTGCAAGGTGGTTTCTCTACTAAGAATTTATGTTTACTGGATACACTTATGCATTTTAGAGTGATATGATGAAGCCATACATTATGTCCCTAGGGTTTGATGTAAGGCAATCTATTTTGGATGGTTATGTTGCTCCTTCCATTCTTACATATAATGTTATTGATAACATTTTGTTTGAGAACAAATCTAAGGTAATGAATGGAATCACTTATGGTCTTACAGAGACTAAGTTCACCAAAGTAATTCATTGCATATCTTCCAAGTAAATATGGGATAAATTTAAGATTATTTTTTAAGGAGATTCAAAGGTTAAGTTGGAAAAATTGCCTAATCACAAAAGGAAATTTGAAAGTCTCAAGATGAATGAAGAAGATACTATGGCATCCTTTCTATAGTGAGGTGATGACATTGTGAACATCATCAAAGGTCTTAGAGAAAAACTTAAAGAGGCTATTATTGTTCAAAAGGTATTAAGGTTTATATCTCCCAAGTTTGATCTAAAATTATCTATTATAGAATAGAGTCATGACCTTACTCAGTTGAAGATGGATCAATTGCATGTCACCCTTACTGCCTATGAGATGAGTAAGAATGATAATATACCACCAAATAAGGAAGTAACTTTCAAGACTAAACTAGAGATAAATAAGAAGTTCTAACATAAGAATTTGAAGGAGGATGACATTCCTGATATAGATGAAGATGAACTAGTTGATTTAATTTCAAAGAAATTGAGAAAAGGTTTAGGCAAGTATAAAGGTAATCTAACCTTAAAATGCTTTAATTATGGTGAGATAGGATATTTTTGTAATAATATCCCTCATAAGTATAAAAATGATGATGATGAAGAGCACGACCGAGGTCATGATGATGGTAAGATATCTTTTAGATATAATAAAATCAAAAAGGGATTTATAAGGTTTTATAATAAGAAGAATTACTTCAAGGATAAGAAGAGTTTAGAAACCAAAGACGATTGTAACTCATCAGATGAGAGTGAAGATAGTGACTCAAAATATGATCATGAAGATGATGGTCCTACTAAGGATGAAGCTCTGTCCATGGTTGAGGAAGGAAGTTGTTTATAGAAAATGAAGTACACTTGGACTAATTTAGATGATGATGAATATAAGGTGGACCATGAGAATGCACTAATTGATGCTCATGAAGAAATAAAAATTGAGAATAATATCAATAAGAATATGAAATATAAACAAAATGAATTTGAGGAGAAATTTAGTGCGGTTGAGGCAAGAATGGATGAAGATGCCAAGGAGCATGAAGATATGGTCAAACATCTCAATTAAATTAGAAATCTTGTTTACAATCTTAAAAGTTAAAGAAGATGAATGTGCAAGGTATGTAATTTAAAATGAGTCATTAAATCTTATTTAGAGAACATATATATTAAGGTTATGCAATTTATGAGATTTAAAAGGAGCTCAAGTGATCTAGACAACATTTTGAATGATCAAAATCATGCAAGTGATAAGACTGATCTTGGATATAAAGAAGAAATAGAGACTGCAACTTAAGACAAGATTAATATTAATGTGAACAAGGATAATCAACCTTGAATAAAAATCATTAGACAAGGAATGAAGGTGTTGGCATGGACCCCATACCCAATCCAAAGACTACCTCCACTGAAATTCAAGAGAAATGACAAGTGAAAAATAATAAGGCATTAGGATTTATTGTCATTGACATGACCCTTGAATTTCATGTCCACATTGATGGTTATTCTCTTTCCTCCACTATTTTTTCTAAATTTAAATTTATTTATGACATTGTGAATAAATCTTATAAAATTCAAATTCAAGAACAATTGTTTGATTTAAATTATAATGACTTAAAAACCATGGATGATTTCATGGTTGAAGATCATTATTTACATTATAAATTAGTTGGTTTAGGAATTAAACTTCTAGATTCAAATTTAATTCATATTATCATGAAAAAGTGCTTGCCTCGACTTTTTCAGCAATTTATTACTAATATTCATTGGCAACTAGCTTTTCCTAATTTATTTGCTTTTTAAAAGTTTAAATAATTGTATACTTTTTGTTGGAGATTTTTTAGTGATGTCATGATGATTTCATTAAGGTTTCCTAGTTAGTGGATGAAATTACTTGTTAGCCTAAGTGACAATTACAAAGTGTGTAATGTGCTTGTCCTAGTATGCTTAAAGGAGGCTTGGTTGATTTTCAATTTTGGCATGATTAGAGATGTTAAAGGATGAGTATGATGATTTGAGAATGAGAAAGAGGTACCTAATATGTTGTTTATTATTTGATAGCTTGTGTGCATAATTGGAATTATTTTGGTTGATCATAGTTTTCATCTTAACACTTTGGGTCTAGTGGTAGCAAATCTAAGTAGGAAATTTGATGAGGTTACCATTGCCACATGGGAATGATTCAAGGGGAGTTGGTCATAAGGTTGTGATAATATTAGTCCCTAGTTGCTATGTTCTAGATCTTAAGTCATGCATCAAAGTGTGGTCAAATATATGAAGGTGCAAAGTTGGCTTCTAAGACAAAATTCACTATTTTCTCATACATAGCCAAATTTACATGTGGCTATAAAGAGTCGAGTAAGTATGTTGATGAGGTAATAATTTGCACAAGTGTAGGTGTTAGTAAAAAATGACGATATGGTTTTGTTCATTTTTGTGCTTAGTTTATTTGAGCTAAATTTTAGATCATGCAATGTAGCACATCAAAACATATGTATATGCAAAGTTGTGCTCCCAGGTAGTTTGACTATTTTTTTTTCATAGCCAATTTTTTTAATGTGGCAACAAGAGACAAGTGAGAATTTTGATGGTGTTATATCTTATACATGTGAAAATTTCAATAGAAATTAATCATATGGGTTTGTTCAATTTTGAGCATAGTTTTTTTAAGTCAAATTTGAGATCATGCACTAAATTGCAATAAAAGTTATACAAGAGAAAAATTGGTCTCCCATATAAATTTTGAAATAGTTGGCTTTTTGGTAGATGTTTTTTAGAAGGATTTTTTAAGGTTTTATTTCTTGCATGTGTGACATTTCTAAGAGTTGTTTTTATATGGTTGAATTCTCCTATGTGAGGAGATCATCTAGTCCAAAATTGAGATCATGCATGGAAGTGTAGAAGAATCTATTAAGGTCCAAAAATGGGTACTTATGCATACTAAAATGGTCCCATACTTAGTAATTTATAAACATGTTAAAGTTAAAGCAAGATAAATTGTGTGTATTTCTCAAATAATTTAGGAAGCAGTAAGATGAGGATAAGTGAGTGATGTTTAATGATTGGGCAAAGGTATAGGATAAGGATCCAATGGTAAGTAGGTGCTCATATAGATTGATAAAATGGTGATAATTGATCATTAAATGCTTGGTTGATCCATAGAGATCAATAGAGCATATGGAGTCAACATTATAATATTGAATGAGGTGAGGTCAATGTGATAGAGGTTTAATATTTAACCATTGACATCTATGTGTTAACGATCAAACAACATTGATGAGTGTCTTTGATATAATATAAGAGGACACATGATGTGAGAATTGTGTTTGAGGTTTAACTATGACTATTGCTATATGGTTATTAGAATTTTCTAAGGAAATACCAATGTCTAGTCTTTGGGCCATATCTTTTGATAGAATTCAAATTTTCTCATCCATTAAAAATCATAGTGGTAGAGAACTCCAAGGCACATTTGGACATATGGATTTGAAGATATAGAATTGTGTACAAACAAATATATAGTGATCCAAAGTTGACTATTTTTTTGTATATGTTCTATAACAGACCTGATAATATTTTTCTAGCTTATTTTGATATTGTTTAGATATATCTTAGTGAATTGGCTATTGGGGAGTGATTTAGATCCAAGAGGATGATATACATGAATTTTTAAGGTTTGAACAATCATATGTAGTATGAACAAAGATTTTGAAGTTGATTTTGTTTTCATGCATGATGACAATATGTACATATAAGTGTTTGAGCTAATTTAGTTTTAGAAAAAGAGTGTTTTGGTGACTATGATGGATATGGAAACTTAAGGGGAGCATATAAATCATGTATAATGGGCCATACTCTTGGAAAGTGTTCTTTTGTTCTTATCATACTCAAAGATGTGTCAAAGAGTAGAATGGGTCTCGATATGACCTAAAATTAAATTATATCTATTTTGTAAGAGGATTATTATTAAGTGTGACCCATATGAGATTCCTTAAAGGTGAAGGCATGTTTTGCGGCTGACAAGGAAATGTTGTGAACTTTAAAATTCATAATTGATCTATATATAATGAAACCAAATGTGTTGGAATCTACATTTTGAAGTGAGAGACTTTATGTGGAAAATTTGAGAGAGTTGTAAAGTGAAGGAAAGTAGAGGAGAGTGATAACTCCAAATTATTGGGTTGATGAGTAGAGGAGATTAAGGATTATGTGTATGATCTGTAGACCATGTTTTTGATGATAGTATAGTGTTCTTATTATTTGAAGTTTTTTGAAGAGATTTAAGTGTGCATATGAGAACTATTTGAGTAAAAAAGGAGTGAGGCTATAACATGCCTATGTGAGAGGCTTATATTAGTAAGAAAGAGAGTTTATAAAATTGTCATATAATAAATAAGTCCATCATTAGGTGTTTAAGACATCAACTCTAAGGTGGAAGTGTCCTTTTAAATGAGGGTCTAAAGGACTTGATCTTCCTAAGGGATAGTTTCTCCTTATGAAATAGGGTTTAAATAAAGACCTTTTGTCATAAGGACTTGATCAAGGTTGTAGGTTAGAAGGACTTGACCATAGGGTCCTGATCAAAAGGACTTGACTAGTCTCTTATTTGTAATCATCTTATAGGATAACAGTTAGTGTGTTTACAAGATTGAGATTGGGTTTTCTTCACCAAGAGGGTTTCACATGTAGCTCTTGTGTTTTTTATGTGATATTACATTATGTTCATTATTCAATACTATGAATTATTTGTATGCTTCATAAATGATTGAATTGAATGCTTATGTATTTTCAAGGGTTTATAAATTTAACTAGATTATTTGCCACCATTGACTCACCCCCCATGGATTTTACCTCTAACAATTGGTATTAGAGAAATTATTTTGGTAAAGGCTTGAAAGATTGAAGATGATATAAGGTACAATATCTAGTTAGAATGTGCAAGTTGGTTTCTCTACTAAATAAGCACTTATGTTCAGTGGATCCATTTATACATTTTGGAGTGATAAGATGAAGACATACATTATGTCCCTAGGGACTATTCTATGGTAATCTATTTTATATGGTTATATGTCTCCTACCATTCCTCCATATAAGTGCACTGATAAGAATCTATTTGATAATAACTCTAAGGTAATGAATTCCATCACTTATGGTCTTATAAAAAGTGAGTTCAACAAAGTAATTCATTACACATGTGCCAAGGAAATATGAGATAAATTAAATATTATTTTTGAATTATATTCAAAGGTTAAGTTGGAAAAGTTATAGAATCATAGAAGGTAATTTTAAAGTCTCAAGATGAATGAAGAAGATATTTTGGCATCCTTTCTAGAGAGAGTTGATGAGATTGTGAACATCATCAGAGGTCTTGGAGTAAACCTTGAAGAGGCTACTATTGTTCAAAAGGTATTAAGGTATCTATATCCCAAGTTTGATATAAAATTATCTTATATAGAAGATAGTCATGACCTTACTCAGCTAAAGATGGATTAATTACAGGATACCTTTAATGCCTATGAGATGAGTAACAATGATGATATACCACTAAATAAGAAAGAAACTTTCAAGACTAAACTAAAGATAAAGAAGAAGTTCCAAGGTAAGAAGTTCAAGGATGATGAAATTCTTGATATAGATGAGGATGAACTAATTGATTTAATTTCAAGGAAATTGAGAATAGCTTCATGTAAGTATAAAGGTAATCTACCCCTCAAGTGCTGCAATTGTGGTGAGATAGGACATTTTTATAATAAGTTCCCTTATAAGTATTATAAGGATGATGATGAAGAGCATGATCAAGGTCATGATGATGGCAAGATATCTTTTAGATCTAATAAAAGAAAAAAGGAATTCAAAAGGATTGATAACAAGAAGTACTTCAAGGATAAGAATAGTATCTACACTAAAGAATATTGTAGTTTATCAGATGAGAGTGAGATAGTGACTCAGAATATGATCATGAAGATGATGGTCCAACTAAGGATGAATCTTTATCCATAGCTAAGGAATTTGCTCACAACAAATGGAATCTACTTTGAGTGATTTAGATGATGATGAAGATGAGGTGCACCATGAAACTAGATTGACCAATGCTCATGAAGAACTAAAATTGAGAAGAAGATCAATAAAAATATAAAATCTAAATTCAATGAATTTGAGGAGAAATTTAGTGTGTTTGAAGAAAGAATGGATGAAAACTCCAAGGATCATGAAGATATGGTCAAACATCTCAGTTGTCAATTGGAAATGTTATCTACAAGATTTAAAGCTAAAGAAGATGAATGTGTAAGGTATGTAATTGAAAATGAGTCATTGAAATATGAGTTAGAGAAGAAATCTAGTAAGGTTATGTCATGTGTGAGATTTGAAAGGAGCTCAAGTGATCTAGATAACATTTTGAATGATTAAAAGCATGTAAGTGATAAGACTAGTCTTGTATACAAAGAAGAACTAGAGACTGCAACTCAAGATAAGATGAAGACTAATGTGCAAAAGGAAAATCAACCTTTGAGGATTAATTATACAACCAAATGCCATAAGGTATGAAAATTTAAATAGTTACTATTATACTTGTAATAAGTTTGGGCATAGAGATAAAGAATGTAGAAGACTTGTTAAGAATGATTTTTTTTAGAAATATGATGGGGGTCATTAGTCAAAAGGTGTAGGCAAAGTTGAGTGTCTCCAATATCATTATGTAGGATACTTTGAAAAACATTATCCATTTAAGGTAAGATAAGCTAAGTTTTCTTCAACATATATTGAGTGATATAGTTCTTATGAACTATAACACATTGAAATATATTGTCCAAATCTATTAAGGAAGAAAAGGATTCTTGAAAAAAGTGTGGTATGATTAAATTGTGAATAGAGAGGTCACATTGCTAGGTTTTGTAAGAAAAGGCCTACAAGTTAGAAAAATGTTCAATCAATATCCAATAACGCAAGGAAAAATGAAATTTAACTCATGGAAACCAAAGGTGATAAGTATGAATCATGATGACTCTATAGGTCTAAGTAATTCATTTGCTATGGTGAAGAATGCTTTGGAATTTGAAGAGTCCCAAGAGGTCTCATTGTGTTCTCATTTTGAGAATAGAGAGAATAAGCTCAAGGAGAAGACCAAGGTAATAGTTGAGGATAATTTTGAGGTAAGTATGGATCCAAGTGAAAAACCTACTATTATTGAAAAATTTCCCTATGATGAGGATCTAAGCTACAAGGAAGATTCTTTAGAGGAAAAGGTATGCCATGAATCTATGTTGTCTCCATGTATTATTAATTCAATCATAAAAGAAAAGGAGAATGTTGTAGTAGTTGAGGAAATTGTTTCTCTAAATCCAAAGAAGAAAAAGAAAAAGAAATATAAGTATCAATTAAGTAAGTATGATGAGGAATATGCCAAGTTTTTTTATATTAGAGCATTGAGGTATAGAGGGTGTCTCTATCTATGCTTCTTAAGAGACTCTTTTCAAGTAGAGAAGAAAGTGTTGTTGTGGTACTCTTGAGATGGTCCTAGAAGACTAGAATTAAGTGTTCTCAATTATAATATGTATGTTTAGACGGATAATATTTTGAGGTAATGTAAATATGTTGATAACTATATATGGAAATAGTCTATAAGGTTAGATTGAGGCTCATAAAAGGCAAAGGAGTTTTTATGATCTGTCAAGGTCCTAAAAAGGCTTATAGGAATTCAAGGTTCCTAATGGAGTGGAAACTAAAATCTTGGTATAGGAGTCTATAGTTTTTGTCTCTATGTGTACAAGTAGTTTCAGAGGTAGATGTTGATACGAGGGTGTTGTGTTGACTTTATTTATTTTGATATTCTAGGGTTTTAGGCTCTACTATAAAAGTGGTCAACCTTATGAGTTGAGGTCTAAGGATAATTATTATGTTTAATAATCCAAATGGGTTTTCAAATAAATATCCACAAAGTTTTTAATATTTGTGGTTCTCTGTTTATTTAAGTTTTTGTCAAATTAGAGGCCTAATTGGGCAGTAGGTTTGTAAAAGAAGTAATTTACAAAGGATGAGTTTTTTCTAGAAAATCAATGTGATTAAGGGGATATATGAAAATTCTCTAGATATGAAGTTTCAAGTCCCAAATATTTATCTACTGAAAATTATGGGCTCTACATGTTCTAGGTATGGCTATAAGGGGGATAATAGACCTAGTTTGAAGAAGAGTGATTTTTTATTAGTTTACAGAAAAGTGAAAGGGATGCATGTTTCAATGTGAGTTACTTAATTTTTTAGTACATATTCATTGTTTGGTGAGTGGCATGAGGTTATGTTAGTGGTCTTTATGGTATATTGAGAGAGAAGGTTAGTAAGCATATATGGTAATGTTTCATGATGTGTGGAGATGTAAAGATGCTCAAATGGTGAAATGGATCAAAAATCTTAGCGGGAGTCCCTCTCATATGTTGTATAGTGTGTTAAATCAAATTTATATAGTTTTGTGTGTTTTTTCTTCATTGGTTATAGTGTTTGATTGAAGAGAGTGTTGGCATAGAGCAAGAGGATGTTGTCAAGGCAAGTTGATGTAGGCCTAAAGTAAGGGGGAGTTTATATCATATTTATAAGATGGAAATTTCATATTTGATAGTCATTTTAGGTCCTCATGATTAGTTAGTGTCCATAATTTCATTGTCAAAAGGAGAGAAAGTTCTTGTTATGGGAGTGCTTGAAGAGAGAGAAGGAGAGTTGTATATTGCTATGTATGGTATTTGTTAACATCAATGAAAAAAGGGGAAATTTTTGAAGAATTGTAAGTGATTTCATGGTAATTTCATGGAGGTGTCTTGGTGAGTGGATGAAGTGCTTTATTAGCCTAAGTGACATTGACAATGTGTGAAATGTGTTTGTCCTAATATGCTTAAAGGAGGTTTGGTTGATCTTTAGTTTTGGCATGATTAGAGATGTTCAAGGATCAGTATTATGATTGGATAATTTGAAAGGGTCCCTAAGCTGTTATATATGATTTGAGGGCTTATATGAATAACTAGAATTTATCTGGTTGATCATAGTTTTCATCTAGACACTTTAGGTCTACCGATAAAAAATTTGAGTAGGTAGTTTGATGATGTCACCAATGACATATTATAATGAGTCAAGGGGAGTTGGTAATATTATTGTGATCATAATAGTCCCTAGTTTTTATGTACCAGATCTCAATTCATGTATTAAAGTGTAGTCAAAGATATGAAGGTACAAAGTTAGCTTCTAAGACATAATTCATTATTTTTTCATACATAGCCAAATTTGCATGTGGCCAGAAAGAACTGAGTAATCATGTTTATGAGTTCATCATCTATACATGTGGATGTGTCAAAACAAAATTATAATGTTTGTTTGTTCATTTTTTTGCCTAATTTATTTGCAATAAATTTTATATCATATGATGAAGCATGTCAAAATATATGCATATGGAAATTTGGGCTCCCTAGAAGTTTGACTATGTTTTTCCATACTTATCCAATTTTTAAATATGGAAAGCAAAGTTGAGTGATAATTTTGATGGTGTTATATCTTGAACATGTGAAGGTGTCAAGAGAAATTTATCATGAGTTTGTTCAATTTTGAGTTTTTTCTACCAAATTTGAGATCATGCGTTGAAGCATGATAAATGTTATACAAGATCAAAGTTGGTCTCCTAGATGAATTTAACATAGTTGGCTCTGTGACAAATTTTTTTAAAAATTATTTTCTTTATGATGTTATATATTTCACATGTGAGGGTTCCAAGTGTTATTTGTTATATTTTTGGATTCTCCTATGTGAGGAGATCATCTAGTCAAAATTTAAGATCATGTGTTGAAGCATAGAAGAAGTTATTAAGGTCCAAAACTAGATACTTAGGAATATTGAAAGGGTCCCAATACTTGGTCATTTTTTCACATGTTAAAGTTCAACAAAGATCAATGGTGCACATTACTCTAAGAATTTAATAAGTAGTGAGATGATTACAAGTACATGATGTTTAATAACTAAGAAAAGGTATAGGATAAGGATCCAATGATGAGTAGGTGTTCATATAGATTGATCAAATAGATAGCATTGATCATTAAAGACCTAGTTGATCCATAGAGATCGATGGAGTGCATGGAGTCAACATTATAAGATTGCACAAGATGAGGTTAATATAATAGAGGTTTAATGTTTGAGCATTAGCACTTATGTGTTAAAGATAAAAAAATATTGATGGAGTGTATTTTATCTTAGCTAAGAGGACATGAGATTTGAGCATTGTGTTTGAGGTTTAACTATGACCATTGCCATTTGATTATTTGAATTTGCTAAGGAAAATACCAGTGTCTAGTCTTTTGGCCATATATTTCAATAAAAATCAAATTTTATCATGAATTAAATAGTAAAGTGGTAGATAAATCCAAGGTGAATTTGGAAATATGGATTTAAAGATATAGAATTATGTAGAGACAAAGATATAGTGCTCCAAAGTTGACTATATTTTTGTATATGTTCTGTGAGGGACTTGCGAAGATTGTTCAAGATTGTTTCGACATTTTTACTATATATCTTGTGAATTGGATATTGGAGAGTGTTTTATACTCAATGAGGCTGCTCTATGTGAATTTTTAAGGTTTGACCAATTGTATGTAGTATGAACAATGGTTTTGATATCGACTATGTTTTCATTCATAGTGACTATATATATAGAAAATTGTTTGAGCTAATTGGGTTTTAACATAAGAGGTGTTTTGGAGACTATGATGGATATGAAAACTTAAGTGGGACCTATATATTATATATAGTGGCTCCACACTTTTGGAAACTATTCTTGTGTTGTTATTATGCTCAAAGATGTGTCAAATAATTGAATGGGTCTCTATAGAACTTGAAAGTGACTTAGGCCTATTTTGAAAGGGGATTGTGCTTAAGTGTGACCCATTGAAATAAATTAAGGGTGAAGGAATATTTTTTGTCTGAAAAATAAATATTTTGAGCTTTATAATTCATGAGCACTCTATATATAGTGAAACCAAATGTGTTGGGTTCTAGATTTTGAAGTGAGATACTTCATATGGAAGATTTGAGAGAGTTGAAGAGTGAAGGATAGTTGAGGAGATTAAGTACTATGTGTATGATTTTTATATAATGTTTCTAATGATACTATAGTGTTATTGAAGTTTGAAGTTATGTGAAGAGATCTAAGTGTACATATGGGAACTGTTTGAGTAAATACAGAGAGAGCTTATAACATGCCTATGTGAGAGGCATGTATTAGTAAAAGAGAGAATTTATGTAGTCATAATATAATAAATAGGTCCATCATCAAGTGTTGAAGACATCAAATCTAAGTTGGAAGTGTTATTTTAAAGGAGGATCTAAAGGACTTGATATTCCTTAGGGGTAGTTGCTCCTTGTGAAACAAGGTTTCACTAAAGACCTTTGGTCAAAATGACATGATCAAGGTTGTAGGTTAGAAGGATTTGATTAAAGATTATTGATCAAAAGGGCTTGATCAATCTCTTATTTGTAATCATATTATAGGATAATAGTCCATGTGTTTATAGGCTTGAGAGTGATTTTTATTCCCCAAGAGGGTTTCCCACATAGATCTTGTGTTGTGTATGTGATCTTTCATTAAGTTCATTGTTCACTACTATGAATGATATGTATGATTCATGAATGATTATATTAAATGATTCAATATTTTTAAGGGTTTGTAAATTTAATTGGATTGTTTGACACCATTGATTCACCTCCCCTCTTAGTGGATTATACCTATAATACATTTTTGCATCAATAATAACAAAATTTGATTCAATTTGGTATAATTAATATTAATGAACATGATTTTGTTTTTTAAAACCAACATAATAATGGAAACTAACATGTTAATTATAATAATACACATGAAAATAAATATAAAAGATATAACTCTAAACCTAATAAAATATTAGAATTTAATTATTGTGACAAAAACACTCATGATGAATATCATTGATTTAAAATAAACATGATATAAAAAGTGGAAAGCTTATGGTCAAAGACAATTATCTCACTAGTAACAATAAAAATGAAGCAAAATAAAATTTTAATACTAGACCTGTTTTACTTATGATAATCATGCTTCTCCTATTGAATGGATTGTTGATTCTAGTGCTACTTAATATATTACATCTAATGCTCAATTATTTATTTATTTATAACCATATCTTTTTATCAATCATTTATGTCTTGAAAATCATGCTTCTTGCAATTTTTAACCCATAGGAACTATTACAATCCCTAATGGTGAATTTCATAATGTCTTGTTTATTACTGATTTGAAATTGAATTTGTTTTATGTACTTCAATTATACAAACATGACTATAAATTAGAATTTATTAATGATACTTGTTATCTTAAATATACTAAGCAATATTTTTAATTAATTTCTATTGAATTTTTAGACAATGATAATTTGCTTGAATTTACTAGATCCTCTTCTTCCTTCTCTTCTCATGATTTGATAATTTATAATGATGATAAATTGTGGCATGAAATATTAGGACATATGAATTACCAAATTATTTCACTTACGAACAAAATTAATATGGTGCAAGGTTTGCCTAACATTTCTTCCACTACTTCTACTTATACTAGTTGTATGGCTAGTAAAATTCATCGACAATCTTTTCTAAAAAGTCAATCTTGGAGTGATACTAAAAAGATTCAATTTTTTCATGTTGATATTTTAATCCCTATGAAAACTCATTATATTTATGGTGATAATTATTATTTAACTTTTTTTTTATGATGGCACTAAGTGAGTTTGGATTTATTTCTTGAAAACTAAATATCAAGTTTTCGACACTTTTATTGAGTTTCATGCCTTTGTTGAAAAATAATATCATCATTATTTACACATATTATGCACTAATAATAGTACTAAATATGTTAACAATTATTTTATTTCATATTATAATTAACATGGAATTAAGCATGAGAAAATTATTTCCTACACACCTAAACAAAATGGTGTTATTGAATGTAAACATAAGACTATCACTAAAATGGCTAGGTGTATGTTTTATGCTAAAAATATGCATTATAAATTTTGTGTTGATTTATTGTGTTTTATATCTTTTTTTTAACTAAAGAGGATAAAAATTTATTGAAAGCAGAAAAAGAACCAGACAAATTACATAGTTTTATCCTAGTTCACAAGTTGAGCCAGCTTTTGAGAAAGACTCAGAGGAAGCATCATGTGATCAGAGATGTTCCAAGATAGTGTGTATTCAGAGGCCCATTTGGCTAAACAATCAGCAACCCCATTCCACTCATGGGGGATATACTTGAACACCACAAAATTCAAGGATGTACAAAGCTGAAGAATTTGCTGAGCAACAGAAGCCAAATGCCAGTCCACATTATCAAAATTCCATCCATTTAACAAGTTTATAACCACTTGTGAGTTTGCCTCACAAATTATCTTATGCCAACCTAGTTGGTAGCATTTTTGCACAGCAATAAGAATAGCCTAGGCTTCCATTAAATTGTTAGTATGGATGCCAATGTAATTTGAAAAAACAAACTTGATCTCCCCTGAGCTGTCTCACCCCACTCCTCCTATTCCAGTAGCTCTGGGATTCCCTCTAGAGGATCCATCCATGTTCACCTTGAGGATGCCATCAGTAGGGGGCATCTAATGTCCAGCTCAGTTGAAAGGCTTCGGGTGCTGTCCAAAATTATTCATCTAGCATGCAAGATGAGCACCAAGTGCATTACTAGAAGAGGATGCAAAAAGGCATGAGTGAAAAAGCACTTCTCTAGGGTCTAACACTCTAGCAACTTCACATTTGGCATAGAGGGTCTCCTAAATAGCCTTGTAAATTTTCCTCCAAAAGAGCTCAAAATCTAGAGAAGTATCCTGAAATATCCTCCTAATTCTTTCCAACTAGATGTTCCACAGGATGAGAGAGGGGCCAATTAGCCAAGCAACCTAGAGGACATAGGTTTTAGCAGGAGAATGTCCCAATCTCTCCCAAAATTTAGCCAAAGAGGACACATGCTAGCATGGACAATCCTAGACACTCCACCACAAATGCCAAATTTGTCTAACAAATTAGCATTGGAAGAAAAGATGGGACATGGTCTCCACATTGCTGTGGCACAATAAGCGTATAGATGGTCCCTAAAATCCTCATTTGTAGAGGTTATCCCATGTAAGGCACCTATTGTGAACTAGAGTCTAGAGAAAAAAATTGCACTTAGGCCATGAAAAAGAATTCTAGACTCTCTTCCACCAAGAGATTGCCGTATCTCCAAAAATGCACTTCATCATAGCATGGCACCCATAGGAGATGGAATACTACCCAGAAGGGGCATCATCCCAAGCCAAGATATCTTGAGCCTATAATAGACTACAACTTCTAGAGGTGAGGATCTGAGATAGCTCCATCCTTTCCTCCATCAAGCCTCCCAGTGGCCAGTCAGAGGAGTTTTTCCACTGATACCCAATAGCCATACCTAGGTCAAAGGCCTCCTTATAATGAGAAACTATAGTCCATTCAGTAGTTATAAGAGAATCACTAATATCTTGCAAGTGCAGGTGAGAAGAAATGATGGGGGGTGCTCCATCCCAAGAGTCACTCCAAAAGAGAGCCTCAGTGCCACTATTGCATATCCAAAAGAGATCGCATTTCACTAAATGAGCTCCCCACTTTAGGGTGTCCCACACCATGGATCCTTTACCCTCAAGGGGCATCCTGGTAATGTTGGACTAGTCCACCCTAGAGTAATACTTGTGAGATATAATTTGAGCCCAAAGGTGAGAGGGACTGGAGCACCACCACCAAAAGAGTTTGGCCACCAAAGCCTGACTAGACAAGATGGCCGAGCGTAGGCCAAGGTCCCCCCTCCTTCTTTGGCTAGAAAACCATGTCCCACTTTAAAAGGATCTAGTGTGTACCTTAAAAATTACCATTCCAAAGGAATTGATAGGAGAGAGCATCAAATTCCTTAAGGAAGTAAATTAGGTCAGCTTGAACCATGCTCCTATAAATAAGAAGAGCATGTATCACCGATTGTAGAAGAATCACCCTGCCAATAGTAGACAACCACCTATGAGTCCAATGGTTCACTTTCTATCTTAGTTTGTCAAGAACATTCTACCAGAAAAGTCTAGGCTATCTCCCCAAACTGATAGGCACTCCCAAGTAAGTAAAGGGGAGATGATGAATCTAAAACTATAGAATATGAGAAATCTTCCTCTGAATGGCCTCAAGAGTATTAAAGAAAAAAATAAAGGACTTGTGATCATTAATTTTCTACCCAGAGGTAGACAGATACATATCAAGAATAGTCCTAAACTCTCCAGCTTCCTAAGTACGCGCTCTGCCAGCAAGATCAGTGTCATCAACAAACTAAAGATGGGTTAATACAGGCAAGTCATCCCCCCACCTCCACCCTTGAAGTAGGTTTTGAGAAACCTGAGATTTGATGAGCCATCCAAGTCCCTTGGCCATAATAATAAACAAATAAGGTAAAATTGGGTCCCCTTGGTGCAAACCTCTGGAAGCACCAAACAGCTCTATGGGTTCTCCATTTATTAGGACCAAGAAGGAAGGTGTGGTTACATATCTCATAACCCATTTAACCTAGTCCCGATTGAAACCGAATGCAAGAAGAGCTTTTTGCAGAAATCTCCATTTAACCCAGTCATAGGCCTTCACCATATCGAGCTTAATGAACATAGCCCGTTCCTGAGAAGTGCTCATAGAATGGATAGTTTCTGAAGCCATAATTATCCCATATAGAATTTGTTTGCCTGTAATAAAGCCCCCTTGTTCCTCAAAAATCACTGTGGGAAGACAAGCCTTAAGTCTTTCTACAAGGAGCTCAGTGATGATTTTATATACCACATTATAGAGAGCAATGGGTCTAAAATCATCTAGTTGGTTCGCCTGCTCCTTCTTTGGAATAAGAACTAGAAAAGTCACATTGAGGGCCCTAAGCATCTCTTTGCTGGAATAAGATTCCTAGACCACTTCCATCAAATCATGCTTAATAATATCCCAAAATTCTTAGTAAAATTTGGTTGGAAAACCATCAGGTCCCGGGGCTTTGCCTTTTTTTAAGCTGTGGACCACTCCTTCCAATTCTGGCATGCTAATAGGGCGCATGAGGGAGTTATTCATTCCTAGAGTCACAATAGGTGGAATGTACTCTAAAACTATATTTTTAACCATCTCATCTAAGGGAAGATCAGCAGAGAAGAGATCTAAATAAAAGTGAATTGCCTCTCCAGATATAGCTTGAGAGGAGGACAACCACGTCCCATCCGTGGTAGTGAGAGAATCAATGAAATTCCTATTATGCCTACCCTACACCGAGTTGTGGAAGAAAGTTGTATTCCTGTCACCTTCCTAGAGCCAATCAATCTAGGCCTTTTGTTTCTAGTAAATTTCCTCTTGAAGTTCCCATTCTGCTAAGTCCATGATCGCCTAAGATTCATCAACATGAATAACTTCCGTTAACCCGGTGTCCCTAATTTGCCTGGTAATAACATCTAGCCAGTTTTGTACCTACTTCATAAAATGAAGATTGCCAAAATAGCTCTTATTCCAATATTTTAGTTTTCTCTTAACATATTGTAGTTTTTTGGAGAAAGAGTACATCACAGTACCATACTCGAGCTCTCCCATTCTCCACCAGTGAGCCAACAGATCATGGAGAGAGGAGTCATGCAGCCACATCAGCTAAAAATTGAAAGGAGGCTTCTTGGGAGTTGCCACATACCAAATAGAGAGCTTGATTGGCTAATGATCAGAACCTCTCCAATCAAGATTTTCTGATGAGAGCGACATGGAGCCAGAGAGCCAAAAATAGGAGATAAAGAATCTATTAAGATGCTCTGAGATAGCCGCATTCCCACTCCTTCTATTATTCCATGTGAATAGGCCATTAAGAGGCTTGACATCTGAGAGATGTAAAAGCTCAATATTTTGTTAGAGAAGCTCAGAGGAAGGACCCAACTGTGGCAATCCACCCACCTTCTCTTCCAGACTGAGAACCGAGTTGAAGTCACCAATGATAATCCACGGCAAGAAGGGGTGGTAGCTTCTAAAAAACTGAATATGATCCCATAGTTGGAGCTACCTAAGAAGATCAAAAGGAGCATAAACTATAGTTACCAAGATCAGCTCCCCTATTTCCATGGAAGAAGTGACCATATAGAGGGCTGAGAGGCAAGACAACCAGTGAAGCAGCACTATTTTCCTTGGATCCCACCCCATGGCGATACCCCCTGAGTTCCTGATTGTTCCAACACATTACCATTGGCCAAAGAACCACATATTAGGGGCATAATTAAACAAATAATCTACTAATAGTTTCTTAGATGTAGAGAATATCAAGAGAATGATCCATCACCAATTAACGGGTAGCTTTTTGTCTAGGGGTGCTACTCAAGCCCCTCGCATTCCAAGACAAAACAATCATGGAGTAGAGTGAGGGAAGTGTTCATCTAGGATCTTAACCACCCTTGACTCTACTAGCAAATCACCTGTAAGTTTAAGTTTGTCCTGATCCTTCCTCTGTCTGGCTCTAGAGGGGTAGAAAAGGAAGCATTTTTGAAAGGTCTTTGCAAAAGACCAAGAGCCGAAGAAGAACCTTTGCCTTTACTGGATGCTCTTCCTTCTTTGACTAAATCTTCCCATCATACATCCTTGTCCTATGAGGTAGGAAGAATCATTAGAGCACCCTCATCAAGATTAGGAGCTTCCTCTATGGCTTGCTACACAATAATATCCTGAGTGTCATTAAGAGTTGGATGGCACTCTTCTAAGTCAGGAGCCCCACATTAATCCTCAAGAGGAAATCCCTCTTCAATGGCCATATTATCTAGAGCCTCAAATTGATTAAACCCAGTATCCACCTGCCTATCCAAATTTAGATGTTTCAAACCATGCCCCTTTGCCTAGTGCCAAATTGGGACAAAACCCTCCTTATCTGGGCCATTAAAATTTGTTGGGCCATGTCCCTAATTTTTCAAATTCATATGAGCTTTCTCTTTTGTTGCCCTATCAGATTGAGCATTTCCATATCCTAAATGAGCTCCCTAACCATTTCCTTTGCCTTCAAGAGTTGGTTTTGTCCTAGATGGTCCTTCTAGTGTGACAGCCCCTCTGGGGATGTGAGGACATTGATGCTTCAAGTGCCCATACACATGGAAAATTCAACAACAGAAGGGGATAGCTTCATAATCAAGCTATTGAAGCCAGGAAGAAGATCCCATGCATATTTCCATAGCATCTAGCAAAGGGTTATTTAAATCAATATCAACACAAATACAGGCATAAGAAATAACCTTTTTATCTAATATCTAGTGTGCTATTGCCATTGGGGTTCCAAGCACAGCCGTTATTTGACATAGAATGTCCTCTTGCTAGAATTCCAAGGGAAGTCTCAGCAGACGAACCCACACGGGTACTCGAGATGGAAGAGCTTCCACTAAGTCAAAACCTAAGTGCCAGGGTTTGATAAAGAGTCCAATTTGATCATAGAAATAAGGGACTCCTTCAAAAATCTGATTTTGATCAGCCACAGAGGAGAAATTCACCATGAAATAGCTGTTTCCAGCCAACATAACATCAAAGTCACCCTCCACTTGCTAGGATTGGCAGATCCAAGCATTCAAGGTCGATAGAGGAATTTGAATTCCCAAATATTTTCAAATTAGAGCATGTGAGGATAGTTATTCCACATCCTCCTTTACAGCATTTGGAGAAAGAACCAGAATGGGATGGTCTTGACTGTGTGGAAGGCAGCCATTAATTTTGTGAGTCTTTTAGTGATCTCTAACATAGAGTGTTTCTCTATCATGAGTATCGATCACAAGGTGGGGATGACTGGCATTCTAGCCTGCCACAGGCCCATCAGGCTTGATGTCCTTGTGCGTGTCCTGCTCTTTGACGCCTCTCATCATGCTCCAAATTTAAATTTTTGTTTTAACTTGATATGCAACAATATGCCAACCATTACTCAATAAGAGTACTTCATAATTTAAACTAATGTGTTTTATATATTATTAATAATAGTCCCACTAAATATATTTTAAATATTACACTTGAATAAGTCTTGAGTGGTATAAAACCTAATTTAAAGCATTTACATGTTTTTGATTGTGATGCATTTGTTCATATTCTAATTGAAAAAACATAAGAAAATAGATTCTAAATAAGATAATTTTATTTTATTTTTGTTATTATGAATCATATAAATATTTTAGGGTGTATGATCATCAAACTAGAAAACTCAAGATTAAAAAGGATGTTAACATTGATAAGAAGGGTGCACTTGATTGTGCATCTAATTCAAATTCTCTTGATATAGTTTCTACTTCTTTTCCTTTTAACACTAGTGATGATCATAATGATGTAGTGCATAATGATGTTTGTCCTCAAATTCCTTCTCATTATTCTAGTCTTTCTCCATCTAAATCTATGCCTCACTTAAATTTATGCCTAAGTGGGCCAAGACTACCATACAAGATTCTGGAATTACTGTTTATCTTAATGATACTCATATATCTAGGCAACAATTTTATAATTATGATTTTATGTATAAAATTATGCACAACAATGATCCTCAAACTTTGAAATAAGCTTAAGGTCACCCTCATTGGTAAAAGATAATTCATGATGAATACAACTCATTAATTTATAATAACATGTGGGACTTAGTTCCACTATGTAAAGGGCATCATTTGGTAAGTTGTAAATGGTTTTTTAAAACTAAGTTCAATTTTGATAATTAAATTAAAAAATATAAAGATAAATTAGTTGATAGATGTATTTACCAAATTGAAGGAATTGACTATAATGAAACTTTTTCTCCTATTGCTAATATGCTCACAATTAAATTTGTTTTAGCTTTAGTTGCTCTCATGCATTAGACTATTTATCAAATGGATATCAAGAGTGCTTTATTAAATTATGACTTACATGAATAAATTTACATGTATCAACCTCCTAGTTTTATTGATGAAGGCAATGAACATCTTGTATGCATGTTAAACAAAGCTATTTATGGTTTAAAATAATATCCTTGAGAATGGTACTCTAAAATCTATCAATTTTTTATCACTCAAGGCTTTACTCATAGTTATAATGATCCTAATTTTTTTGTAAAAAATAATCCAAATGATATATTTATCATTATTTTGTATGTTGATGACTTAATCATAACTGGTAGTAATATTTCAATGGTCTATTTCACTAAAAATGCTTTGAATAATACCTTTAAAATGGCTGATTTGGGTCTCTTACATTAATTTTTAGGCATTCAAGTTTGGCAAGAAAATGATAGCATATATTTTTCTCAATCTAAATATGCATATGATTTACTATCTAGGTTTAATATGTTAAATTGTAAACCTATTTCAACTCCTTGTGAACTTCGTGTTAAATTACTTAATGACATGGAAACAAAAACTCTTGATGCAACTCTATATTGATAATTACTTGGTAGTTTGAATTATCTTGCTCATACTCTTCTAGGTATTGCCTTTTATATTAGATTGGATTTAGTTTATGTGTAATCATCAATATACTCATTTTAAAGATTCTAAAATAATTCTTCATTATATAAAATCTACTCTAATTTTTATCATTGATTATAACTCGAATAATATCTTTTATTTGGTAGGTTATTTAGATTTTGATTGTGTTGGTGATCCTAATGATCATAGATCTAAAAGTGGTTATTACTTCTCTTTAGGTTTAGACACCATTTCATGGAATAGTAAAAATAAAAATATTATTTCCTTATCTTCCACACAAACTGTTTACAAATCTTGTAATCATGTTGCAAAGGAAGATAGTTGGCTTAGAAGACTTCTTGTAGACATGGGCCAACCAAAATATTCAATTAAACCAATTTTTGGTGATAACCAAAGTGTCATTGCCTTATAAAAAATTATGGTTTTCCATGTAGGTTCTAAGAAATTTAAGATTCTACATCACTTCCAATGTGAACTTATTGAATATAATCAAACTATTCTCTATTTCTGTCATACTGAAGAACAAATGGTTTATATCTTCACTAAACCACTATGTAAAGACAAGTTTGTCTTGTTTTGTAACAAGTTAGGATTCAAGGGAGTTTTCATAATGGTGGATAATTATTGATGTTTTCTCCCTCCTTGTTTTTTTTAAGCCCCTAAATAAAGTTTAAGGTGGAGTGTTAGATCACCCTTTATTTAGGATAATTCATTTTATCCTAAGTTCCTTTTTCATGTGTAAGTAATTTTTATTTATTTGAATTATTAATTCACATAAATCTAGATTCCATGAGATGCCTATTGATTCTTGAATGTGTATCACTAAGTCAACATATAGTGTTTAAGAAACACTTCTCATTTATGGATTGAAGAATCCATTGCATGAGTTTCTAATTGTGATCTTCCTATTATCTTTGGTGAATAAAGGCAGAACATGGTGACTATTTCATAAATTTATATTAGTTGGTGGTTTGGAGCCACCAAGGATTAATAGTTAATCTTTGATTTTGAATATTATCTATACTATTTAAATTTAATTATGTTCAAAACCTAATTCTAAATCTAAACTATGATGGATATCCACAATGAAACTGATCTAAGCTGAATTGATAAAAAAAGGAGCAAAATGAAGAGTAGGGCATAAAAGAAAAGTGTTGTTGATATTTATTTTAAATATTATGAAAAAATTACAATTTCATATAAAAGTTCATTTAACCAACATGAAAAATGAAGTAACATAATCTCAAAGCCTATCACATATCAGACAAACATCTAAGGAAGGTATGAAAAGATGCAACTAAGAATAAGATTTATTTTAAAAAATTTACCCTCGTAAGAAAATATCATTAGCCTAGATGTAAGAAGAGTAAATAAGGTGAATTAAACCTAAGAACATTCAATTGATCTAGCATTGGCCCAAATTATCAACTCTACAGTTAAAGATGCACATTAAAAATTCACAAAAACCATTCAAATACGAAGACAAGATCAAACAAATGAGAGATAAACCATGATAGAAATTCACCCAAGAAAATTTGGATAAACTTTGAAGAATTCCTTGATTATATTAATTTGCTCAAAATTTAAGAATTACTTTTGGTTCTAAAAACTACCCCCCCCCCCTTTTATAATTGGCAATACCTCCTTTATATAGACAATTCATGAGATATTCTAGTCATTCCTTATCAACACGCAATTAAACAAGTGTGAACATTAAAATAGACAAATGTCAACATGTAATTGGATACGTGTTAACATGCTTCAGAACCAATGAACTATTTTAACTATGACTCACCTATAGGCCACATTCTTGAAAAGCTTCACATTCCTTTATAAAAGAACATTCATTTTCAAAATATTACACAAACTTAGTTACCAAAGGAATACTATTTACCCAACTAATTATGCATCTGATGACACTCTAACTCAAGCACTAAAAATATATTTCAATGTGAGATATTTACCTTGTGGTAATGTCATGTCATTATGTTTATTAAATTAAAATGTGACCATTGCCCCTAGGACACTTGTTAACATCTCATTGGGTCTACATCTTTGAAGATTCCACCTAGGATTTCACCATTGAATCATCTCTACTCAAATGAATACACTTTATAAGATCTTGTATTATATGATTAAACACAAGAGTGACACTTGGAAGCTCTATGGGCTCTCAGTATACCTTTAGAATTATATTTTATTGTGAGCTATTAGATATCTATTAATACCCTTGTGATCATGCCACTTGGTGAATCCATGAGCTTTCTAAGCTCTTTTCATCATTCACATGCAATGACACCATATAGAAGCTAATCAATAGATCTTTGGCCCCATTAAAATATCAAATCCTTGCTTATACAATTGTATCTTTGAAATATTATTGAGATTTAATCATGAGTTGTAGGCTTGACATGTGTCACTTTCTAGGTTATCATGGGTCTTCATTGAATTATCCACCTTTGATTCACACAATTGATCTAGATCCAACAAGTTAAATATAATTAGTCGATATTTATACCTGGCATATAAGATCATGCCACTTCGTATCTCTATATTATAGTTTCACTCTACATAGTCTTTCTCTTCCTAGCTGGTGCCTTTTTTCCACATGGTGGGTTTTCATTTGGTTTGAGTTATTTTAAAAGTTCACATTCCTTTTACGCCATCAGATCTTGGCTACATGGATCAACACACTCCATTAGATCTTCTTATAAATATACTATGGTGGTGAAACTTGTCACCTTTTTACTTATCTTGGGCTTCATTGATGTCTTAAATCAACACACACCATTGATCAAAAGGTGTAAATATATTTGTGTACCATCGATCAATGGGAACATGCTTAGATTTTAACTTGAGACTATGGCTTGAATTTTGAACTCTGATCACATGTTATTGGATTTATCTATCTATGTTCATGTGCATCATCGATTTGAATAATTGCTTTATTGAATTTTCTACACACCATTATATCTTCTTAAATATAATGTGCATTGTTGGATTTTTATCCATTGGGTTGGGCATGATTGGTTCTTGTAGATAATGAAGATAATTAAGTAAGAGATCAAAAAAATATAAAACTTAATCTAAAGTATTATACTAAGGTTTTTTATTCGTATTATGAATAAATTTTTAGGATAAAGTCTTTAAGCTAATTGTTTAAGACATAATTAAAAGGGACCCTATGATTAATAAAATTGACTTAGCTTAAAGTTTTTCGGAAAACATAAGGGACCTTACATTAGTTAGACCATTCCAATAATAAAATAGACCAAGGGGTCATGAGATATAAGGGGACCAATCATAATATTTTTAAACTAAGGTTTGGTCATGTTGAAAAACATAACTAAGCCTTAAAATTAAAAAATTAAACTAAGTCTATGACATAGATAATCATTCCTGCATAAATTATTCCCACCAAATTTTAATTTAATTCAAAAATTAACTAAGATAAAATATTAGACTAGGGTTTTATCATTACTTAGAATAGATCCAATTAATCTTTCACAGACCAAAGGCTAATAAAAGATCAATTTAAAATTGAATCAAAAAACCCTAAACATGTTCAATCCCAAATGAGATTCCATTGAACTTGTAACATATAAACACTAACAATAGTTATTAGCAATAGTTAGAGAGAAATTAATAAGGATTATGCAAATATGGGAAGTAAGGTCAGGTGAGATTTAGAGGTGGATGACTTTCAAATTTAAGATCCCTCTTGGTAAGATATCTTCAATTTGAAAGTCATACACCTATTTCTCTTAGTTTTCAATTTTAGAGCATAAATTTTCATGATTAGAAACAAGGGTCCCCATATTTTAGAAATGGGTGTATGTTGACCTTAATAAATGGTGACTTCTAGGGGAAACATAGCAATATGTTAGAATTCAGAGACTCTGGTTTAGAATAATAATTAGTTTATTCATGACATTTGATAAAGTACTATAATTAAGATCAATTCATGGTTAAAACAAGTCTTACACCTATAATATTAAGATCAAAATAAAAATTCAATCATGATGTGTGTGTTCTTTTATTTCACTTAAAATTTGTCATGGGATTTAGGGAATAACTTTTAGATTTCATGGCTTTAACCATTAACATTGGCTTATAACATATTTAGATGTTCATTAAGAACCATACTTGGTATAAGGAAGGCTTGAGTATTTATTTTCTACTAATCAGGCATCCATATCCTTGATATAGATACATTTGGCTCCACTTAAGGCCTTGTTCCACTTCCATTCAAGCATCCATATTCCTAGTGGATTTTACCAAAATCACGTTTACTTAGAAATCTCTTGAATTTTGTAATAAGGTTCTTATTTTTTATATTTTTCAAGTCATTTTGACTTTCTAGCAAAGGTTAGGAACCAAGATAGCCAGGTTTTTGGATTTGGTTAAGTGTTTGATCTTTAGACAATCATCTTTAGTTAAAAACTTTGTCCCATGGAATAATGTTTATTAAGTGCAAACATGACTATGTTTCAGTAATTTAAACATTCACCCAACATGTACAATCCTTATTAAAATTAAATTTAGATGAGAACAAGGTGTAAGGTTTTAAGGGAAAATTAACATAGATATCCATCTTTTCCAATTTCTCCAAATCATAACATAAATCTCACATTTCAACAATCCATGATCAACCAATGTTTAAAATTCATACCCACATTCTTGATTTGAGAATCTCCTAGAGCATTTAGGTGAATTTCCTGAAAGCTGTCTAAAATGAGTTATTTATAAGAAAGTAAAAAAGCAAAGAAATTAGACACACTAAACACAAAGTAACACGAATAATAATGAAACAAATATTTACAAGCACTACTTATAAATAAGGGACATGAAGGAAAGAAACAAGAAAGAAACTAAACTAAAGCCATACACTAAATAACTCTAACCAACTTCATAAAGAACTTACATCCATGATCAAATGGAAAATTATTTAAACTACCATATAACCTTGAGACATAATTTATTACATTCAATGGTCTCTTCTTGTGGACAGGATGACTTGTACGCTTGTGTCTTTTAGAAGATGTATCTTGGATTATTACCTCTATTATAAAGCATATGGATTGAAGATATGGATCCAAAAACCAATCATATTCTTCCCAAATTATTATTTCTTACATTAGAAAAGCTATCTCTACTCCATCCAAAGACTGATCATGATTTATATCATTTGTCTTCCATGGTTAGATTGTGAACTCAATTAGTATGCTTGGATTGATGTCTTCATTAGGTTTTAACTCGTCTGGAAAGGCCTCTTCATCATAGCCAACTTAAAGTAAATGAGATTTATTTTTAACCTTACCATTTGAATCAATTTTATCACCTAATTCTAACCTTTTGAAGGTGTCATATGGAAATTATTTATCTGCTACACTTGCTTCATCTTCATCCTCTATGAAGAATGGCATCTCTTCTATCCAATTAAGTCCCACCTCATCTTACCTTGGGATCTCTAGAATGACATTGTTGTCTTGGATTACCTAAATTTAGTTTGAGAAATCCTAGTATAATTTCTACCAATGATCATCTTGTTTAGGAGTACTCTCTATTTCAATAATAACCTCATATGAATTATCCCCAAAATTATCTTCTAAAGAGAGGTTAGCTTGTATCTAATCTTGTTCAAAGTGTTGCTTAAATTGAATGGTTATTCCTTCTTCTAGATCATCACTAGTTTCATGTTCTTATTCAAATGGAAAATTAAAACCTTGTACCATGAAGGATTTATATGTCCTTACAAATATAGATGTCCCTGTAGCATTGTCTTTATTAAACATGGGTTCAGACATATCCTTTTCATTTTGATATACTTAATAAACATTACAATGATATGCTCAACTTGTATCATAAATATTAATTTCATGTATATCCTTAGATGACCTATTATTATTATTATTTTTATCATGAAACTTATTTGTATGCCTATTGAAAATTTGAGAAGCATAGTTTATGTTGGAGTTTTCCCCAAAATTGCCCACTTGCTTCAACAACTAAAATAAAATAGATCTCAACTTTTGAACCATCTTAAGTATGGACTCATTCTCATTCTTTGGTGCTTCTGAGTTATGAACTTGATTATTACTACTAATGGGCACTAAATATCTCTATCCTTGTGGATGAAATCCATTTGTAGCATTATTCAATAAACCCAAATTTTGGACTAGATGGGCATGGCTTAAGGGAAATTGGTTCAAGATTGGTGTCTGATTTAAGGTAGACACAATTTGATTAGCATTAGGAATTATATTTAGTGCTGTAAAATTAGGGTTTACATTTGGGATAGTAAATACAAGATGACATTGAGGTTTCATTTGATCATTTATTATTACAACTTTAGCATAAACCAATGTTAAGGTGTTTATGACTCCAATAGACCTTTTAGGAAACACAAAAGTCATAAGATCCAAAGCATCTTTATAAATATCTAAGGCTAAAGCCTCATCAGGTCTATAAGGATATATGGTTCTACTGAACATCTTCTAGAATATGGCATTAAAAGTTATTATGGGCTCTTAGGAGTCTCTTTTGACTATGGTAAACTATTAATATAGGACACAAGGATTGATTATTTTTCCAAATTGATCTACGAAATAGTAATTGCAGTCATTCCAAATAGAAATATAATTCTCAAGAAGGTTGAGAAACCATTCATATGCATCATATTTGAAAGTAAATGGAAACAATCTACATGTTAAATCCTCATTAATAACATTTATAATCCTTAAATTAATTACAGACATTCCAACTAGAAATATAATTCTCAAGAAGGTTGAAAAACCATTCATATGCATCATCTTTGAAAGTATATGGAAATAATATACATGCTACATCCTCATGAATAACATTTGGAATCCTTAAATCATCTTTGAAATATCTAATATGTTCTTTATTTGTGACAATGTTATTAGGACTAAAAGAAGTCAAATATCTTTCAAGATTTCTTGGTAAGTCATGCACATATACAGGCACATTGACATAATATCCACCTAACCATGCCATACCTTGATGAATATCTTACTTTTGGCAATTCCATCTTGTAAAATATTGAACATTGTTTGAAATATGATGTGTAAGTTTTATATTTGTATAAAATAATGATCAGACTTGCACATTAAGAATTTTTTGGACAAATATGTATAAATAACAATAGAGGACATCAATATTTAACTAAATTAGCTCAAAAATATGTCTAAATACATGGATATTAATGATATTTATACATTTAAGTTTAAATAAAATAAAATTAACAAAGAAAATATCAATATTTGAACAAAATAGCTATTACTAACCTCAAACTTGGTGGATTCATAGATATCATTCTATCTTTACCATAATTACTCATGGATATTTAAGGAAAATCTATATTTGTCTAAATAAGCACAAAAATAGGTTTATAACCATTAAGATCAATGATCTTTACACAAATATGCTAAAAGAAACATACATATGCAAAGAATACATCAATCTTTGAACATAACTCACCAAAATTATCCAAGATACCTCAATTTCACAAAGATTTGGCTAAAGACCCTCATTATAGAATTAATTTTGTTGATTCCTGAATGTGTATCCCTAGGTCAACATATAATGTTTAAGAAACACTTCTCATTTCTAGATCCAAAGAATCTATTGCATGAGTTACTGGTTGTGATCTTCTTGTTATCCTTAGTGGAATAGAGGAAGAACAGTTGACTATTTCACAAATTTATATTAGTTGGTGGTTGGAAGGCACTATGGATTAATAGTTAATCTTTGATTTTGAAGATGATCTATATTATTTAAAGTTAATTACATTGAAAACCTAATTCTAAAGCTAAATTAAAATGAATATTCATAATGAAACTGATCTAAGGTGAATTGATAAAAAAGGAGCAAAAATAAGGGTAGGAAAGAAAAGATAAGTGTTATTTATCTTTGTTTCAAACATTATAACAAAGTTCCAATTTCATCCGAACATGTATTTAACCAACATGTAACATGAAAGTAGCATAATCTCCAAAATTGTCACACACTAGGCAAACATCTAAGGAAGGTATGAAAATATGCAAATAAGAACAAGATTGACTTTAATAATTTTATCCCTATAAGGAAATAACATTAGCCCAGATGCAAGAAGATTAAAAAAGGTGAATCAAATCTAAGAAATTTCAACTAATATAGTATTGACCCAAATTAGCAACTCTGTAGTTAAAGATGCAGATCCAAAATTCACAAAAACCATTCAAATCTGAAGACAAGATCAAACAAATGAGAGATAAATCATAATAACAATTCACACAAGCAAATGTGGACAAACTTGCAAAATTCCTTGCTTATATAAATTTGTTCAAAATTTACAAACTAATTTTGGCTCTAAAAACTCCCCCACCCTCTTTTATATTGGCAATACCTCCTTTATATAGATAATTCATGATATATGATGGTCATTCCTTCTCAAATGCAATTGAACAAGTGTCAACATAAAATTAGACAAGTGTCAACATGCAATTGGACAAGTGTTAACATGCTTTAGGACCAATGACCTTCCTAAAATATGACTCGGCTATAGGCCACATACTTTATAAGATTTAAATGCCTTTACAAAATAATATTTTTTTAAAAAAATATTACACAAACTTAGTTACCAAAGGACTATTCCCTACCTATCTAAATATGCATCTGATGACACTCTAACTCAAGCACAAAAAATATATTTTAGTGTGAGTCATCTACCTATGTCGTAATGTCGTGTCATTATGTTTAATAAATATAAATGTGAGTATTTCCCCTAGGACACTTTTCAACATCTCATTGGGTCTAGATATTTTAAGAATCCACCTCAATTAGTACAGTCAGATCATCTATGCTTAGATGACTATGCTTTGTCAAATCTTATCCTACATGATTGAACATGAGCATACTTCTTGGCAGCTCTATAGGCTCTCAACATCCCTTTAGAATTATATTTTATCATGAGCTATTAGATATCCATTAAAACCCTTAAAATCATGCTAGTTGTAATATTTGTGGGATCTTTGACCTCTATTCATCACTTGGGCACTATTATGCCATGTGGAAGCTTCTCATTAGATCTCTAGCCATGTTGAGCTATCAACACTTTTATTACACCATTAGATATTTGAAATATGCTCAATATTTAATCATGATTTATGGGCTTGACACTTTTCACTTTTTATCTTGTCATGTGGCTTCATTGAATTGTCCGTCTTTCCTTTGCACCATTGATCTAAATCTAGCAAGTCAAATATTATTGGTCAATATTTGTACCTAGTATCTAAGATCATGCCACTTGGTATCTCTATGGTATTTTTCTACTCTGCATAATCAATATTTGTTTGAATAGTGCCGTTTCTCTATGTGGTGACTTCACATTTGTCTTGAATTCTTTAAAAATTCAACTTTCCTTTTATATTGTTAGATCCTAGCTATATAGATCAATGCACTCCATTGGATATTATTACAAAGATCCCATAGTGGTGAAACTTGTAGCCTTCTCACTTGTCTTGGGGATTCATTTATGTTTTTACTCAACACATACCATCGATCAAAATGTGTATGCTTAGCTACCTACCATGGATCAATGGAAACATGCTCAAACTTTAACTTGAGACTCTGGCTTAACTTTTCAAATTTGATCATGCACCATTGGATTTATCCATTTGAGTTCACATGCATCATCAATCTAAATACTTGAATTATTGAATTTTTTACACATAATTGGATCTTCTTTGACTTAACATGTACTATTGGATTTTTATTCACTAGAATGGGTGTGATTAGTTCGTACAGATAATGAAGATAATTAAGCTAGAGCTTAGGAAATATATAAAATTTAAGCTAATGTATTATACTAATATTTTTTATTCATATCATTAATAAATTTTTAGGCTAAAGTCTTTAAGCTAAGTTTTTAAAGACATAATTAAAAGGGACCTTGCAATTATTAAAATTGACTTAGCCTAAAGTTTTCAGGGAAACATAAGGGACCCTACATTAGTCAGACCATGCCAATAATAAAATAGACTAAGGGTCACAAGACATAAAGGGACCAAGAATAATATTCTTATACTAAGGTTTGGTCATGTTGAAAAACATGACTAAGTCGTAGGATAAAAAATTAAGCTAAGTCTATGACACAGATAATCATTCCTACATAAATTATTCTTACTAAACTTGAATTTAATTTAAAAGGGACCTAGGCTAAAACATTAGACAAGGGTTTTAACATGACTTAGAATAGATCTAATTAATATTTTATAGACCAAAGTCTAATAAAATATTAGTTTAACATTGAAGAATAAATCCCTAAGAATGTTCAGTCCCAAATGAGATTCTATTGAACATACAACATAGAAACACCAACAATAGTTATTAGAAAAAATTAGAGACAAATTAATAAAGATTATGCAAATATGGGAAATAATTCTAGGTGAGAGATAGGAGCAGATTAATTTTAAATTTAAGATCACTCTTGGTTAGATATCTTCAATTTGAAAGTCATTTACACTTGATTCTTCTTGTTTTCAATTTTAGAGCGTAAATTTGCATGATTAGAAATAAGGGTCCCCATATTTTATAAAATGGGGTATGTTGACCTCAATAGTGTCACTCACCTCTTTTTGATCCTTTAGGATTTTGGAGTTACTTGCATGAATAAGTCTTTCCCCTACATGTCACACACCTCCCTTCACTTTGTAAGGGACTAGGACACAAGGGGCACACACTTAGGAGGTGTGTAAGGTAATAATGGGATTCTATGTAACTCACATTTTCCTCCTCTACCTCTACAACATAGCCCTTCCTCTTTTTTTTCATCACTAATAATATCATAACTCTCTCTATTATTCTCCTACACTCTTGATTCAATCTTGTACTTGTGGATATTTTGGTTGCAAGCCTTCTAATAAGATCACATGGGTTTTTTATGATACATTCAATTTCCCACATAAAAACTCTTATCTCATTTATTGTTTGCACTTGAAATATAACTTATTCTTGTGAATTAGTTTTTCTTACACTTTCATGTTATATCATTGATGATTATTCTTGGGATAATTATTCAAGATATAATATGAATCATTATTCAATCAATTTATGGATCAATAACCATCCTTGTAATCATCTTCCTAATATTTTTGTCAATTTCATGTACCTATAAATTGGGCTTGACAAATCAAAAAATACATCTTTTCTTCCATTAATCATGCATTATCATTGATTAGTTAATTCATGATTTAAGGTGTATGATTTACTCCTTCAATTGAGATATGACCAATACTATAAATTTATTATCATATCTTTCTACTTTGCATGTGTCCTTTCTAGGGGAATCATCCCTATTAATCACATTATGGCTCATTGATTTTATGTATTATAGTCCAATTATTTCCTTCATCTTTTGATCACTCACTCATATCATTTCTTATCTCTCATATCCTTCATCATAACACTTGACTTTAGATTTTAGCTACACATATCTATTAATCTCATCAAATCATTATATTTTTTTGGCCTAATGCTCTTCCAACATGCATGCTTTCTTGGGATATGTTTAAATCTCCTATATTTTATCATATTGGTTTACAACTTTCCTAAACATGTGTCCTTACCTAGGATATGTCTAAATCTTGTGACTTTTTTGTATTATCATCATCATGTCATGATTGATTCACCTTTGGAATGTGTTGATAATAATGACATAGTTATTTTAGCTCCCTATGCATAGGTCTTTACTAGGGGCATCATCAATTTATATCTCACTATTCATGTCAAGTTTGTTTTATTCATCATTAATCACCCATATAGAATCCCAACTCCTTATCTCTATGCACATCTCACACCTTGTTTCTTCTTTTAATTGTCCATCCATCTCATTTTTCTTTGCACGTCCCCTTTAGGGGGCGTCACGTGTCCACTAACATCATTTATTAACATTCATCCATAATCATCTTTCTTCTTTGAAAGACCATTATTCCTTCTACTTTGTCTAGTCACAATGCCTTTCAAAGAGGGCTAAATATATATATATATATATATATATATATATATATATATATATATCATAACTTTTTATCCTATTCTGGATTACTAATTATGTTTCTAATTCTACTTAATGATTCACTAATTAATCCCTTTTATCACTATTTCGTCTAACATTGCCTATTTTCCTTAGTCAATAATCCAGTGCCCTTTAGATATATTTATTATCTTATACCAACCTTCATATTTCCCATCCAATATTAATTCTCTTTTTATTTATAATTAACATCCCATTTATCATCTAAATCCCTCTTATGCCCACTTGTCAATTTTAAATTCATAAAATCCCACCTATGCCCTAGGCTTGCTTACATTCCTATTTCCTAGTCTCCATATAATACTCTTATAATCCTAGATAAAATCCCCACTAAACCCAAATAGGATCATATAATGTAATATAGAATGTTCCAATCCTCCTATAACTCTCTATAGAGTTCTCTCTCTAGGGAATTCCATAAAATTTTAAATTCCATAAGATCTGCTTCCCTTCTCTCTATTTAAACCCAAAATTTCCTTCCATTTGAGACAATGAGTTGAATGAGAAATAAATCCATACTACACTAGTCCATCAAGCTATCAATTAATCCATGAATACATGCCATCAAAGTCTTTTAATCAAGCTAACATCATGCTGAAATTATGAGTCTGTAAGCAATCTTCCATCTATAATCATTTAGTATTTTTCTTTAAATATTGATTGGGAACATTTGGCTTTAGATTAAAATGTTTCTCTAAATGTCCATTTAATTGCATTTTTATCTAATGTTTTCCAATTTTAATATTACATAGTAAATTTGGATATTTTTTATATAATTTAAATTTCATGATCCAATTTATCAAATTTCTCATCTCAAGTCTAATTTTGAATCTTATGGTTTTGGATTTACCTAGAATAATAGAAGGTAAACAGATAATTAGATTAAATAATATATATATATATATATATATATATAGAAGTTATCTAAACTCATAAATATTTACCAAGAATGAAAAGTTATTGATTGAAGTTATATATTTATTTTCCTATAACCATTAGTGAATATTGCTTAAAATAAATAGATAATAAATGCATAGGTATTCATTTTAAGTTTAAATTTATGTGGCTATAATATCCCTCCATTGAGGATATTCTAAATATTTACTATCAAAATCAAATGAAGGGTTAACAAATATTCATCTTTTCTCGAAATATAAAGAAAATCAAACATTATGAAAAAAAAATGGGAACCATTTTAATGAGAAAGACCCAAAAAAATTAACTAATATAACTTTATGTGTCTTTGTATAGGGATGTATGGTATAACTACTTGGTTGATATGGAAATAAGTCTTTTACTAGAACAACATAAACTCTTTATGTAGGAAGAAAATTTCTTAATGTATAAATCCATGATTTATTGGATCAAAGGAAGGGATATAAGCAAAAATATTTTCTATATTTCCATTTTGATGTGTGTATGAATACATACATAATAGATAAAATAATTACTATGTATTAAATATAAATGGAAAATTAAAAGATAATAGAGATGAAGCTACATCTTTTTTATAAAACACTACTACTTGGTGTTGGAATTGATAAGGCATTAGATCATAATTGGCTTTATCAATTCAGTATTACAATAGTAATAGGAGGAATGAATCATATTTTTATGTACACAAATTATATGGGTGAAGTTAAATAGGTAGTATTCACATTAAGAGATAAAAAATATCTTGGACCATATGGTTTTCAATCAGGGTTTTTCAACACTCCTGTGATGATCACAAATAATACATGGTTGAAGTATTTGATAAGTGTAGAAAAATTAATATTGTATTCAAATAAGGAAATAACACATTCCTAGAACTTATACCTAAGAATGAGGATTGGACCTATTTTGATGCATTTTAACCTATTTATTTATTCAACACAATATAAAATGGCTTAACAAAGGTCATGGGAAACTTCTAGGAGAAATGTTTGTAGGAAATTATCCCTAAATAAATTGAGTGTTTTGTGTTAGGGAGATAAATCTTTGATGGAACAAATACAAAACATGAGGAAATTCACTCCTTAAATTTTAATAAAATATCAGATATGGTTATCAAACTAGATATGATGAAATCATATGAAAAAATTAATTATAATATCTTATAATAAATAATGGAAAAAATAAAATTCAAAGAGGATTGGAGAAGGTGGGATATGATTTGTATATCACCCCCTCTTTGTTTGTCCTAGTCAATAATGTTCTAAATGGGTTTTTTAGGGGTCAAATTATTAGGGTCCCCATTTCCCCTATTACTTAATTATTATATTATAATAACTTAAAGAGGCATATGGTTTAGTCATAGTTATAGGTTTCAATTAAGAGATGCCTTAAACCACATAACCCTCTAAGTTAACACAATAAATGGAATGAATTTCATTATTGTGCACATAAAACTATATTCTTAAATTTAAAAAGTGTTATTTACTTATTCATATGAAGAATTATATATTTCATGTGAATAATAATCACAATAAAATATTACAATAAGATACATGACAACACCAAATCTGCCGATCTCAACTTTACCAACTCATAGTCTTGCAATTAATCTATCTCTAAGTAAACTTTGATATGTGTAAATGCATAGAGTTGGGGGATAAATGTGGACATTTCCACTAACCCATACACATTATGACCATAATGTGTGCATTTTATGGTCATAATGTGTACAAGTTAGTGGAAATGCTCACATTATTGTCACCCAACTTTGTGCATGTAACTGCATCTATATAATTAAAGTAACACATATGCATCCCTATTTCATTTCATAAAAATGGTGAAAAATATATATTAATAATAGTAAATGTTCTACTATAATATAATTTACTAAAATAAATTTATCATACAAAGGATATAAATGTAAACATATAAAGTATAAGTTTACATTTATATTGTTACATTTATGTTCCTTATACTTTAAATTTATTTTAGTAAATATAATACATTAGAATCACTTTGCATCTAATAAAGTTTTCCTCACAACTATAGACCTTACATTTTGGAATATAGTTTTTAAAAATCCAATATGGTCAATTCTTAGGCATTTTTAGGGTTTCAATATTAAACCTATGGATTTTAGAGCTTAACTTTTTCATTTGATGTCCATTTTTGGTAAACATATATGCATTTTTTAGGTTATTATCCCTTTCATATTACTTCCTAGCATTCCTATGAGTCTTGGTTTTGATAAAATTGATTTTTTTAAAACCACTCACTTTGAACATGATCCAAAGTGGTGTGATTAGGGTATCTTAGGTCACATTGATGAAATAGTCACATAAAATGACCACTTTATGTTAATTTCACTTGTTCCCCATCTCACCCTCATCCTTAACCACTTCCTTCTCATTCTTCAACACCCCTTATCATTATATCCTTATTTATCATTATAACTAATCACTCCCTCATTAACCATCATTGTCCATCATCATCCCTAATTAGTCCCTTATTGATCCTTAATATCCCTCATCATCCATAATCATTTCATCATAGATCCTCACCATCCCTCATCATTTATAATCACTCCCTCATCATATTTAATCAATCCCTTATTGAATCTCACCATCCATCATCATCCCTAATCAACACTTTATCATCTTTCATCATCCCTAATCACTTTATCCTCATCCCCCATCATCCCTAATTACATTTTTATTTGCCCTCACCATTATTCATCATTTTAATCACTCCCTCATTATCCCTAATCACTCCCTCATGGACCTTAACCATCCCTCATCATCCTTAATCATTTATTCATCATCTTTCATCATCCCTATTCAATAGTTCATCATTCCTCATCATTGTTAATCATTCACTTATTAACCATCACTATCCCTTATCATTTGTAATCATTCCCTCATCCTCCATAATCACTCCTTAATTTATCCTCACCATCACTCATCATCCCTAATGAATACTTCATCATCTATACTCAATCCCCCCATCCCTCCTCATCATTAATCACTCCATCCAACACCTTGATGGTGGGTATAATAGCTTCTTGATTTTGTTAGATTAGATTATTTTCCAATTCCAAAATTTACTTACTCAAATAAGGTTCAAATAAACTCTTATTTCACAAATCCTAATTCACTCAAATAATGAACTCAAAAATATAGTTTGATTATATTTGTTGGATTTAAAGATATATATATATATAATGATCCATGCTCAGATCATGTAGAGAGTGTATATTCACAACCCTAGATTAAAATAATTTTTCTAGAAATTGAGAAAATGAAATTGTATTACTCACATATATAGAATGGGATTTAGGTATCTAAAAATCCTAATCCTAGAGTTGAGAATCCAAATTTATATCTACATATGTAAGTTAAATTAGAGAATATTGGATAATTCTAATCCCAACCCCATATTCAGCCATATATCCATAGTTTACTAGATTAATAGATAGATATATAGATAGTTGGTCACCAATCCGATAGAGTGTGTTCTAGTCTAATAGTTGATAGAGTGTGTTTCAATATAGTAGTTGATAGAGTGTGTTTTTTAACCCAAGTCAATCTATACCCAATTTGATCTATACACAACTTGATATATAAAGGGAATGAATGGAATATGCCTTGATCTAGTGTCTCAATGAGGTGACATTTAGAGATTGAGCATGGCTTGATGGGCCCTAAGGGATAAAATGGGGCCTTTACATAATTTTAATATTCCTTGATCCCTAATATATTATATCAAATAATATTTTAGGAATTGGAGCCCCACCATAGATATATAGGGGTGACATTATGAAGTCCCTACCTCAATCTCAAACTTTCCCTACCTATTAAGGTAATCAAATATTTCCCTACGTAAGTTATCTATGCAAAAGAGTAATGAAAGTGAAGCTTAGATTTTTTACCTTGATTTACCTAATAATATAAACCAAAATCCTAATAATATATGCAAGCAATACAATTTCATCCTACCCTTTTGTCTCTTTTTTGCCTATTTATTGTGTCTCAGAGCTCTAGATACACACTCTCTCCATGGTAAAGGTTGTCAAGTTCTAGCCATATGTATTAAATGTCTCTTAACCTTAAACTTAACATAAATATATCTTAAAACCTATCTATAAGCATCCAATTTAGGTGGAAGGCTAAAAAAACATGTTTTAGATAAGTCATAGGTTGTTGAGAGATATAAGGTGCATAAAAATGAAAAGAGACCAAGTTTAGACATGAGTTAATATATGATAAAGATGAAAGACATCAAGAAAGAAATTAATAATAATGAGAAGACCAAAGGAGAGGTCAGAAAAAGTTCTCTAGGTCTGGTGTAGATTTTAGGTCTAGATTTGTGGAGGATTATGCAAACCCTTAACTAGGGTTTAGTAAACAAAAACTCATATATCTTTCTAGTAAACCATAAAAAACCTATAAATATTTTTAGATAGGTGTCTATGGATCTTGTAAACTAATTTAGGTGGTTTAAAAATTTATAATCCCATAGAGGATAGTATATTCATAGCTAAGTTTTATTTAATAGAACTCAAATAGCTCTAAGATATGGCTTAAGGTGTAGTCTTTCAAACTCTCTTGAAAATAAAATTTGTAGTAGACTATACAGTGTGTTTCTTGTCATGTTTAATGTGAAAATGAATGCATGAAGTTATTTTTCTAACCTTTAATATGATTTTGGATCCATAACCCCTTAAATAATAGATCATACCTAAGTGAGAGGGATACAAATCCTATTTTTTGTCACTTGGTGAGAAATAAGTACAAAGAATGGAATAAGCTTATGTGTTAGCTTAGATAGTGTCAAATTAAATACAAGAATCCTATTGGGGACATAAAGAGTCAGTATTAAGTGAAATATTTTCTATAAAGGGTGATAGACCTAATGAATAAGATTTGATATGACATAACTTTATGTTGTCCACAATAATTAAGTTGTTATGGACATGGATCAATGGTTATATGAGGATTGTCACTAGGAAGGTAAAGTAGTGAAATTAGGTTCAAATAGTTATTTAAGAATACAATAGTAGTCAAAATGGATTGAAGTATAGTAAAGAGGATTAAAATAAAGGTTAATTCCTATAAGAAAGATAAAATACTTGAGAGGATTGATTAGGGATAATGATGGATGGTGAGGTTTGATGACATAGTGATGAGGGATGTTGAGATTTAATGAGGGAGTGATTATGGATGACAAAAGATGAGGAAAGACTGATTAATGACTATGAGCGATGATGAAGGGGTGATTATGGATGATGAGGGATGATGATGTTTAATTAAGTAGTGATTGGGGATGATAATGGAGTGATTAGAGATGATTAGGGATAGTGAAGGTCAATGATGGAGTGATTAGGGATGTGGACAAGGTGATTATAAATGATGAGGGATGAGGATGAAGTGATTATGGATAATTATTCATGAGACATGAGTGATTAGGTATTATTAAGGATGAGGAGGGAGTGATTATGGATGATTAGGGATGGTGAATTTTAATGGAGGAGTGATTAGAGATGATAAAGGAATGATAAAAGATGACTAAGGATAGTGAATGTCAATAATGTAGTGACTAGGAATAATAGGTAATGATGAGAGAGTAATTATGGATGATGGGAGATGAGTAATATGTGATTAGGGATTAGGGAAGGATAATGTGTAAGTGAAATTAACACAAAGTGGTTTTTTGATGTGTACAAGTCATCAATGTGATCTATGTTAGCCCAATCACACTACGATAAATAAAGTTCAAGGTGAATGGTTTGAAAAATTCAATTTTGATAAACTTAGGACTATTATAAATTTTATGAATTAATTTAGAAGGCATAAAAACTTTAAAAATGAGTATATTTTTACCCAAAATACAAATCCATTTCTAAATTTTTCCCCTTATATCCCTATGTTCAATATTGAGGCCCTAAAAGTCCTTAAGTACTGACCAGATTAGATTTTTAAAAACTATCTTCCACATTTTAAGGCATGTTTCTATGAGACCAACTCTATAAAATGTAGAGGAACCCTAATTTATTATAATTATTAAAATAAATTTGAATTAAATGTAAACTTATACTTAGTATTTATTTTAGTAAATAGGAACTATGTAAATATTGCCTTCCTATATCAATTTTTGTTTATTGGGGTGAAAATTAATAGTAACTCAAAATTTATAACATGTACACATTATTAAAATTTGAATTCAAAAAACCAATCCTTTTGGCTCAAAAATGGTTTGGATTCCCAAGCTAAAGGCTTAGACCTATACATTTACAACTGAGTCTAAGAGTTTTGATAGAAAATAAAAAAATTCAATTTCCATTATAAAATACACTATGGATTTTAATAATAAAATTAAAAAAATATTACCATGATAATAATCACACTCTCCTCTCTCCAAATATATGATTTATATAATTTTTGGACTATTTTAAGGGTTTAAACTATGTTGATTTCTAACTATACCTTTTTAAGGCCACTACATAAAATAAATATACGTGAGTATTCATGTTTATGTAAAAAAAATTTATCATTGATATAAGTGTAAAACAAATTATATGGTAAAAAAACTAGGTCTAATTCTACACACATTCAATAAAAAATCAATTTTCATATTTTAAAGTACTTCGGGGGTCGCACAACTGACTATCCATTTTTTGATTTGTTTTCAGGGTCTATTTGCTTGAAAAATTAATTACATAAAATATTCATTGAAAAAAAATATAGGTTACAAAATATAAGATATTATCTAAATATTCACCAAATGGTTTCAAACAATAATACATGATGCTCAAAAAATGGTGGGCCATATGATTGTCTATCTACTTTGTTTTCTTAAAAAATTGGAGTTCCTTTTAAAACTTTAAATGTTTGACCTATTTATGCTTAACCATTTTTCAAAAATAATAGGTTTTTGGAAACTAGACTCCAAATTATACACTTAATGTTCTTATATCATCTTCATATTTTGAGTGTAGCCATCTCAAATTATCTACGTAAGTTTAGATTTATAAAATTTTAGAAAATTCATATCCATGGGTAGGCCCCTTTTTACGCAGATCTAATATTCACTACCTAATCTATCTCTCCTAAAATATATTCCAAAAATATATAATTAACACATGTGTCATTATTATATATATTGAATATTGACCTACTTACATTAATATTATTTACCCCACTAACAACATTAAAACACCATAGCATGCCACAAATATTAAATGTTCCTATAATTCTAATTAACAATAATACACTTAAACCTAATTTACCACAAATTATATAAAAAATATTAATAAATGAATCCTTATTATATTTCATGTCTTTCTAGATTAAATTCCAAATAGGCAAGAACAAATCCTTATATAACACTTCATAATAAAATGAAATTCATACAAAAGGTTGCACTATATTTTAGGTATTAAAAATAACCAATCCACATGAAAAAAATTTCACCATGATCCTTACATCATTTCAATAATTATGTTATTCTTTATAAAAAATATTTCTAAATTATCCATAATTTGACAAAGATTCTATGTAATGAATATCCATATCCTCCATGAAATTTAATCCACTTTTTTGATTCTATAATGAACAATCAACACTATTGAATTCATGTAAATATAAAACATGGAGGAAGTGTGTGGATAGTATATAAATCAATAAAATTACCATCAAATATATATTTGATATAACATATTTAGCTAATATGATGGATGTGCTTTCAGGAGTAAAATATTTTACAAAGATTGATCTGAGTGGATACTACAAAATTTGAATTTGTGAAGGAGATCAATAGAAGATAACAATCAATACTAGGGCTGACTTCTATGAGTGGATGGTCATGCCATTTAGATTATTGAATGTACCTAACAAATTTATGAGAGTGATGAACATAATTCTATGAGATTACATTGGGAAGTTTGTGGTGGTTTATTTTGATGATATTTAGATATTTAGTAAGACTAAATAAGATCACTTAAGGCATTTTAAAATGGTATTATAATTTTTAAGGAAGGATAAACTATATGTAAATTTGAAGAACTAAATTTTATGTAGAATAATTTAGTATTTTTTGAGTCTTGTAGTTTCAATAGATTGTGTAAGAATGAATGAAGAAAAAGAAAAAGTAGTTCTTGATTGGCCTATTCCAAAGAGCATTATAGAGGTACAAAGTTTCCATGGTTTAACAACCTTTTAAAGAAAGTTAATTAAAAAAATTAGTAATATTATATCACCAATATAAAATTGCATGAGAGGAAAATATTTTATGTAGACAAGAGAAATAATAGAAAGGTTTTAATTTTTGAAGAAGAAGATTACAAAAACCCCATTTTAGCATTTTCTAATTTTATCAAAGTTGATTGTGATGACATGTGGGAAACATTATTTTATTGTGTCAAGAAGGAAATCCTATAACATATTTTAGTGAGAAATTGAATGATGTATGAAAGAGTTATTATACATATGATGTTGAATTTTATGCCATTGTACATGCATTAAGATGTTGGAGGCATTAATTGGTTCCTAAGGAGTTTGTCATATTTACAGATCATGAGACTTTGAAGTATGTAAATGCTCAAAAGATGTTAAATAGTAGGCATTCAAATTAGGTGTCTTTATTGTAGGGATATACCCTTTTTTAATCATAAATTAGGTACCTGATGCTTTGATTAGGATAGTAGGGTTGTTAACTACTATAATGATTGAAGTAAGATTTTAAGTTATTAACAAAAATATAATATTGATCCATATTTTGTCAAGATAGATGAGCAATGAAATAATCCAATAATAGGTGAGACAAGTAATGTTTATGATGACTATCTTATACTGGATGGTTATCTCTTCAAGGTGAAATAATTATGTATTCCAGTTGGGTCTATAAGGGTTAATATTATAAGAGAGTTTCATAGTGGTGGTTTGGATAGACATTTTGGTAAGACAAAGACAATAAATTTGGTGGAGGAGAAGTATGTTTTGCCAAATATGAAGAGAGATGTGAATAGATATGTCTCAAGGTGTAAGATATGTTAGGTGTCTAAAGGACATGAACAAAATATAGGGTTGTACATGCCACTATCAGTTCTAAGAAAAACATGGAAAAATTTAAGTATGGACTTTGTATTGGTGTTACTAAACACACATAGAGGTAATGATTAAATTTCTTTTTTCTAGACAAGTTTTCTAAGATGTTTTATTTTATTGCATGTAATAAAACCAATGATGTCACTAGATTTGCAAAACTATTATTTAAGTATGTTGTGATGATCAGAAATTGGGTTCTATAAAAAGGTTTCAAGTCAGAGTTTTAATGGTGGCACACTATAGATCTTGTTGAGAGCTTTCTGACACTTTTCACAGTTTGCAAAATGGAGACCATATGCAAAAGTTATAGGCCACTGAAGTTTTGGTTTGACAGGAAAAAATTTGGTGTCGTAAAGTGATGTGGCATTATTTACATGCAACAAGTGGACCAATCAGAGGTTGACATGTGACATGATTAAGCTCAAAGATAAGCTCATTGATCAAGCCATGTGGCAAGCAAGGTGGTGAATTTGAAGAAAATACCAAGTTCAAAGGCATCCATAAGCTGAAGCCCGAGCAAGGTGGCATGAACAAGGGAGAATGATCTGTGGGAAAGATTGAGTTAAGAGGTTGATATTTTAGGTGAATCCACAGGCTTGACCACATCCAAGGAATTATGTGGCTGAAGCCACATGATAAGTGGGAAACTAAAAGACTTTTCAAACCTTCCCCATCTCCAAAGCACAGTGGGATAAATGTGCCCAAGAAGTTGTCAAAGGCACCAAAAAAAGAGGCTGAAGTTTTCAAATGCATGTTTGGCACCTAGGGAGGAGAGCCTGAGTGTGCCCAACAAGAAGAGGCCAAGTCAAAGTGCTTAGGATGGTGGGAGGTGGTTTTGAACCCCTGGCATGCTACTCAAAATTAATTAGCCTTGACCGCTTGTGTTACACACTTCAAACTGAGTATAAAGGCATGAATTTCTATTTGTTTTAAAAAAGTTTTGGACTATATTTTTTTATTTTAAGAGGCTAAGACTTGTAAAAGCTTTGGGAAAGCTTATATAATGGATATTTATCCATTTTTTTACCATAATATTTAGTCTTAATACTCTTTTTATCCAATTTGCATATTTGAAGAGCATTATTAAGCCCATAGAGGGAATTTTTAGGAATTATGAAGCAACTTTCCAGGTGTGAAGGCTCACAAAATTTAAAGGTGAAAAGCTTGATTATCAGTCACAGTGAAGGTGAATTTTTACATTGAGACATCAACTTTCAGGAAAGTTGTTTATTGTTTCCAGGTTTTTGAAATGCCCTTAATGGAAACGGTCCACTCCTTTGGAGAACCCAGAGATATAGGCATCATTTATTGAGCCAAACTCTATTATGAATGTCAGATGGTAATTTTTCATTTGATTGCATGTTTTAATTCATTTTTTTCTAATTTTTTAATTATGAAATCATGCAAATATTAAATTGTGACAATTTACAACATTTGATGTATAAAAACAAAAACCAGTTCAATAACTGAGAACATTTTATGCCATAACATTGAGATGCATGTTCTTTTGAGTTTTTCAAGAATTTGTTTAAGTTTTGAGAAATTCAGTATTCATAATTAAAACTTCACTTTCAGTTGATTTAGTGTAGTTTATGAATCATGTGAGATTGCATGGTGTTATAAAAACCATTACATCAGATAGGGACTCTAAACTTTAGAGTATTCTTTTAAGGAATTTATGGAAGAATATGGGGACTAAGATAAATTTTAGTATTCCATACCACCCACAAACAAATGGATAAATAGAATTTATAAGTAGGATCTTGGAAAATTTATTGAGATGAATAATTGGAGAGAAGCCCAAACAATGGGGCTTGGATTAATTATAGGTTGAGTTTGTGTATAATAGTTTAGTAAATAGATCAATAGGAAAATTAGAGTTTAAGGTTATTTGTGGAAGAAATCTTATTGGTGTTTTAGATTTAGTGCAGTTACCAATTGTATAATGTGTTAGTGATGATGTCGAAGCATTTGTAGAGCATATACAAAAGTTACAAAAATAAGTGAGGAAGAAGGTACGTAAAAGTAATGAAAAATAGAAATCAAAGATATATGAAGTTAAAAATTATTTGAGAAAGGATATTTAGTGATGGTTTACTTAAGGAAAGAAATATTTCCAATAGGTACATACAAGAAGTTGAATTACAAGAAGATTGGTCCATGTATAATTGTGAATAAAATCAATGGCAATGCTTATAAGTAGATTTTATCACAAAATGTTGATTCTATCTAGAATTTAATGTTTAATGTTTATATGATTTTGATAGAAAAATGGTAATGAAGAAGAATATGAATAATTAGATTGGAAGTATCAAGTACCAAAGAAGAAAAAAGAAAAGATAGTGCAGGTTCTAGATAAGAAGATAGTGAACATAAGGAAATGAAGTAATAACAAATATTTGGTATAATGGGAAGGATTAAAAGAGGTATATAATACTTTTATTTTAGAATAAGAGCTGAATATGATTGAAAAAAATAAATGGTAGGAGTACAATCCAAACAACTCACAGGAGCTAACTTGTTTTGAACTAAAGGAGAATGATGTAGAGTCCAAAATTATAGAGGCCATAAATTTTTATGCTTGTATCCATTTTAGATATTGTTTGCCCCAAAATGACTATATATATATAATTTAAATTCATCCATAATCTTATCTATCCACTTGGGTATTTTTTCAAAACTTTTAAGAGTCCATATGTGACTATTTGAAGGTCCAAAACTGAATTTTTATTTTCTAGGTTTTATTTATTTTTAGAATTAGTGTATTTTTGTAACCTGGCATGTAATTTTCTTCAAATTCATTTATTAGGTTAATTTTATTGTTTAGGATATATGTGAATATTTTTAAAGCTGTTTACACTTGCATCTAAAACTTATTAAAAATAACAAGTCAAGATTTTTGTTTTTTTTAGATTTTTTAATTTTAATTTTATCCATTAAATGTATGAATCAATACAATTTATGGTTTCATAAGTTCTATGTATTGTGTTTATTGATTTAGTTGCCTTGATAGTATTCAGGTTCATTAAGTTGAGTAATATCATAAGCATAGTATCCTATAAATTTGAAACACTATCATGTAAGTGTAGCATATTTTTTGTTTCATTTTAAATAATTTTTTCCTTATAATATTTTAATTATGTAAGATGTTGCGTAATCTCAACATAACATTGTGCATATGTTTCTTTTTTGACTTACATTTTTATCTCACATTCTTTTCTCAATCTAAAACAAATATGTGCCAAGACATGGTGAATTTAGATTGATAAAAACATAATAGCTATTATTCCAATAGTAATTATAGTAAAAAAATGTTACAAATTGTGTAGTCTAATGTATTAATGTTTCATAATTATTTTTATCAATTTACACACATAACTATCAAATTAAATAACTACAAATTGAAAGATATTATACTAATTTGAACTACCAAATTCACACAATAAAGTGCATGAAAACACTATATATATTCAATATAATATTATTCATTTATACATCCATACCATAAATTTCATATAAAATTATTCTAATCTCTAAGCACTTCATTAGCCCATACCTAAAAAACTCAATAAAATAGTATTGAAATCATCCTCTTGTTTATAAAATAAATTAACAATAAAAAATATGAGATAAAGGAAGGAAATTTGAAATACTTGAGTCTCTAATTCATTAGTCTTTATCTAGTTCAAACAAATTTGTATTTATGTCTCTTATATTTATTTCTCCATTTATGAATATAACCATCAATTCATTAAATTTGGACATATTCTAGTCTAGATTGAAAACCAAAATAATAATAATAATAATAATAATAATAATAATAATAATAATTATTATTATTATTATTATTATTATTATTATTATTATTATTATTATTATTATTAGGTTTATATGGTATCAATTATTTCAAATATTAGATTCCAATTTGAATATTATCATATTATTATTTTCAATTTATTGGAATTACATATCATATTTTATGATTTCTAGTTTCAATGTTTTTGGAATTCAAATTTATTCATCAACTAGTAGTAGATATTATTCTAGTTTGTTGAAATAATTTAGTTTTTTCAAACAATGGATAAGTAGTTAATATTTCATTTTGATGAAATCATTTCATAATAAATTAAATAATCCTCCCCAGTTATAATTTGATCTCTAAGAATCTTTAAACTAATAATGTTCCTAGTGAAATCAATCTTTCCAAGTTGTTGATATCATAATCATTATTTTAGGGAGGCTAATCAAGTTGATGGTATCATAATCAATCTATGGGGTTGTGCACTCACAAAAATTGATTGCATGATATTGAAATAAACAATATACAATAATATAATTTGGCATCCTCATTGGTTTTAATAAGCATTTAACAAAAGAGCATATTAACTCTCAAGTAAACTTAGGCACGTCTAAGAACAATGACAAAAGAGTATTTAATCTCTCCCACACTCACAGACATCTAATGAAAATGTTACAAAAAAAATTATTAACTCTACCACACTCATAGAGGATTTTTGATGATAATGTGATCAAAGATATTATTACTGATCAAAGATATTATTACTCTCGTATGATTAAATGATGCAAATCATATTAGGTAGTTATGATGTCAGTCCTCCATTTTCCATTAAATTCTTCATCTTCATAAATTATATAAATATTAAGCTCCTTCAACTTTAAAACATGTCATTACTCATTCATGATTACAAATAGGTCATTTCTCCCTCATTATTATGCTCATGTTCAACCATCTTTTCTAAATATTTGTAACTACTTTGATGGTGATATCATCCTTAAAAGATTGATTTATCAAATGTTGATGATCTCTAGAGTAATAGTTAACCCACCATTCATGAAAACCAAGCTAAACCATGACATGATCACTTATTTTTCCAAAATTATTTTTGAATTTATTACTCTCTAATTTATTATGATCTAGATGATGGGAAAATAATAAAATCTGCATGGTAAATAAAAATTAAGGGTGATTTGGGAGTTCTAACTACCCAATAAAAAGGTAAAGGAAGTCCCACTAAGATATGGAAGGTGGATATAAAATGAATTGGAGAGAATATTCTCAAAAGTAAATGTGAGAATGTCACATCCTCCTCAATTCTCTCTCACTTTCAACCCATTGAGGCTATGTTAGACATATCATTAGGGTGAAGTTTCATGTTCAAGGATTCTATTGTAAATCATAAAGTTGATGTGAATCCCAATGTCTCAACCTCAACTAAAGATAAAACCCTTTTAGGTGTCCTTAAATGGTTAGAATATCTACAAGGAAAGGATTTAATAAGAATACTTGTTGGCCTTATTGAAGGATATTTATGGTTTAATGAACATGTTAGTCACCCTTCAGGTCTACATTCAATCCAAACCATTCTCTCTAGACAAAAATTGACAATGGATTAGTTTATCATGAAGTAAAACATTTGTTTTATACTTTCTCAAGAGGTTTCAAAGAGTATCATGGGTAAAGACACACCAAGTTAATTTTACTCTTGCATGAAGGAATTTCTAGATTGATATGGTGTAATTTTGTCAGAGAAAGAAAAGAAAAGTTAAACCATATAATCTAATATTTTTGTTTAAGTCTTATATTACATACTTTCTTAAATCTTCCTCCTTGACATTAAATTACTACAGTATACTCTTTATCAAATGTATTAATTTATTAATATATTTATACATGTGATGGACCTAATATAACCCTTTTACCATACCAAAAAAAATTTATCTTGATATGTTAAATGGGCATCTCACCATTATACAAAAGTCTATAAGAATATATTATATTCTTAGATTTGTAGGTGACAATATTATTATACTATGTATTGTTAATTGTAAATAAGACTATGGCACCTTTATTTATGTTTTCTTCATTTATTTCATTGGCCTTCACAATTATTCACAATTGGTCTTTATATTTTTCATAATTATTAAATCATTGTTCACGGTTCTTCATAGTATGGGGCATGGATGTTATCATGCTAAAATTTCAATATCATGCCACTTATTGTATCAATTTTACATAGTTTATAGTCTTTAAATTAGCCATCTTGTCCATCCTCTAAATTTTTATGACTCCTCACTGATTTATTTATATTTTGAATTTTCAAATGTAAGACATTATGTTTAATTAATGATAAACTTGGTGGTTCCCATTACTTTGATTCAATTCATGAATCTACCTATTAATGGAGTTGTATCTAGATAAGTAACCCTTTTTAATTATATGTATGGCCTCATATGTTGTGACATATTTCTTCACCTCACCCTTAGTGTCTTAATTTGTTTATAATGGTCACATTATACACATTAAAAAATAACATTATCAAATAATAATCTAATAATCTTCACTTGTGTAGAATATGTAGGTTCAAATTTTAAACAAAACATAAATACTGGATTATTAATTAACAATGTTCTTGTTGTGACCAATTTATCCCTTTTTGTAGAAGAAAAGGGGGGCCCTTACAAGGAAATTTAAGAAAAAACTTTTATTGATTCAATTATAAACCTCATTTGATTTCAAAATCTTAGTTGTTTATCATATCACACTCTCTAAGTTATTTTAATAGTTATTATAAAGTCCAATTTATTTATATTTAAATATCTTTCACATGATATTCATTTTGAAGAGATGAGTCCTATTGTGATTTTTCAAAGTTTTTTATTCATAAAAAATGTGGAAGAAAGGTAGGTCTTGGAGTCTCATTCCCAGAGTGTAACTAGGCCCTCTCTATAGGATAATTTTGATGGTCAAGCATCCCTCCATTCATAAGTACTAAAGTTGTTAGATCCATAATAACATTGATATTCTTGATCAAATAAAAGATTACCATGTGTACTCATACACTCAAAGCTATGATAGTTGTCATATCTCTAAGAGACCTAATACAATCAAAGAACACCATGTGTAACCATGCACTATAAAATTTCAAATCCCTAAGAATCCTAATCCAATTAGAGATCATCACATTCAAATGTACGCCAAAAATTTTAAGTGTTTTTAGAGTGTTAGGAGGCATGATCCAACCAAATATTTCCATGTGTTCTTTCATAAACTTGGATAATTATACACTTTGGAAATACCCATAATGTTATCCCCTTAACACCATAATACACACATGAAATCACCATGTTTGTGTCCATGGGATGCCATAAATTATATTATATGTCAAGAAATACAATTGTGGATGTATGATGTCATGGTATGATGATATGCTTCAGTAGTTTTGCCTTTAATATGCTAAAAAAACATCAAAGAATCCTACTAGCATTGTGAATGGATATGGGTCATAGTGATGTGACCTAATAAAAATAAGACATGTGGATCTCATTAGACATGGATTTTTATAATAAAATACTACATAGCATGTGAATGAGATTCAATGTCATTCTCAATCTAGAAATATTATGATCAATTAATAAGATTATTCAAAATGAGAATAGTGACACAAATTACCACTCTCAATGACTATTCTATGATACTTTTTATTTACAAAGGATACAATTTGAATTTCATTGAAATATTCAACTTTGTTTAGCTTTGGGTCAATTTAAATTTCATTTAAATAGATCAAGATGAGGATAAAATATTGATTTAGATTGAAGACAAAGGTCACAATTTTAAAATACATTACTATCAATTAAGTGTAAATAATATCTCATTAACTAAGGATTAATTACTCAACTTAATACACTGACAAAGTCATTTATATGCATAAAAACAATTTCCTTTTTTATAGATAAAGAAACAACTCCAATTATTGACACTTTAAAATTAATAAACTTCCAAATAAATAAATAGCTTATTACTATTTTATAACATGTTCCAATCACTTTTTTACATCAAAATAATACCATCTCTCACAATAAAATTTAACCAAATATTATTAGTTTTGTATACATGACTTGTTGTAACAAATATAAATTATGTAATATTAGTAAGATAACTCAATCAAATAGGATAATTGTTAGTTTATATGTTTCTAAAGAGTGATGCATATTTAGGTGTGGCTCCACATGATAAAACCATGTACATAAGTGTGTGAATATTTTTCTATTAGAATGTATTGTGCCATCAAATTACCATCTTGGAGGAAATCCAAATAAAAAGGATAACCTTTTTTTGTAAACAAAGCATGTATTCTCACCTATGAAGAATATGTTGTATGTTTTATAAAGTGATTATACTTATCTATAACCTTTCCCATGTTTTTAATGTATATTGGCACAATGTTTCCTTTGTTTGATATGATAAAGTTTTCATTAACATCACACTATGATATCCCCCATGTAAAAACAAACTCCACATTTCATATCCATTCTTAGTGTAAAATGGAATAACATTATACTCTTGAGTTTAATTAAGTAAACCACAATCCAACAAAAAATTTCTTTACAATCTTCAACAAGTAATGGATAAATGTATGACTGAAGTATTTGTAACATGAATATGAAAAGTAAGAGTTTTTTTTTCATGATATAAATTTAATGGTCCATGGAACCCAAAAAACACTCCATATACTCTGAATATCAAAAAATTCCTTCCAGTTCAAATGATAATATCTAAAATAGTTAACCAATACAAGAAATATTTTTCAATAACTGGCCAGTTAATATTATTTTATTAAATTAAACTTCTTGATATCACTATGATAGTTTATATTGAAAACTTAATCTTAGAATGTAATTTAAAGATTCAATTATTTATGACAAATTAATATTTTCAAAAATGTTTGGGGGGAATATCATAGTGGCTAAAATTATTGTAGAAAAATTCATTTTTTCAACATTACCTGGTTAGAAAAAATTTATACTTAATCATAAAAATGTAAACCCTTAATATATAAAAATATTGGAAAATTAAAAAAAATAAAAAATCTTATTTAAATTTAAATTATATTTAATAAGCATTTTTTAGAATTGAACCAAATATGAATCAGAACATCTAACTAAGAATCAATATTAACATTAGATAATAATGCAAATTTAATAATGCCCCAAAAAAAATATTTTATATAAGCATTGCAAACTTAGTTTCATTAATTCCTTGGTTTAACAATTGTCACATAGAAAATTAGACGTATTTCTAAAAATCTTACATCATATGTATCCCCAATCAAGGCTAGTTATGTGAATAATTTCCCCACATGCTAGTTTCCAATTTTAAATTCTTTTAAAAAAAAACCTTCATTAGAATGATAAAAATTGGTTAGTGGATTGACTATAATAGTGATTTCATAATTAAAAGGAATTATAGGTCCATTCCAAATCATTTCTAAATTTTATATAAATATTTCTACATTTTCTTCACAATTCTCAAAACCCCAATAAAACTAATGATTGACATCCACCTTAGCATTTAGTCGTATTTTTTTTTTTAATTTCTTGTATATTGACATATGTATCAAACATAGATAAAAATTCTAATTCAAATTGTGAGGATGTATCCATTAAAAATTGGTTCAAACATCCTCTTGGTTGTATCTTATCATTATTGACTTGGAATGTAATGTTATTACTTTTTGAAGAATGTTTTCAAAATAACAATCCTTATAAGTGAAAAATAAGAAAATATTTTTTGGAGACATTACAAAAAATAAATTTTGAGATTCAGTTTACATTCAATTTAGTATTGAATGTTATTATACTAATATTATAGTTAATGTTTTATTTTCATTCCTAAGAATTTGCATAGATTGTACATCATCTCTAGTCAAACCTACACAATAATTTAATATTATAATATTTTAATTCTTGACAAATATTATCAAATGAATTATATTGGGAATTAGTGATGATGCTTTCAATCATTTATTATTAATTTAAGTAATAATTAATACATGTTTATGAGGGAAGTATTATCATTGTTGGTGCATATTCTAATGTAGTTGATGTGTTTACCATAGCCAATTGCATTAACTACTAAAAGTTAATCTTGTTGGTTATATGTTACTCTATCTATTTAATTATCTCCATTTGTGCTAAATTTGAGTCTTCATTTAATTCATCATCAACATTCATCATTGTTTTTAATGACCTAACAATTTATACTAACATGAAACATACAAGTTTATAATTTGAATTAAAAATTATTTAGAATGGATGGTTTCCCATAACTTATCAAATGCATTGAGAAGTATCATATCTAAGATCAAGGGATGTAGATTTTCATAGAAATGCAATTTTATATATAATTCAATATTTAGTAGTATATTGTGTATTTAAAACTTATGATCCAATGGATTGACTTCAACTATTTTAGTGTGGAATGACGTAAATTTTATGATATAATTATCAAAACATGTACATACCCAAGGGTGTTATGAGTATGTTTATTATTATTTAAGCATGTTCTCCTAATTTAGATTTTCAACTATGCATATATCACTGAAGTCATATTTAAATTTATGGAAACTTGTATCACATTTGTGCCTCCATGAATTACTTGAATCTATGTTGAATCTTTAAAGGATTCACCTCCAAAAATAGATAAATCTATCATACTTTAAATAATGCACTAATAAAATAATCCCAATATCAGTTGGCCTTAGAATGTCCAAGGTCTTGATGTGTGACCAATAAATTTATATTCCCACTTCTTCATCGAGCCTATTTTTTGAATCATGGACACCATAAATGTTAAAGACCACCAACAGTCCATTAAACCCACCTTCATCAAAAATCATGTAACATCCTTAAAAAATGATTTCATTATTTTATTTATACTTTTCCATGTATATACATACATAATTATGAAACAAGTAATCTATGAGAACTAGAACAAGAAAGATGCACATGTAATTCATTTCACTAGATCAAATGTAGGAGATTAAATCTATAATATCACTTTACTTGAAATTTATGACAAAATTTACAAAAATATGTAATAATCACCTCTGGAATAAGAAAATTATGGTGTTCCAATGCTTTTAATGTTGTACCCAATATAAAAGGAAAATAACACTAACATGTGAACTCATAACTATCTTCCTCCCTTGGTAGATATTTTTTAGTAAATAATGATACATATAGTTTTAGGAAATCAATGGAAAGCTTTGATATTGTCTTATTATCTTCTATTTTTTTCCTAGACCCCTTGCATTGTTTTTATTTTTATTTTTTATTTTTTATCTTTTCATTTTCAGATTCCTCACAAAGTTGAACAAAGTGATTTTCATGCATGTAAATGTTTTCTATCGCATTTTATGCATCACACCCCAAAATTGATACTTATTTAGGAACTCATGAACTCAAATAGTTTATAATTTTCACCCTTGAGACTCTGGTCTCCTTTACTCTTTTGCAATAGGCACACTAAATTTCTACCTTCACATCAAGGTCAACATTCATGTTCAGACAAAACCTATTCACTAATAACATTATTTTTTATTACATCCAATTCTTATGCAAACTACCTCTTGTACCTCTAAATAAACATGTTATAAATTTATTCAATGAATTTGGCTTGAAATTTTGGTCAATATATTTATTAGGGTTGTAATCCAACCCATCATTTGTAGAGATAAAAATACTAGAATCCATTTTTCCCAGATGTCATTAGGAGGAACAAGAAATAATAGCTTATCACTAATATTGTTCATTTTTTAAATAAAAATATTCATAATCTCTTATTCAAATGCTTGAATACAAAAATTTTAAAAAATTACATAAAGTAAATAAATGAATATTTATTTGTTCATTTTATTTTTAATTAAATTGAATTAAATATTTGAAGTACCTTCTAATTAGTTTCTTTTTCATTACATGAAATATGTAGTTGTGGTCTTTTTTCCATGATCCACAATGCCATATATTTGTATAATTGGTCAATAAATTTTCTTTGAATCCATGTTTTATTGGTCATATTTTGTTGTTTATAGATACTACCTACTATGTTATAGCTTTGGTATAGATAATATGAGATGACCATTGTTTTAATCTATCATGAAAATAAGAAAAATGATGTTTTTTCATAATATTCATAGTTAAATGATATGTTGTCGATCAATGATGTATAATTTAGTCTCTAGATCCTATAATTCATGTTTTAGTTCAATGTCTAAGATATGACCAGTTAATTTTCTTTAAAGGAATAAGTATTTCCTCTTACTGAAGAGGCACATTATTTCACAACATTGAGCTAATCAATCTATCAACACTAGATGGATTAAGGGATCAGTATTGGTATCTAGGAGGAGATTAGTGGCAGTGTTCAATTCTAATCTTGAATGATTTTTCATGGAATAGGAAAAGTTGAATCTCTTGAGATGTTGAAGATTCAATTTTATGAAATTACTTGATAGTTTTTTTTAATATAATTTTATCCCTTAGAGATTCCCTAAGCTATTATAAGTGTGATACTTCAAAAAAGATCTATCTTTGCAAATAGTTTCCTCCTCATGTATGTAAACATTTTTGAATGAATTTTTTTCTTCCCTAATTATTTATCCATATTCAAACTATCAATGATGGATGAAGTGAATTCATATTTATAAAGTCTTATGAATACTAATTTAATTACATTACAAATAGTTTCACTAGTTTTCATTATAGTGGTGTCTCCATATATAAATGGTTCAATTTTCCAACTCTAAAAATAACAAGAATATTTCAAATTCATATACCAAATGAACCAGGCCACATTTTATATATATTGTAACCTCTAGCTCCATTTTAATAATTTGGCATAAGTGGTCTTTACTTTCTATTTTCTCCACATGAACCCTTATTATACTATTTGAAATGCATTTCATGTTTAGCACTATCCCAACCAATTGATGTTCACCTAATAGGGAATGAAACAACTAGAGGTCATTGTGATATTTAGATGGAGATTAGATTTATATAAACCACTCATCATCTCTTTTATCCTAGTCTAATACATCCTCAATAATGAAATATCTTGGTAGGGAACATTGGCATAATATCCATTATAATTCTTATTGTGAAATGTTATTCATAATGTGTTAGTTTAAATATATCATAATGAAAGTAAAAATTAGGCATATTTTTAAACCATGTAAAGATAATCTATTTAGATACATTAGCCACTAGATCATAATATTTTAGAATGGATGGTTATTACTTAAGCCTATAAAGTATTGACATAAGAATTATGAAGAACATAAAAATTTATTATTAATGGCCACTTATTGATAATAATCTTATAAACTTCTATAAAATAAACACACTCTCATTCTTATTTGATTCTACTAATAGGAATAATATGAACATCAAATTCCTATATTCCTAATATCTTATGTATATTAATTAAAAATATAGGGCATGTTGCTTATAATCAAACCCATTATTATTATTATGTTTAAGTGGTGATTGTTAGTGCATGTGTCTAGTTATAATGATATATTAGCTATTTTAATTAATCTTGGTGATTTATATTTTTATTCTAACAAGATAAAAAATGCGTGTTTAAAACATTATAATTATTTACAACTAACCCACAACATATGTTGATTCATGAAGTTATTCATCACTATATAAGAATATTGAAACATAAATTATACGAAATATAATAATATTGACTTTGTAATAAAAATATTAGCTTTCATATAAAATTTGTTTTTAAAAATATTATTTATAATATATTCTTTTAGAATGGGTGCATGCACATTATACAATAAGATAAGAATATTGTATTCCTAATAATTGATAATTTCTTAATTATTCTTAGATATTTCATAATTATGGCATGAATGAATAAACTTCATGGAGACACAATCATCTAACACATTGATGAGAATCAGGTTCCAATATTATCTATGATCATGGATGCCAAGGGTATCCATTTATTGGAAGAAGTAATTAATTTTAATATCATACATTAGATGGTTGTCCTCAATAGGACATATCCTCATTTATACATGCTTTAATATTTGATATTTTCTATGTGCACCTATATTCTTAGCTTCTTTGTGGAATGGGCACATGCCCATTCCACACAAGTCCATAATAATATTAGCATATTGGCACATTTGTGTATTTCCCCTAATCTATAATTGTTTATGTTATTGGACTCTTGAGTAAAATTTGCATGTGCCTATTATATACAAGATAATATTATTGCATTCATAATTGATATTTACCTATATTATTATATTATTGAAAATAAGAATATTGTCTTCATAAATAAAAGTTTCATATATTATTCCAATATATTCTTGCACATGTATTTTTTATCTAACCTCACACTCATGCACACATGAAGTAAGAATAAAATTAAATCAAGAATAGAATATTACATGGGGTTTTTAGGTTTTTTAATCTTTAGCTTCACACAGAGGATCTGTATCTCCTTACATACAACAACATCCTCTTTATTAAAAAATCCCACCTTAACCATAACTTCATTTAATATCCTTATTCAAAATCCAAATATTTCTATTTATAGTTGTGAGGGTTTATTATTGGTTGATATGGTTGGTGGATTGGGAAATATCCTACTATTACTTTGGTTCTCATTATTCTCAACACATATCCATAAAATGTGTGGCTAATTCATATAATCAAGCTACTCAACTCTAACATTGCATAAATGAGTCATGCATTGATCAACTCAACCCTATCAACAATTAATTCTATAATATTTTTCATCGAGTATAAAGGTAAATATGCAATCCTATAGTCATAACATAGGATGAGACATCTATAAACATACTTCATAGTATCTAAAATTCTTTGTCATCAAGTGGAGCATAACATATCAAAATATTCATAAAATAAATATGAGTCTTTCATACTTGGATTAGAATAATATAATTAATTTTAGTAATGAATTTGAAGGAGAATAGATCCATCCATATTAATATCTTGATCATGTAATTGATCTAAATACCCATGGTTGTTATTTGTCCTATTAGTACATTTTATTAAGGATGCCATGGATCTGTTGGTTTTTGGAAGTGTACCTAAATTGACATAAGACATGATTTGAATGAAGACCAAATTTAGGAAAACACGTACAACTATAAATTATGACTAAACAAAGACTAATTTTCACATAACAAAATTAATAGATCTAACTCAATACATTCAAAATAAATAGTTTATATGAAGTACAAATACAAATAGGAGTAGATGTAACTCCTCCATGAAAGGCAATCAAGGATGCTTTAAAATAGAGTGTAACTCCTCAATCTAAGAATGGATGGTCAATAGAGTAACCCCCATAATTAATGAGGCATAAGATAACCATTGTGACATATTAAAGTTTGATAAAAACTCCTATGACGGCATAATTAAGTAAGAATATCCAAAAATGTAAGAAAATTACAATAAAAATGTGAGGAAAATAAATCCTACACTAACACATCCTATAAGCATAGCTTATGTGGGAGATGATATAAGAATGGGTCTAATTAACTAGGGTTGATCAGGTACCCATGTACAATGCAATCCTTCATACATAAAGAAGAGAAAACCCAGTGGGTAAAACTTCCCTTAAAAGAGAGAAATGAAGAAGTGAAGAGGATAGAAGACCCCCCTAAATATGATGAAGTTGCCTAAGTAGAACACACCCCAATAAGAGCTCATAGATGAATTAACTTAATCTCAGTAAAGGGTTTGGCCAAGATATAAACAACTTGATATAAAGATTGGCAAAATACTAAGTCAATGACTTGCTCATGAATTAGCTCATAAATGAAGTGTATGTGAATCTCTATGTGTTTGGTCCTTTGATGAAGGACTCGATTTCTTCTAATCTAGATGGTGCTCTGGTTATCATAAAATATGACTATAGGCCATGTGATCTAGATACCAAGCTCAAAAAGAATCCCCTAAAGCTAAATAGTCTTAGTATCTACATTAATAACTCCCATATACTCTACTTTTATGGAATATAGAGAAATATCATTTTTCTTCTTCCTTGACTAATTGATGGGGCTCGAACCCAATGATAAATTGTAACCTAAAGTGGACTTATGCTACTCAATGTCTCTAGCCCAATCTAAGTCTATGTAGATGACTAGGTCAAAATCAAAACCAACCATGTAGTGTATCTTATACCTATTTGAACCTTAAATGTAGTGTAATATCCTCTTAGATGATCTCTATTATAGGTCATGGGGATCTTTCATTAATCTTGAAATAATACTAATGATATAAGAGATGTTGAGTATAGTGTGATTCAAGTAGATAAGGCTACAACCAAGTTAATGATACAAGGTAGCATCATCTAATAGAGTGTAATAGTCAACCTTAATCTTGACTCTAGATAGGAATGGAGTTGAATATGTCTTATAATAAACCATGTGAAACCATGACAAAAGGTCAAGAGAGTACTTAGGTTGTGTAAGTGAAATCCCTGAATTAGTCAAAGAGATTTCAATGCCAAGGAAGTAGTGTAGTAAGCCTAAGTTAGTCATGGTGAATCTATCTTGAAGAGTTTTCTTCACTATAGAGATAGTTGAAGAAGAACTCCTGATGATCAAAAAATTATCAACATAAAAAACTAGTATCAATAATGAATCATCCTATCATAATAAGTACATATTGGGATGTGAATGGCATTGAGTGAAATATAAAACAAGAAAGAATGAATCCATTTTGACATACCAAGCAAGGGGCATATTTTAGGCCATAAATAGATTTCCTAAGTCTACACACTAAATAAGAATCCCAAAAAAATCTAGGTTATTTTTCCATGTATATATCCTCATCAAGGTCTCCATAAAAAATACACTCTTCACATCCATCTGATGTACACTTCAACCATGTGTGGTAGCTACTACAAGTGTAAGTCTAATCGAAGTCATCTTAGCTACTAGTTCAAAGGTCTCTGAGTAGTCAATGTTAGCTACCTATGAAAAAACTTTGGCTACCAAACTAGCCTTATACTTGTCAATAAACCCATATATATCATATTTGGTTTGATATATCCAATGACATCAAACCATATTCCTTCCCTTAGGAAGTGAATTCAAATACAGAGTTTGATTTCTAGTCAAAGAATCATATTCCTCATCCATGGATATATCCCACTTAGGTATGCATGATGCCTCTCTAAAAGTATATGGATAAATCATAGAAGAAAATAAGGCAAGGATCCACTTTGAAAGTCTATCCAAGTACATCTATCATCATCTAGATCCCTTACCCAGCTACATACACTCTTAAGTGTCTCCCTAGCCTAAAGAGGGTCTAAATTGGGTGAGTTAGGTATTGAATCCTTATCCTCTAATGCATGCCTAGAATTGGATGAACATGACTCCCCATCACTCTATTCATTTCTAAACTCATTATCAACTAGAAAAATAAGAATCTTCTACCTCAAGAACCTATTATGAATAATCTGAATCCTTAGACTACTCATCCAAACTAAGTGAAATTGATGTAGATGGAGAAGTGTCCAAAAAATAATTGGTGAGACTCTCCTAAAACTTAAAACTTCTCTTGATGAACAACTTATGATTCATAGGGCAGAGAATCCTAAAACCCTTGACCCCATCTAGATACTAAAAAAAGATACAATGTTTGGATTGAGCCTCCATAGCCTAGGATTTATTTTTTGGAATGTGCACATTATCAGTGATCTGAAGACCCTAAAATGTTTTACCTTAGGTTTCCTATTATGCCAAGATTGAAAAGGAGTGATGCCATCTAAAGCTTTACGAAGAACCTAGTTCATGTAGTATAGAAAATTGATGGCCTTTACATAGAATTATAGAGATAATGATCTATATTGAATCATATAGTTTCACTTCTCCTTCAAGGACTGATTCTTACATTCTACTATACCATTTTTTGAGTGTATGGTACTATATACTAAAGATCAATCCCCTTTGTGGTACAAATTTTCTCAAATATGTGGTTTATGTACTTTCCCCATTATTTATCCAAAGGATTTTGATGCACTTTCCAAATTGCTTCTCAACAAGAGCTTTGAAGTCTCAAAAATTATTGAATACTTTAGAATTTTGTCTATGAAAGTAGACCCATGTGTATATGGAAAATTCATAGATGAAGGTGAGGATGTATCTAGCCCTGGTAAAATAAGAATGAGGAAACTACCCCATGACATCACTGTGAATCAACCAAAGCGGTGCTGAAGCTCTCCTAGATTTTCCTTTGTCAAATTTCTCTTTAAGATGTTTTCTAAGGTCATAATACTCACAAAATCCCTTAGATAATTTAAATCTAGGAAAACTAGTAACCATATCCTAATGACTTAGCTACTCAAGATAGTGGTAGTTAAGATGGCCAAACTACTCATGCCATAACTTGTTAACTAAACCTAAATGGGTAATAAATTTGGTAGGAGAAACATCTAGATAAAAATAGGAGAAGGTGTATATCCTATAATGGTTATTATCCATCCCTAATGCAATTTTAGTGTCACTATATAGCTCTCTAATCTCAACAAAATCTGGTGTGAACCCAAATCTTATGCCCTACCCTATATGGGTAGTCTGATACACTGAAAGGAGATTAGATGATAGTGAAGGTACACTTAGAGAATTAGTTAATGTTACACCATAAACTTCAATAGACCGTCTCCCTATAACTGTTGTTGGAGTGTCATCACCCAAAGTGATAGAGGACATGATACAAAGCTCTAAATCAAAAAACTCAACCTCTGATGAACCCATATGGTGTGAAGCACTAAAGTCTATAACATAGGAGGAAGTAGATGTATAATCTAATGCAACTTAAGATTTTCCCTTAGGTTTATCTTTCATTTTTTTCTTTTCCTTAAGAGGATTCTTTGACTGATGAAGACTATTTGATGGACTCAGGGACCCCTATATTATTCTTATGTAAGAGATTTGTAAGGTGGTCTATCTATTTATTCATGCATGTGTGCTCATTGTGTTAATTTTTATTATAATAGGAGCACTTAAAATTCTCTCTCTTAGATTTTCCTTTGGAGGAGGAGGTTTTAGTGCTAGTTTTTGTATTGGTTTGCTATTCTTTCTTCTTCTCTAGATCGTTGCTCTTATATTTCTTATCTTTGTTGCTAGATGCTTTTTATTTCCCATTCCCAGTAATGAGGGCTAAAGATTTGAAAGACTTGAAGTTTCCAATCTAGATAAAATTATCCTATTCCTTATTCAAATCTATAATGAAGTCATCCAAGGATAGCATTTTCTAGTTGGCTCATGTGGCTCTCTTGGTAGCATAAAAGGTAGAGACAAATATAGAGTAAGTAGGTCCTAGTTTTACAAGCACATAAAGAACTAAATGCTCATCTTTCTTCTCGGTTCCAAAATATTTTATAAGTAATCTAAGTGAATTAGTCTTGGTGAAGAAGTCCTCTAATGTGTCAAAGTTGTTATGTATCAGACTAATTATCGCAATCTCAAGCTCATAACCCCTCATGTTGCCAACTTTCTCAAACATGTTTTCTAGGGTTTCCAATACTTCTTTAGGAGATTTGGCCGACTCTATGTGAAATAGGAGTTATGATGACACTAAAATGGATAAAATACCAAAGTCTTAATCACATTTATTAAACTTTTTTTTATCTTGTATGCATCTATTGTGGGCTCGATTTCTACCCCCATAGTTATGCGAAATAACCCTTTACTTATAAGAACCATTGTAATCTTACTTTTCCATTCTTAGCAGTTGAAGGGTGTGAGTGAATTAATAGTGATAAGATATATTGTATAATTAATATTAATGTGTTTTTATTATTGTATAAATCAAATGTGTGAAAAGAAGAGAATTGCATAGTAGAATCACAATCCACAATACATCCTCTAACACTTAGTCAGGTAGTCCACCATCCAAATTTGGTACTTTATAATTCAATGTTTTTTACAATAAAAATGGGATAGATACATGTCAAGTTAGAAAATACACACTTTTCCAAAAGATGACACTCAATTTTGGGCTACCATTTACAACATATTAACAAAATAAATTCCCATCAATAACCCATTTTTAATAAAAAAATTGCACTAAATGATTAAAATATCCTTGATGATAAGGGGTTACCTAGCCTTCTAACTAGTAGTTAGAAGTAACTCAAAGTTTAGAATTTAAAAGTTTTTATAATGAGGGGGAATCGGCCTCCTACCAACCCGAGCCTCACCCTTTGTCTTCAGCAAGTGAAGATACAAGACTTAAAAAACCTTTAAATTGACTTAAATGCTAATTTCTCAAATAATGACTTAATTCATAAAATCATAAAGTTTAATTTTATAATATAAATATAAAACAAATGAGAAATATATATAAAAAAAGATAATTTGAAATATTATATTGTATTTGAAGTGGGCCCACCAAAGAGAAGTGCTAAAAATGAAGTGCCCAAACCCTAGCTTCCTCTTTTGTTGGTACTTTACCTAATTTTAGGCACTACCAACGGATAATTGTAGGTTTTTAGATGAATTATAATGTTTATAGGAGGTTGAGTAAGGTTGTGAAAAGCTCCTGGAGACATGCAAATAGAAAAAACACATTTTTTATGACACCAGGCATAAAAACATTACTGAAGAGATGTTTTTATATTTAGATCCTTTAAAAATGCCTCCCACCAATCTGAGGCTACATGTAGAGGCCAAAAAAACTCTATCAAAGGGTCTAAAACTAGTCAAGGTGCCTTTCTACTCTATTTCAGGCCTAAAATAGAGATTATGGGGCACCAAACTTCCACCAGAGAGCAAAAAACGTGGTCTTATTTTTCTACTAGTCTACATGATGTTGGGAGTGTTGTGGAGATCCTTCACAGAGATAAAAAACACTTCAAAGCAGTCGTTTAAACCTTTGTGAAAATCTACAAATGAATTTTTCCATACAAATAACCAGAACCACAACCAAACCAGTAAATAACAATACCACAATAACTAAAAATAGATAAAACTTATTTAAAAAAGAATTAATCTCAAATTCAAAACTAATTATAGCAATAAACTAGACACTATCAATACCAACATGGATCTTATACTATATTAGGGATGCTATGGATCTGCTAGTTCATAGAAGTGCACTAGAATTGATGTGAGACATTATTTGAATAAAGGCAAAACTTAGGCAAACACATATAATTGAAAATTATGAATAAATAAAGCCTAATTTGCATATAACAAAGTTAATGGTTCCAAACTCAATACATTTTGGAAGAGATAATCTATATGAAGTACAAGTAAAAATAAGAGTGGATGTAACTCCTCTATGAAAGGTAGTCAAGGATGCCTCAAAATAGAGTGTAACTCCCTAGTCTAAAAATAGTTGGTCAATAGAGTAACTCCCACAATGAATGAGGTGTAAGATAATTTCTATGACATATGATAGGTCATTGTAAACTCCTATGAAATCACACCTAAGAAAGACTATCCAAAAACATAGGAAATCCAAATGACATGAAATATCTGAGTAGGAAAAATATAAGAAAATGTAAGGAAAATAAATCCTACACTAGCATGTTTGTGACAATTTTTAAAAATCAGTATCCAAAAATTATGTATCTAAGTCATTCCTCAATACATTCAACCATGTCAATGATTAATTACATTGTATTTTTCATCAAGTATAAAAGTAAACAATAGAAACATGAAACCATACCATGACATCAAACATCTACATACATTATTTGCAGTATTGACAATGCTTATTAGCATCCCACATAATATAATGGAGAATAATAGTCATGAAGAGGGTTATATGCAATTATAAAGGATATGAAAAGATTTCTTCTTTTCAAACTAACCTCCCATAAATTAGATATTTGAGCCTTGGGCATATTAACACGTGTTGACATAAAAGCATTATCAAACCATGGCTTCATAGTTTAATGTCCCAAACATGATAAAATGTAGATACAATATCTAATTAGATAGGTTATCATGTCCTCTTAATCATATTATAAGATATTTCAACAAACACAGAAGGATTCAACCTATTAGAAGTATTCATTATTAATATCTCTAAAGGGTTACATAAGATAGATCAATACTAAAATATGATAGCTTTAATGATATTCCATGTATCTATTTTACTAAGTCTAAATATAGTGTTATACTCCATGTTCATGGTCACATCATTTCCATCTATCTATTTTTTATATGTATCTCCTTAAGATGATGTGTGGTGAAATCTATATAATGGCAATTTCATGTGTTCAGAATTAAACTCTTAAAGAAATAAAAGAGAAAGAAAATAGATAACAAGAATACCCTCATGTATAAATCTTAAACTGGATTGACTATTACCATAATCTTGATCTAAAGTTATTCAATAATATGCATCATGTAAACATTCCTTAATTCACCATTATTATGAAAGCATAAATTAGATAACAAGATAATAACATAGATAACACAGATCTAATGTGGTTCATCCAATGTGGGCTACATCCAACAATGAAAGTTCTCAAATAAATTAGTAATCTAAATACCGTGACTATAATGAACTCTAACAGAGATATAAAAATAATCTATAAAAAATGTTACACAAATATCTGCACTTTCACCTACACCTACACAATGCTTTATCTCACAAGTTTTTGAGCCACACCCTGTAATGAACACCTACACTTTTCATAAAACTTGTACTTTGACTCTGATCCTCAAATCCACACCATGTAAGTAAACCATCATCTTCTAAAGGCCACACCACACCTTGTATATATAGAATATAAAGGAAAATCCATGAAAGGAGGAGAAAATGGATCATACTTATCCAAGATAAGAATCATCCACTCAATACAACTCACTTCCACCTCATCAAGCTCATCTAAAAGCTCTCCCATGAAGGAACATGCCATACTAAGGGTGTCCACCTTTCAAGGGCACATTTTCCAACAATATGTGATTGCAACCATCTCTTTGTAACAAGTAAGACATTAAATTTTCTTAAAAATAACTAGCTCCCTCAAAACAAGGAAATCACATGGAAATTAAATATCTAATAACGAACTCCATAAAACATGGAAACATAGAAATTATAAATATACTAAGAATATTCCCCTCAGATGTGGTGCAAGGTTCCATAAATGGTGGAGTAGGTAAAATTTTGCTCCCCACATCCTTAGATATTTCTAGGCCCCAAAAATAATTCTCTATGGTCATGTGATAGCCTCAAATGGCTCCACACTCAACAATCTCCCACTTGGAGACCATTTCTCTTGAATAGAATCTATCACTACTCCGTGAACTCTAAGGCCAACCAAATATGAACATAATCTCAACTTGTCCAGTATGACCACCTTGGTGATCATATCTATAGGATTTTGGCTAGTATGAATCTTCTCCAGCTTCAATAAGTTCTCCTCCAAATCTATCCTAATGAAGTAATAACATAATTGAATGTGTTTCATCCTCAAGTGGAAAGTAGAGTTCTTTGCCAAATGAATAACACTCTGACTATCACTATGTAGTCTCCCAACTTATTGCTCATGCCCCAACTCTCAAAACAACTCTTGTAACCAAATCATCTCATTTCTAGCCTTTATGGTAGCAGCATACTCTATCTCTATGGTTGATAAAGCCATAACCTTCTATATCATAGAAATCCAACTAACCAATTTATCTCTAATAGTAAATATATATCATTTCATACTTCTCCTGCTATCAATATCCCCTTCCATATCTAAGTCCACATAACTATTCAAAGTGTTATTTAATCCACCATAACATAATGTAAAATCAATGGTTCCTCTCAAATACCAAAGAATCCATTTCACTACCTATCAATGCTCATAACCTAGATCACTCATATATAGATCACAACTCCCACTGTTTGGGCAATATCTAACTTAGTATAGACCATGGCATACATAAAGTTTTTAGCTACTGATGAGTAAAGAACTTCAACATCCTAATATTTTTAGCTTCCATGTTGGGACACTACTCCTTTGATAATATAAAGTGGCATGCCAAAGGATTACCAATAGATTTAGCACCCAACATGTTAAACCTTTCCAATACTTTCTTCACATGCTCTAATTGGGATAAAACTATATTCCTCTCCTTCCTATCATGAGAAATCCTCATACAAAGGATTTACTTTGCAGTACCCAAATCCTTCATAGAAAAGGAGTCACTAAGTTATTTCTTGAGCATATTAATATGTTATATGATCTTTCTTATAACTAACATGTCATCAACATAAAAGAATAAAATAATAAAGGAGCTATCATCAAAATGTTTGATGTACATGCAATGGTAATAATGACACCTTTGATATTCTTATTCCAACATAAAATAATGTAATTTCTTGTGTCATTGCCATGGAGCTTGTTTTAGGCCATACAAGCTCTTCTTTAGTCTAAACACATAGTTCTCCTTCCCTTTTACCTCATAACCCTATGTCTATTTCATATACACCTCTTCATCCAAATCACCATGAAGAAAAGTAGTTTTTACATGCAACTATTCTAAGTGAAAATCCTCACCTGAAACTAAACCATGAATGGTCTTAATAAAAGTCATTTTTATAATAGGAGAGAAAATCTCATCAAAATCAATGCATAATTTTTATGCAAACCCTTTGACCACCATCCTCACCTTATACCATTTTCTCCCTTCATCCTCTTCATTTATTCTAAAGATTCACTTGTTTGGCAATGCACTCTTGCCCTTGGTTAGCCTTACCAAATCCCACATTCAGATCTTAATGAGAGATATATGTTCCTCATCCATGGCTTATTTCCATTTCATCCTAGTATCTATTTGCATTTCTTCCTCATAATACTTTTGGTTCTCCATTGTCAGTGACTAATAAATAATTCAAAGAAGGAGAAAAATGTTCAAGTGCTCTTATTACTCTAGAAGATCTTCTTACCATAGGAGTTTGGGGTCCTTGTGTAGAATGTTCCTAAACCAAATCCTTGGATACTTTACCATTCGCAATGTCATCCAATACTGTGTACTATTTATGTTCTTGATCTTGTTCTAAAAACTAATCCTTATGCATAACTTTTTCATTAAAGTCTACATCTCTATACTAAAATATTTTCTTATCTTTAGTGCTCCATAAACAAAAACCAAAGTCATCCTCACCATAACCAACAAATATACATTTCTCTAATTTAGCCTTTAGCTTGGTCCTATCTTATTTCTTAATGAGAACAAAAGCCTCACATTTAAAGACTCTAAGAAATGAATAATCAATATTCTTACCATACCAAGCTTATTCAATAATCCCTCCATCCAAAGGCATAAAGGTCTTTTGTTAATTAGATATACTATCATGCTAACTATTTCTTCCCAAAATTTTAAAGGCAACCCTGCATGTAACCTCATGCTCCTATCGCATTCTATTATTTTTATTTTCCTCCTTTCAGATACCCCATTCTACTGTGGAGTTCCTAGAACCATCCTTTGCCTATGGATTCCATTGTTAGAATGATAATTTAAAAAAATCATTACTATAATACTCACCTTCATTATCTAATCTAAGACATTTCAATTTGAGACCTATTTCATTCTCAACCAAGGCTTTTCACTTCTTAAAAGTGTCAAATACATCAAATTTCCTTTTAATGTAATAAACCCAAACTTTCCTAGCTACATCATATATAAAAGTAACATGATAATTGGATCCATCAATAGAATATACTTGAGAAAGACCCCATACATCTGAGTGTACCAAATCTAACTTGTGATCCTTCTTTGTGGGTCTAACCTTCAATAAATTAACCTGCTTCTATTTCCCATACACACAACTCTCATAGAAGTCTAGATCTAGATCTTTCAATCTAGGTAACTTATCTCTTAAGATTTGTATGCCCTTATGGCTCATATAACTAAGCATGTAGTGCCACATAGTTGCATCTCCTTCTACATCAACTAAATTAGTAGAATCAACACTACTAGTCAAATATAAAGTACCAACTTTCTTACCTCTCAAAATCACAAGAGCACCTTTATTAACTTTCCTAGAATCTATAGTAAACAATACTAAACATCCCTCACTACCCAATTGCCCCACTGAAACCAAATTCTATCTCAACATAGGCACATGTCTAACATCCTTAAGGATCCATGTGTTCCCATTCTACATCTTAACATGAACACAAACTTTTCCTACTATCTCACATCATTCATCATCACCAAGATAAACATGTCCTAGATTCTCTTGAACATAATCAATAAAATAATGCCTATGTGGGGTGGCATTAAAAGAAGCCCTTGAATCTAATACCCAAGACTCAAAAAAATTATCCATATAAATAATTAACGCATCCTAACATGATTTACCTAATGTTAAATTTACCTCATTCATTTTCTCCTTGTTGGTATTCTTATCTCGAAGTGGCCAATAATCCTTCTTTGAGTGTCCACTCTTCCCACAATGCTAGTAGATCTTATATCTAGATTTGGAACTAGATCTACCTTTTGATTTCCATGGTTGCCTTTGCTCTTGTCCTTTTGCCTCCCTCTAGTATCAACAAATAAAGCATTACCTAAAGATGATTCACTAGTGCTTTTTCTTTACATCTCCTCGCTAAGGATCACACCTACAACATCCTCAAAATTCAAGCTTTCCTTAGTAGGGACTGCAGTACTCCCAACCATAACCAAACTATCCCAACTATCAAATAAAGAATATAATATTAGCAAAGCTCTAACTTCATCATAAAATTTAATCCCAATTGAAGTGAACATACTTATAACTGTATTAGAATCATTTAGATGATTAGCAATTGAACCATTCTCAAACATTTTCATGTTAAATAATCTTTTCATAAATAACTTTCCAAGTTTATCCATGAGATCTTTTGTGGTTTTCTCATCAAAAATATTAAATGCAATACAGGATGCAATGCATAACTAAATGGCTCCCAACTCCTTCCTATTAAGTAATGACCAATCAACATCACTCATACTTATAGGTTGTTTTCCTTTCCCCTCTAAGGGGAGATGTAGCTCTTTTTGATATATGTAATCCTCCATCTATATTTTTCACAAACCAAATTGCTTACCATCAAACTTATCCACTCTAAATATGATCTATTCCCCCATAGCTCCCACTTAAGCTAATAACCTTCGTATGATTTACCACTTTAGTAAAACACATAAACCAATGGCTTTGATACCGGTTATTAGGAATAAACACACTTAAACTAGATTTACTATTACCATAAACTAGATCTAAAGCTATGTAATAACATGCATCATGGAAACATTCCTTAATTCACCATTATTATCAAAGCATAAATGATATAACAAGATAATAATATAGATAACATAGTTCTAATATGGTTCACCCAATATGGGCTACATCCACTAATGAAAGTTCTTAAATAAATCAATAATCTAAATACCAAGACTATAATGAAATCTCATAGAGATATAAAAATCTCCTATAGAAAATTCTACAAAAATAGGTACGCTTTCACCTGCACCTACACAATGTTGTATCTCACAACACCCTACAATGAACACCTACACTTTACAAAACACATGAATTTTAACTCTGATCGTCAAAGCCACACCCTAAAAATAAACCATCAACTTCTAAATGCCACACCATACCCTATATATATATATATATGTGTGTGTGTGTGTGAAAGGAGGAGTATATGCATCATGCTTATCTAAGACAAGCATAATCCACTGAAGACAACTCACTTCTACAGCATCAAGCTCATCCAAAAGCTCTCCCATGAAGGAACACGCCATACTAAGGGTTTTTACCTTTCAAGGGCACATTGTCCAACAACATATGATCATAACCATCTCCTTATAACGAGGAAGGCCTTACATTTTCCAAGAAATAAATATCTTCCTCAAAACAAAGAATTCACATGGAAAATAGAAAACTAATAACCAACTGCATAAGACACAGAAACATAAAATTTAGAAATATACTAGGAATATTCCCCTCACACGTGGATCAAGGTTCCAAAAAAAGTGGAGTAGGGAAAACTATGCTCCCCACATCCTTAAATCTCTCTAAGACCCAAAAATAATTCCCTATGGTCATGTGATAGCCACAAAGGGCTCCACACTCAACATCATGTATCTATTTTACTAAGTCTAAATACAATGTTATACTCCATGTTCATCATCACATCATTTCCATCTATATGTTTGATATATGTAGCTCCTTAAAATGTTTTTTGGTGAAATATATATAACAATAATTATATATGTTTAAAATTAAACTATTAAAGAAATAAAAGAGAAAGAAAATGGATAACAAGAATACCCTCACATTTAAATCTAGTAAATAGTGGCTTGAGGGATAAAAATAAAAAATGATGATAGTAGTTTTTGGTCCCATAATTCATGTCAAGTGAAGTATGTAAGGATATGAAAGTCAATCACAAATGCTATGGCCACTGATGCTTGATGCTTAAGATAAATGGATAGGTAGACTAGATACAACTACATAGATAGATTAATAAATGATGTGAAGAAATTAAGAAATCATATCACATTAAATAAAAATATAAAACACCATGTTGAGAATTAATCAATCAAATGTAATAAATGAAGTGAGTAACTAAAGCACAAAATAGTAATAATGCCACTTAAAGAGTCATCAAAACTAATGCAATGGACAAGACAAGTCCAACCAATAAGGAAAGGCCACACTAGTAAGATGGATTATGTAGAATCACAAAGAAATTTGTTCGCAATCTTTGTCATCACCTAAAATCATGGAAAAATTCATAGAAACATATCCATCCTCACTTCATTCCTCTAATATTCTAGGTACTACAACTCTCTAAAATTTCTACTAACTACATTTGTGACTATGAGAGTTACAAGATGACATAGTATGGGAAAAAATGGCTAACCCAATCCTTGTAGACACAAAAAAAATCAACTTCTAAAAATAAAATAATGTTTCACCAAAATATTTAGTGCCATAATTGAAGGAACATTTTACAAGCTATCGTGCAAGGTTTCTCACTTGGAGGATACATTTAAATGCATTCATGCACATCTAATAGAAATTGACCATATTAGAATTGAGGTAGACTGAGAAGAAAAATCATACATGATATACTAGAACAAGATATTTTGGATTGAAACCCTAAGTAAAATAAATTCCAAGGATGGAGCTCGATGTCTATAAAATATTTCCATACTTTATGCTAAAAGATACTACAATCAAAATTTTCCTCAGCCAAGTGCATAATGGTATTTTCCTCCTTGACAAATCTGAGGTCATTACCTCCTTGGACATTGAAGGAGTAACTAGGTTGATGAATGACAGAAATAGTATAATTAGGTATGAAAATAAGTGTTCATTAAAAGTAGTTGTATGAAACCTACTACAAGAAAATGTGACATTGAATTAGTAGCCATTCTTAATATTGTCTATAGATAAATAGTGAAATTAGTAACATGGAAAATATAATTTACCAATAGGTAAAAGCCATGATCCCTAAGATCAAAATGGTGGAATTACATATGATGTTAATAAAGACAAAATTTAGCCTTTACTAATGCTTTTTAGATAACTTCAATGCCAAAAATTCATAGTTCAAGAGAAGTAAGCCTGATTTTTGTTATGGGTATATATTACTTTACCTATTTATGTAATACACAAATAACCTCCCAATAAAAATTGAAAAAATATAATGGGATAAAATAATGACCATAGGAGAACAAGTCAAAAATCATTTGGAGACTATGATTACAAAATAAGAAGTTATCACTATGATTTACAATAAACCCTTAGTTTGTGGTATCATGTTTCCACAAATAAAGTAGATACATACTTTAAAGATGTTTAATTTTATCCTACCATTTAATACATATATATTTTCCCATATGATCAATGTCCCAAAATTGTTCCCCCATTATAGTATGAAGTGTCAGATAACAAAAATAAACAATTTGTCCCCATCATTCTTATCCTTTCAATGAGTCTTGAGGAAGTCTAGTCTAAATAACATGAAATCCGCTATGGATGAGTTATTAATATAATAGGATGGGGACATATATTAATCTATGGTAAAAATAGAAACAATGGAGGAAATAAAGAAAAATAAGATAAAAAAGGTTTGATTCTAAACCATAGAATAAACAACATTACTGAAGGACATATAGGTACCTTCAAAGGGTAAGCCAGCCCAATCCATCAGAATAGATAGTAGATTCATGGGTGGTGGGTTAATTTATACAAGAAAACCAAAAACACATCCCCCACTATAAATATTTGAGATGTTGCGAAAAAAGTAATAAAAATAAATGATAATAACAAAGAAATACCTTCCCACACATTCAAAGCCAAGTTATAAAGAGTCCCCCATTGGTGTATTTGAAATAAATGTCACAAAAATGATGTCATTAGACACAAAGAGTGAGGAAGGAAAAAATACAAAACAAACCATGGATATCATGTTTGATTGATGACAAAAATAAGTCATTGAATCCTTTGTCAAGGTAAAGGTTGAAGAAAAGGAGAAAGAAAAGAAAGACAAAGAAGAGCTCATGGTAAAAGAAAAGGTAGAAGTTGATAAGAAGGACTAAAAATATGCCATGACAAAATTCATAGTACCTAAGGTACTAATAATAAATAAAAAGAAAGAAAAAGAAAAAAAGGAAAAAGAACAACATGAAAAATAACCACATGAAAAAGAACAAAAGGAGAAAGAGGAAAAGTAGAAAGAATAGAAAGGGAAAAAATGAAAAATTAGAAAAAATAGAAAAAATAAATAATAGAAATTAGAGGAAGAGCATAAAAATAAAATGGTGGTAGAGGATGTCACCATCCTAGCCTAAGAAAAAAGAAGTAAAATGGTGGTAGAGGATACCACCCTCCAGGCTGAAGAAGCAAAAATGAAACAAGTGGTAGAATAAGCTACCCAAAAAATATAATAAGAAGGTAGATTAAGATGCATCCAAAGACACCAATGACACATAAAGGTAATCCATATTAGAATTTGAGCCAATCATACTTACACAACACTAGAACTTTTATTTTTTCCCAAGAAACTAATTTCCACTCCACCTTCTATTTCCAATAAAAAAATTTACCACCACTCCATCTACCCTCAACATAAACCCCTAATATTCCCTTTCCTAAATTAAATCTATTTTCACCTAGCATCATAAAATCAACAACATCCATTTTCTTCCACCCTTACCAAATAGTGCCATAATTGTTGAGTTGTGGAGCCAAAAGCTTCACCAAATGAGCGAGTGCAAAAGTTACTAGTTTTACACAGTCATCAGTGTCGGTTAAGAGTGATTGACATCGGTCAAGAGTCAACTAGGAGATGTCGGTGTCAGTTATATATCGATTGATGTCGGTCACGTGCAGACAGGTAGGGACCGACGTCGGTCACCTGTGCGTCCAAAAAGTCTATTTTTGTGGATAGAACAAAATGTTTGCATGATAGGATTAAGTGTTAGTCTTAAGTCTGAATCTCTATCTTTAGTAGGACTATTTTGAGCCTTAGATTAGGAGGTATATCTGATGGTTGATATTGCATTGCTCATGATCTCTAATTCTATATAATAGGGATAATTATTCATAGCTTATTGTAGGTGTAAGATAAATAGTACAGATTTGTATATATGTATCAATCCAAGTGTTGGAGTTGATTGTAATTGAGAGAGAGAACTCTTGAGGGAAAGAGAGCTATACATATGAGAGAGGTGTGGAAGAAAAGAGGTTTCTCCAATTGTATTTCCTTCTGGAAGAGTTTAATACAAGTTTTCAGGGTGGTTTCTTGTATCTCTTATTCTTTGCTATTTCTGATTCTAGTTACTTATCATTCTGGTTTAATTCCATATTTAGTTGCTTGCAAATAGTAATCAAATTTGTTGGTTGATCCCCAACAAAGTGGTATCAGAGCTCAGGTTCACTAACAGGTGGTTCAGATCTGTTTAGTGTGTGTTGAGTACAGGGTACTCACAGAGGTTTCTGTTTGAGTGGGAGAAGCAATGGCAGAAGAAAGTAAACTAAGAATGGAGAAGTTTAATGGCAAGAATTACCAATTATGGAGAATGTAGATAGAGGATTATCTGTATCAGAAATATTTATACTTATCATTAGGTGGGGCTGTCAAGAAGCCCACAGACATAGAAGATGAAGAATGGGAAGTTCTTGATAGAAAGGCTCTTGGATCTATAAGATTGAGTCTGGCATCTACTGTGATATCTAATTTATCATAGGCAAAGTCAACAGTAGAGTTAATGACTAATTTAGCAAATTTATATGAAAAACCCTTAGCTTCTAATAAGGTATATCTTATGAAGCAGTTATTTAATTTGCAAATGCAGGAAGGTGGATCTATATCTAATCATCTAAATGATTTCCATGGAATTGTAAATCAATTAAATTCAATCAAAATAGTATTTGATGATGAAATTAAGGCTCTATTAATCTTATGATCATTACCTGAAAGTTGGCATAGCTTGGTAATAGCAGTTAGTAATACTGCATCTGCTTTAAATATTTTAAAAGTAGATGATGTTGTTAGTGTAATCTTGAATGAAGAAATTCATAGGAAAAACACAGAGGAAACATCAGGGAATGCTTTAAGTTTTGAGAGTAGGGGAAGGCAAAAAGAGAAGAGCAAAAAAGGGAGAACAAGGTCTAAGTCAAAGATGAGAGGTAGATTCAAATCTAGAAATGGTAGGAAGCTAACCTACTGGAATTGTGGAAAGATAGGGCATATAAGCAAAGATTGTTGGTCAAAACCTAAAGAAGACAATCAGCATGAAGACAAATAAGAAGCAAAAGTTGCAGGTATTGTTGCACAAGATTCTCTTATATTCTCTTTGCATAATAATATAGAATCTTGGTTTTTAGATTCTGGTGCCTCTTTTCATGCAACCCCAAATAGAGAATATTTCAGTGACTATGTCTAGGGAGATTTTGGAATAATGTATTTAGGGGATGATGAGCCTTGTAAAATTATTGGCAAAGGAAAAGTGCAGCTGAAGATGCAGAATGGCAACACATGGGTGTTGAGAGATGTCATGCATGTTCCCAGCTTGAAGAAGAATTTGATTTCTACAGGAAAGTTAGGGGATGAGGGTTGTACAGTAACTCTCATAGCTGAATCTTGGAAGGTTACCAAGGGTGCACTTGTATTGTCCAGAGGTAAGAGAGTAAGTACTCTCTATTTATGTAATTTTATTACTGATAATTCTCTTTCTATATTATCTACTTCAGATGTAGATGCAAAGTTGTGGCACCACAGGGTCAGCCACATAAGTGAGAAGGGAATGTCCATTCTTAAGTCAAAAGGTAAGCTTTTAGATTTGAAAAGCATAGATCTAGAATTTTTTGAGCACTGTATTTTTGTAAAACAAAAGAGAGTGAGTTTTCTCAAGACTGGGTCAACAAAGAAGAAGCACAAGTTGGAGCTTGTTCATGCAGACGTGTGGGGACCAGCTCAAGTTGATTCTATTGGAGGATCATAGTATTTTGTTTCTTTCATTGATGATGCTACAAGAAAGGTATGGGTTTATTGTATAAGGAAGAAATTTGATCTTTTTGACACTTTTAAGATTTGAAAAGCTTTAGTTGAGAATGAAATAGGTAGGAGATTGAAGTGCCTTAGATCTGACAATGGTGGTGAGTTCCACAGCTATAAGTTCAACTAGTATTGTTATATGAATGGGATACGTAGGTAAAGGATGGTTTCAAGGACACCTTAGCAAAATGGAGTTGTTGAAAGGATAAATAGAATAATATTAGAGCATGCATAGTGTATGAGGTTGCATGCTGGTTTGCCCCTATAGTTTTGGGTAGAAGCTGTGGATACTATAGTTTACCTGATTAACAGAGGACCCTATACAACTCTAGATGGTGGAATTTTAGAAGAGGCTTGGACAGGTAAAAAGGTAGATCTTTTAGTTCTCAAAGTTTTTTGGTTCTAAAGCTTTTGTGCACATTGGTAAGGAAAATAGAAAGAAGCTAGATGCTAAGTCTATGAGGTGCACTTTTATTAGTTATGGCTCTGGAGATTTTGGATTCAGGTTTTGGAATCTAGGAACTAACAAAATAATTAGAGTCGTGATGTTGTTTTCAATGAGAAAGTGATGTATAGTGATCAGCTCAAGAAGCTAAAGAATTTTGAGCAGGGTCATGATGATTTGGATGAGGTGACGGTCCAAAATGAGCTCACGGAAAAGAATAATCACAGACAAGAAAACATAGAGACTGACATCGGTCAGGAAGGAAGCGACGTTGGTAATACAAGAATCGATGTCATTCAGACAATGACCGATGTCGGTTAGGCAGGAATTGACATCAATCATGAGGAATCGACATCAGTCAGTTACAGGCCTAGAGGTGATTGAGGTTGATCATTGTCAGAGAATTTGGGCAGGCAACATGTTGTGAATGAGTCTCAGATGCCCATCAGGAGGTCAGAAAGGGTAATAAACCTCTAATTCGATATTCCCCTTCATTATTTTGCTTATTTCTCATTGATGGTGGAAAACCAGAGAGTTTTGATGAAGCAATATAGGTGGATTCCAGGAAACAGTGGGAGCTAGGCATGAATGAGGAGATTGATTCCTTGAAAGAAAACCAAACATGGGATTTGGTTGAGTTGCCAGCTAGAAAGAGAACACTAAAGAATAGATGGATCTACAAATTAAAGGAAGGTGAGAATGGATAGATGAGATATAAGGCTAGGTTGGTAGTGAAAGGATTTGCATAGAAACCAGGTATTGACTTTGGTGAAATTTTTTCTCCTGTAGTTAAAATGACTTCTATATGGACTGTATTGTCTTTAGTTGCTATTGAGGATTTGCATCTTGAGAAACTTGATGTTAAGACAACATTTCTTCATGGAGATTTGGATGAAGAAATATATATGGATCAGCCAGAAGGATATGAGGTCAAAGGTAAGGAGAAACTTGTGTGCAGATTGAAGAAAAGCTTATATGGCCTCAAGCAAGCTCCTAGATAGTGGTATTTGAGATTTGACAGGTTTATGATTGAGCATGGCTATAGTAGATGTCAATCTGACCATTGTGTTTATTTTAAAAGATTTGATAATGGTAGATATATTATTTTATTATTGTATGTAGATGATATGCTGGTTATAGGATCACACATGCAGGATATCTGTGAGCTTAAGGTGAAATTAACTCACACATTTGCCATGAAGGATTTGGGAGTAGAAAATAAAATCCTTGGCATGAGTATTAAAAGAGATAGGAAAAATCACAGGTTGATTTTGTCTCAAGAGGATTATGTGAACAAGGTGTTGAAACGGTTCAATATGCAAGATGTAAAGCCGGTAAGCACACCTATGGCTGGACATTTCAAGCTGAGTAAAGATCAGTGTCCTAATTCACATGATGAGGTAGAGTACATGAATAGAGTTCCATATGCTTCCGTAGTTGGGAGCTTAATGTATGCAATGGTATGTACTAGACTAGATATTGCCCAAGTAGTGGGAGTTGTCAGTAAGTATATGGCCAATCTAGGGAAGGAGCACTAGAAAGGAGTTCAGTGGATTCTCAAATATTCGAGAGGGACTAGCAGTAGGCATTTGTGCTATGGTGGGTCAAGCACTTCTCTACATGGTTATGTAGATTAGAATATGGTAGGTGACTTGGATGGCAGGAGAAGCACCATATGATATGTTTTCATTATTGGTGGAATAGTGATTAGCTAGATTTTAAAGTTGCAGAAGGTTGTTGCCTTATCTACTACAGAGGCAGAATATATTACAGCCACAGAGGCTAGCAAAGAGATGATATGGATGACATGGTTCATGGAAGAGCTAGGAAAGGAACAAGAGAGTTGCAAATTATATAGTGATAGTCAAAGTGTAATTCATTTGGCTAAGAATTTTGCCTTTCATTTAAGAACTAAACATATACAGCTTAGGTACCACTTTATTAGATAAGTGTTGGAGGATGGTGAGTTGAAGCTAGAGAAGATCCATACAAATAAGAACCCTGCTGATATGTTAACCAAGCTGGTAACAAAGGAGAAGTTGAATCTTCATTCAACTTTTGTTGGTCTTCATGATTGAGTTTGAAGATGGAGAATCTAAAAGATCTTGTTGTACAGGTACTGGTGCAGCTGTTTATCTCCAAGTGGGAGATTGTTGAGTTGTGAGCTAAAAGCTTCACCAAATGAGTGAGTGCAAAAGTTTCTAGTTTTACACAGTCACTGGCGTCGGTTAGGAGCAACCGACGTCAGTTAGGAGTCAACTAGGAGATGTCAGCATCAATTATATATCAGCTGACATCGATCACGTGCAGACAGGTAGGGACTGACATCAATCACCTGTGCATCCAAAAAGTCTATTTTCATGGATAGAACAGAATGTTTGCATGATAGGATTAAGTGTTAGTCTTAGGTTTGCATCTTTATCTTTAGTAGGACTATTTTGAGCCTTAGATTAGGAGGTATATCTGATGGTTGATATTGCATTGCTCATGATCCCTAATTCTATATAATAGGGATAATTCTTCATAGTTGATTGTAGGTGTAAGATAAATAGTACAGATTTGTATATGTGTATCAATCTAAGTGTTGGAGTTGATTGTAATTGAGAGAGAGAAATCTTGAGGGAAAGAGAGTTGTACATCTAAGAGAGGTGTGGAAGAAAAGAGGTTTTTTCAATTGTATTTCCTTCTAAAAGAGTTTAATACAAGTTTTCAGGGTGGTTTCTTGTATCTATTATTCTTTGCTATTTTTGATTCTAGTTACTTATCATTCTGGTTTAATTTCGTATTTAGTTGCTTGCAAATAGTAATCAAATTTGTTCGTTGATCCCCAACAATAATGAACTAATATCAATTTACATGAATTGATCTCTAGTCAAAACAATAGTTTGGATAAAATATTTTAGGACATTGCATAGTATGATTAGATTTTGAGATGAATAATCATAGAGTAAACACTATGGGACACCATCTAGGTGATGACAAAAGTCATAACACAATTTGAAGTAGGTTAAAAGCTACCGCTCTATTAATGGTTCATTGAGACTTTGAAAATTTTGATTGAAAATCAGGTTATGACTATGTAAGAAAGGCAAAACATAATGGCTAGTGCAATATAAAATTTTGTACTTGAATAAAATATTAAGCGCTTAAAGGAGAACAAACAACATCACACTAGAATCAAGCTCATGTTATTTCTCTACATAAAGTAATATTAGATGTCAGTTCATATTTTACTTTCATTATTATGTGGCCAACAACAACACTAGAGGAAAATAAGGCCTTAGATATTTTTGAGGAATAATTAAACTAAGATTCATCCTAGTATGATTTTTATAAATATCCCAATGGCATAGCAAAAGGTGAGGATTTGGGCATTAGGTGAAATGTTTTGGGAGCAACAAAAACAAAAATAAAAACTAATTTTTGAGATAAAATAATCAAAATAATTGATAAATCATTTCAAGGAAAAATTATAGAAAGCTACCAAGGAAATGGAGACCTCATTCAATACTATTTTGACTCATCCCACCCCTAATGACATCATTGAGCTGACTTAGAGAAACATACTAATAGAATAGAAAGCCGGATGAGCCATAAACTACCTCATATAATGGAAAGCCTTTGAGACAAATATTTTGAATAAACATCAATAATTTTTTTTTCAAGGCCTACCTCCTTAACTAATTTTTTAGTATTATTCAAATTTGGGTTGTCTTGAAGAGGAGACCAAAGTTTATGTCTAGGGATAATGTTAGCACTTTTATTCAAGAAACACTATAGTAAACCACAAAGGTATATGGTTGTATTGTTACATATTTTAGAATACAATAATTTATCATGGTATAACTTTCACCTCGCAGCCTCCTTTAGAACTATACATATCAAAGTGATAGATATAAATGATGTGATAATTAGACTATATCATTGTATTTCGACTTAGTAAAAAAGGTAGATGTAATATCATCAAAGCTATCATATTTTTGTATTTATATATCTTATTTAAATATTTTGAGATATTAATAAATAATAATTAAGATATATTGAATCATTTTGTGTGTTATGTGATTTTTTTAATAATATGATTAATATGAAAGGATAACTAATCTAATTGGATACTTTATCTACACATTAGCATATATGGAATATTGAATTATGAATTCATGGTTTGACATTAATTTAATTTTTTTAAAAATGAATGAATTTTGGAATAGGATGAAAAATGGAAATATAACCCCCATCTCACAAAGTGGATCTTCGAGAGTATGATCGCACATGTAGTCAGTTTTCCAACCTCAATATGTTCTAAACTATCACATGTAAACACTTTTAGTATACCAATAAGAAATATATATGAAATTATTAGTATATATAATTATATGTGTCATTTGTGTTATTTTATTTAAATATTATATGTTAATTTAATATAAATAGGTACTTTATATAGATGTTAGTGTAGTAATAAGTATAGAACTATGAATTCATAGTTTTATGTTTGTTGGAGTTATAGAAACGATTGCAAATACTTAATAAAATGGTTTGGTTGACCAAATATAACTAATAATCTATATATTTGAATAATATCAAATGTAAAATAAATAAACTCACGTGAAACTAAGTAATTAAAACTACCAAGTGGATAACAATTCAAATAGACTTCATAAAAACTACATAACAAAAGATGAACTAATAATATTGGAATCATCATGGTGTAAGGGATAGAAAATATAGTTATAAAACACATAAAAATATTATAAATGAATAGATAAAATAAATAAACACATTCATTATCAACAAGAAATATTTCAAGAGATCTCACTCCATTCCCTTGTCAACCCAAAACTACCAAAAGATTACCAAATCTATATATCAACTCTTCCCATTTCACAAGGATTTCCAAGAACCAAAACTCTATAGAAATTTTTCTAGTGTCATTATCAACTAAGTGATCCACAAAAAATAAGATATAAAATTAAATTTCCACCCCATGATTTTTTAATCCCATAACCTTCTCAATCCATTTAAAGGTTAAACATGTACCATATAAATCAATAGTACCAAATCCCAAAGGAGAATTTTCCAAATTACCAAATAATGTTTCACACTTGGAAGACATGTTAAAATACATACATGAAAAATTGGCATAAATAAAACACACACGCATGGAGGAAAACCTATTATAATTCACACAATAGGTATCATAAAAAAATGGCAGTGGAACCCCAAAGCAAAATCCATCGCACAAATGAAAATATATGTTGTAGACTATTCATTTTAACCACTTCCATATCTAAAATACAATTGGAGAATGTTTTTCAATCACATGAAAATTTTATTGGAAATCTCTATTTTATACAATTTACCTTCGTAATTACATTTTTAATGAAAAAAATTTAGTGACACATCCTTCATTGGGGAAATAGATCATATCACAATGTTAATATTATCTAGCACATCCTTAATCAAATCAACCATTTGAAAGTGTTATTATAGGATAATTAAATGAATATATGATTGATAAATTAACATTGTAAGTCCATCATTCTTATAATTACTAATTAATCATCTTGATTAATTAGTTGATGTCTTATTATAATATAAAATTCCAAGGATTTAGAATTATCTATTTTCCAAAAATTAAAATGTCTTTATTACATCACATTGGTGATGTTATATGGGCATGTAAATGGAATGGAGTGGAGTGCAAGAAAGTTGTATTATGAAATTAGAACCTACACACTCTCTTACACTTTTTTCATGTTCTCTTACACACTCCTTCCTTACACAACATCTTTCACACTCCTCTCTTACATGGCCTATGACACACTCCAAAAGTGTAGATTAAAAATCCAAGAGGCAGTTAGTCAAATTATTAGTGAAATAACCAAAAATAATCTAGATACATAATCATCTCAATTTCAATCCCTTGGGTGATATATGAGGGAAAAAATTAAAGAATATAATTTGAAGGATAAATACAACCTTTTACCACCCTTTAAGACTCATTTGAAGACTGGTAAATAAATGTTGAGCTCAAATTATGAGCTAGTAGTCCTTGGAGATGCTAGTGATCTATAGGTAGCATCTCCCCTTATTAACTTATGGTTTGGTTTGGAATATGAAATTATTATGAAACTTACTTTAAATAATTTTACATGATAAATTTTTCTTGATAAGCTTGGTGAAAGTGTGTGAGGACCTTATTATTTATAGTTTTCCAACTGACTCAAACCTATGTGTGGTTATGTTTGGGTTAGGGTTCAGAGGTTGAATGTATTTATGTTTTGGGATATATATTTAATATATTAATAATAGATCACATTATTGATATTTATCTCATTTATTTTGATATTTTAGATATTTGACTTTGAGGTTGATGACATCATCATGACATCTTCCTTCTTAATATTTTTTGAAATTTTATTTTTAGAAATTATATATTTATTAATTCAACATATATTTTTCACTTAATAATATGACTTTATTTATTTAGTTAAGTAATCCTAATTATTATTTTGGTCACTATAAGAATTTGCTCAAGTGCCCCACTCAATTGGTCAAAAACATTAATTTACTAAATCATAATTTGATTAAGGATTAATTAGTGAGAGGTTATCATTGTTTACATGTTACTAGCCTCAATAGGGATGAATTTATATGATTTATGGAATTTACATCTAATTTGAATATTAAATTGGGAGTTCTAGTGATTTTTAGGGTTAATTTGCATTATTTACTAAAAATCAATCTGATGTCTATTTATACATAAAAGTAGCCAAAAAATGAGTGTCTACATTTTGACACTATTTGAGAAGGTGTTTATGATACATTAGGCACATTAACATATTTTAATATAATGAAAAATCCATTAATAAGATGTTTGAAAATTTAGCTAAAGAAATAATAGATGACCCATGATGCCTCCTCAAGAGGACATACAAGGACGAATGATAGGAATAGGCTCTAAAAAAGAGAGGGGAGTGGAAATGATGCTTACAAAAATAAGAAACACACTTTAACTTTCCATATAATAGGGGAAAAAATGTGGGATTAAAATTATAAGAATTTTCCCTAGCAGGTCAAAATGAAGGTGTATTCCTTAATTATGACAGTCTAGGTGGATAACAATGTGACCCAAGAGGGAAGAATTTGATCAATGACTAATTTTACTTCAACAAGGAAGATATATGTGTTGATCAGTCCAAATATATTTTCCCTAGTAGGGTGAAATTTTCATCATAAAATAGTTCATATGGTGAAGAGAGAGGTGAATAATAATGCTTTAATAATGATGTGATTAGTTTGGAAGAATACCATTATAGCTCTTTTTATATGCTAAGATGTATCATTAGGAGAATATAAATTTATTATGGTGGGTCAATCATTGTGGATTAAGTGAATAAGGAGAATTTGTGCTACATAATGTCTTAGTAGACTCCCAAATTTGGATTTTTTATATAGCATGTAACAATATGCACCATGGTATAAAAAACCATGCTGACCTAACTATAATTTGCATATGGACTGACCCCCAATATAATAGATAATGGAAAACAAATCACCAATGATAAAAACCATTATGGTAATGCTAACAAATGTCAAGGGAAGGACTCAAGTGTCATTTTATGACAAGGAACACCATGACGATTCGCTAGTTAACACAGTGGACTAAGTTGAGGCAAAAACTAGAGAAAATAAACAATCAAGCAAACATAAACTAAAAATAAAAAGTAACATAAAGCATCAAAAAAATTCTAATACCATTCAAATTATGTGTTTTTGTGATCATGAGGCATTATGCTTGGAAAATTTGTCAATATAATATGGTAGCTTGAAACCATATGGGGGATAAAATAATAGGAAGGTAGTGAACAAGTTCAATCCAAATATGCTAAGCAAGTGGATGCTACCTACATAGTCTCATGGATACTAAATCCAACATGAACTTCATGCCAAATTTAGTTCTCCCAGGGGTATGGGATAGAATAAAAATGATGACAAGTAAAAAAAAGAATATTGATGAACAATAGTATGGGTAAACTCACAAAATTATGAAAGTATTCAATGAAAATTAAGAATGGTGTTATGGTAATAAGAATGGTTGAGCTAACCTGGTAAATGTAGTAAACCATGACACTTAGATTAAAGCTAAAGTAATTTGTAAACATGATGATAAATTAAGCTAAAATTTTGTGGCTTAATATTTCTTAGGGATATTTTAAACCTTTTTCTATAATTTTTGATTCCATGGTTGTTTTTATGTTTTCAAATTTTTAGGATTTTTGGTATCTCAACTCAATGAAGGATTATGAGATACATAATGGGTTATCTCATAAAATGGAAATAATATTGCATAAGTTGCTCATAAAAAATAAGAGCATTGTAAAGGGGCAATTGAGATGACCTCATAAACAAAGCATTGACTATAGAGTCTAAATGGAACTCAATTCAATCTAGTTCCACCTATAGTGGAAGATACTAAATGGTATAGGATGGGATAACTAGTATAGGATTTGATACAGGAATTAGTATGGATCGGCACATAATAAGCAAGGAATGAAAAAGACAAATTTTAGGAACCATAAATCAAGTAAATTATGTATATATGTGCTAAGTTACTTCCTTTAAATATGTGTTGATGATGACCAAATTAGAATATATTTCATGAAACATTATCTGAATCTAAAATCTAAAACTATTTGTGGTATCTATGAATTAGAATCAAAGTCAAGATGGGTATCATAATAAGGGAATAAGATCAAATAGGAACTAGTATAGATAGAAAATGGGAATGAAGGAAAAAGCCTCAATTGTTTTTTCCCTAAGAAGGGGTCCTCATACATAATATTTAGGATGATCAAGCATATAAAAATTTTAGGTATGTAACATTCATAGGATCATCTAGTTATTCTCATTTTAGTGTATCTAATATGTATGCTCTAGATCCATAATTATCCATGATGATAAAGGGTCCTAGAAAATTAACTTAATTTTTTCTTTTATTTTCATGATCTACATTAGAATTCTTTTAGTTATTTTTTAGAATAAGGTCACCAAGATCAAAGTATTTACGTTTCATATGCTTGTTATAGTTATGTTGCAAACTATTTTGATATGCTTGGAGATTGTTCAAAGATGCTACCCAATTTTCATCAATTAACTCCAATTCTTACAGTCAAGATACTTGGTATTTTTCCTCATCAATGATACCTTTTAATGAGTTTCAAACAAGGATAGATTAACCTCAATAAGTAAGATATATTCAATATCATAAACAAGGGAATATGGTGTGGTTCCTGTTAGAGATCGATGATTGGTATCATATAACAAATGGTTGGAAATAATTATAAATTTTAATCATGGAAAATAGCACTAACTATCTTTTTAAAAACTTGAATCAGGTTTTGTTAGATGATTCATCTTGGCCATTACTTTGAGGTAAAAAGGCAATGGAAAAGTGTTGTGTAATTTGGTACTTGGCATAGAGGACTTTAACTTCCTTATTTTTAAATGAGCCTCCATTATAAAAAATGAGATCAAAAGGACTGTCAAAGTAGCAAATGAGGTGGTTTATGATGAACTTGGATATTTACTTACCTATAACATAAGATCCATTAATAATTTTATGAATATAATTTCAGATATAGATCCTTGGGAAGTATAAAAACTATCAAAATAAAGAGTCCAGTCTTTTGGCTCAGAACAAGTTAAGAGCCATGATTGACTAATTAGGAAAGTTGAATAGGATTGGCTTGGTATCTAACAAAAGTGCTTATGTAAGATTATCAGTAATAATTTTACCCTTAGTGGAATTTTGATTTACATACTCAATCTAAAATTAACTTAATATAATTATCTATTTGACCATGTGACCTATTAATGTTGCCTTGAAAAGTAAGTACTTTAGAGGGTCTACTTTAGCAATGATGATGGTCATATATTAAGCATGCAATGTCATAATCTTTGGCAATCAAACATCCTTTTTATAGAATATTTTTCAATGGATATATAATGGTGTTCATATGTGACCATTATTTATCTTAAATAGTACATTACTCTTTATTTCCCTTGGTAATTATGTTGTCTTAGGAGTGTCCCCAAGGCATGTTCAACAGCTATGTAGAGAAACAATAACTTTTCTAGTGTAGGTGGAGCTAGAATAGGTTGATTGGCTATACAGTATTTTAAATTCTCAAATTTATTTTGATAATATACATTCCATGAAAAGGTGGTTCCTTTATAAATAATATGATTGAAAATATGGCACCGATCTATAGACTAGACCTTTCCTTGCAAGATGAAGAGTTATTTTAAATTATAAGGTGAATGAATTTTAGTAATGGCCTCAACCTTGGTTGGATAGACTTCAATTCCCATTCAAGAGATGATGAAGCCTATCAATTTTCTTTAAGTAACACCAAAAATGCATTTCTTAGGGTTAATGCTTACTTTGTATTCATGAAGTCATTTAAATATTATGTGCAACACCTTTGGTTATCACGATATAGTACTCAATTTTTTGAGGATATCATCAACATAATCCTTGATGATATCATAAATCATGTCATGAAAAATGAAAATCATTACATCTTGGTACATGGAACCAACATTATTGAGGTTGAAAGGCATTACGTGATAGAAAAGTGTTCCCCATGGAATGGTGAATGTCTTTTTGTGTTGGTCATTAGGGGTGATCTTAATCTAATTATATTAGGATAAACCATCCATAAGGAATAATATATCATACCTAGCCATCAAATGTATAATAATATTAGTATTAGGCAAAGTAAAGTCATCCTTAGGATGTGCCTTATTAATTTATCTAAAATTGGTACATAGTCAGATTCCCTACATATTTTTACTTATTAAAACTATGTTGGAATATCCACTTTGAATAATCGATGGGAAGAATGGATCTATAATCAAATAATTTATTTGATTATTTCATGATAAAAATGGATATGTAGGGGTGCATATTTATCAATTTCTATTATATTTTCTTGGCATCAAGATGTACAATAAGGTGATGTAGAAAAAAGCTAGGTACCAATCTGAGAATGTCTAAATAACATCATGCACAAATGTCGATAAAATATTGAAGGAGAGAAGTAAGGACTTCACATTACTCTTCATTTTTGGATTCTCCAAGTTTGATCCATTTGGGGTCATCAAGTGTTCCATAATTAACTTTGGTGGTGTCTTCCATAAGAAGTGTGGAACCATATTCAAGGATAATTGAAAAAGTGGTATAATGATCTTAATCCTCATATTGTGGTTTGACTAGATTTTCATGTTTTCCCACTTAGGAAGAGTTTGAATCCCCATGATCTAGTAATGTCCATTCAATAAATGCATCTAGATAATCTTGAATAATTTGATCAAATGGTTGTTATTGTTATGAACTAATTTCTATAATGGTAGGATGTCTTAGAACTAGAAGAGGCATAGGATTCATTTGAGAGAGGGTGAACTTCCCCATCCAATGGCATGTGAAATAGGTTTTAACCATGGTACTTATCTTTTTTTTTAATTTTACCCTAATTGAAAAGTGCCTTGAAGAGGTTTTCACTTTGGGACCAAAATGTTTGATTTTCTTTTTATTTTTATTTTTGACTAAATAAGTTCAATTGATCTCCAAAATAGGTAGTAGTGTCTAGTATAATTACAAATCCTTGTTTAAGATCATTGAATCACACATTGTTTCGAAGTCCCATGAATTGATATATTGTCTCATAATTATATAAATTCTCCAATGGTATATAGTCATATTATTGGATACCATTAACTAATTTAGGATGTTGGAAGAAATGAGGGGGATATCATGGAATAATGATAATGGTACAAATAGTGTTGGGGTCAAATAGGTTAGTTTAAACCAACTCATCAAAAAATTTATAATAGGATTTTGTGTCATTGTTGGCATTTTAATATTTAGATGATAAATTAGAGTCATTTAAGATATTTAAGGGGCCACCCTAGGCATTTTCTATCAAATGCCTCAAGTTAACTAATGTTTAGTGACACTAGATAAATGTTTCCTTTTTACATGTCCCCTAAGACTTTATATTTGTAAGCATGTTAATCCATTATCTGGTTATGGATATGATACTTATTTCTTTCATAACAACTAGCAAAGTCATCATTCTACAACCAAGAATCCTCATTGGATTTGATATACTCTTATTTTTTAGAAGTGGCCTTGATAAAACCCAATTATCCTATCTATGGAGAATTGTTCTTCTTGTGCCATTCCATTTTGGGAATTTGATTTTGAGGTATACCATATGATTTTGGCATGTTAGGAAATTTGGCTATATGAAATTAATTTCCATCTTTTTATTCTTGAAAGCTGTTGTTCTATACTTTTAAGTGATTACCTATTTCTATAGGTGGGGTAGCTAAAGTGGAAGAAAGTGTGCTTGGATCCAAATAATTATATATTTTTGGATGATCAATTACCTCCTTCCCCCTTTTGGGAATATGATCTAGGCCAAATTGATAGTTATATCTCTTGTATTTAGCCTCTAAATGCTTACATAGCTGGTATAGCTATTGGTCACAAAGAATGGTGACTTCTAACCTAAAATGGGAAAACTTAATTAACTAGTGAAAGGTAGATAGCATGACACATACTTCACGGATCCATAATCTCCCAAAGAGAAAATTATATGATAATTCTAGGTCTATAACATGGTATAATTTATCATGGTTTAAAGTCCCAATAATAATTGGTAAACAAATGGTACCCTATGACTCACACTCCTCATTATCATACACTTTGATGGTAATAGCTTCTAGTTGAATATCTTTGGTTGTGTAGCCCAATTTTTTGACTAGATTCAAAGTTATAATGTTTATCCATGAACTAATGTCTATGAGGACTCATTTGATCTTGTGACAAGTAATTTCAACCTCTATGTATAATGATTTATTGTTCAAAATTCCAAGAGGTGCCATGTTTGTTAAATCAAATATAAGTTGTTGTCTAGGATCCAAATGAATCTACATTAGTCATAAATTTAGTAGGTGCAATGTCACTTGGGACTTTTAGCTTACTTAGAATCATATCTAATGTGTTCTTGTAGATGTCATATGTATGAAAGAGATATAAAATATAAATACGCATAGGCATTTTTATTGGAGATTTTTTAATGATTTCATGGTGATGTCATGGAGGTATCCTAGTGAGTGGATGAAGTGACTTGATAGTCTAAGTAACAATGACAAAGAGTGTGATGTACTTTTTTAAGGATGCTTGAAGGAGGCTTCATTGATCTTTAGTTTTGACATGGTTAGTGATGTTCATGGATGTGCATGGTTATTTGATCCTGTATAGTGGGTCCTATAAGAGGTTTTTTGTGCTTTGGAGAGCTTGTGTGCATAAGTATAATTCACTCGATTCATCATTGTTCTCATCTAGACATTTTGGATCTAATGGTAGAAAATTTTAGTAGGTATTTTGATGATGTTGTAATCATATAAAATTTCCAAATTGGCATCTTGAGTGTGGATTGTGACAACTAATCCATAGGTCTTTCTTACATGCTCTAGTGACCTTTCTAGACACCTTTTTACTCATAACTAATCATCCATAGACTTCTAGATGATCATTCTATCTCAGCTAGGCTCTATTCCTTAAGCTAATTCTATCTCCCTAGGTCTTGATCCTATAGGATAGGAGCACCATACCTAGACTATAGCACAATACCCTAGGGTGACCTATTTTCACACACCTATCTAATCACATTTCAAGTCCAAATGACCTTTTCTATTCAATTCCTATCCTTCATCATATCAACCTAGTGTGAATACATTTAACCCATGATTAATAGTTCCCTATAAGAGTCCTTCAAAAGGTCATTTAAAAAATGGGAGAGGTGACAATTCTTAAAAATCAAGAAAGAATATAAATAAACCACTAATGAAAACTTTAATATTCTCTACATACAGTCACCCAACATAGCTACAGACACATTCAAACCCTCATTCTAGTCCCTTTCCACATCAAGCACTTTTAATTTGTAATTTTATACATCATAATTACACTATTACACAAAGTGCATAAGGTGGGATAACTTAATAGGGCTTGATCCCTCTTTGAAGTATTGGTATGTAGGCAACATGCCCACATAAGGGGTGTGGATACACATCTAGTGCATTTTATACACACTAACCCCCCCCCCCCTCTTTCTCAAGTTTTATCAAGCATAATGAAGGTCTAAAGTTTCAATATTGGATCAAATCTATAAATATTTCTATCAACATTCATGACTCAAGATTTTACAAGCAAGTTCACATAGGAATAGTGGAAAGAACCTAAAAAAATTAGATCTTTATCAATAATTTGGATAATAGCATCGAAAAAGGAAAATAATGTTATACCCAAAGGTGTCTTATTTTTAGCAGTCCTATCCTTTCACAAAATAAAATATAGATTATAATTTATGACACTACCCCAATCCTACACAACTAGTTTCAGACCCTGCAACAACCATTTCAACCTATTTTATGTTAAGTTATATTTCTCTTAATTTATTGCTACTTTTAAAAGCTACAAAAGACAAATAAAATATATAAATCGGGACTATAATTATTGTAATATTATTTATTGATTTATTAATCTAAACACTTAACTAAAATAGGAATAAAAATCTAATATTCCCAAAATAGTTAATTCATTTAGTAAACCTGACTTACTTCTTCTGCACATAAAAACCCTAGAAACCCTAGGGAAAATTCCTTGCTAATTTTTCCAATATTTTTTTGATTTTTTTAATGCATATTTAAATAAAAAATTCACGTTTTATTTTTAAATTTACCTTAGTAATTTTTTTTAAAAATAATTTCCTTCAAACCCTAGTTTCTTATACTAGGTCCCGGTATTTTCTAGCATTTTCTAAATTTTTCCTACATATTTAAATCATAATTTGACATTGAATTTCTAAAATTTACCATAGTAAATTTTAAAATTATTTCTTTTAAACCCTAGTTGCATATACTTAGTCCTTTTGTAAACAAAAACCCTAGAGACCTTAAAAAACTTTTCTTAGTAATTTTAGAAATATTTTTATGATTTTTCCTCCACATTTAAATAAAAAATTCACATTTAATTTTTAAATTTACCTTAGTAATTCTAAAAATAATGTCTTTCAAACCCTATTTTAATATATTAGTTCCCTTTGTTTTTGAGGTATCACCTTACATCCAATTTAGATTTCACATAAAATTACAAATAGATCTTACTCATTTCAAAATATTTCTTGTAAATAATAATGAAGTCATACTAGGTCCTATTATGTATATGAATGATGAAGTTTACCATATGTTAATACAAATATTCATTCTTTGCTTTTTATGCTTAATTTTTATATTATGGGATGATATTATCACTTTCATTGATAAACATGTTAAGATACCTCTTGCCCCACCTCCTTTGGAGGCTATATCCCATGCTGAGTCATGTTATATGGTCAATTTTACTCTTCCCCAAGTCACTACTCATCACCAAAAAGCTTAGTTTACACCCTTTATCCCTCCACTACCTCAACATATTAATTATTTACACTATCCTCCCATAACTACTACTAGTCATATATGGCTAGTAGATAATGCAATTAGAGCTATTACTCAATGTGCCACCATGCCTTCCCCACCTATTCAAGAACCCCAGAACCCTCCTATTCCTTCCCATCCCAAGCCCAACCTACCTACATAAGCAAATCCACACAAGTCATATGATATTATTGATCAGTTGAGAAACACACTAGATAAAATTTCCATGTTAGAATTGATCCAAAAATCAAATGTGTTCAAAGACATTCTTTATCAAACACTCACTCAAACCTCTATACCTATCAATTTAGAACCTTCTTAATTTAAATCAGTGGTCAACACATTAAAAACTATAGAAGATGCTATTTATTTTGATTATGAGGACATGCCTTCTCAGATAGTTATTGATCAAAATTTACCATTATTCATACAAGCTCAAGCTAAAAATAGTATAGTTAAAAGAGTTGTAGTTGACAATGGTTCCAAATTTAATATATGTAATATAACATTCTTATAGAACATGGGCGTAGATATGGCATCCATGCAAATTCATATAATAACATGAGAGGGTTTGATTATATACCATGCTAGACATTAGGAACCATTGTTTTGGATATCATGGTAAGGCCCAAAACCCTTTCTATAGAGTTTTAGGCTATGTCAAGTCCTCTTCATTATAACTTTTTACATGGATGACCTTAGATACATGTTATGGGGGTAGTTCCTTCCACTCTTCATTGATGTATTAAGTTTTTTCATAAAGAATACCTATACACATGCCCATTAAATAACCATCCTTTTAGATATTATAGAATTATAGAGTCATCTTCAACTATTTCTCCAAACGGGACAACTCATATCATAGTTCACTTACTACCTCATCATATTTCTCTTGACTAGATACATACATATGAGGTAAGAGAGACTAACACATATCACACTCCACTTACAGTTATTTTCTTAGCTTCAAATACTTTGCCAATCATAACAACTTTAACCATTCCAGCTACTCCATCAGTCATAATTACTATGCCTATTACAATTACACAATCACTAACAATAGTTCTAGTAGTACCAATTGATTCTAAAAATATATATCTAACAATTATAGTTACTCCATTTACTATAGATAATCTCATAGAACCACCATCTTCTACTACTATAGTTGATGAGACTCCCATATCACAGGTATCCCTTATGGTAAATTTTGAGTTACCATATATGCATGATGTTGATATAGATTCCCAGGCTACTTTAGATGATGATATGACACCCATACTTATAGATGAATATTTATGTGGATTGAGATTTACACCAGCTGGTCCAAGAGAGTACCAAGATGACTCTAGATATCTCATTACACATCCTACATCACTCTTAGCATCTCATACTATACTCTTAGGATATAATCCACATTCATGGCCATAGACAAATCATTTGACACATAAAATTCACATGGTTACCTCTATGGATATAGAGCCAATCATTCAAATTTAGGTAGGTAGCACACAATGTCAACCATAGATTATGTTATAGATGTTACATGATTGTGGATTAATAACACTACCTAAAGTATGATAGATATATTAACAGGTTATCATGACAAGATGGTTACCCATTTTTTCTCTTTCATAGAATCATAGGACATGATACAAACTCATGCACAACTTTACAATAGAGATTGGATAAACTATAGGTCAAGGGTACTATTTAGATTGCATCACCACTAGCACTAGCTCTACCACTTCTAACAAAACCATCTACTACTAGAGATAAACATCTTAGAGGAGACTTGTCATCTTCACCACCAAAGTAACCTTTAGTTCATCTTGGATAGGATGACACCATTACAAGTGATATATCTCCAACTAAATAAAAAACACAAATCTTATTGACACCTGAAGAGATAACCACCATGTATATAACATTTATGACATATGATGATGATCTTGAGGGATTTGATGATGGTCATGATCCCTTCCTCCATCCCCATTCCTAGTGGGCTCTATCCTTGAACCCTTTACCCCCTCTAGCCTAGTCTTTTACATCATTTGTGTACATATTGCTTTATTCATATACTTGAACATAGTTTCCTTTCAACTTACATCTACATAATTTTTCAAAATTACTTGTTTATAGATTCTTTTCAATTTTGTGTACATAATCTCCTTATGATTTATTATACATAGATTATTTCTAAAATACCAAAAACATTCAAATATATCAAAAATACAAAAACATTCAAATAAATAAAAAACACCAAAAACATTCCAATTATCTGCATTATCCATGATTTTACATTTCTACTACCATGCTCAACTTACATTTATTATTGTATGATATTGTGTGTCGATTTATCTACATTACCATGCTTAACTTTATCTTTTTTTACTATGTGTAGTGAAACCTAAATCCTTAATTGCTTCACTGTACCCATTAAGTGGGCATCCTATTTCTACATTCAAGACATACATCGATATATCTACCCACTGGGGGCATCTTCTACATGACAACACCATCTAGGTTATGTCATGTATACACCACATACTTTATTTATCATGTTGATGTCTATTACTTACTACCTTACATAGATTACTTTATCGATATTCACTAGTATATATCACTTATGTATTTCTTAGCATATACCTAGTCTTGTACTCCATATCTTGCATATTTTCACTTCTTTCTTTGATTAGTTAGATGCAATTGTATTTATATAATTTACATGATTTCCTTCCTTACTTTACATAGCTAGATGTGATTACATATATAAGTTCCTATTTTATCACTTGTGTGTACTTTAGGACATTTTCCAATGTCCTTTGCTTCTATTCTTGTGTGTGTCTTAGGATATTTTCCAATTTCCTTTGATTTTACTCTCCTATGTGATTATGGCCTTAGTTCCAACCTTGCTTGTTTTCAATTATATGTGTATGTGGCATTTGAACATGCCTTGTATGATTACTTTCCTAGTTTGAGTGACATGTGCCCATGTCCCTTGTTTGATTGGCCCCTTGGCCATTTTTATATTTTTCTTACTTCTTGCCTTATGTGCTTATTGCTTGTTTACTTCTCACTATTTGCAATGCCATGATCCATATCATGCATTATCTTGCTTGCTTGGATGCCATGATGGACATCATGATTCATCTCTCCTTGACAAATAACAACTAACATTTCTATTTTTAATTTAGTATATTGCACATGATATTACATTATTACATCTATTTAGGCATACCCCTATTGATCTAACAATATCTAATACAAACTATGTTATATCATGAGACATCTTTTTTATTATCATTGTTATATCACGTATTTCCTAAGATAACACACTTGTAGGGCCCTTTATTCTGAAGGAAGTCATTGTAGGGTCTTCATTCTTACCCTCAAAAGAGGGGGTAACAATCAAGGGTTTTGTCACAAAGATTAGAGCCTTCTACTGGTAAAAATTAGTTTTTAGAACACTCAGAATAGTAATCAGAGAAACCAAGAAGAGAAAACCAAAAAATAGTGATGATTATAGAATAGTAATCAGAATCAATAAAGGACAAGAGAACTAGACTTGGACAATAACATTAAACACCAGGGTGTTTTATTTTTGATGTTCTTGTCCAAATAGAAAAATATCAACATTTTTTAGAAACAGATAGAAAGGTAAGTTCAATTATAGTTTTTCCACCTTTAGTTTAGATCAGATTCAATAGTTTTAGTATAGTTTTCTTTAGATAATCTAGGTATAGGGGCATCATGCATGGCATGATGGCTCTCACTTCTATTTTTAGATAGGAAAATTAGTATAACTTCTAGATAAAAATCCATATTACACAAACTAGTGATTAGGGGAAATGTGAAAGGCCCATTTGACTTCTATTCTTTTTTATTTTAGTACATTACCCAGGCATTCTCAATAGTAGCATGCCTTATTCCATCTATAAGTGGTTGGCATCATTCTTGAGTGGCTTCCACATAAGCCTAATTTCTAATCCTAGAGTGGCTTTCATAAAATACTAATCTCCACCTTCAAAAGTGGCCATGATTGGCCTAGTTTTAGTACACATTTAGCTATCCATGATGCCTTGTTAGATTTCAAAACATTCATGGGCTTAGAAGACATCTCATATGACACACATTTATACTGGTATCAGTTCATAGATTCATTTAGTGGGAAATAATGGAGTTAAAGGTATAGCTATCATTTTTATTCTTGAGACACCTACATAGAGGGATTGGACACATAGTCCAAACATAGATTAACACATGCATGATTACATAGCTTCACTTAGTAGGTGATGATAGAGCCAAAATTCAAGCCTTTACATTCTTAATCCACTCTCAAGGAATTGAGCACTCAGCGCTGTTTATGATATTAATTTTGGTTCAATACATACCTAACATTATACATCATCACTTAGTATCGATCAATAACATAACATGTTTTGTATTGGTCCACGTGCTCGATGAGGTGTATTTTTCCTTTCTCTTCCTCTCTATTAACTATATTTTTAACATTATTATTTTAGATATAACATATCTAGTAAGAACTAATCTACTCTATATTTTTTTCTTATAGATTTATACTTCATGATGTGATCTTTAGGCATACTCAACATCACACAACTTCATGGACTTCACCCTTATAGGTAAGTTTAGGTACACTTTCTACTTTTCCTTTATCCTAGTATTTCTCTTTTTTATATCAATAGAATAAAGTAGGGGTAAATATAGTCATATAAAATGTCCGAATTTGTACCTTGAGTTTGGCTTGTAACACCTAATCTATAGGTCCTTCTTGTATGCACTAATGACCTTTCTAGACACCTTTTTTCTCATAACCAATCATCCATAGACTTTTAGATGATAATTTAAGTTTAACCAGGCTTTATTCCCTAAGTTAACTCTACGCCACAAGTCTTGAGCCTACAAGATAAGAGTGTCATACTTGGACTATAACATTGGACCCTAGGGTGTCCCATTTTCAATACTCCTATCCAATCACATTTTAAGCCCAAATGATCATTTTTATCTAATTTCTATCCATCATGTCAGCTTAGCATGAATACATTTAACCCATGATCAATAGTTTCTAATAAAATTCCATTGAAAGGTCATTTACAAAGGGGGGAGGTGAAAAATATTATAAAGTAAGAAAAAATACAAATAAGCCACTAAGGAAAACTTTCATATTATCTACATAACATCACCTAACACATCTACAAACACATTTAAACCCTCACACGAGTCCCTATCCACCTTAAGAACTTTCAATTTGGCATTTTTGCATCTTCATTACACTATTAAATAAATTACATCAAGTGGGAAAACTACATAGGGCTTGATTCCTCTTTGGAATATTGGTATGTAGATAGTGTGCCCATATAAGGGGTGTGGATACATGTCTAATGCATATTATAAACACTAACACCCCTCTTTCTCAATTTTTATCAAGGATAATGAAGGTCTAGGGTTTCAATATTGAATCAGCTCTATAAGGACTTCCATCAACATTCAAGACTCAATATTTCATAGGTAGGCTCACAAGAATAGTGGAAAGAACCTAGAAAAATTAGGTCTTTATGAATAGTTTGGACAATAGCATCAGAAGAGGACAATAGCATTGGACCCTAAGGTGTCTTATTTTTAGCGGTCATATCCTTTCACATAATGAAATCCATATTTTAATTTCTGACACTGTCGTAGTCTCACATAACTAGTTTTAGACCCTGTAATAGATGTTTTAACCTATTTTTAGCTGAGTTATATTTCTCTTAATTTATTAATATTTTTAGAAATATACAAAATAAAAATAAAATATAAAAATTAGGACTATAGTTATTGTAATATATTTACTGATTTATTAATCTAGACCGTTAACTCAAATAGGAATAAAACTCTAATATTCCCAAAATAGTTAAATCGGATGTCATAATTGTTATGTGTGGATGATTTAGGGGGATTTGGTCATATGGTTTGATCAAATTAGTCCCTATTTGTTATTTTTAAAGTCTCAAGTCATATGATGAAGTTCAATTAAAGATATGATGGTCTAAAATTGGGCTCTTACACATTTTTGACAGTGTTTTCTATGTTTAAATAGAGCTAAGTAAACATGTTGATGATGCTAACATTAATAACCTAGAGGTTTTAGGAGGAAATGGTCACATGGGTTTATTTAATATTATTCTTAGTTATTTTGTGTTAAATCTTAAGTCATGGTCTTGAGCATAATAAAATATATGCAAGTGTGAATTTATGCTCCTAGACAATTTGACATAGTTTTCCCATACTTAGCTAAATTTGCATGAGGCAAGATAGAGCCGAGTAAGCATTTTTGTGATGGAATATCTCACACATGTGGATGTTTCAAAAAAAATTGATTATATGGGTTTATTTAGTTTTGTACCTAGTTTATTTTCAATAACTTTAAGGTCAAACACTAAAGCACGACAAAATATATGCATGTTTAAATTTGGCCTATGTGAGAGATTTGTATGAGATAAATAAAAATCAATCATCATGTGTTAAAGAAATTAATACTAAGGTGGAATTTTTCAAAGGAGGGTCTAAAGGATTTTATCTTCCATAGGGGTAGTTACTTCTTATGAAACAAATGTTTTACTAAAGGCCTTTGGTTAGGAGGACATGATCAAGGTTTCTTAGTCTAAAGGAATTAAACAGTTTCTTGTTTGTAATTTCTTATAGGATAATTAATTCATGTATTTCATATGTGAGAGTGGGGTTTATTCTCCATGAGGGTTTCCTATAACAACTATATGTTGTGTGTTTGATCTTGTGTATACATTGAATGAATGAGCTTTCTCTTGTTAATGTTTCTTGATCAAGTCGATATATGTTGATTGTCTAATAATTTGAAAGGACTATAATTATAATTTAAATATGTAGTCTCATTGATTTAACTCACCCTCTCAATTATTTTACCTCTAACATTGGTATTAGATCAGGTCATTTGGTAAAGTCTTAATATCTTGAAAGTAATCTAAGGTACAATATGGGTAGTCATAAAGAAGGTTTCTCTACTAAAGATACACCAATATTCAATGGATCCAATTATGCATTTTAGAGTGCTAAGATGAGGACATACATTATGTCTCTAGGGTTTGATGTATGGAAGTATATTATGTATGTCTATGTTACTCTTACTACTTCTCCATCTAATACTGTAGACAAGAAGTTGTTTATGAACAATTACTAGGTAATGAATGTTATTACTTGTGGTCTTTTAGAGCCTTAATACACCAAGGTAATCCATTTTAAATTTTCATAAGATATATGGGACAAAACTTAGATCATTTATGAAGGAGACTCAAAGGTGAAGCTTTCTAAGTTGTAGTCTCACATAAGGTAATTTGAAAGTCTCAAGATGAATGAAGAAGATTTGATGGCATCCTTTCTATAGAGAGTTGATGAGATTGTGAACATTATCAGAGGTCTTAGAGAGAACCTTGAAGAGGCTACTATAGTTCAAAAGTTATTAAGGTCTCTATCCCTCAAGTTTTATCCAAAAGTATCTACCATAAAATAAAGTCATGATCTTACTCAATTGAATATGGATCAATTGCATGACACTCTTATTGCCTATGAGATGAGGAAGAATGATGATATACCACAAAAGAAGGAAGCAACATTCAAGACAAAGATGAAGCCAAATAAGAAGTTCCAAGGTAAGAAACCCAAAGAGGATGACATTTTTGATATAGATGAGGATGAACTAATTGCTTTGATTTCAATAAAATTGAGAACATGTTTAGGAAAGTATAAAGGCAAACTACCCCTCAAATGTTTAAATTATGGTGAGATAGGACATTTTACTCATAAGTGCCCTCATATGTATAATAAAGATGATGATGATGAAGAGCATGATCAAGGTCATGATGATATCAAGAGATCATATAGCTTTGATAAAATTAAAAAAGGATTCAAGAGGTTTGATACCAAAAAGTACTTCAAGGACAAGAAGAGTCTCTACACCAAAGAAGATTGTATCTCATCAGATGAGAGTGAAGTTAGTGACTTAGAGTATGATCATGGTGATGATGGTCTTATTAAATATGAATATCTATTCATGGCTGAGGAAGGTAGTTGGTCAAATTAAAAGGGGTCTCCTTAGAGTGATTCAAATGATGATGAAGATGAGGTAGACTATGAGACTACATTGACAAATGCTATTGAAAAACTAAATATTGAGGAGAAGATAAATAAAAAAAGAAATATAGACTCAAATACTATGAGGAAAAGTTTAGTGTATTTGAGGTAAGAATGAGTGAAGATGTTGAGGAACATGAAGATATAGTCAAACATCCTAGTTATCAATTATAAATCATGTCTACAAACTTGAAATATAAAGAATATGATTGCTCAAGGTATGCTTCTGATATTTTATCTTTCAAATATGAGTTAGATAAGTTTTCAAGCAAGGTAAAATCATTTTTCAAGTTTGATAAGAGTTCTAAGATCTAGATAATCTCATAAATAATCAAAAGTTTGCTAGTGATAGATCTAGATTAGGTTCTAATGAAGAACATGAAGTTACTTCTCAAATTGACATGAATGTCAATAAAAAACAAGGTGGATCAGCCTTTGAAGATAAATCATCAGATAATAAATGAAGTTACTAGTAGAATGAAAACAAATCAAATCAAATAACTAAATGCCATGAGGTATGTAGATTTAATTGGTTACTACTATACTTGTAATCAATTTGGGCATAGAGCTAGAGAATGTATAAGACCTATTAAAAATGAGTTTTCATGGGACTATGATGGGGGTCATCAGTAAAAAAGTGTGATCAAGGTTGAGTGATTTAACTATCATGATGTGGGACACTTTAAAAAATATTGTCTAAACAAGGTAAGACAAGCTAATCTTTCATCAAGGAGTATGGTTTATTACAACTTTAAAAGAAGATATTACATTACTAGGTTCTACAAGCAAAGGTCATTAAGTCAAAATAAGTTGAATCAAGTTTCAAGAATACAAGGAAAAAGACAAGTTGTCTCAAGGAAACCAAAGGTGAGTCATGATGAGTCTATAGGTCCAAGTAATATGTTTTTTATGGTGGAGAATGCTTCAAAAGTTGAAGTGTCCCAAGAGGTCTCATTGTCTATTCATGTTGAGAATGAAGAGACCAAGCTCAAGGAGAAGACTAAAGTACTAGTTGAGGATAATTATGAGGTAAGTATAGATCCAAGTGAACATATTTCTATTGATGACCAAGTAACATACAAATGACATAAATTATTAGAAATTATTGTTGAGGTTATAAGCTATAAGTAATATTATACAAATGAGAAAGTATGTCATGAATATATGTTATCTCTATGGTCAATTGAATTTACACCCTTTGAGGATATGTCTCAGTGCTCCTCATTGAAGTGGAACAATTGAAACACCTATAGGTTGTGGGTAGCCTAAGAATGAGGTGAATCTATAGATAGGGATAGCTTCCTTGATGTACCAATTATAAATTACTACTACACCTAAGATTATGATGGAAAAGGGAGAGAAAATTGAAATTAAATTATCCTAAGGTAGGTGATACAACAAATTATTTTATGACTACCAACCAGTTACATGTTACATATGAGAACAAGGGACTAACCAAACATACACTTCTCCAATCTACATCTTCTCACATCAATATTTCACTATGAGGTTGTGATGAATGTTTAGACTAAGAGGACAAGATAAGAGGCCTTAAATGGAAATATTTTAATATACTTGTGAATTTAGGAATTTGACTCAAGAGAGGATCGTTAGTATGGTGTTAATTTCAAAATGAAAACAAAATGAAAGAAACACACTAACTATCATAATATCTCTAGTGCTAGACACTAGGGAGAGCTTAGTTAACAAAGATGAATAAAAAATATAGCTAAAATGCAAATTAAATCCTCTTTTACCTTCTTTGGATGCTCCAAAATGCTTGTTGTAGTAGCTTTTTTAGTTTTGTGCTCATGAAGTTCTCGCCAATGGAAGCTTAGCTACCTCCATCTCTCATTGGCACCTTTAGCTTATGGCTTGGATTGGATTGGAATAAATTTGACATTGTAACACTATTTTTATGAAACTTTTAGAACCAATCCTACAATTTAACTTTGCATTTTCAAGTATTATAAATTATGTGGTAAGGCCTCCTATTTATAGATTTTTACAAATGTCTAGAATCAACTTGAACCATCCACCCTAAGAATGACATGTGTGGTTGAGGATTAATTCAATTTTTTTAATTAATTTTTTAATTATCCTCATCATGGAAATGGAATAATAGGCAATTAAGAGGCATGGAGGGATTTATGGAAGGCATTAATGAGGCATGGAAGGCATGAATCCTAATATTTATTATATTTATGGCCTATGAATGTCTTCCCATGAAACGAGGTCACCTGATGATGTAGATATTCAATATTCATTTCCAAAAATAAGTATTCAACAAGTTTCCATGGCATTCTTTATTAGGGCTTAGTTTGGATTAATTAGCTCTTAAGCATGATTAAGCACTTTGTGCACAAATTACTCAAATTGATTAGAATGCATTATTATTGGTCTAAAATTTGATTGGATTAGAATTGAAAGCCACTATTAGATGTGTTAGATGCATTATTCCATATAGTATGTTACAATAGCAAATAGTAAAGGCACGTGTCTTGTGCATGAGATTTGATAGGTAATAGCAATCTAGAGCACCTAGGTGAAAAATTGGCATTTTGACTTAGAATGATCTGATCAAAGTTAAATGGTCCATAAATTGAATTGCCCCATTTAGGGATACCCTACCCAAAATTGACACTTGAATATGTTAGTTTCACATCATTTAGCATGTTTTAGTATTTTTAGGCTAAATTGTACATTGTGGGTGGAATTTGGTCGAAAGCTTGGTTGGAAGTTATTGGTGGCTAGAATTAGATGTCTATAATTTTCCCTTTTTTAAGAAGGTATTGTAATATATAAGCACATTAACATCTTTTGAATGAATGAAAAGGTCCTATATGCCTACAACTGTAATGATGATAAACTAACTATATGATGCCCCCTCGAGGGAATAGTTGGCACAAGTAGGTCAGCAAATGGTCCCTTGAAAAGAAAGAAGAAAAATGAGGGGACTAAATAAAGGAAAGATGATGGGGTGAAAACATAATGATACCAAAAAAGTAGTCAAAATAATTGAGAATGTAAGTGAGATGGTGCACAATGGTTTGCCCAAAGGTGGTTCTGATAGTGACAATGTGGTATGATAACACAATGATTTTCTCCAAGGTGGTTATAATCATTGAGAAGATGGAGATGACCCAATTAGGAAAGATAAATAAGATAATAACATGCCCTATATAAGTAAAAAAAGTAAAGTGATGACAACACAATGATTTGCCCAAAGGTGGTTATAATCATTGAGAAATGTAGGTGGGATAGTGTGCAATGATTTCCCCATATGTAGTTATAATCATTGGACCTTGATTATGGAAAACATGATAAAGTTGGCTGAGGATGATGATAACCTAACATAGAGGGTAATGATGAATTATAACAACCTACTAGTAGAGAGATGCTCATATGAACTAATAAAGGTTAAAATTATTTCATAGTTAATTAATTTGTTTGGGATATGATTGGGATTGAATTGGGATGTTGGTTTCAAAGAGATGCTAGCATTGATAAATAGACTTCTTGAAGCTGAGGTTTGTTATAGCACTTGTCGGTAGGCATCATAAGGACTTGGCCAAAATATGCATAAGGACTGAGTCCTGTAATCCAATACTCAATAGAAAATAATGCACCAATGATAGAAACTATGATGACAAAGTAAACATATGAATATGGATGGATTCAAGTTTAAGTGTGGGCAAGGAATCATGTAATGAATACACATAAACTGAATCAAGGCAATAGTGCTAAAATAAAACAAACTAATAGACAAACAAATAAAATAAGCATAAACAAACAAACAAACAAACAATATAATAGAAATCATATGAACATTGTCAATAGAAAATAGGCAATAACTTAACAAATTAAAAAAATGGGGGAATTGAATAAAAATAAGGGGGTTGTCAAGATGTCTCCATATGCACTAGGCAAGTAGATGATGCCTACATAGTTCTATGGATGTAATATCCAGTAAAAAATTCAAGCCAAATTTAGTTCTCCCAGGGAATGGGAAGAATGTGATAACTGAGGAAAAAAATTAGAATGGATGTGATAGAAGAATAGGAATGGTCTTACAAAATGGCAAGTACATGAGATAAAACCGTAAAAGGATGGGGAAACTAAATGACAAGTGATTTACTTGTAACTTAGTAAGGGTTCCCAAAATACTTAAGGCAAATAAGTGGTCAATTTTTTTATTATTTTCTAATGATTTTTCAAATGTTTTTGGAATTTTTTGAAGTATCTCAACTTGATCAAGAATGACGAGACACTTAAATGGTTCAATCTCACAAAATGGAAAGAGCATTTAAACTAAGGTTGCTAAAAAAATGGCTTAGGTTGTTCAGAAAAAGGAAAGAGCATGGTGGAAAGGGTGATTGAGCTGACCTCAACAAGTATCAAGAACTACCTATATAGTCCCAAATTAGGACCTCAAGTCACTGTAGTTATACCCTTATAGTCGAGGAATTCAACTAGTGTAGCAGTTAATTCAAACAAAACAAGCATAGTTGGTAAAAAGGCATCGTACAACATAGGAAGTGGCAAGTTGGTATTTCAAGGCTTAATATTGCCCCTAGTTTTCCCATAGGTAGTTATAGCTAGGAGATAATAGCATAAATCAATGGTACTAATTTTCCCAAAGATAGGTATAATTAATAATAAGACCAAAGATGAGAAAGGAATAACAAACAAAGGATGCAACTACCAAAACTTCTATCACACTATTCCAAATATGATCTCTATCTAAAGTACTTGAACCAACTGATGAAACTGATCAGATACCTTGATGCTAAAAATGTGTAACAAATGGTAAAAACTAAGGTCAAATAGGCTAGGATTTAGAACACAATAGGATGATAGGTTGGAAGTATAAAGTAGATAGGGTAAAGAAGATGGATAAGGATGGTATTTATATAAAGAAAAATAGTAATAAATTGGCATAACTTAATCAATTCATATAGATAATAAACCTTAGAGCTCAAGCATAGTACCACTTGAGATGAATAATATTCATCAACTTAGGAAGTTCATCTCCATCTAGTGTGGCAAGCATGTATGCTCCTAATCCATAATCTATAGTAATGATGAAAGGCCCTATCTAGTTTGGTTTGAATTTCCCTTTATGATTCTTCTCAACTATGGTATTCTTTTAGTTTTATTTAAGAACAAGATCACCAAGTTCAAATGTTTTATACTTAACACACTGATTATAGTGGCCTTTGAGTCAATTCTAATATGCTTGAAGATTATTGAGCATAGCTATGTGTTTTTCATCAAGTATGTCTAGCTCTTATAAGTGGGCTACTCGATAGTCATGATCATCTAGAACATGCTTGAAAGATATGCATAGTGAACGTAACTCAACATCAATGGTAAGGATGGATTTAATACAATAAATGAGTCTAGAGTGGCTCTTATCGGTGTATGATGATTGGTATGGTATACCCAAAGGGTAAGTAATATTTTCAAGTGTCAATCATGACCATCATCATTTCAAATATTTTTGAGAATATTGACAATGGTTTTGTTATATGCCTCAGCTTGGACATTACCTTGAGGGTAATATGCTATAGAAAAATGTTATGTGATGTTGTATTCAGTACATAACTAGTCTACAAGATCACCAAGTTCAAATGTTTTATACTTAACACACTGATTATAGTGGTCTTTGAGTCAGTTCTAATATGCTTGAATATTGTTGAGCATAGCTATGTGTTTTTCATCAAGTATGTCTAGCTCTTACAAGTGGGCTATTCGATAGTCATGATCATCTAGAACATGCTTAAAGGATATGCATAGTGAACATAACTCAACATCAATGGTAAGGATGGATTTAGTACAATAAATGAGTCTAGAGTGGCTCTTATCGGGGTATGATGATTGGTATGGTATACCCAAAGGGTAAGGAATATTTGTAAGTGTCAATCATGACCATCATCATTTTAAATCTTTTTGAGAATATTGACAATGGTTTTGTTATATGCCTCAGCTTAGACATTACCTTGAGGGTAATATGCCATAGAAAAATGTTATGTGATGTTGTATTTAGTACATAACTAGTCTACATCTTTTTTCTTTAATGATCTTCCATTATCAGATAAAATGTTAGTGGGGATACCATAGTGGTAAATAAGATGGTTGAAAATGAATTTATAAATTTTCTTTCCAATCATGTGAGGGGTATAACTTCAAACCACTTAGTGAAATACTCAGTGGTGGTAAGGATATGTTTATGACCATCAGATGAAGTAAGGTTGATATTTCCAATGAGGTTAAATCCCCATGTAGAAAATAGCCTTGCTGTCAACATTAGTTTCAAACTTTTTGTTGGGGCATGAATCAGATTAGCATATCATTGACATTTGTCACACTTTTTTACATATGCAATAGCCTCTACATCCATTATGGACCAACAATAACCAATAAGCAAGAAATTTTTGGATAGGAATACCCCACTAAAATGAGATCCACATACTCATTTGTGAACTTCTCTTAAATCTAGTGTAGACTCAGTCAAAGTTAAACAACGAAGTAAAGTTCCATCAAAATTATGAAAGTAAAGGGTGGATCCAAGTAGAGTATAACAAGTGGATTGATGAATGAAGGCCTTGGTTTGTTTTAAAGATAGGATAGGTGGTATAACTTAGTCATGAAGGTATTTGTAAAGGTTTGAGTACCAGATAGAATTAGGACCAATAATATCATAAATCATTGTAATGATTGAAGGTTTATGAGCTGGTGCTAGCAAATTCTTGATGAAGAACTGATACTCTCTAGCTTTTTTTGTTTTTTGAATCAAAGAGCCAATAATATCCATGACATCTATAGTTATGTTACTATCTCTTGGTGTGTGCTCAAACTAAATATTAGTAATTTATTTCTTATGAGTGTTGACCATGGATTTATATGGAAGCAATTTGTTGTCTTTGGTCTAAAAATTATTTGTGACTTGATTAATGATTAATTTAAAATCGCCATAAACTTGTAGATGAGATATGTTCTAATGAACTACTTGTTGAAGTCTTACAACAAGTGCTTCATTCTCAATCATATTATTTGTACAAGAAACATTGATTCTAAATGACTTAGGGATTAGATCACCCTGTGGTGTAATAAAAAATAGGCCTACCCTTGATCATTGTGTAGTAAATGAACCATCAAAATATAGTTTAGGTGGTTGCTCCTCAAGGGGTGTGTCGATGATGGGCATGATGGATTCATTAGGAAATTGAAACGTGAGTGGTTATGTGTCTATGAGAGGTGCTTCAACAAGTTGATCTATAAGAACTTATCCCTTGATTACCTTTTGATGGACATACTCTATGTCAAACTCACTAAGAAGCATGATCCATTTAGCCATTCTACATTGTAAAACTATTTTAGATAGTAAATACTTGAGTATATCTACCTTTGAAATGACCATGGTCTTATTATTCAACATGTAATGGTATAGCTTTTGAGCTATGAAGACCATGGCTAGAAAATATTTTTCAACAGGTGCATAGTTATGTTCATATGTAACCAAGGTATAACCCAGGTAGTATATGGCATGATCATTTACATTGTCATCATGTTGAGCTAAGAGTGCCCCTAGAACATGGTTGGTAGCTGATAGTTATAACAAGAATGGATTTCTTAGCATATGAGGTAATAAAATAGTTAGATTAAAAAGATAGTCTTTGAATTGTTGAAAAGTTGGTTGGCAATGATCATCTCAGTGAAATAAAACTCAATTCTTAAAAAGGTGTGTAAATGGATGGCACTTATCTACTAAATAAGAGATGAAGTGTCAGATTGATTGGATCTTACCCTAAAAACTATGGAGTTGCTTTAAATTGGTTGGTGGTGGCATCTCAATTATATCATGGACTTTAGCTAGATAGACTTCAATATCTCTACAAGACATGATGAAGCCAATTAATTTTCCTAAATTTATATCAAACACATATTTCTTTAGATTGAGTCTAGCTTTGTACTCTCATAACTTTCAAATATCTTATGTAGCACTATTGGATGGTCAACCCTAGTTCTGGATTTTCTTAATATGTCATCGACAGAGTCTTCAATAATATCATGCATCATATCATGGAATATGATAGTCATGCCCTTTTATATGTAGCTCTAGCATTCTTAAGGCCAAATGGAATTACTTGATAACAAAATTTTCTCCATGGAGTGGTGAACATTATTTTATGGTGGTATTCTAGAGCTATTCTAATCTAGTTATATCTTGAAAAGCCATCTATGAGTGAAAGCATTTCATAACCTATAATGGAGTTAAAGATAATGTTGATATTAGGCAAGGGAAAATCATCTTTAGGATAAGCTTTTTTGATGTCTTGAAAATTAGTACAAATTTTGATCCCTTCAGGATTTTTACTAATAGGTACCACATTAGAGATCCATTCTGAGTTGTTAATGGATCAGATACATCCCACTTCTAAGAGTTTTTCCAACTCTTTCTTTACCAATACAATAATGCAAGGATACATCTACATATCTTCTATATTAATATTTTGGCATCAAGATTAACCATAAGGTGGTGTAAAACCAAGGTGGGGCCTAAACTTGGCATGTTAGAATAGGCCCATGCAAAGATATCTACAAATTATTTTAACAGAGCTATAAAGATGTCACATTCCTCTTCAGTGAGGGACACTCCTAATTTTATCCATTTTAGGTCTAATAGAGTCTTGATATTTACCTATATTGTATCTTCAAATAGAAGGGTCAAACCATCTTCTAAGATAGTAAGCAATGACTTGAACTATTAAATTATGCCAGGGTCCTCCGTTAGGACTTACTCTTCAACTTCTCTTAGGCATTATGAATCTAAGTTCCCTAGTGGGAGATCTAGCCATGTAATAAAAATAATCAAAACATTTTGAAGAAATTTATCAAATACTTGTCATTTCTCAAAGATGAACTCATATTCATAGGTAAGTTCATAATTGGTGGCCTCTGGGTCTAAATTTGAGGAAGAATGAACACCCCCATCTAATGACACCTAAAATAGGTATTCACCACTAGACTGGCCTTTATCTTTACTTTTTTCCTGGTTAGAAAGCACCTCAAAGATGTTTTCACTTTGGGACCTCAATGTTTTACTTATTTATTTTTTGCTAAGGGTGTTCACTCATTCTCCAAAATAGGCTACAAGATCTAATGTTATTGAGAATCCTAATTTGTGATCTCCCAACGAAATGTTGTCTCTAAGGCCTAAAAAGTCATAGAATGCCTCATCATTTTAGAATTCATCAATTAGAAGACTATATTCTTATTGGTCCCAATCTATTAGTTGGGGATAATATAATGGCAAAGGGTTAGAATGAATAGCTAGGGTAAGGGTATAAATGGCATTTTTATCAAACATGTTGGTTTCAACTAGGTTATCAAAGGTGAGGCAATGATCAAACTCTACTTCATTGTCAACATCATCATCACTAATCATTGGTGATGGAGTTTGAATAAGACATATGGGTTCACCCATAGGTAGATTAAATCCTAGTCCATAAGGTCTTTCATACTTAGTCATGCAAATTGGCTCGATAGTTCATTGTTGATTCGGTCTGAGACCCCTTCCTTCATAATTCTAATGCTCTATGATCCTATTAGGAATAGGATACTATACATTTTTATAGCAATCAGCTTGGTTGTCATTGTATAATCATGATTCATCCCCTTCAAGAGGGTTAGGTCATAGGCTAGATGATGGTATAAATGTAATAGGTCCCTCATCTTTGTTCTTTTATTGCCAATGCATATGTGAGGTAACTTTAGGCCACCCAAAAGTTTTTAGATTCTAAGGAAGATTAGCAATATGAAATGTATCATGGGTGACATACTCTCTCGATCCATTATCTAAAATGGTGAAACGATTACGAGCTTTAGGAGGTAGCATGTGCGAAAGGGAATCCAAGGTATTATGATCTATGCAATTATATGGTGAAGGATTAATAAGTATAGCCTTTCTTTTATCCTATATGGAACCTCGATTCATGTCATACTAATAATTGTATCTTTGAAATTTAGCCTCAGGATATTTGTAGTGTTCATATGGATGTAAATCTCTTTGAATATTCAATTTCATCCCTGAGTGGGAAAACTTGATACATTGGTGTAGCGTTGATAGGACTACATGAATCTCATGTAACTAAGGCCTACCTAGAAGCATATTATATCATAACTCAAGATCAAACACATGGCAAAGTGTATCATGGGTCAAAGGCCTAATGATAACTAGCAAACTAATAGTGCCTTATGATTCTCTTTCTTGATTATCATAGGCTTTGATAGTTATTTTTTCTAGTTAGAGATCTACCATTGTGTACCCAAGAAGCTTGATGAGCTTTAGAGACACCATGTTGAGGTCAAATTCATTGTCTATAAGGAAATGTTTCACTTTATGCTATTTTATATAAACTTCTATGTATAATGGATTATTATGGATTGGGTTAAGGGAAGACATATCACTTTGGTTGAATGTGACTTATTGAGCTAGAGCTAGGTATCCAACCAAAGCTTGAAATTTATCATGGGATATGTCACTATCAATAGTGGATTGGGTTAAAAACTCATTCAAGATGTTTTTGTGGATTATTGACATTCATATAAAATATAAAATAGAAATTTGTGCTAGTTTCTTCTACAATTTTTCCATTATATCAAATTTCTTGTCTTAGTCAGTAGTGAATGGTTTATTCTGATGCTAAATGCTTAGTTGGATGATAGGCAAAGTGGTAAATGGTTATGGGCCTGGGATATTAATCTTCAACCTCTAAGTTGTGATTACATAATCAAGATCAAACACTGAACCATCATTATTAATCAATGTTGGGAATGGTGTGGGACCAGATAGGATAAGCCTCAATTGTCAAAGTACTTGCATGTGCTCATGTGGTAATGATGAGTTGTTGATATAAGGTCCAAAAGGGGAAGTCCTAGTTTGTTTTTTTTCGTATATGCATTCATAGGTCAAAGAAGGATTATCCATGTAATTTAGCTAAATGTTGTTATTTATCAATGGTCTAGGCTAACTAGTGATTGGTTTAAGATTAATGGAGATGGTATTAACACTACCCCTTAAAATATGACCTACAACCCTATTGTACTCATGTATAATTGCATGGTAGGTTTTTTGGTTGTTACCATTCTGACCTTGGTTTTATCCATTATTCTATCAGTATGGGTTCTATTGATTTTTTTGATTCTACTAGTTCAACCTTTGATTTTGATAATGTTGATTTTACTACTGCACTAGTTGTTGATGATGATTATTTTGCTGCTACTGATTGTTATGTTAGGGAAAGGGGATTTGCTAAATCTCAAGAGTTTGATTGGAAGTGGAATCACCATTATCCAATGTTATTTCCCAATTCTCCAACATATTCTCAATTAAATGCTTGATTTGGACACTTCTTCATAGATTATGCCTTTTGAGCCAATGACAGTCATAGAATTTGTTTTCATGATACCAATCAAAATAAGGAATGCCTTATAGATAATGCTTTGGTATAGGATAACTAATAAAATTATCAGTAACAAGCTTGTTAAATAAAAACTCAATAGTTTCTCTTAGGTCACTAAATACATGACCTGCATGCACAGTTCTCCTAGGAGGAAGGGTTTGCAATGGTAACAATTGTATTTATTATGTAGGTATTGGTTATTACACTTGTAGTATTGGTTGGAGTGGTTGATAGGTAGGATTAAGATAAAAATATGGTGAAGATTATGTTTACACCATTTATACATAACAAGATTCAGTTACTCCATTTCCCATAAAAATCCTATTGTAGTTGAATTGCTTCAGTGTTTCTTGGTTATTGGCCTGTGTCGATTATGATGTTGGTACTTGAATGGGATGTTGATGTTGGTCATTTCCCTAATTGGTACCTTGATTTTGATTAGTTGAATTAAGCTTGATTACTTCTTTATTTATGAGCATGCACTCGATCAACAAACCTTTATCGATGATTTCATTGAAAGTATGTGTACATTGTAGTTCTAAATGATAAACTATCTCACTACGAAAATTTTTGGTAAACATAGTGGCTAATTGTTTATCTAGTAAACTATGGGTGAAATAGATTTCAAGGGATCTCCATCACTATAAATAACTTGTAAAACTCTCACCAACTTTTTGCTTTGCTTACATTAAGTCCACTAATTGAATCTCATGCTTGATATTATAGGAAAAGTGTTGTATAAACTTATCAAAAAGATCATCAAAATCCATTACTAAATTTTTGGAAAACTTTAAAAAACACTCCAATGCTTGTCCAACCAAGCTCCTTAGAAATAACAACAAAAGGTAAATGTTGATATATGCCACTGGTTGACATGTAATAAGAATTTGGTCAAATGAGCCTTAGGGTCACCTTTCCCTTTATATTTATCAAATTTTGGTGGTTCATATTCTGGAGGAAATGGTATCTACAAATACTCCATGTTGAATGGGTAAGAACACATGTCATCTAATTTTAACTTTTTAATCTATTTACCAGCTTTAATGGTAGTAATTTCATCCTTCATCTATTGTAATTCTTGGGATAGGAAACTAGAAGGAACATTGGCTTGAGGGAAGATATTGGTTTGGGAGGTCACAAGTGGGACACTTTGACTAGGGTATGATGAAGATACCTATTGGGGTATATTGGTTTTATTAGGGAATAGACTAGGAATGCACATACATGGATTAGGATGTACTTGAAATTGCACATTTGGTTATGTAATATTCTAGTTTGGGCTGGCAATAAAGGTTTGACTTAGAGGATTTATGGTTGGGATGGAAGGATATAACTATATTTTTCCTACTATGGTTGAAAAGGGACATGTTGTTATCGGAGTTGTTTCCAGAATCCAGATAATGTGAATGTAATGGAGATGTGATCACACGAGATTAAGCTAGTGCACATCACATAGATGCTAAAGCAATTTGAAATTATACAAGAAGATAAATTACACAAGACAAATAAGAGAGAACCCAATATCTGATTAACATGAGATGGCCAAAGTGAGGAATACATATAGGAGAACACTTAAGTAACTCCTCCACAAAAGGTGGTAAAGGCACCCCAAGAATAGACTGTAACTCCTCCATGAAAGGAGTTGACAAGGTGATAAGAATAGATAAGTAACTCCCATCAAGGGAGTTACTTATGACACTCTTATGACACCTATGACACATCTATGACACACATCTCCACATAAGCTAGCCTATCCCACAAATGTAGGAAAACTCCATGTATGCACAAATATATAATTTTCCTAATTAAATAATAGGGAAAAATAAAAACCTACACTAATACCCCCCATAAGCATAGCTTAGGTGGGCAATGTGGAAATCTAAAATGGGTCACGACAACTAGGATTGATGAGGTACCCATGTACAAATGCACTCTCCCATAAGATAGAGAAAATGAGAAAACTCGTAGGAAAAAACTCCCCCCCAAAAGAGAGATATAAAAGAAATGAAGAGGCTAGTGGCCCCCTGAAGATGATGCTACTATAGTTGTGGACCACACCCCAAGAAGAGCTCATAGATGAATGAACTTTCTCTTAGTAAAAGGTTTGGTGAAGATGATTGTAACCTACTCTGAAGACTAGAAAAATATCAAGTCAATGACCTAACTATGAATAAGCTCCTGAATGAATGCATGTGAATCTCTATGTTCTTGGTCTACTGGTGCTAAATTGGATTCTTGTAAATCTTAATGGTACTCTAGTTATCACAATAAATGATGGTAGGCTGCCTGATAAGAATGCCAAACTCAAAAAGAATCCCCTAAAGCCAAATAGCCTTAGTAGCTACATTAACCGCTCCCCTGTAGTCTGCCTCTATGGATGATATAGCAATAGCATTCTGCTTCTTGCTAGACCAACTGATAGGACCAAAACCTAGAGAGAAACTGTAACTAGAAGTGGACTTGCAAGTCTATGAATCACCAACCTAGTCTAAATCTATATATCTAACCAAGTCAACCTCTATGCCAAATTTGTAATGAATCCCATATCTATGTAAACCCTGCATGTAATGCAAGATCCTCTTAGCTACTTTCCAATGTAGCTCATGAGGTTCCTGCATAAATCTAGAGACAAGTCTGATTGTATATGATATGTTGGTCCTAGTGTGATTCAAGTAGATGAGACTGCCAACAAGTTGTCGATATTGAGTGGCATCAACCACTGGTGAAGAATGGTCAACCTCAAGCTTAACTCCTGATAGAAAGGGAGTTAGAGATGGCTTGTAATCAGCCATGTGAAACTGAGCCAATAAGTCAAGAGCATACTTAGGCTGTGCAAGAGAAATCCCTAAATCTGGTTGTGAGATCTTGATGCCAAAGAAGTAGTGTAACAAACCCAAGTATGTCATGTCAAATTGATCCTAGAGAGATGCCTTCCCACTACAATAGTCGATGAAAAACTATCAGTGATCAAAAGGTCATCAACATATAAAACCAAAATTAGGAGTGAATCATCCTACCACAAGAAGTAGACATTGGGGTCAAAATGGCACCTAGTGAAACCCACTGTGAGAAGGAAGGAATCCATCTTGGCATACCAAGCCTGAGGGGCCTGTTTGAGGCCATAGATAGATTTCCTAAGTCTGCATACTAAGGAATAATCCTGAATAAATCTTGGTAGTTGCTCCATGTAGATCTCTTCCTCTAGGTCTTTGTGAAGAAAGGTACTCTTCACATCCATCTGGTGCACATCCCAACCATGTGTTATGTCAATAGCCAAGGTGAGTCAGATAGAAGTCATCTTTGCAATGGGTGTAAAGGTCTCTGAGTAGTCAATGCCTGCCACCTATGAGAAACCCTTGGTGACCAATCACACCTTGTACTTATCAACTAACCCATCTACTACAAACTTGGTTTGATATATCCACCTACAACAAACCATATTTCTTCTCTTAGGAAGTGAAGTCAAATGCCAAGTGTGATTTTTTATTAAGGAAGAATATTCTTCCTCCATAGCACTATCCCACTTAGGTACCCCCAATGCCTCTTGAAAAGTCTATGGATCTGAAATTGAAGCAAAGAAGGCATATGGATCTCTTTAAAAATCCCCCTAGTTTGTCTGTCATCTACAAGATATCTTGCCTAAGTGCCAACACTCTCAAGTGTCTGGCTAGCCCAAAGAGGCCCAAAAGTGGGCGAGTTAGGTGCTAACTCCTCATCCTCTAACTGACTAGAGGTGGATGACTCTACATCACTATCCTCACTATCTGAACTTGAAGAAGAAGATGTCTCTAGCTCAAAAATATGATGAGTCATTATGAAGAAGTAGATCCGATGAGGGAGAAGAAGTGCCAAGTGTTGAGTCTCTAGGACTCTCCTAAAAGTTGACATTTCTCTTAATGAACAACTCATGAGTGATCGGCTCTAAAAGGTGATACCCCTTAATACCATCTAAATATCTTATAATGATGCAAGGCTTAGACTGACATTCCATAGCTTTGCATTTATTCTTTGGTATGCAGACCATGGCTAGGGATCTAAAAACCCTAAGGTGCTCAACATCAGGTTTCCTTTTATGCCAAGATTTAAAGGGTGTTATCCCTTTCAAAGCTTTATGAGGAACCCTATTTTGAATTTAGCAAGAACAATTGATGGCTTTGGCCTAGTACTATGGTGCTAAGGATTTGGAGTGAATCATACAGCTACCCATCTCTTTTAAGAACCTATTTTTGCATTCAGTAACCCCATTCTATGAGGGACTGTAAGTGACTATGCACTACAAATCAATCCCCTCTGTGGTCCAAAATTGCTCAAACATGTTGCTAACATACTCCCCTCCACTATCATTTTGAAGAACCTTGATGGATTTCTCACTCTGTTTCTCAATAAGAGCCTTGAAGTCTAGAAAATTTTCAAACACTTCAAACTTTTGTTTGAGAAAATATATCCAAGTGTACCTAGAGAAATCATCAATGAAAGTGAGGATGTATTTGGCCCTTGTGAAAGATGGTTTGGGAAAGGGTCTCGATGCATCACTGTGGACTAACTCCAAAGGTTGTGAATCCCTCCAAGCTTTGCCTTGTCAAATTTTGCTTCGAGATGCTTCCCAAGGGAGCACCCCTCGCAAAGTCCTTTTGAGAATTGGACATGAGGCAAGCTAATGACCATGTCATTTTTACAAATTTGTTTAAGGTAGCGATAGGTAAGGTGGCCAAACCACTCATGCCATAGTTTGCTAACTCCATCTAAATGATTCAGCAATGTTATTGGAGAAGAATCAAGTGTAAAATGTGAGAAGGTGTATAACCTTTTTTGGTGATCTGCCCTACCCACTGCCACTATAGTATCACTATGTAACTCCCTAATAGCCACTAAATATGGTGAAAACTCAACTCTCATGCCTTGACTAATGTGAGTGATTTGGTACACTGATAAGAGATTAGTTGAAAGAGAGGGAACACATAAAACATTATTGAATGTTCCTCCTTCTATTTCAATTGACCCTCTCCCTGCAACATAGATTGATGTGTCATCACCCAAACTAATTGAAGTCATGCTATAATGCTCTAAAGATGAAAAATCAACTAGTGAAGATCCCATGTGGTGAGAAACACCTGAATCAATGACCCATCATGTTATAGAAGCTGCAATTACTACAAGGGCCTTGCCCTTTTCTTTCTCCTTACCCTTGCCTTTTGCCTTGGTAGAATCTTGGGTAGATGAATTCTGCTTGATGGACTTAGGAACACCTATGTTGTGCTTCTCTAAAAGATGAGTTAGGTGATCTATTTGTTTCTTCATGCGTTTGTGTTCATCATGCCCTATCTTTTTACAATAGGCACACTTAACATTTTCCTTCTTAGGTTTAGCATTGGAAGAGGAAGACTCAGTGTTATATTTGGCTAGATTATTATTTTCTTTCTTCTTCTCTTAGTCCTAGTCCTTGTTATTTTTCTTCTTCTCCTTTGTTGAAGTCTTACCCTTACCATTTCTAGCTATCAAAGCTTGGGGTTGAGTAGAATTCATTGTGCCCATTTGAATTAGCTTATCTTTCTCCTTAGTCAAGTTGGCAATGAATGAATCTAAAGAAGGCATTTTCCATGTAGTGTCAAGGGCACTTTTTGTGGCATGGAAAGTGGAGACAAAGACTGAATAGCTTAGACCTAACTTTGTGAGAATAGAAAGAATGAGTTGATCATCTTTCTTCTCTATCCTACATTCTTTCAATTGCAATCTAAGGGCCTTAAACTTAGTGAAGAAGTCATGTAGGGTGTCAAAGTTGTTAGGACTTAGACTTATGAGTTTGTTTTTGAGCTCATGACCTCTCATCTCATCAAGCTTCCCAAATAAGAGTTATAAGGTGTCCCATATGTCTTTGGGAGTCTTAGAGGTTTCTAAATGAAATAAATTTTTTGGAGACATGGGTAAGCTCAGTAATCCATATGCTTCATCACTACGGTTATACCACTTGACCTTTTCAGCATCAGTGCTGGGTTCTACTTCAGTACCCATGGTGATCCTATACAACCCTTTGCTTCTAAGAATGATTGATATTTTAACCTTACATTCATGATAGTTGAAGGGTGTTAGGGTTTTAAGTTGAAAATAATCCATTTTAATCTAAATTTAGGTGAAGTTGTGTTGATTGCAAGTTGTGAAATTATGCAAAAAGGAGAATGAAAGAAAAAATTGCAAGTGCTGAAAAGCAATCACACCCCCCCCCCAAAAAAAAATATGCAAGAGCACACTAAAAATACTTCAGGATCAAATGATAATGTGTCTTAGAGTAATTAGTGCAAGACTGTAAGCAAACAGGACATCAGACTCAGTTGAAAATGCATCCGAGAGACCCAAATTTTTGGCACTTTATAAACTAGTGCATTTTTTAAAAATAACAAGCCTACACTATGTAGAATTGAATTACAAACACTTTTTTTTAAAAATGGTACCCAAATCTAAGCTACCATTTGTAAGATATTAAAGATTCAATTTTCTTGTAAACTAGTGTTTTTGAAAAAAAGCACTAAAATATTAAAAAAATGTCTATTTTGAGAGATAAAGTAGCCTTCCAACCACTTGTTGGAATCAGCACGGAGTGAGGAATCCAAATGAGGTTTGTGTGAGGGGGAATTGGCCTCCTGCCAACCTGGGCCTCACCCTTCATCTTCAACAGGTGAAGATACAAGTTTAAATATAAACCTCCAAATTATCAAATTGTCTACAAATACTTAATATTTAGTCAAATTGACTGATTTTTTTTAACAAGTCAATTTTAAATAAAAATAATAAAGTAAGAGAGAATGAAATGGAAGGCCAAGTATATAATGGCCCACATGGGATGCCAAGCAAGGAAGGGGTGCCATTTTCAAAAAGAAAATTGCTGGGCAAAAAAAAATGAATTTGCAGACCTCTCAATGCATAGCAGCAAGTGGCAATCATAGAAGAGAAGAGATAAGTTTTAATTTCAATGCACAACAGGGAAGAGACAGAGTTTTAATTTCAATGCATAGAAGATAGTGATAATCACTACCTCACTATGCACCTGTGTGTTGGACACCATACAACTTTATTTTGCCTTGCTGGAGTCCTACTCCACACATATCTCATCCTAATAGATGCCCCACATCAACCTCCACATGCAGATGCACTCCCTAGAGAGCTTCCCCAAGCTGAAAGTGGCATCCAAGAATAGACCTAGATTTGTAGAGATTTTTTTCCTACCTAATGACCAAAAAAAAGAAATTCCACTGCGTTGTTGAAGCCACAACAGATCTATACAAGATGTCTTGGCAAATTTTAACTCAGATATCTAAAGGGAGATCTAAATGAAACTCAATAGAAGTAATTTTTTTAATATATTTTCGTATGGATTTGCATGATTTTTCAAGAAACTCTACCAAAACTCTCAAATGCAACTGAGTTAAACAAAAAAACTACTAATAAAGCAAAGTAAGAATTACAGAATAAACTTCTAGCATAACCAGACACATGATTACCGAGGTGGCTCTGATACCATATCAGAGTTGTTTCCAGAATCTGGATAATGCGAATGCAATGGAGACGTGATCACATGAGATGAAGCTAGTGCACATCACATAGATGCTAAAGAAATTTGAAATTATACAAGAAGATAAATTACACAAGACAAATAGGAGAAAACCCAATATCTGATTAACATGAGATGGCCAAAGTGAAGAATACATATAGGAGAGCACGTAACTCCTCCACAAAAAGTGGTCAAGGCACCCAAAGAATAAACTGTAACTCCTCCATGAATGGTGGTGACAAGGTGCTAAGAATAGAGAAGTAACTCCCATCAAGGGAGTTACTTATGACATTCTTATGAACCTATGACACATTTATGACACACATCTCCACATAAGCTAGCCTATCCCATGAATGTAGGAAAACTCCATATATGCACAAATATATAATTTCCCTAATTAAATAAGATGGAAAAATAAAAACCTACACTAATAGCTACTGACTAATCAAACCTTGATGTTGAGTGGGAACTTGTGGACCAAGACCTTATCTATGGATTTGTGGCACATTTTAAACCAATAGTTGTCTAGTAGGTACTTGAGAAACATGGGGACCTCCTTGTTTCACAAATCCTTGTGAGGAAGTGAAAGTAAGTTATAGATTTGACATCTATCTCTAACTAATATTTGCATATTATTGACTAGTCATTGCTTGGTTTTGGATTGGCATATTAGTCTATGACTAAAGAGGTATGTTTGTCATTACCTAACAAGGTGGAGCATTAGTTTCCCCTGATTGAGGTGGCAACATATTTGTCCTCTATTGCTTTTATACACTAGGTTGTGCCTATTATTATTGAATACTACTCATTACTTATTGAGGAGGAGTAGGACTTATCACATTCTATCATTGAGCTATGACATTAGCCAATGTTTGATTAACTAATCTTATAGGTTGTACACTTGAGGAAGCAATCAGTTGAGGTTGGGGTGTAGTAACTCATATTCCCTAGTATGATGATCCACTCATGGGATAAATTACAAGCACATGTTGTTGGATAGTTATTTATGCATTAGTACCACTTTGATCAGGATTGGACATTGTTTGCACATTATCTACTACATTTGGCTCATTATTTTGTATAGAAGCCAAAGACACTTCTTCCATAATAGGTATATGTATCAAGTTATCTATCAAAGTGAGTTATAAAAATGGGTCAAAATTTGAATTCTCTTATTCAATGAACTCTATCAACACTCTTGTTGAAGGAACTAGGTCAATAAGAGGCTTACTCACCATGTTCATCTGATTGAAATCACATGCTAGATTTAGGTAAGTTTGATATGTTGTTTGCATTTGGTTAAAGTGATCTTCCATGATGTTTTTACCTCAATTAGATATATTAGGATATTGGTATGTTGTTTGGACTAGAGCCATAAGATTCTTAGAAGAAGCATGTTGATCATATATGATATTGTGGAGCACTCTTACTAGACTTGGTAATTTTTCATGGGGGAAGTCTAATGGAAACTTGGTCCTTACCTCTATGGATCTAACCAAAATATCATCTTTGTTATCTAATAAATATCTCTCAAACAAAAATGGATCATATGTGGAAGTCATATTAGTAGAGTATGACTATTGAAGAACTAGCTCATCCATTATGGGTATTGTATCTAGGTATTACATGGTTTGTTCTTGGTCTTGTTCTGAATAATGTGGTGTATTAACTAGATAGTTAGCCAACAAATCTTAGCTTTGTGCCCCTGATTGATTATTAAAAGAGGGATAATAATTCATCTCATATGTAATATTATCCACATAGGGGTCTTACACCATTTCTTCCTGTGTAACTACATTACTAATCCCTATATTTTATATGAGTCCACTATGAGTTTAGGAATACATGTTGGGATCCATAGATAATGTTTTGTGGTAAAAGTTCAAAGAGTTATACAAACTCTAAAAAGGACAATGTATACAATAGATGATGTTCTAACGTGGTCTAGATTCATCAAAAGGATCAAAAGGTTTATGCAAAGATTTATGAGGAAAAAAGATAGCATGAAGTATCTAACTTTCACTATTCACACAAAGATAAGTAAGTAAATGGATCAAAAATAAAAAATCTAAACTCTAAGATCAAACTATTTCAAATCAGTCTAATCTTTGAATTTAATAGTTGTTAGGTCTTTTGGCCAAATGTGGCATCAAAATCTAAGCTCAAATAAGGCATGTGATAGGACTCTTGGCCAAATTGTGTCAAAATCTAGACTTTGAAATAGATGAAAATTTTAATCTAAAGGATTTGAAAGACTTCTAACAAACACTAGGCATTTGATTCTTGGACATGAACTTGATTAACTAGGTATAAGGTATGAAACAAAAGCCACTTTAGAAAAAGTTTATTTTCTCACAAAAAATGGTATTAAACTTGGTTCTATTGACAAACAATCTTGACAAAAGTGAATAGTATAGCTATTTTAGATAAAATATCACAAAAGTACACTCAGATAGGTCTAAGAATGTAGGAAAAAATTTGGAACTCTATGCAAGAGGGTCTATGAAATAATATTTGAAATTTTTTAGGTAGTGTAATGATGCTATACTACCCAAAAGGTGTGATAAAAAGGTTTGTTTTAAAAACTCTCTAAGGTAAAGATGTTTTCCTACAATTTTGACATCATAACATTACTTTTACTGACTCTAAATGTTGTGGTGCATAGACTCAAAGTGTAAGTGTTTTGCACAAAATGGCTTAAGTTTATCAAGTGATGACAATAATTATGAGTCTTAAATGACCTTCAACCCAAATTATAAATTAAACCTAAGTTCCCTAAAGTTTAGTGTAAATGGTGAATCCACTTAATACATAAACTCTATGAACTTATAAAGGCACAATTATAAATTTATATTATAATTGAAGGACTTAAAACAACTTTGGTAAATGTCTAGACTCAATAGGGTCACATAACTACACCAAAGTGGATGATATGACTCTCAAGCTTTTGATGAACTTTTGAACAAGGCAAATTAATGATCTCATGCAAGTAGCATAACACCTCTTTGTTCAAAGTAAAAATAGGACTTTGTGTTTGGTATGAATTATTTGTTTACACTAGGTTTTGACTTCAAACAAGAGTTTTATCTAGGATAAGGCCAACTAATTAACCATTCTTAGATCCTAAACTGACAAGGTTGCTTGGTATTATTGGAATCCATCAATATACATCATTTGAGAGGATTTGAAATGTTCATCCAAATGTAAATGAGCATTATAAAGTATGGTTTTTACAACCCCCCCTTCTCTCAAATGACAGTATTGTGACATGGACCTTGAGGTGCACCTTACACCAATAATACTTTTGTGGTAAGTGGGGATTTGTCTAAGATCTAACAAGTTTCCAAAATATCTAGAGGAATCAATTACACAATGACTTTCACTCTAAATAATGAAAAATAAAAGCATATATTTTGGGTCTATATCACTTATCTTATTGCAAAAAGGTCTAGTCCTTTTTACAACCATTACATCTTGTTTTTCACTCAATGTAGTGTGATTTCCAAAGTGCCACTACATCCCTTGTTCAACTCCAATTAAGATCTAAATGAAGTCAATGTTGGGAGGTAAATCCTTGGGTCAAAGCTTCCCTAAAGAACTTGTGGGAGGTGATGAATTCCCCCTCGCAATCCAATTTTGCATAAAAATAAAAAAAGCATGAAAGTAGAAAGACCTTAGGGTCATTTTCAAGGTGACCAAACTTTGATGAATTTTTGGGGAGTGCTTTAGATGACTTTATTTCTCAGATTTGGACTAGGCTACTTACAATAGGAATGGCACTTTTGATTCCAAGGGTTCCCTAAAGGGGACAAATGGAAGAGCATACATACAACATCCCTATTTTTGCCAAACAAAATTTAATCTAAACAAATAAGTAAATACAAAAATCTTTGAAAAGGTGAGTTCATTTTTAAGCCCAAATGGAAAATGAGGTGGTGTTAATTTGACCCCTTGGTCTTAGTTGCAATTTGAAAAACATTCACCATAAACATCTAAATTCTTTTGTTAAACACCAAAACAAGGTTCCTAATTGATTTTTAAGCATGCAAAAGGTGATCTAAACATGTTTTTAGCAAATGTCAAGCTTGGTCCTATAGAAAAAATGTTAGCATGTCCTTTAGCCTTGAAGCTCTTTTGGGTTTAAAACAATGAACTTTAGAAAAAGAGCACTCAGATTTATGTTTTAAGAACAATATAGTGACTAATGTCAGTTTATATAACTGATGATGGTTACATTTTCTAACCATTGTCAGTTATCCAATAGACATCAATTATACTAATGTGACTGATGACAAGTATACAACTGATGTTTATTTTGCTAACTGACATCAGTTAAGCTATGGAACCAATGCCATTTTTACTAGTTGATGTTGTCTACTATGTAAACTTGTGGCTAACAAAAATGGTGAAATAAAGCTAGAAAATCAATTTAAAAGTGCTTTAAGGGTCCAAATGAATATTTTAAAGCTAAAAAATGATCTTCAAGTGTGAGATGTGTTTAGTCCCATTAGGCATGCCATTATGTGAATCTAGAAAGTTGACTCAAGAGAGGATGATTAATATGTTGCTAGTTTCAAAATGAAAACAAAATGAAAGAAACACACTAACTAGCTTAACATCTCTAGGCCTAGACACCATGGAGAGCTTAGTTAACAAACATGAATAAAACACGCAACTAAAATGCAAAATAAATCCTTTTTAACCTTCCTTGGATGCTCCAAAATGCTTGTTATAGTGGCTTGATCAATTTGGTGCTCATGAAGTCATTGGTAATAGAAGCTTGGCTACTTCCATCTCTCCTTGGCACCTTTGGCTTATGGCTTGACTTGGCTTGCAGTAAATTTGACATGCTAACACTATTTTTATGAAGATTTTATAACCAATCTTGCCTTATACCTTTGCATTCTCAAGTCTTATAAATGGTGTGGTAATGATCTATAAACTCCACTGATAAACTCAAAGTGAAGTTTAAAATATGAATACTAAATTTCTCAAAACTTATCAAATTCTTGAAAAACCTTAAAAGAACTTGAAAAATGTTTTGGCAAAAAAATATTCTTGGTTGCTGAGTTGGATTAGAATTGTCAAAAGACTTTAAAATTCCATTCACTAATTAAACCGATTTTTGTTTTTTACATCAAATGTCATAAATTGTCAAAATTTAATCTTTGCATGATTTCATAATTAAAAAATTAGAAAACTAAATTAAAACATGCAAGCAAATGACAAATTACCATCCAACATTGATAACAGAGTTCGACATATTTTGCCTACATCTCCGGGTCCTCCAAAGGAGTGGACCATTTCCATTAAGGGCATTTCAAAAACCTAGAAACAATAAACAACTTTCTTGTAAGTTGATCTCTCAATGAAAAAATTCACCTTCACTGTGACTGATAATCAAACCTGACACCTTTGAATTTTATGAGTCTTCACACCTGCAAAGTTGTTTCAAAAGTCCCAAAAATCTCCTCTATGGGCTTAATAATACTCTTCCAATATGAAAATTGGATAAAAAGAGTATTAATACTGAGTATTATGGCCAAAAAATGGATAAAAATCCATTACATAAGCTTTCCCAAAGATTTTACAAAGTCTCGACCTCTTAAAATAAAAAACACAGTCCAAAACTTAATTAAAACAAATACAGATTCATGCTATTATAATCAGTTGCAAGCCTATGGTGTAGTGGCTAAGTATCCTATCTTTTTTTCACAAGGTTAGGGGTTCAAAACTGGCCACCCACCTTTCTAGGCGCTTTGACTGAGTTTGAACTTGTCTTCCTTCCATTTTAGGTGCCTTGGAAACTGTTTTGGATGCATTTGTCCCACATGCATTACATTGGGAAGGTGGCTACATTTTTTTATGAGGATTAAGCTCCTCATTGAATGTCTCAATTCCCCCTTTGTTGGGCTTAAGGCACCTAGTCAGCATGCCTTTGATAAATGTGCCAAACATGGCATGGGCGCAAGACTTCTTCAAACTCGCCACTTGCTTGGTCTCCCCCTTCAAACTCGGTCTTTTCTTCAAACTCACCACATTTCTTGCCACATGGATTGATTAATGAGCTTATCTCCTAGATTAATCATGCCATGTGTCAACTTCCCATTGGTCCACATTTTGCATGTAAATAATGCCACGTCACTTGTCGACACCAAATTTTTACCTGTTGAACCAAAACTTCAGTGGCCTATAACTTTTGCATACGGTGTCCGTTTTACAAACCGCAAAAAGTGTCAGAAAGATCTCAACAAGATCTATAGTGTGCCACCACTGAAACTCTGACTTGAAACATTTTTTAGAACCCAATTTCTGATCACACCTCCCTAATGGAAGGCTTTTGGTCTCCAAAAGTCTAATATCCTTTGTAATCTTATAACTGGTCTACTGCATCCATGAAAATAGAACTCAATCATATCAAGAGGTATAAATAATTGCATTAAAATTATTCTCAATCAAACTACAAAAATGACTAATCCAAAGGCATGAGTAAGTGAATCTGTAATTGCCAAAGTGATTACAACATACCAAAACTGGCTGCCCAAATGTCACATCCTGTAAAGCAATGAATTGACAAAAATTGAAACAACTCCCAATGTAACTGCAAGATAAGTTTATAATGCCAAAAACATACAATAAATGTTGTGGAAATGTTGCAATACAATGCCCTAGTGTGGGACTTATATGCTAAGCAAATGCAAACAACCAAAAGTGTATGTTGCCTAACATCTAAACATAGACAAAGGGTCTTAAAAAAATGCATCTAAACATCTATGTGCCAAAAATAGATACATTCAAAATAGCAGTCAAATAAGTGTTGTAAGGAATAAACTTAAACTACAACATGCTTTCTGCTATTATCTCCAAGTGATCAAATGAGTTAAAGTCCTCTAGACAACTCACACAACATAAATAGGAGATTTAAAAACTTAAAGTTATCAAAAAGTGAGAATTGAAAAAATTCATATGGTAAACCTATCTTGAAGTGTTCCCACCAACTCTAATCTACATCTATCAAAGCTTGTTCATTCCCTTAGGTGAATTATTGACCATTCTTTGCAAAAAGAATGTAGTGATAATCCACTTAACCAATTCGTTCTTCCTAGTGAAATTGATTTCCTTAGTGGATTCCTTATCAATTGCATATTTTTGACTTAACCTCTTAAATGGATTTTCACTTGTAGGTTTTACCTTATCTTGGGTTGTATTGTCAACTACATTATGGATTGAATTAGCTTCATTAACCTTAGTGAGAGGTTTGTAAATCATCTTAGTTCTAACATTACTTGAATATGAAGATGCATGAAGCTTAAAACATATATCAATCCTATGTCCACTCAATTTACAATGAGAACAAACATCCTTGCTAGGTAAGGGTCCCCTTTTGCCAATTCCCAATTTAACATGAGAATGGTCTTTCAAACATGCAATCTACTTAAACAAAGCTTTTTGTTTCCAACAAGTCTTAGCACTATGGTTATTCATCCCACAAAAAGTGAATGGAAATGATTGCATTATCTTCTATCCATTATATCCAAACTTCTTAAAAGTATCAATTGGATCAAAAGATTTAGTGTAAGGATCATGAGGTGGAATCTCAATACCTCTTTTACCTTTACACCTTTGAACTAGTGGTCTAGAACTTTCGCTATTGGAAGCTCATCTTCCTTTAGCCATGGAAGAAACTTCTCCATCATCCACCTGCACACTAGTATAACCCAAACCTGCATGAAGAGGTCTATGCTCAACCTGAATTGGGTTAGATATACCTTGGCTATCTCTACCAAGTCCTCCTCCATTATAACCCAATTTAAACAACAATTTAGATCTTATGCCCTTAGTGTATCTTTCAAAATCACCAAAAACAATATTACTAGAATCTAAATCTGAAATGGTAGAAGAAGATGAAGATTCTTGTGGTGAAAAACTTGCACTACACTCATTCATAGTTTTTGCATCTAAAGTTAAAGGCTTTACCTTTTCACACTCACCACATTACAAGCTAATCAAGAGCTCATCCTTGGATTCAAGCTCTGATTTTAACTTTGCCACTTGTAATTCAAGTGCAAATTTTTTGCATCTCAAGATTGCATTTTCATCTTTGATGACCTTAATGTATGACAACTTGCCCATGATTTCCTAGAAACAACTGATTCCACACTACACACTATAATATAATCAATCTGCAAACTAATAATCCAACTATTTTGGAAGTAATTGTCAGTACATAACTAGAAGCAATCATTGAATTCTAACCACTTTGATACCAACTTGATCCGTAAACTACACTAAATCAACTCAGAGTGAATTTCAAAATATGAATATTAAATTTCTCAAAACTTATCAAATTCTTGAAAAAACTCAAAAGAACTTGAAAAGTGTTTTGGCAAAAAGTATTCTCAATTTTTGAGTTGGATCGAAATTGTCAAAAGACTTTAAACTTCCATTCACTAATTAAACTAATTTTTTTTACATCAAATATCATAAATTGTCAAAATTTAATCTTTACATGATTTCATAATTAAAAAATTAGAAAACCAAATTAAAACATGCAAGAAAATGATAAATTACCATCTGACATTGATAATGGAGTTCGGCATATTTTGCCTACATCTTCGGGTCCTCCAAAGGAGTGGACCATTTCCATTAAGGGCATTTCAAAAACCTAGAAATAATAAACAACTTTCTTGCAAGTTGATCTCTCAATGAAAAAATTCACCTTCACCGTGACTAATAATCAAGCCTGGCACCTTCAAATTTTATGAGTCTTCACACCTGCAAAGTTGCTTCAAAATTCCTAAAAATCTCCTCTATGGGCTTAATAATACTATTCCAATATGTAAATTAGATAAAAATAGTATTAAGACTAAGTATTATGGCTAGAAAATGGATAAAAATCCATTACATAAGCTTTCCCAAAGCTTTTACAAAGTCTCGGCCTCTTAAAATAAAAAATACAGTCTAAAACTTGATTAAAATAAATACAAATTCATGATTTTATAATTAGTTGTGAGCCTATGGCATAGTGGCTAAGTCTCCTATCTTTTTGCCACAAGGTTAAGGGTTCAAAACTAGCCACTCACCTTTCTAGGCACTTTGACTGAGTTTGAACTTGTCTTCCCTCCATTTTAGGCACCTTGGAAACCATTTTGGATGCATTTGTCCTGCATGTGCTGCATTGGGAAGGTGGTTGCATTTTTTTAGGAGGCTTAAGTGCCTCATTAAATGTCTTAATGCCCCCTTTGGTGGGCTTAAGGCACCTGGTCAACATGCCTTTGATAAATGCACCAAACATGGCATGGGCGCAAGACTTCTTCAAACTCGTCACTTGCTTGGTCTCCCCCTTCGAACTCGATCTTTTCTTCAAACTCACCACATTTCTTGCCACATGACTAAATCAATGAGATTATCTTTGAGATTAATCATGCCACGTGTCAACCTCCCATTGGTCCACTTGTTGCATGTAAATAATTCCACATCACTTGTCGACACCAAATTTTTACCTGTCGAACCAAAACTTTAGTTGCCTATAACTTTTGCATACGGTGTCCATTTTATAAACCATGAAAAGTGTCAAAAAGCTCTTAATGAGATCTAGTGTGCCACCACTAAAAATCTAACTTGAAACCTTTTTTAGAACCCAATTTCTGATCACAGGCATAAAATGTTTTTGGTTATTAAACCATCCATCTTGAGATTAAGATGTGTGGTTAAGGATTAATTAAATTTTTAGAATTATGTTTGTAATTATTCTCATCATGGCATTAGAAGAAGGGGAAACTAAGAGGCATGGAGGGCATCATAGAAGGCATTGATGAGGCATGGAGGGCATGAATCCTAATATTTGTGACATTTATGGCCTAGGGATGTCTTCCCAAGAAATGAGGTCACCTAATGATGTAAATATTCAATATTCATTTCCAAAAATAATTATTCAACAAGTTTCCATGGCATTATTGATTATGCCTTAATTTGGATTAATTATCTCTTAAGCATGATTAAGCACTTTATGCATAAATTTCTCAAATTGATCATAATGCCTTGTTATTTGTCCAAAATTTGACTAGATTGGAATTGGAAGCCACTATAAGATGCATTGGATATGTTATTCAATTTAGGATGTTACCACCAGCAAATAACAAAGGCATGTGTCTTTTGTAAGAGTTTTGATAGGAAATAGCAATCTAGAGCACCTAGGTGTAAAATTGGCATTTTGACTTAGAATGATCTGATCAAAGTTATCTATTCCATAAATTTCATTGCACCATTTAAGGATACCCTACCCAAAATTGGCACTTGAATATGTCAATTTCACATCATTTAGCATGTTTTAGTGTTTTTAGGTCAAATTATGCATTTTGAGTGGACATTGGTCAAAATCTTGGTTAGAAGTTATCAGTGGCTAGATTTAGGTGTCTACAATACTAAATCACTCAACATTGACACATCATAAAACACTTCACATGATTTGTAAGAAGAAGCTTTCCAACTGTAAATAGGTGAGAGAATGAGACAAAATTGCTAAGGAAACCATAGTCATCACTAAGAAATATATATCATTCAAGTATACACAATATGAATAGTCATGAAATAGGTAAAAAATAGTAGCCTTTATTATTCTATGGTATACAAATGAGTAGGGCTTCACCATACTCAGTTGGAGCATAGTTTATAAGGCCAAAATGGATAGTTCTTATAGAACTTGAGAGAGAAGTGAGAAAAAAAAGTCCAAGGTCACAAAGACACTTGTCATGCTGAGAAAAGGAGATAAATATACATGAGAAGAGAGTTTGAAACTGATCATGCAAAATTAGAAAACACAAGTGTCACCCCAAGTCATGAAACTCTTGAAATGTGGCATAAAATTCCTTTTGCTAGCTCATAAAACTACCTTCATTATTCACCTCTATTTTAACATCCAAAAACTAAATAATTATAGGTCTCATAATTTTAGTGAGAGGGAATGGTTTTATACATACTTCTCCATGCATTATTTGTAGTCCTAGTCATCTAGAATCTTCTAAAAGTGAGTCATCACTACCTGTAGTCAAATAAATTATTCTTTCACACACATTGCACACTTGGCTTCAATTTTGGCTTTAGTTTCCCATTAAAATATGTAAAATGTGGTGAAATACATGTTTCAAGACCATATATTTCCTTATAAGCAGCAGGGAAACCTTCAAACTAACCCACTTGAATTTTTCACCCTTCTCACTATCATGTTCACTACGCCAATCTTGAATAGCTAAGATGAACTAGCTAGTAAGAACACTTAGGAGTCTTTTTTAAGGAATTAAATGGAAATCTGGATTTATATTAAGTATAAATATTCATTTAAAAATTTATTTCATCTCTTAAAACCTCTTAGAACCTATACAATGCACAAAATAGTTAAGAAAATTAGTTTTATACCATGTCCATATAGATTATGTACAAATAATTCTCATTTTATTGAGCCTAAATTATTCCTCTACAACATCCAATCCTTTTTATGGGAAAAATATTGCATTTTGGTGCATTATCTCTTTCATTTCCTCAAACTGGTCACTAGTAAGGGTTTTTGTGAGTCTAAGCCTATTTTACCCTCTTAATATTTGTCCATAAAGATGAGACATTGAATTTTTTTAAAAAAATTGACAAGAATGGTCTTCATGACCCTCTTTGACTTTTCTAATCTTTTGAGATCCCCATGTAGAACATTCAAGTAGATATGAGCTTCTAAATTTGCTTTATCGAGTTCTTTTCTCCATTTCATGTAGGCCTGAGTTGTTTTTAAGAGAAAATTAGTATTTTCATGGCTTCCCATACATAATATTAGATAAAAAAACATCTAAATTCACCACATAAAAATGTTTCAATAGGGTATAAATCTCACCTACATTTATAAATGAAAATGACCTTTCATTTGGGCATTAGGTTAAACATGCCTAAGATGCTTGACTATAACCCTTGTAGGTTTGGAAAACTCTACTAAGTTTCATCCCTTTGTGTAAGGTATATCATGTTTACTTGGATGTCATTAATCTTTCCAAGTAACCCTAAAACCCTCAAATCACTCCTTCTCATCTCTTCTTCTCATTTACCAACTAGGCCTAGTTGGAGCTTATCTGGTTTAGTTATGTGCAAGAGAGTTTTGACCATTTCAAGAAGATAAAACTTGTATTCATGTTTCATATAACCCATTAACCTTATATAAACCTTATAATATTTTCCTTGATATCCCCATGTTATCCCATCAATTTTATTACCCATTTAGCTTCATTTGTTTGACTTCTCAAAGTTTTGATTTTCATGACTGGCTAACCTCTAAGATAAAACAATGAGGTATATCCCTCATTTTCAAGGAAAAATTAAGGTTTTATAAGTTTTATTAGGTCTTAAGGACCATTTTAACCAAATTTATAAGTTACATTCATCCATTTAGGCAATTAGCCATCTCAATCTCTCCAAAAAACCTCTAAAACAAGACTATTTTTTGCATTCTCTCACTTTTACCTAAGAGTGACTTCTCAAAGTTAAAACCAATGCGGTTAGGTTCCATGAAAATTTTATCATTATTAATTTCATGATAAATAAGTTTTAAATTTACTAAACCATACCTTTCTCCACTTCTAGCTCTTCCCTCAAACTACAAGCAACATGGAACTCTCCAAGTGTGACTGTACAGATTGTCTCACTATAAAGTTTGAGCCTAAAGTGCCAATTCAACATTTGATGTTGTCTTAGAGTGTGTGAACACTCTAAAACATTTAATGAGACATTTATAAACTATTATCAATCCTCCTTGAAACCTTATTATCACTTACATCCTTCAACCTTCATCAAGACTAAGCACTCAACTATAGGTGCTCATATGACCTTAAGAAGTCTATGTGTAAGCTTATTTTAAATTATCAAGAGATTATAGAGAATAATTTGATAATTATTTATTAATTATAATATTACCCATCAATTCAAACCCAGATTTACTCTTTCCCACTCCTTAACTAGTCAAGACTGTATACACCTTTCCTAACTATGTTTTTTATATTGGAGGGGGCACGCGTAGGTAGATTTTTATGATTTAGACCTTGTTTAATTAACTAATTTCCTCCTTGAAGTTTTACACATAATATATACACACACACACACACACACACACACACACACACACACACACACACACACACTAATTCATTATATTCTTGGATTGAGGTCCATCATCAAGGTTATCTATATCAATCCTCATGATAACCCTATAACTAGCTTGTAGGTTACATTTGTGATGAAAAGGGAACCTATAGGTAGAGTTGTGAGGTCATATCTAGTATATCATCCTCTTTAAGTTATTATTAGATAATAAATTATATTTATAACTACCTATTACCTTAAAAACACTATGTCAAGGTCTATTTTTAAAACCCTAGGGTGAAGATTTAATTTGAGCTCAAAACCTATAGGTTTCACTAATGAACTTTAGTGAACAAATGTCATGTTAGAGCCTCTTCAAAACTAGTTTACTTAAGTCATCCTCCATCCATATATTAAATTTTTTTTATCGTATGTGGGGAATATAAGGAATTCTAATTTATATGCACCAAAATTCTTGCTAACCCTATTGTGTGATATCAACCAAATGGTAAAGCACTTTGTTTCATCTTTTAGGGATTTCATCCTAAACACACAATCCTTGTCTTTGAAAGGTTCTCCATTGCTTACCTACCAGATTATCATTTGAAAAATGTCTGCCATGATATTTTTAGTTTATTAACAACTTAAGGAGGATTAAACCACTTTCTTTATCCCTTCCATATAAGTATTAGGTCTTTATGGTACCACCTGTAGGTGACTATTTTCAAGGTACAAGTAGTAACTATGATAATGGATAATATGCATTGTGTTTGGTATTTAATGAGTTTTATAATAATATCAAACATTATAAAATATAATCTTATCATATTCAATAACCTAGCTCAACTTAAAACTCTTTCTCAACATGATGAGTCTTATGAGGGCACCTGTAGGTGCAAGTTGAGTTGTATATAGGTAGTATGTGTGAAATAGTATGAGAAGTGATATCATGAATTTGAAATTATGACAAACTCCATGATATTTCAAAGGGATAAAAAAATATATTATGATATAAAAAACTGTATGAAAGTTTCCAAATCACATTTCAACATTTGAAAACCTTTCAAGTAACTGTAGATACACATTCCAATGGTAGACTATATGTAAATGTTTCACATGAATGTAATATTCATTATTTATTTCACCATATGGAAGATTAAATTACTACCTAATGATGATAAATTATACACAAAATCATTAAAAACTTCATCAAAACTATGTGAACATGCCATATAAGTTTCATACACATGATTTACCATGATTGCAAGTAAAAGTGAGCAAAGACTTGACTGTATGGCATTCATGATTGCACCCTCATGGAAGATTTCCTTGAATAATGAGATTGAAAGGTAAGGGGTTAATAGTAAATTTATAACATGGTAATTAACTTATTTACAACCCCTATAATAATTTTCAAAGAATGAGAATCTTGAAAATGGTGGAAACTTGCCCGTTACATTGAAATGTGTCTTCACTTGAAATTTGACATACTTATCCCATCTAAAAAAATTAAAATGATAAATAAAACATGGATATAATTATATTATGTATTAAACATCCTATGGAATCAATTCTAATATATTTATTATACATAATCATTCAACCTAAAGAAAAACTTATAGGGTGTACAAATTAGCAAGAAAAAACACACAACCAACTTGTTAGATATGGTTCATAAAGAAAAGTTGACCAATAATCAAAATATTATTATAAAAATTAATATATATTATTTTAATTTAAGCTCCTAAAGGCATTTGATTTGAAACCTCCTCAGCTAGCTGCACCAAACATAAAGTTGTTGATCACTTATGCTTGTCTAGAAGGGAAAGACAGGGGAAAAATGGTTTAAGATAAACTTTGTAAATTTAAAATAATTTAAACCATTAAATTGAGATTAAATAATATTAATATATATTCCATGACCTTATCCCATATGTCACCTTCCCCCATGAGTCGTACAAGTGCCAAACTCCTACTTTTTCTTTTGATTTATTGATCTTCAATTAGATAACCTACAAGATTTAGATGGGATTGACATTAGTGACAAGTAATATAACTTATTGGACATTTTAAAATAAATTAATACACTTGGACACCTTTAAAACCATGCCACTTGCATTTATGACCCCTTAAAGGCTATTAAATGACTCAAAATGACATATTGGCTAATTAAACCAAGAACAATGCTAATAAGGTATTATATGACATCAAATAATTTATAATAAACCCCATGACAAAATATTATACCCACTATAAACCTATAAACATCAATTTTTTAATCTATAAGGGTCCCAATTTAACTTACAATGTCGAATTTGGTCAACAAAACTCATAAGGGTAGTATGCCCTCTATACTAAAGATCAGTAGCCTTATCCTATCCATGGGATAGGGATTAATATAAAGTTTGAGACAAACAATAATACCTAACACTTGAAATAAAATATTTGACCAAGACAAGACAGCTAATCACCTCAACCACACAAAACAAATGACACACACAAAGTACATCAAACACACTAACAAGGCACACATGTGCTCAAAGAACTTAAGGAGATTAGAAAACAAGAAATTATGCACAACTATAAACTAATCATACCTCCTTTCCAAGATCAAAATTAAATTTTCTTAAATCCCCTTCTTCATGAGATGAAACATAGTGTCAATCATGTTTCTCCTTAGATTGGATGCTTTGTAGATCAAACCTGTTCCTTAGCACTTCACTTAATCTGCTCTCAAGTACATCATCCTTAAATAAGTCTCCAATGTATATATATTCCTCCTGAACTTGTACACATACCTCATACTAATACCCACTTTTCATCTCATGTTCAACTTATGTCTTCTTGGTAGGCATGGCTTCAAGAGGAGTAGTTTTTTATTCCTTAAAAGATTGAGGCCAATATGAGCTTATTCCATCCTTCAAGAGCTGAACTGTTTCTCCCAACTAGTTGAGAGGATGATAACCCATCTTTATTATTTCAAATATGTCATCCTAGGATGCATATGCTTTTTGAAAGGATGAATTTGAAAAGTTTCTTTTTTGCATACTCAATTGAGTATCAAGGCTACCTTCTCCATTTTTGATTAAAGCATATCCTCCTTGAAGAAGAGTATAACCTACTCTAATGATACAAATAATTCATCCAAATGCTGATTAGAGACTTTTTATTTCCCATCTATGATGTCTTGGATAGTGATGGAATAACCAATGATGATTTCTTCTTCTTTCGCAAAAGGAAAACAATCTTCCATACCACCCCAATCAAAAGTTTCAACATAAGAAAACACATCTTCTTCAATTTTTAGGACCTCTTGAGGTCTCTCAAGTTACATCTCAACTATCATAACATGAATTTAGTTCTCAAAGTTTGCAAGATTCTCAATCTCCTTCTCCTTCTTGGTGATGCCAATGCTAGGTATTTTATAATCCAATGACTTAGTCTAATGAAGTTACCAAGGAGCTATGTTTTATTCAAGAAAAAGTTCTAATTTTTTATCAACGAACTTCTCTTATTTAGTTTCCCACACCATATGTCCATCAAGGAAAATGGTGATAGGGTGAGGACATGATGAACTAGTTAGTGGAGGTGGACCATACAACTCAAAATCAGATTGAGAATGAATTATAAGGGATTATTTTGGGAGATCTTGAGGAAGGGGAGGTAGACATTGAGATAAAATAGCTTGGTTATATTATTTTGATTTGAAAATCATTTCATTTATATTTTATTTATATTAAACACTCTCTTGAGGAAGGTTATATGGGGTGTGTTTAGTCATAGGATCTTATTTTGGCTATAAACCTTCCATCACACCTTGACTTAGCAATTTCATCCTTGACTCTAACTCTTCAATTTTATTGGATAGTTTATCTTGGAAAATCCTCTCTTGAATTTGATAGGCATCATCATTAAGATAAGGATTACAATAGGAATGATGTGGAAGACAAGAGATCTCTTAAGGAAGTATGGGAGGGACTTGGATAGGATCAAGATCTTTCTCGATTTCAAACTCCTTATCAAGTCTTCTATCCTCTTTCTTTCCCCATGATTTCACTATCTTATTCCATCTTAGGATGTTATGATTAGGAGTCTCTTCTTGAGATGGTGATGCAATTTTAGGAATGGATGAAGTATTCAATAAACTTGGGATTTCTTTAGGCTTAGATTCTCCACCTTGTTTCAAACTTAGGATTTCATATCTATGGGTCTCTTCTTCAGGTGGGGATGTAATGAGAGAGGAAAATGAGGTATTAAATTCCACTTCCTTTGCTAATGATATGGACTGATGCATCTACTTACTTTGTAATTCAATCTACCTATCAAGATTTGCTTCAAAAATAGGGTTTGCCTTTCTAATTCTCTCTTCCAGGTAATTGGGAAAAATATAACTTTGATAAGCTTGATTAGGATCATTAGTAGGGTCATGTAGGACTAATATAAATCTTGGGGAAGTGGATATGAAGGCTGATATACCTAGTGATGCTAATCTTCACATGTTCTTAGCCTATCTTCTAAGGATGTAATCAATCCTTCTATATCCAACATCTCACTTATAAGCCTTTGCTAATTGGCTCTCTCAATAGGTACCCACTCTCTTTTAACCAAATATAAAACATCTCTCAAATTATGAATAAGATGACTAAGAACATCTTGACCATGCCCTCTTAGTGTGTCGAGCTCTATCATATACTTCTCATAACCACAAAGGGTTTTCTTGAAAGTAGAAATAGACTGATTTGAGAAGTGACTTGGTTGACTAGGAAAATCACTATATTGAGAAGGATAGTTAGGATCATATTGAATCTGGTACATATCATATTAGAGATGGTAAGGATCATGACAAGGCTGATAGGGAATGCCATAATATTTATAAACCTCATCAGCTTGTGTAAAAGAATAATCAACACCAAAATTAGTCATGAAACTTCATTGGGAAGAAAGAACACAAAGAAAAGATTACCAATAATATTCAAAAGTAAAACTTGGGCTACTTGACTAGATGACGTAACTTTGGAATTTCCATTAATGCTTTGATAAATGCCTTAAAAGGTTGATGTGTTGAAAGAAAACACTAGAAATATTTCAACTTCCTAGATTAAGAGTCCCACTAGGCATGCCAAAAATTGTTTTCACTTAGCTTTGTACCCTTTGAGGAGATGTCTTAGCTTTCCTCATGCAAGTATCATAATTGAAACACCTCTAGACCATGGGTAGCCTAAGAATTAGGTGAATCTCTAGATAGGGCTATCTCCCTTGATGTATCACTTGTAAATCATTACTACACCAAGATTCTAAGGTAAAAGGGAGAGAAATTTGAAAGTAAACTATCCTAAGGGAGGTGATATAAATTATTTGATATATACCAACCAGCTTCATGTTACACATGAGAACAAAGGACTAACCAAACATACACTTCTCTAATCTGCATCTTCTCACATCAATATTTCATTATGAGGTTGTGATGATTGTTTAGGCTAGGAAGACTAGAAAAGAGGCTTATAATGGAACTATTTGAATATACTAACTCAATAAACCTTGATAAATCATAAAAAACTTCACATGACCTGCAAGAAGAATCTTTCCAACTACAAATATGTGAGAGAGTGAGATAACAATGCTAAGCAAACCATAGTCATCCCTAAGAAAGATCCATCATTCAAGTAAATACACTATGATTAGTCATGAAAGAGGTAAAAATTAGTATCCTTTATTGATAAATGGTATGAAAATGAGTAGGGATTAGCCATACTTAGGTGGAGCATAGTTTATAAGGCCAAAATGGCTAGTTCTTATAGAACTTGAGAGAAAAGTGAGAAAATAGAAGTGTAGAGGTCACAATGGAACTTTTCATGATAAGAGATGCATGGGAATATATTTTTGAATTTATCATGCAAATTAGGAAGCACAAGTTTCACCCCAAGTCATGAAACTCTTGAAATGTGGTGTAAAATTCACTTTGTTGGCTTGAAAAATTGCCTTCATTATTGACCCCTATTTTAACATCCAAAAATTGATTTTGGATATGTATCATAATTAGAATGAGAGGTAAGGTTTTTATATATTATTCTCCATGCATTAGTTTTATGATTGGTCATTTAGAATCTTTTAGAAGTGAGCCATCACTACTTTCAGTCAAAGAAACTCCTCTCTTACACACCTTGCACACTTGGATTCAAATTTATCTTCTATTTCCAATGAAAATCCATAAAATTTGGTAAAATACATGTGTCAAGACCATCCGTGGACTTATAGGCATCAGTCACACCTTAAAAGCAACCCATTTAAAGTTTTCACGCTTCTCACTATCATTTTCACTATTCTATTCTTGACTAGTTCAGAAAAAGTAGCTGGTAGGAACACCTAGTAGGTTTTTAAAGGCATTAAATGTAAACTGGGAGTTATCTTAAGTTTCAATATTCCTTTTGAAGTATATTTCATCTCTTGAAACCTCTTAGAACTTACATAATACATAAAATAATCAATAAATATAGTTTTATACCCTATTCGTATAAATTTTGTACAACTCATTTTTATGGTAGGGAGCATGACTGAGTCCTATACAACATAAAATCCTTTTTCTAGGAAAACTATGACATTTGGTTTCATTTCCTCAAACTGGTCACTAGAAAGTGTTTTAGTGAGTTGAGGCCTATTTTACACTCTTAATCTTAATTCATTAAGATGGGATGTTTAACTTTCAAATAATTTCCACAATAATGGTATTAAATACCTTATTTAACTTTTCTAAGCTTCTTATGTTCCCATGCAAAGTATTCAAGTAGATATGAGCTTCTAATATTGCCTTATCAAGTTCTTTTTTCCATTTTTTATAGGCATGAGTTATCTTTAAGTAAAAAGTGGTATTTTCATGTCTTCCAATGCATAATATTAGCTTATATACATCTAAATTAATCCCATAAACATGTTTTAATATGGTATAAATATCACCTAAATCTAGAAATGAAAATGACCTTTCATTTGGGCATTAGGCTTAAACATGCCTTACACACTTGATTGTAAGCCTTATAGGTTTGGAATATTATTCATAGTTTAATCCCTTTGTGTAAGTTATATCATGTTTAATTGGATGTTTTTCATCTTACCAATTCACCCTATAACCCTAAAATCACTCCTCATCTCTTCATCTCTTTTACCAACTAGGCCTAGTTGGAGCTTGTGTGGTTGAGTTATGTAAAAGAGAGTTTTGACCATTTTAAGAATATTAGACTTGTATAAGTGTTTAATATCACAAATTAACCTTATATACACCTAAAAATATTTTAATTTATATCCCCATGGCCTCCTATCATGTTTTCTACCCATTTGGCTTCATTTGCTTGACTTGTCAAAGTTCTGATTTTCATGACTATCTGACCTCTAAGACAAAATGGTGTGGTATAACCCTCATTTTCAAGGAAAAAATAAGGTTTAATAAGTTTTATTATGTCATAAATACCATATTAACCAAATTTATATGTTATATTCATCCATTTAGGAGCTTAACCATCTCAATCTCTCCAAAAAACCTCTAAATAGGATAATTTTTTGCATTCTCTCACTTTCACCTAAGAATGACTTCTCAAGGTTAAAAGCAATGTGATTAGGTCCCATAAACATTTTATCCATATTATTTTCATTATAAATAAGTTTTAAATTGAATAAACCATACCTTTTTCCACTTATATCTCTTCCTTCAAGCTATAAGCAACATGGAGCTCTCCAAGTGTGATTGTACAGACTATCTCACTATAAAGTTTCTGCATGAGGTGAGAATTAAAATTTTTATGTTATCATAGAGTGTGTGAAAAATTTAAAAAATTTCATGAGACATTTTAAAACTATTATAAATCCTCCTTTAAACCTTCTTATCACTTGTATCCTTCAACCTTCATCAAGACTAAGCACTAAGTTGTAGGTGCTCATAAGACCTTAAGAAGTCTGTGTAAGATTATTTTACATTATTAGGAGATTATAGAGACTTATATAATCATGAAGGAGGATTTATTATATTTCACATCAATTCAACCCCCCATTACTCTTTCCCATTCTTTAATTGGTCATGACTATATACACCTTTCCTAACTATGTGTTTTATATTGGAGGGGGCACCTGCAGGTAGAGTTATATAATTTAGACCTTATTTTCATGCCTAATGTCTTCCTTGAAGTATCACACACCATACCATAGCTCAAATCATTAATTATATGCTTATAGTGAGGTACATCATCAAGGTTATCTATCTCAATCCTCATGACAACCCTATAAACAGTTTGTAGGTTACATTTGTGATGAAAAGGGAACCTATAGGTAGAGCTGTGAGGTCATATCTAGTATATCATCCTCTTTAAATGATAATTATATTAATAATTACATATTAAATCAAAAAACATGATGTAAAAGTCTAGTTTTACAACCTTGGGGTAAAGAGTTTAATTTGATCTCAAAACTTGTAGGTTTCACTAATGAACTTTAGTGAACAAATGTCATGGTAGATACTCTTCAAAACTAGTTTCCTTAAGTCATCTTCCATCTATATCTTTAAATTTTATTATCTTATATGGATACTATAAGTCATGATAATTTATATGCACTGAAAGTCCTATTAACCATACTTTATGATATCAACCAAATGGCAAAGCACATTATTTTCATCTTTTAGGGATTTGATCCTTAAACACATAATCCTTGTCTTTGAAAGGTTATCCATTGTTTGCATACCAAATTAGAATTTTAAAAAGGTTTTAAATGATATTTTAAATGTACTAATACCTTAAGGAGTATTACACCACTTGTTTTTTCCCTTCCATACAAGTATTATCTCTATATGGTACTACTTATAGGTGGCCATTTTTAAGGTATAGATAGTAAGTATGCGAATAGATAGTATGCATTATGTTTATCCTTTAATGAGTTTAAGACCAATACAAAACATTAAAAAATATAATATTTTCATATTCAATAACCTAGCTCAGCTTAAAACTCTTTTTCAACATGATGAGTCCTATGAGGGCACCTACAAGTGCATGTTGAGTTGTATATAGGCAGTATGTGTGAAATGTATGAACAGTGATATCATGAATTTGACCTTATGATAAAATACATGCTATTTAAAATGGATAAAACAATATATGATGATATAAAAAACCTGAGGAAAGTTTCCAAACCATTTTTCAATGTTTGAAAAACTTTTAAGTACCGGTATGTACACATTCTAATGGTAGACTATATGGAAATGTTGCACATGACTGTAAAAATACTTTATTTCACCATATGGAATATTAAATTAATAAATAATTATTATAAATGATAAAAAATGACTTAAAACCTTCATCACACCTTTATGAACATGGCATATAGGTATCATTCATGTGCTTCACGATGATTGTAAATAAAAGTGAGCAAAGAGTTGATTGTATGGTGTTCATGACTACACCCTCATCAAGAATTTCCTTTAATAATGAGATTAAAAGGTGAGGGATTAATATGAAAATTTAAAAATGTTATTTAACTTATTTCTAGCCTTTGAAATCATTTCTAATGCATGAGAATCTTGAAAATGGTGGAAACCTACCTGTTACATAGAAAAGTGTCTTCATTTGTAATCTAAGATACTTAGCCCATAAAAACACTTTGAAATGATAAAATAAACATGGATACCATTATATTAGTGATTAAAATTCTTTCAAATCAATCCAAATAGCTAGATTGTATAGAATCATCCTAACCAAAGCAAAACCTATAGGGTGTATAGATTAGCAAGTAAAAAACATATCAAGTTGTTTGAGATGGTTCATAAAGCACAATTGACCAATATTCAAAATATTATTATAAAAATTAATCTCTAAGTTTAATTTCACCCCATAAAGGCATTTGGTCTGAAACCTCCTTAACTAGTTGTACCAAGCATAAACTTGTTGATCACTTATGCATGTCTAGAAGGCCAAGAAAGGAGTAGAATAATTTTAGCTCAAATTTGAAAATTTAAAAGTATTTCAACCTTGTAATTTATATTGAGTAAGATAAAGATATGTTCCATGACCTTATCGCATGTGTCACCTTCCCCTATGGGCCATACAAGTGCCAAACTCCTTTTTCCTTTGATTTATTGATCTTTAGTTAGATAATTTGTAATATTTAGATATGACCAACATTATTGATATGAAATAAAAATTTTCATATGTTTGAAAGGAAATTAGGACACTTGGACACCTTGAAAACAATGCCACTTACATTTATGAACCCTAAATGGCTATTAAATGACTCAAAATAACATATTGACTAATTAAACTAAGACCAAGGATAGTAATGCATTGTATAACATCAATTAATGTATAATACAGCCCATGACAAAATATTATACCCCTTATAATCCTCTTAAGATCATGTTTTTATCTATAGGGGTCCTAATTTGACTTGTACGATCAAATTTGGTCAAAAATCTCCATGTATTCCCAATCCAATCATAGAAAATAAGGAAAACATTGTAGTGGATGAGAATGTTTCTTATATTAAGCCTAAGAAGAATAGGAAGAAACATAATCATCATATGACCAAGGAGGAAAATGAATATGAGTATTTGTGGGCAACTCCTAGTTTCACATTGTTTTAGGATATTGTGAAATAGGGTGTCTCTACCTATGATTCTTAGGAGACATATTTATTATGGAGAATAATTTTTGTGTGCTCAAGATCATAATTCCAATCTATACATATAATTGTGTTGATATTATATGGTCATTATTTAAGGTGGAGTAACAAGTTCATGAGTTTGCTCCAGAGGTTTGTGAAGGAGCTATAGTATAGGGTTAGAATGGGTATTTCTAGGTGGCTTAATGATATTTATATAATATCAAGAATATTTTGGTCCTTATAAAGGTCTATTCACTTCTATTTGATGTTCTCTAGGTGTTCTAGTGGCATGAAGGTATGTTGAATTCAAATTGGAATTTTTTGTTTGCTCTCGAGTTTCCCAGTTTATGCTTAAGAGTATGTAGGTCCTAAAATGGTTTATAGGAGGTCAAGGTTCCCAATGGTTTATAATCTCAAATATTGGTCTATATGTGTGTGATGGCTATCTCTAGGTGTGAAATAATTTTAAATAGTGTGTGCTGACTAGAAAGGGATTTGTTGACTATGTTTGTTTTAAGATTCTAGGGTTTTGGGCTATGATAGAAAAGTGGTTTGCCTTATGAGTTGAGGTATGAGGATTATTAATATATTTAATGGGACAAATGGGTTGTAAAAGAAATATTAATATAGATCTTAAGGTTTTTAGATTTCAAGTTATTCAAGTTTTTATCAATATGGATGCCTAATTGGCAAGCTAGTTTGTGAAGGAAGTATGTTGTAGATGTCAAGCTAGGTGATGAAAATTAGTGTGATTGAGGGGGAATATGAGATTGATATAGATATTAATTTTAAGGTCTTTAAAATATGTTTATTTAAAGTTTTTTTCTCTACAAGTTCTAGGTAGGGCTACAAGGAGTCTAGATAGACGTAGTCTTAAAGATGTGCTTTTTGTTCAGTTTATCCAAAAGAGCAAGACATGAGTGTTCCAAGGTGATTTATTAGGTTGTTTTATAGCATGATAAAGAGGTAAAATTACTCATAAATATTATTTGGATTCAATTTTAGATGTTTCTTGGTATGTTCCATCAAATTTTAGTTCTTTTTGGTATTCTTTCTTCATTTGTTGCAATACTTAGTTGAAAAGAGTGTTGGCATGGAGAAAGAGGAAGGTGTTAAGAAAATAAGAGGTAAAATCATGGTAAAAGGGAATTTATAGAATATTTATAAGGTGTCCCTCTCTTATTGGTATTATTTTCAAGTCCTCAAGATCAGTTGGTGCCCACTTTGTCATTCTGTCAAAGGGGGAGAAAGTTCCTATTACGAGAGTGTTTGAAGAGAGAGAAGGTGAGCTAAATGATGTTTGTTGACATCAATGAAAAAGAGGGAGATTTTTGGATAGTTTTTAATAATTTCATGGTGATGTCATGGAGGTTTACAGTTGAGTGGATGAAGTGCCTTATAGTCTAAGTGTGTAATGTGCTTGTCCTAGTATGCTTGAAGGAGGCTTGGATGATATTTAGTTTTGTCATGGTTAGTGATGTTCAAGGATGAGTGTGTTGATTTGAGAATGTGAAATGGGTAATATAACATGTTTTATATGTTTTTGAAATATTTTTTTCATAAGTGGAATTCACTCAATTCATCATTATTCTCATCTAGACATTTTGGGCCTAAGGCAGATAATCTGAGTAGGCAGTTTGATGATGCAATAATTATCATGTGTGGATGATTTAGGGGGAGTTGGCCATATGGTTATGATAAAATTAATCCATAATTATTATACATAAAGTATTAATTCATTCAATGAAGCATATTCAAAGATATGTGGGTGTAAAGTTAGGCTCTCAGCCATTTTTGATAGTGTTTTCTATGTTCAAATAGAGCTGAATAAGCATGTTGATGATGTTAGCATTCACACGTATAGAAGTTTTAAGAGGATATGGTCACATGGGTTTGTTAAATATTATTCTTAGTTATTATGTACTAAATCTCATGTCATGTGATTAAGTGAAAAAATATATATGCAAGTGATAAGTTGGGATCCTAAGTACTTTGACATAGTTTTCCAATACTTGGCCAAATTTACATGAGGCAAGATAGAGTTGAGGAGGCATTTTGGTGATGGAATATATCATATTGTGAGTATTTTAGGATAATTTGATCATATGGGTGTGTTAAATTTTTTTCTATTTGATTTTTTCTAACTTTTAGGTTAAGCGCCAAAGCATAACAAAAGATATGCATGTTTAAAGTTGGCCCATGAGACAAGTTTTTGACATAGTTGGCTCTGTGGCCAAAAAAAATTGAGAAAGAATTTTAGTGTCATTATATCTCAAATGTGTGAGGGTTTCAAGATTATATTAGAACATGGTTGGATTATACTATATAATTAGATCATATGGTCCAAATTTTAGAACATGTGCTTGAGAGAAGCAAAAGATATGGAGGTGAAAAGTTGGCCTTCTAGGTAGATTACAATGGTTCCTATACTTAGTATATTTTACACAATGTTAAAGATCATGACCAAATGGAGATCTACTAGTGTGTGTAAGTTAATACATATAGATCTATGGTGCACAATAATTCAAAGAGGTTAAATTTTTCAATGGTTAACAAAGATAAATATCAAACTTCTTCTAAGATCCAATGGTTCAAGAATGTTCATATAGATCAAGATCAACGGTGCATGTTGAGCGAGATGGTAAGGAGTGCACATTGTTTAAATATAAGAAGAGATAAATATCAATATTATTCCAAGTATCAATTATGAGTATGTGATTATATAGATAGAGATCAATGGTGCACAATAAAGTGATAGTTGTCTAGAATTATTAAAGTTAGGATAATCTTGAAGAGATCGATGGAGCATATGAGGTCAAAGTTGTCATATTGTACAAGATGAGGTCAACTAGAATAATTTTAATGGTTAGGAATTGGTTCACTATAAATTAAATTTTAAAAGAGATAAATGGTTTAAATTTAATCTAAATTAGTGAGGACACAAGACTTGAACATGGTGTTCAGAGTTTAACTTTGACCATTTGGATTTAAATATTTGAATTTTAACAAAAGAATGACAAGTGTATGGTTATTGAGCCATAAATTTTAATCCAAGAAAATTTTGACAATGCAATAAAATTAAAATTTATATAGGATTAAAATATGCAATTGTAAATATAATTTTTAAGGTTTGAATGTTTGTATAGACAAAGATATTGAGCTTGAAAGTTGACTGTGTGTTGGATTGTGTTGTGAAAGTAACCTAGAAGGGTAATTCAGATCATTCTAATGTTGTTTCAATGTTTAATGATGAATTAACTATTTTATCATGTTTTATACTCCATAATTATTCCCTGTGTGAACTATGAAGGTTTTACCAATCATATTGAGTATGAACAAAGGTTTAAAAAGTGACTATGTATTCATTCATAGAGACTGTGTGCACAAAATGTTGTTTGAGCAAATTGTGCTTAAGTAGAAGGTTACTATGATGGTTTTTGGCACTTAAGGAGTACTTATATATCATATAGAATGGGTACATATACTTTAAAAATGGTCTTATGTTTTTAGTTTGCTCAAATAGTGTCAATGAGCTAAATGGGTTTCCATAGGACCTAAAGTGACTTAGGCCTATTAAAAAGTGGATTGTGATTAAGTATGACCCATGTAAGATGCCTTAAGGGTTAATTCATGACTAATATGTTGATAATTCATGAATTCTCTATAATTGGTGAAACCAAATGTGTTGGCTTTTAGACTTATATTTAAGACTTGAGAAGACTTGTGTAAGGTGTATGTGAGAGCATTGAAGTGAAGGAGAGGTAGAGTTCCCAGTTGATGAATTAATGAGCATAGTAGATTTATGACTATGTGTATGACCTATAGGTCATATTTTGATGTCAAAAAAAAAGAATCTTATAGTTTGACAATATGCCAATAGGTTTGAGTGTGTATATGAGGATAGTTTGAGTGAAGAATGAGAGAGATTGTGGCATGCTTATATGAGAGGCTTGCATGAGATTAAGAGAGAGTTTATGTAGGGGTTAGATAAACAAATATCCATCATCAGGTGTTAAAGGAATTATTACTATGGTGTATGTGTTCAAAGGAGGGTCTAAAGTATTTGATATTCCTTAGGGGTAGTTTCTCCTTGTGAATCAAAAGTTTCATTAAAGGCCTTTTGTTAAGAGTACATGATCAAGGTTTGCTGGTCTAAAGGAGTTGACCAGTCTCTTATTTTTAATTTATCATAGGAAAAGTAGTCTATGTGTTATAAACTTGAGAGTGGGTTTTATTCCCTATGAGGGTTTCCCATAGGAACTATTTGTTGTATGTTTGATCTTGTGTATGCATTGAATGAATGAGCTTTTTTTTTTTGTTAATGTTTCTTGATCAAGTTGATATATGTTGATTGTATAATAGTTTGAAAGGATTGAAATTTTAATTCAAATGTCTTGTCTCACTAATTCACCCCCAATGATTGTACCTCTAATAATTTTCTATGGTTATTACATAATATGATAGGGTTTATCATTAATGAGGGCACTGGGATTAGATTTCTGAGGTGGAGGAATTTGAATAGGATTATTGGAAGTAGAAGGTACATGAAATTTAAAGGTAATCTTGGCATGTCAGGTTGTGACTATACAACCTCAATTTTGTGGAGGGTTACTATAATTAATTTGAAGGTGGAAAGAACCCGATATGGTAACTTAAGGTCTTTGATTAGCATTGGGGATATTATGAACCAAAGTGGGGTTACTATAAAATGGATGAGGAGGTCAAAAAATGGACACAATAGGTATATGGGTACTTTGGTATGTGGTTTTATCTTAATGGTATATACATGTCCACTTTTAATCTAACCTACAACATTGTAGTAATAAGGGATTGTATTGTAGTTGACATGGGTATCATGACCCTAATTCTGGTTTTATTATTCCAAATTTGGTTATTGTTACTAATTATTTGGCATCCCATTCTGATTCTAGTTATTGGCCTAATTTTGGTTTTGGTTTTGATTGTTGGAGTTATTTTATGTAAAGGGGTTTTAATATATACCTAAATTTTGATTAGATGTTGTATCTAAATTATCCAACTCTATTACACCATTTTCAAGCAAGTCTTTAATGAGGTGCCAAAGATATACATATTTATGAATAATATGTCCTTTAACTTGATGATATTCAAAACAATAATCATCCTTGTATAAATTAGGCTTAGGTTTATATGTCGGAAAAGGTCTCGGTATTGGCTAAATTATCATGTTGGTTGAAACTACTTTTTGAAAGACCATCTCAATAGGCTTACCTAGATTACTAAAATTTATATAATGGGAGTGACCCATTCTTGGTGGTGACCTTTATAAGGTGATATGTTTATTATGAGTATTTTTTTTGGATAGGTGGTGGTTGCAGTTTTTTCACATATCTAGATGTGATCACTCCATCTCATACAACATTTTTGTTCTTGTTAAATGGTCTGGTCTTCTCCGACTCACTTATACTAGTGTTGGAACTTATGCCTAAGCTTTGTTCTAAGTTTGGTACTAAGAGTATATTTTGATATTTATCTTATTGATGAGTACTTTATAAATTTGTATTCCTTTAGTAATGATTTATTCAAAGGTGTTGACACAATTGAGTTTGAGATTATGAACCACATCAAATTTAGGATTGGCCACGAACATTACAACTAGTTTTCTATCAAGGAGATTATGTGGAATTTGTATAGCCAATTCATGCCATCATTGAAGATAATTGACCAATCTTTCTCATCTTATTTTTCTTAGCTTGGTATAAGTCAACCATAGTCAATTCATGTTATATATTATAGGATAAATGTTGCATGAATTTATCAGGAAAGTCATCAATGTTGTCAACACAATTCTTAGTTAGAGTTGGGAACCATTATAAAGTTTTCTTTGTCAAACTACAAGGAAGAATTTAAAGTAAGTATAAGTTGGTATAAGTAAATTCTTGACATGTAACATAAAACTGATTTAAATTATGTTTTAGGTCAACATTCCAGTTATCTTTATCAAACTTGGGCAGCTTAAAGTGATGTATGAGAAGTACTTGAAGGTATCTCAGGTCAAATGGATAATAACATATATCATCAAGTTTGAATTTCTTACTCTGATTACCTATTTGAAAGGCCAAAAATGCACCTTTACCCTCTTAAAAATCTTGGAAGATATGACCAAAATAGAATAGATTAGGCACATTTTATTAGGTAGTTAAAGGTGAATTATTTTGACCTTGGAGAGGAGTTAGCATAGACTATTTATACATTTGAACATGGAGAGGAGGTAACATAGACTATTGATAAATTTGAACATGATTGGCTCTACCAATAATACTCTTTCCTAGATTAGAGGTGTATTGTTGATATGGTATCTGTTGTTGGTATGATACTTGTTGAGAATGGTTTTGATTTGGAGAGAATCAAGGATTGAATGGTGGAATGTTTTGTTGAACATTTATTGGTATTTATTGGAATTGAAACAGGACCTAATATTGATTGGTAGGAAATTTTCACATAGGAGGAACCTATTGTTGACTTGAAGAAACCCCTTGCTGAATAGAAAAAAAAATTGGTTGGATAATATGAATGCATTTTAGATTAAACAAAATTGGTAGAGGATTGTTTTCCACTTTTGTAATGAAATTTTGGTTTCCATATGTTAAAGTGTTTAATTTATTAGCACTTGTTAGAGTAGATAATTAACTACCCCTTGTGGTGGTCGGGTACTAGTTATGACTCAATGAGGTGTAGTACCTGGAAATTACTATTGTGGATTAAGTGTGTTATAAATTTGGTTTTTTAAGGTACTTGGAGAAATAGAAGAAAAAATTCATAGGGAAGATGGAACAACATTTTGTTGTGTTTTAGATGAAATTTTATGTGGGTTAAAATAAGCCACCTGAGTATTATCCACCACATGTTGGGTAAAATCTACAAGGACCTATGAATAAAAACTAGTTACTAAGTTTATTTCAACTAGAAGTGTACTAAACATATCTATAACTAATGTCTTTTTAAGAAAGGGATCCAATTTTTACATTATATAGTCTGACAAATCTAAAAGTTTTTCATTGGAAGAATGATTTCTAACAATGTAGGATTTTAAACTTTGAGAATACTGAAGGAGTTAACTAAAGTATCTAAGGCTTATTTAGCTTATTTTATTTGTGAAACAATTAATTGGGTTTGGATGGGAATATTAACTAGTTAACCTTTTCCTTTGTTTGACACTATCAAGGCTTGTTTAAAAGTGGAATCTTGGTTAGTAGTTTTTTGAATCTCTTGTAATTCAAGAGGTGTTTATTTTAGTGCTCTAACCATGTATCATAAGTTTTCCATAGGAAAAGTCTAGAAGAAATTTCACACCCATTTTAAACAATCTAATAATATGTTTGACTTTGTTGTCAAATAGTTGTCTAAAATTTGATCTTGCCTCTATTCATCTTAGGCGGTATGTTTGTAAGGTATAGGATTTGGTATCTATTTAGTGTCAAATAGTACATATTGGAGGTTATGTTGGCCTTATTTAGTATTTTTGGGTACACTTGGAATATATTGTTGGTCTTATTCAGTGGTTGTTGACACAATTAGAAGAAATGAATTATGCAGTTCAAATTCAACATTGGATGACACATTAGAAAGATAAGGTTGATCATCCTCATATTCTATATACTATTCATATCCATAGGGTTATAAACCACTTCCTCATTAAATGAGGGGTTCTATATAGCCTTCCTACTTATGTACCTAGGCATCGTTAAGTCTATGATATTCATTTTGACAAGAGGTTTGGGCACCTTAAAAACATAGCTAGAATTTGGTAAAAGGCATTTGTAAATTATTCCAAGCTAAAATTTATTACTTGTGTTAAAAACACCAATCAAATGATATACTATTGATAAAAATTTAAACAAGTAAAAGAAATATTTTATAAGAGAATATGATAAATAATTTGTTGTTTAAAGGTTTTAAGTATATAATTCTCAATGTGTAAGACATTTAGAACATCCTAATTTGATGAACTTGTAATGTATAAAGTATGGGTACAAGAATAAAAAAAATTGGCCTTGACATGTTGAACCAATATCCAAACTTGGTTTAGATCCCAATCTTTTAAGAGGTCTTAACTTTCACATAAATAAAACTATAATTGGAACTCAAATTTGAAATTGGAACTAAAAGCTAAATTTAGATCAACACTTTGTTATGAACTAAATCAAATGGTATAACCACACTCATTTTGACAAGAAGTTGGTAACTTAGACATAATAACTTGTTTGTTTATAAATACAATAAAAAGGCACATTAAATGGGCATTTGATCTTGTATTTAGGTAAAGCTCTTAAATCAAATTAAATGCCAATGCAAGTTACACAACATAAATACAAAGAGTAAACCACTCAAACACAAATCATAGGCAAGACTCAAGCATAAACTAATCATCCTTAAATTGAAACTTTATAGTGGATTTCAAACTTGGTTTGAGAGTCATTTAAACTTTTTTGTTTATGTTAAATAGTTTTAAACACAAGGACATGTAGTACATGATCATAAATTAATAAATAACATAAGGTTGGATCTTATCCACTAAATTATATTGATATACCTATTTTTTGAGAGGAATTAAGTGTTAATATAATAAATAAAAGTGCTCGAAGGTAGAGTGTTTATCTCCCATATGTCTCTCAAGAATGTGTACATGGAAAGTAACTTAGAGTGTCAAATCAATACAACATTGGTGCGATAATATATGGTAAGTGGGGTATCTTAGTCTAATTTTTTATGTATTGTCTTTATAAATGGTTCACAAGTATTAAACAATACTTGGGGATAATAAAACATCTATCAAATGGATGACAAACTATTTAACATGTTATTAAAGGGTCTTGTACCTTTCATAACAACTTCATATATCCATTTATTAGTGAAGTACAATATCTAGAACATGAATGCTCTGGGGATCCATTTGATTTCTCAAGTTAACCACTTAACCACTATCCAATAAAATGTCATGCCAAATTTATATATCTAATTGGATAAGTGGGGTTGGTATGATGCTTAGAGATGAACCCCAACTCAATACACCCATAAAGGACTTGTGAAGATGGTATGAACTCCTGCTCACTAGGTGAAACAAAAAATAGATGAAGAAAGGATCATTTATTAGTCATCCAAGTTCCTAAGAATGACAAGATAGCATAAATTATGTTATTTAGATTTTCACTAAAAAGTAATTAAACTAGGAAAAATCATGTTTTTGAGTCACCTTATGAAAGGGGAGAGCATAGACATAATTTTACTAAGACAAAAAACTACTCAAGAAAGAAGCACAAAACATTGCATAAAATTTAATATTATCGAAATGAACATGATTTTAAAAGCAATAATTTTGAAATGTGAATGAGTTTTAAAACACCAAATTTTAAATGTGAATGTGTTTTAAAACACCAAATTTTGAATGTGAATGAGATCTTTTTGGGATGCTAATTGGTTTATCATAGATTAAAAAAACCTACAAGAACTCATTATAAATTTGATTTGACCAAGAGAGTAATGGAAACCACCAAAGTTAGATTGAAAAACATGGGAACAATACTCTCTGGAATGATTTCAAAGTTGTGTAGAGAAGGAAAACTATGAAATTTTAAGTCAATGTAAATTACAAAAAATAAAAATAAAATAAAAAAAATCTTACCATGAATATTTCATGATTCTATAATTATTTCATAGTTCTTGTCAATTTCATAGTTCTATCACACAATTTGACTACTTAGTTTGAAATTTTCATAACTTAGAAATAATAATTTCACAAATATGGGTCATGATTTCATAATTTTGATACGAATAATTTTGTGGTTTTATATGCTGATTTCATTTGTAAGTTGATCTATTTTAAAAAATTTGAATCTTGTAAGAAAACATATAAATAGAACAAGTTATTTCACTAATACTAGTTGTGAATTCATAGTTAATACTTTCACATTCATAATTATGTTAAAATATTGAAAAATAAGGAACCATGTGGAATGAATTCTCAATTTATCCAAACAAATTTTCTAAAGAGTGCTTTAAATTCAAAATTATATAAGGTAAATTTAAATCAGAGATAATTTCATGATTTCTTAAAATTATTTTGTATTTTACCTAAGTGATTTCTCTAACGAAGGCTCCAAATTTTATAATACATAGTAGATGTTTTAAGAATTTGGTTGTGAATGGATTTTGATAGATTATTAAAGAAAATAAATAATTATCTTTTCAAAATATTAATTATAGTAATTAGAAGAGGGGAAATGATCTAGAATAGTTTTTGGGGTGCCTCCAATCATCATGGTCTCATTGGGCATGCCATTATGTAACATAGGAATCCAAATACAATGCTAGATTCTAATGTTAGTGCATAAAATGAAAAATAAATAAAAGACAACTAACATTTTAAGCCTAAGTACATGGGTGAGTAAATGACTAACAAATAAATAATGAATAAGAATACAAAAGAATCATTTTTACTTTCCTTGAGATCCTTGTTTATTAATCAATATATAAGCATGTTTGTGCTTAGTTTGTGAATAATTGATCGTTGGAAATGCTAGTGTTTTATGGGAAACATATTCCCTTGTTCACTTGTGGTTTATCTTGGCACATGAAATTGTTATGAAGCTTCCTCTCAACAATTATGCATGGTAAGTTTGGCTTGATAAACTTGGTGAAAGTGTGTGAGGACCTTGTTATTTATAGTTTTTCAATTGACTCCAACGTATTTATGGCTAAGCTTGGGTTAGGCTTAGATGTTGAATGCATTTATGTTTTATGATAGAGGTTGAATTTATGAATCATGGCTCAACACACTTCATATTTATCTCATTTATGTTTATATTTAAAATTTTTGATTTTAAGACTAATGAAATCATCATGACATCATGCTTCTTAATATTTTTTGAAATTTTATTTTCAAAAATTAGATATACATTAATTCAACATGAATTTTTCACTTAAGTATTTTATTTTATTTTTTAGGTTAATCGATACTAATTATTCTTTTGGGAAATTCAATAATTTGGTCAAATACTCTACAAAATTAGTTTAAAACATCAATTTGCTAGATCATAATTTGACTAGGGATTAATTAGAAAGAGCTTATAATTACATACAGGGCACTATCCTAAATAGTGATGCATTGAAATGATTTAGGGAACTTACATTTAATGTTAATATGAAATTGGGTGTTTCAATGATATTTATGCTTAATTTACATTGTTTACTAGAAAAAGGTCTGATGTCTATTTAGACATGGATGTGGCCAAAAAAGTGTGTGTACAAAAAGAACTTGTCATTGTATTTTTCTTCCAAAATTTCTTCCACACTCTAAGAAGGGCTTAAATTGAGTCTCTTACACAATCCATGTATGCAATCATGATTTTAATGACTCATTATTGACCATTGATCTTGATCTAAGATCAATAGCTCATTATCATACTAAAACTCTAAATATAAGGGCGTTTGGCTATTATAGACTAGGTTTCTCATTAAAAATTACTCTACCAGATTATACAATGAGATTAAATCATTATCAACCATTATCATGCTTAATAAAGTGTATAAAAAGGGGAATAATACCCACGTGTAGAGTTAACATTGTTAAATATCACTAGTCTACAAGGTGAGCACATATCTCTTCCGACTGGGAAGCGAAGGAGTCTTTAAAGAAGGTATAAAAGTTTATATTTTGTCTTTTATTTTATTCTTGTATTTTTTAATCTTGATTAATCCTAGTGGATATTATTATGATGTTATGTTCATGCAAGTTATTTTATATTTGTATTCACTAATAATAGACTAACCCTCATTGGATTCATATTCTACATAATGACACACTTGATGGGAAATAATGAACACCAAAAACTCTTATAAGCCTTTCTTGTTACTCTAATAGATAGAATTTACCTAATTGATAATTTTATTCATTTCATTTTCTTCAAAATTTTCCAAAACCTCATCGTAGGTGAAATTGATGAATTTTCTCTACTAAACATCAATTTTGCCCTTGAAATCAATGAATTTGCCATAGAAATTAGTGATTTTAACTTTTAGCTTCTATGTTTTCTATCATTTTATAGGTCATCATAATTGGTGAAATTTACCTTCAAATTAATGCATTTAATTATTAAATAATTGAATTCGACTCTAAAATTCAAATAAATTATGTTGTATAATGGTGAAATTATTCATAATAGTAAAATTTATCCAAAAATAAGTGAAATTAATATTTATAATTGGTAAAAACGTCCATATTATATATTTTCTTATTTATGTACTGTGTTTTATGTTGGTTCCAATAATCGATGAATTCAACCTTCAAATTAGCAAATTAGATCCTCAAATTAGTAAAAATATCCCTCATAATTAATAAATTCACTTTTAGGTATCACATATTATGTATATCTTCTAATTGATGAATTCCCCTTTTGTTCTTACAAAAAAATTGTTATTATTGGTGAAAATGCCCCTGCTAATCGATGAAAATGCCACTGCTAATCAATGAAAATGGCTTTATTCTGTGTTCTACTTTGTTCTATATTTTGTGTAGGATCTTATAAAATGGGAAAATACCATTTCTAAATGGTGAATTCATTTGTGTTAAGTCCAAAATTTATTAAAATGAAAAAATCAACTTCCCTTATTAATCCAAATCCATTTTTCAAACCATTGATCACTTTTATTATAGGATCTTGACCAAAAAGTGGAGTTTAGAATTATACCAAAACATTATATTTTCACAAATTCTTCTATTTTGGGCTTAAAAAGAATAAATATTTTATATTTGGGCTTAAAATAAATGCACAATTTATTTTGGGTTCTAAAACTTGTTACTTAGTCATTTTCCTTCTTGATTTTAAGTTTTTACTTCTTGCAAGTTGTGTGTGTCTTGTGAAATTTTTTAAGTGTATGCTCTCCTGCTTTTGGGTGACCTAGAATGTAAATTAACAATTTAATTTTATCTTAAATATGTGACTATATGATCTTTATTTTCTATTTTAATGTATTCTTGTGAATTAGACTAACAATATCTTACTTTTATTTTGACTGTGTGGGTGGAGTTCATCACCTTCTTACAAGTCCTTTGGGCATGGTGACTAATATTTCATCCCTTGACATTCATACCAACCCCATTTATCCAATGGGGTATATAAATTTAGGCTACATTAAGCTATTTTGGGTTAAGCAAGAGTATGATTTACATGTAACCATGAATTAAATGCAGTTTCACTCTCTAATACATGCATTAGACCGTGTCTCTTAGATCTTTAATTTTTTTGATAAAACTTCATTGAAATCCTATGGATGAAGTGTCCAAAAAGGGATAATACCATTTTTCAAATATCATATTATGTTGATATGTCTAAATGGCGTATTTGTGCCCCTTAAGGACAATATAGTAAGACAAATTTTTATATAGTATAATCCTCTTTTTCATAGAACATTCACTGATGTAGGAGTGTGAAGTTAAAAAAACTCAAATATTGACTTAAATATAAGGGTGGGATTAAAACACAACCATAATTGCATTTAATTATTTAATGAACCCTTAAACTTTAAATCCTCTCAAAGGTGAGTATATTGAAGGATTAGTGACTATGATGCAATTTTAATCTATCATTAAAATAGGATCATATGCCTAAATGTGGTTTATTTAAATTTATGTCAAAACCATCTTTAATTCAAATCAAGTCAAAGACAAAACCCTAATTCCATAACATTTCCATACCATACCTACATAAATAGGTGTTACTATATCCAATTTTTTCATCAAAAATCACTCTCTTTTGACTTCTATGTCAAAATTTGGCCAAATGCACACCCTATTATTTATACCATGACATTACACAATCCAATTTGAGCCACGTCCTAATTTTGATCAAATTCTAATTTAAAACCAATTCTAATTTGAATCCAAAATCAATATTTTTGTCTAAACCATAATCATTATGCCATCCATTTTATTTCAAAACTAAGTCAAATTATAGGTCTAATTCCAATACCAATTCAAAACTAAGTTCCACTTATAGTCTAAGCCATGTCTAAATTCAAATATGGTGGTCCAGGTCAACCCAAATCAAATCAAATTAGACCTTTTCCAAACTTCAAACACTAGTCAACCCTTCTTCCAAATTTCAAATTGAATAAACTTTCCAAATCAAATCAGGTTTAATTGATTTCAAATGTTTAAAAAAAATGAAATTCAAACATTATCTAAGTTACATGCCAACTCGAAAGTTCACAACCTTTAAATCAAACCAACATTCTAAAGTGAACTTGTCCAAATCCTACATAAAATTTTGCAATTAAATCAAACATCCTTTCAAACCAACATTATAAACCAAAATCAAACTTGTTAAAATCATTTGATGCACCAAGATTTGTAAACCCTTTTTGATACATATTTTATTCACATACCTTTCTTATTTTGGCACTTGCATTGACAAAATTTGATTGAACTATTCCACTTTGGCATTTTCATTGATAGACCCAAATGAGCATTCAAACATCAAACCAAATAAACATTATCCTAAGTACTAATCATTAACACATTACATTTTTAAGGTGAGACATTACCCTACCTAATTTTTTGGCCATGTTTATCCCATATTAATTTTATGCTATCTAATTTTACTATTACATTATATGTGTGGTATTGTTATACTATCTAATTAAAAACTATTAAAATCAAGTCCATTTGGACCCAAATCTAGTTTGGAATTGATTGTCCATATTTGTCCACTCTTAACCCCATTCTTATTTTAATCCAGTCACATCTAGGTCATGTTTGTACTAATAAAATTAGGTTTTGATAATCTAATCCAATCAAATTCATATTAAACCATGTACCATGGAAATCAAATCTAAGTTAGGTTCATCTTGAACCATGTACCAATCTAACAAAGCCAAAACTAGTTCATATTGAATCACATATGAAACTAATTCCATACCATGCCATTCCAATCCAAATCAGGTTCATCTTCAACCACATACTAGCTAAATTCCAATATGATCAATGTCATCTTAAACCTCATTTCATTATGATCAATTTCATCTTTAACCTCTTTATAATTTGATCAAGTTCTTTCTTGAACTACTTTCTAATCTGATTACGATCATCTTTAACAACATTCCAAATGAGCATGTTTCTCTTGAAACACATTTTAATATAACTAGGTTTGTATTAAACCACATTCTAAATCTAATTCCAAGTCAGGTCATATTTTACCACAATCCAACTTCAAAGCCACATAATTGAAACAACACCAAATTAGGTCTATTTTAATGAAACCCAATTATTTTGAATCAATTACATGGCAATTCAAACCACATTTTGTTTTTCCATTAAATATCTTGCACCTATCAGTTGGGAATGATGAACTCATGTCATCCATAATTTATTTCATTTGAATCACATTTAGTATATTTTTCCATTTTTAGGGGCCTTTCTAATTTATGTTAATCTACCCTATTTTGGGCAAATTAAATCAAGACCATTTTGACCAGTTCTAGTCTATGTTAATCCACCCAATTTAGGGTAATAAATTTTAATCAAATATATTTATTCCTTATTGGAATGAATAAAATTACACCCAAGAATAATTCCATCCTCTTTGGGCCCATTTTAATTGAGACAACAAGCCATGTTTCATGCCAAACCAATTCTAATCTAGACTAAGAATTCCATCTTTGGGTTGATTCTAATTAAGACCAAGACCAACCTCTTTAGGGAAAATTTATTCCAATCCATTCTGATTGAATTTATCATTTATTGGGAAGATTAGATAAAGGTTAATCAAATTCATGACATCTCACAATCCTAAACTTATTCTATCTTGTCTAGTCATACATCAAAATGTAATAGATCGACTATTATAACTTAGACAAAACCTAACTCGCTTTGCATTTAGATTTGACATTTTATCCATTAGTCCAAAATAAAATCTAGTCTTACAACCATAATAAATCCAATAGTTCAGACCTATTATGACATTTTACCTCTAAGGGCCATTGTATATTAAAGACCTAAGTGTGTCTAAATCTAATAACTACTCAATTATGATATGTAATGATCCCATTTCTAAGCATAACCACATATGCCCAATTTCAAATCAAGGTCAAGTTAATCAATAAATCCTTGATATTTTTGTCAAATCACCCATCTTTCACCAAACCTAAAAAATTGATCATTAACTTTTATTTGACTACAAACCTCTATTTGACATCGGACCCATTTTCAATGATACCATATTTGAAGACCCCATTATTGTTGAGAAATAACCCATTATTCATCCATTGGAAAACATTCCCTATTTCTATAATTTTCTCTATCCCAAATATTTCATTTCTAAGTTGAAGGTGAACAAGGTACTTATGGGAAATACATTTCAATAGGCCCTCTTTATGGCTAATTATACATTAGAATCAGGTTCAATTTTAGAATTAGGTTCCACTTTAGAACAAATATTAAATTTATCATAAAATTTAGAATCAACATTAGTCTCAACATTGGATTCAGATACCCTTGAGTCAAAATCCATGTCAAAATCAAAATATATTAGTGGATATTACAACATTAGTGATATGATTTTACCAAATCCACTTGATTATGAATCATCCTTATAAACAACATACATTAATATATATTCCAACATTGGATACATAATCATTATAGATCCACTTGAACACATTTGTGATCCTTATATAGATTTTTATGGCATTTACTTCAACATCAACACAAGTTATCCTAGTAACCTCTACAAGGATTGTGCTACCTTTGACCATTATATTACTAATACACATGCCTCTAGCATTAGTTATCCTAGAAATTATATTGATATAACACCTTCCACAAGCTTCAATTCAAACATATAGAATCACACATTATTGAACTCTTTCCATGGCAACATCTTAGTGGAAAATTTAATGAGAGTTAAGACAGCATTCAAATAAAAGAACAATCTCATAGTAAAACCTTGTTTGAGGTGTTAGGGGATAATCAAAGTATAAACTCAACATCCTTGAGTGAAACCTTGCTTAAGATTCTAAGGAATAATCAAAATGAATGATCAACATCTATTAGTGAAACCTTATCTAAGGTGTTATTAGATAATCCAAAATTAAACAATCTAAAAGAATTTATTCTTGAAAACCTCTTTGAGGATATAATAGATGAGCTAATTAGTTCATTATTTCTTAATAAAGGCATTAATGAAGTTAAAATCATTCCTAACATAACCAAAATTAAGTTGAGTCTATAATAAAAAATAATTTGTGTGATTGAAAATCCTAATCTTGATTTGTCTTCCAACCATTATACATTCCATTATGATCCTATTATTCATGTAATATATATATATATATATATATATATATATATATATATATATATATATATATTACATTATGAAATTAGATACTTATTATCATGCTTATCCTTATTTATCCTTCATGGGATCACTCATAAACAAAGAGACTACAAAGATGCCTTGTATATAAGTTTGAAAGAAACATGATTAATGACCAATGAAGATCATGATAGTAACCATCTCTTTAAAAATGAAAATAGGATCTAGGTGAATTAGCTATTTAAAATAGCTATTGGTTAGAAAAAAAGGTTTGTATTATTAATTTTGTAATCCTCCATTTAGTTGAGATGATACAAAAATAAAAATAATTAAAAATATAAAAAAATCAAAAAGAGAAAGATAAATAATTTGTTCAATGGTGAAAACCATGCTTATAGTGCCTTGGGTAGGTAACATGATGAAAACTAGTTTTCTGACATCATGCATAAATAATTTCTTATCTACCAATACTTTGACACTTGGGGGAAGCCTTATCTACATTATTTACCATTTCATTCAAACCATCTTGTCCATTGCACTTCCATTTCATTCCAATAATTTTGGCATCCATTCCTATTCTACCCATCCCATCTTATTTTGACCATTAGTCTTCTTATCTTGACCTTGTTACAAAAGTAGAAGGTATATTGAAAACTTTTTGGGAAATATTTTGGCCTATTATCTACGTGACACTTTGATGAATGGACACATTTGATTCTCATGTGACATGGTCCTTGGATACTCCTAGTCATTTCATTCTCTGTCACCCATTATTATACCACATTATCCATTTATCACTCCATTATTATCTCCCATATGTAGGATGAACTAAATTATCTTGAGGTCCTTTTGGACTATGTAGGTAACACTCAACTTGACCATACTTATCTCACACTCTCACCATTTTACATGTAATTATCTATTATGGTGCTAGAACATGTCATCACTTTGCTAATGAGCCCTTGTTGATATAATAATCCAATCAATAAGAATCCATGCCCTTGTTTATTTCACTTTTCAAGGTAAACTATAATAGATTGATGTCCATTCGGTGTATATAGGTAGTGCTCAATTTTTTAGGTCAATTTAACCACCATGTTTTAACACTCATGATTTTATGATTAATTGAAGCCATGCTCTTGACATTTTAAAAGTAACATATGCCATGATCTTATCATTTTATGTGTAATTTAATGCATGATCTCACCATTTTATGAGCAACCTAAGACATGTTCTCACCATTTTTTGAGAAACATAAGCCATGATATGTCCATTTTACAAGTTAGAACACATTATACATCTTGCAATCCTCTTTTGAGTTGAGATGCCAAAATCTTAAAAATTACAAAATGCATTTAAAATATCCATGGGAGATATAAACCCACAAAATCTTATAAATTATAAATTGTTTAAAATTTTCATGAGAGATATAAATCCACTAAATCCAGAAATATTTTTACTATCCTAAATCTGATTGCAATCCTTAACCCAATTATTTCATGTCCTAAAACATTATTAGGATGTGTCCTTCCCAAATATTTCCTACTGGGGCATATTCATTATTGGTTCCAATCATTTAAGCCACCTTGAGATGTGTCCTTTCCTTACATGTATCTATGCTTGGGGCCACCATTCATTTATCATTTCATTGAGCCTTTGAATGTGTATTTGACTTGGTTAAACTACAAAATGGTTTTTGTTGATTTTATTTTCAAGTTTTTTTTTTTTTTTTTTTGTGTGTGTGTGTGTGTGTGTGTGTGTGTGTGTGTGTGTGTGTGTGTGTGTGTGTGTTTGCTTGTTTGTTTGATTTTATTATTATTACCTTGATTCAATCCATTATGCCAATAGGTTCAACATCATAGTGATCTTTGTCATGAATTCATACTTGATTCCATCCATTGACATACATTAGCAAAACATCTTGGTTCTTATCATTGGTTCATTTTTGTGAATTCTCTTTTGGATCAGGGGTTGGTCCTTATGCAAATTTTGGGAATGCCATCATGATGTTTTATATCATGGTGCATAATGTCAAAATGAAAATAAAAATTCAAGTACTAAAGGTCTATTTAGTAATGTTGTATAAATAAACCTCCTTGTCTAACAATATAATGTAATGAAATAACCAACATGGAAAATATATATGATACTCATGACACATTTGAGCATATAAAAAAATACATAATCATTTCCTTCATTCCATTTTCTCCTAATTTTTGGGAAAACTACATCATCGTAAGCTCCAGTTAGACTATGTTTGCAACACTTAGTTAAGTTTAATTTCCCAAGTGAGATGAAACACCCTTAATTCATTATTATTAACATCCATATTCTTCAAATCCATTCACATCATTATTTAATGATTAATATTTTTTATAATCATCTCTTTCATTACCATTGACCATTATCATGTGTTTGTTTTTTTGCTCCTTCTTCATTGTTTGAAAATTCTTTATAGCATGGCACTTATATTTCCATTATTCATCTCATCTTTAATCTCTCTAATAGGTTAAATCCCTATGATATGATTTCAAATAAATCAATTAAATAAATTAGATGAATCAATAATCAAAATCCACCCTTCTTGGGCAAATCCTTTAAACTGATCAATGATTGCATCCACTCTAATGAAGTAAATTATTTCATCAATTATCAAATCTATTTTGATGGGACACATTATTATGATCAATCAAGACCATATTTTTTATGTCTAATTCCAATATTCACTCTTTCTTCTAATTCTAAGCCTATAAAATTTTCCCTATTTGGGGAAAGTCAATGTGTGCCACTTATTTTGGGATGTATCCCTCCTAATTCCCCCCAACTTGGGGATAATTTAATTATATTATTCTTATGCATTGGAATTAAAAGTGTGCAAGCATTAGTTCATTCAGATTAATATCATTCATGGGTTAATTTCCCTCTTATTCTTTTCAATATCATTCATGGGTTAATTTCACTCTTATTCTTTCTTTTCCTCTCTTTTTTGAGAGCCCATATACATATTTCATCTTTACATGCCTTCTTGAAGGGGAATCATGGGTCACTAATTATTTATTTATCTAATTTTTAAATTTTTTCTTAATGAAATTTTCATTCTTTTAAAAGACATTACTATGCCTTTTATCTCACAACACCATTTTAAACATGGGAAAATTGTAGACACTTAATTTTAACCACATCCCTATTTCAACTATAATCAAAGAAACTTTTTACAATCACACACAAATTTTATTGAAAATGTACCTTTGATCCAATTTGCCCACATAACTACCATTTTAATCAAAAATCATAGTGATACATTGTTGATTAGGCCAATGGATCATATCATAACATTAATCTTATCTAGCACATCTTGAATCAAATTGACCCTTTGCATGTGTTATTATAGGATAATTAAATGAATATTTGATATAAAAATTAACATTTCAAGTGCACAATTATTATAATTTTTAAATAATCACCTTGATTAATTAGCCTATGTCTTCTTATAATATGAAATTCCATGGATTTGGAATTATTTATTTTCCATAAATTAAAATTCCTTTATTACCTAACATTGGTGATGTCCTAGAGTCAAATCAATGCAATGGAGTGGAGTGTGGTCAAGGTGGATTACGAAAAGGCTACTTAAACACTCTCTTAGACATCTTACATGTTCTCTTACACACTTGTATCTTACATGGCCTATGACACACTCCAAAAGGACCAATCATTGCACTTTTATTCCAAAATTCCTTGTATACTCCAAAAAGGTCTTAATTAAAGTCTCTTAAACACTCCATGTGTGCAATCATGAGTTTTAGGACTCATTATATACTATTGATATTGATCTTAGATCAATGGCTCACAATGATTCCAAAATTATATAAAACAAGGATCTTTGGCCATTATAGACACATTTATTCATGCAAACTTACTCTATTGAATTATGAAAGGAACTTAAACCATTCTCAACCATTCTAATTCCAAATCATGTGATGATAATGGGAAATGACTTTCCCACATGTGGAGTCAAAATTTTTAAATATCACTATTTTACAATCCAAGAACATACCTCTTTAGACTATTCAAAAAAGGAGTCTTCAAAGAAGGTATAAATAGTTATATTTTATCTTCTATTTAATTCTTATCTTACTTAGTCTTATTGAAACCTAATGGATATCCTTAGGGTGTTATGGTCATGAAATTTGTTTGTATTTGTATTTTCTAATAAGAAACTAACCATAATTGGATTCTTATTATAAAAATGTTTGGAAAAGATTTCCTTATTTCATGATAGCATAAACCATAATATCGATTCTACTCAATCACATGCATAATGGTATTTTATTCTTAGGTCAATGCCATCAATTTACCATCTAAAAATTTAAATATTAACCATGTTGATTAATGACATAAAAAGTATTACGAAGTACAAAAATAAGGGTATAAAAATGTAGTAGTATCTGCTAGTTATCTATAAGATACTAAAAGAAAACATGACATCAAATTAGTAACTATTCCCAATGTGTCATATAAATATGTATTGAAATTAGTAGCATGGAAAATATACTTTACCAATAGGAAAGATGTTGTGAACCCTAATATCACAATGGTTTCATTTCACATGATATCAACAAAGAATAAATTTATCCTCTACCAAGGCCTATTGGATAACTTCAATGCGTTGACATTTAATAAAATCAACAGAGGTAAGTACTATTTCTGATATGGATCTTTTTAAATCTAGTTATTAATGTTATACATAGATACTCTCCTAGGAAAAGATAAAAAACTATAATGAGACAAATGCATAATTATAGGATCATGAATAAAAAATAATTTAGATACAATTATCACAAAACTCCAAGTTCCTTTTTTGCTTAGCTAGGTGGCTACGTTAAAAAAAACCTTAGTGTGTGGTAAAGAATTTTCATTGGAAATATTACCAAATATAACACATAGTTTTACTTTGCAACTACCATTGACTTCCCCTACATATTACCATATCTTCCATGCTAAAAAATAATTCCACCCCTTGGTTATAAATTATTATATATAGAAATAAAACAACTCATCACAATCATCCACTCATTCCCAAAATCATTAGGGAAATCTACTACACAAGATATTTAATCTAACATAGAGAAATTATTGACTAAAATGCATGAAACCACATACAACAAAAAACTAACATAAGATGAAGTTTAATAATAAAAGCAAATTTGTAAAACAAGAAGTAACACTTGAGGATGGAAGTAAAAGTCAGGGCAAACATGTACAAATTGAAACACATCAAATTATAGGGAAGAAATCATATAATAAGGAAAAAATTATTAGACCCAAAGGTAATGGATTTATCCACTCCAAAAACAACAAACACATCCTATACTACAAACAAAGGATATGCCATACAAGAATAATAAAAAACATAAAAGCAAAAGCCAAAAATCCCATGTAACAAAATCAAACTAGCTTCAAGAACAATTACCTATCAAATATAGAGACAAATGTGATATAATAAGAATGGCTAGAGATGGAAGAATAAATATGTATAAATGTAAAGGGTTAAGAATAATAATAAACCTCATAAAAAGCCTTGACAATCATCCTGGCTAAGGCACAACAACAAGCCACAAAATTAGTTATAAAGGTAAAACATTTTGAATAAATAAATATACAAATGAGAATAAGAAGAAAAAATAAAATTAAAGGAAAATATAAAAAATAAATTTACAAAATCAAAAACTAAAAAAGAAGTAAAAATCAAAGAGGAAGAAGAGGCCATGACAAAATAAATGGCAAATGGTAATAAAAAAGCTCAAAAAGATGCCTTTGCCAGATATAAAGTATTTGAGGCATTATTAGCATAATAAAAAATAAAATTGAGGGATAACAAGGAGAAGCAAGAGAAGGAGAAAAATGAGAAGATAAAAATGAGAAATAGGAGAGAGAAGATAAGGAGAAAAGGGAGAAAGAAGAGATGGAGAAGGAGGATAAAGAGGAGATGGATAAAAAGAATAAGGTAGATGAAGATAAAAATAAAAAGTTTGTAGTAGAAGCAGCCCAAAAATCTAAGGAAGAGAAAAAAAATAAGGTGGTTGAGGAAGACATCAAAGAAGTAGAAAAATCATAATGGAAAGTCATGGAAAAAGCCACTAAAAATAAATTTATTCAAACTCCACCACCATCACTGATTCATAATAGATTGATTTTCACTATAACTTTCATATCCAATCAAAAAATTATCACCACTTATACTACTTCATTCACTCCATCTACATAAGTCTTCCACCTCAATATTCCCTTGCACACATCAAAGCCATTTTGACCCAACACCATAAAATCAACACCATCCTTCTTGCTCCCATGGAAATTGAAGAAAATCCATAGGGAACAAATATAAAGTGACACACATTAGCCAATTGTATGAATTAGAACATGGGAACTATATAACCATAAATTTCAGATTATGATTGGATGTAGAGATGTAAGGTGTTATAAGAAACACTATATAATGTCATCTAAAATATGAAAAAGGTTATGCCATAGTTTAGAGCATGTGAAAATATGCCTATCACATAGTGGTTCATAGAGACATTACAAAATTTGATCAAGCATCAATCTATCTCAGTGATAGAGAGACATAACTTCTGGTAAACTACCATAAAAGAGTTCAAACATGTATAAAATGCAAATCCTTTGCATGATAAAATCTAACAGTATAACACAATGAAAATGCATATTACTTCTCTACCTAAAGTAATATCAGATGATGGTACATATTTTGACATCACATTAGGTGGCTGAAGGAAACAATAAATGAAAATAAAGACTTGTATTACCTAGAAGAAGAGTTAAATCAAACATCAACCTAATATGATATTTCCAAGGATCCTATTAGCACTGAAAGGACATAGATGTTTGAATTTGGAGAGAAATTTAAAGAACAATATAAATAAAAGCATAACTAATCAGACAAATTTAAAAATTAGTTGACCTCATCAATTGATTCATGGTTAATCTCAAGAAAGTGAAAAAGGAAATTGATACTTATTTTAATGTTGTTTCTAGCCATCTTGCCCTTGATGATATAATTGAATTTATCTAATAAAATATATGGTTGGTGTAGAAATCTTAGCGATCCACTACCTATCTCATAGAGTGTAAATCATTGGAGACAAATCTCATTAATAAAAATAATCAATTATTTCTATAAGGACCAAGTATGTAGACATTTTTGGAATTATTCATTTTGGGTTATCTCATGGAAGAGACAAAGGATTAAGTACGGTGATGATATTGGTGGGGTTTTATGTCAAATCAGTTAGTATCTAGTAACTCATAAAATTAAATGTTTATACCATGGCATAAATCAGATCCATGCCATTATCATATAAAGGGAGACTTGGTCATTTTTTTGGTTAGATTTTTTAAGGAAAAGATTGATCATGCATAAGCATTGGATAAATTATTTGATATTGAAATGATTACTCATAATAACTTGATGGAAAAAAATTATTATTTGATATTTGTTCATGCTTATCTATACCTTTACTTCAAGAGTAAGCAAACATTGTAATTATCAAGCTAAATTAAGAGTAGAGTTTATTCTTAGTCTTTTTACATGCAATCTAATTCTAAAGATGATGCAATACCTATCAAGAATTATATATACATGTTTTTTCACACATTATAAAGAGAGGAGATTTTTGGAAAATTAAGACAAGCAAGGAAATTTTTGTGATAGCTCCATGAGTTTGTGTGAATGTAATTTTATCTTCAAATTTATATGTTTCATTGAATAATTTACAATAAGTTAATATCCATAATAGACTATGTGATTGTTTTGTTTTGAAATTATTCATATTGAACTAACTTCTACATTAAATGCTCATTGATTATTGAACATAATAATCATTGGATAGAGGTAGGGATGTGTTATACACTAAAGTTCTAACCATTTATTTGATGATGATTATTTAGTTTATTATAGCTATTTACTTTGGTGTTTTTTTTTTTTTTTTTTGTGTGTGTGTGTGTGTGTGTGTGTGTGTGTGTGTGTGTGTGTGTGTGTGTGTGTGTGTGTGTGTGTGTGTGTGTGTGTTACACACACACACACACATAGAGTGCTAAAATAATTTATAGTAGGTATTAACTCTTGGATTTTTTCTCAACCTATGATAGAATAGGTTAACTTGAAAGGGTTTGTTCCCTTATTAAACTATAGATCCCATTTTTTTCCCTTGCCTTTCCCTCATTACACACACACACACACACACACACACACACACACACACACAGAGAGTGCTAAAATAATTTATAGTAGGTATTAACTCTTGGATTTTTTCTCAACCTATGATAGAATAGGTTAACTTGAAAGGGTTTGTTCCCTTATTAAACTATAGATCCCATTTTTTTCCCTTGCCTTTCCCTCCATTTTTAATTTTTTGGATAAACTCATGTTAGTTAGATCCACCCATCTATTTCAACTTGATCTAAAAAATCCATCATATTTGAACTATCTATAGTTTAAAACCACTCTGCTCACTACTATTCCACAATACAATTACTTTAAAACCAAAAAATATGAAACTCATGCCTTATAAATAATTCTTCATTGATCCTAAAATGTTAGAGGTATTTGCATAATAATCCCTACGTTGCATAAAACCCACATAAATAGTTATGAAGTAAGAATATTATCTATTAAACCCAATATGTACACAAGTCAGGACTATTAAATAATATAAATTACACACATTTTATAACACAAGATAGGCACCCTATTAGTAATGGTGTATAGAATGGGCACATGTCCATTCTACTCAAGATACTAATAATTTATCAACTATTTCCATTCTATAACACAAACTTTGGGCAAATTTTTTAGCGGAGTACTGAACATAAAAGTATACTACAAATATTTATGATGGTTTTGTGTCATGAGATAACTACATATGTCATTCATGGTATCAATTTTAACTCATGACATCCCACATATGATTACACCATAAATGCATACACATGAGGATGAGATGTGTCTCTTCATATTTTGTATTGTATTTTGTCTTATCAATGAATTGTAATAATGGAGAAGAAACTAATATATCAAATTGAGTAGGATATAGACATATATAATTTAATTGATTCAATGATGTATTAATGAAAATTTAATTACCTATCATTATTCTATAATTCACCAGATCTCATAGAGAATTAGACCAAAAAAGTATATGCATGAGGACAATATGTGTCTATTGATATTAAATTTGTATTATTGTAGTTGGTATTAATAATGAATTTTAATAATGAAGTTTATATTTTATATCTTGTTCATAATGGGCATGTTCCTTATTTTACATAAGACATTAATAATAATTTTATAAATTAATCTCATTCTAAACAATATAAACATATTTGATGATTGATAATATTCTAATATTACATATAATGGGAACATACCCATTATGAACAAGAAAATAATAATATAAACATCCACATTCTAACTAGTATTCAGTAAATTAATATAATAATACTCTACACAAGATAAAGATAAAGAGTATTATCTGCTAATCCCATTCTAAATAAGATACAAATATTTTATAATTGATAATATTCATATCTTGTGTAGAATGGGCACATGCCCATTTTGAACAAGATAAAGAATAATATGAACATCCACATTCTTACAATTTATAATATTCCTATTATACTTATGTAGAATATTCAACATGACATCAATATAATAAAGTTGGCCTCTTATAAATAATCCAATTTTATTACCTTATGTCGAATGGGCACATGCCCATTTTAATCACGATATTATTAATTTTATCAATTATGCCCTTTATATAACACAATATTGGGAGATTTATTTGTGGAGTACTGAACATAAAAATATACCATGGAACCTTATGATAGTATCACATCATAAACTAGTTATATATGTCATTTATGATATCAATTTTACTTCGTATAATATTTTTATGACCAACATGTGAAAAGGGAGACCCATATAAAAATTATTGACTCAGACATTTCCCAAAGCTCATATCTCCTCACACATGGCCCCTGGATGTGTGAAATACTAGAATCCTATTTTTTCTTGATCAAATGAGTGCTTCAAAACATTTGAAACAAAAGAAAGATAGTCATTAAGGCCCTGTAGATGCTTGTGTTTAGGACAGTTCAACCATTTTGTATTTTTATAAGAACCTTTCTCACAACTATAATATTTTACACCAACTTTTTTATTTCACCAAATATAAATTATGTAGGTTCTCCAAGGATGATATAACCTAGGTGTCCTATTTGACATTACATGGATCTACGTTAGTAATATGTAAGCTTTCATTTGGTTACAAATCCATTTTTATAACTTAGTCACTTTTTATAAATATTAAAAGAGATTGACAAATGAAAAAAAGATGTGTGGAACATTGTTAGATGTATAAGTCTCATGGGAGTGTCAAAAAATTTATAACCCTGATAAAGCTTGATGAATGAGAAGATGTTACATGGAACCTTTTTTTATATTTTAGTCTCATGGGGGTATCAAAAATGTCAAATACCTAAAACATAATAATGAATGAACATATGCCTTTGTATAAATAAATAACAAATGATAAAGTATGCACTCAAATCTCTAAGGTCAGGCCAAGGTAGGTGATGTAATAGATGGGATATGGACTGGTTTGGGTTGATTATAAGGTAGAATGGTATTTAAAATGGATGGTGATAATGGCCTCTCATTATATAACCAAAAGACCTCAATAACATCACAATGATTATTAATATCATAAAAATATGCCAAAATAGAGCTCAAAGGTCCTTTAGAATTTGATATCAAAAGAAGGTGAAGCTCTTAGGTGATGATAGGACTATGGAAATGGGTGAGATCAAGCTAAATGACTCATGAGAAAATATCTAATCTATTGGTTTGGATATGCCCTGTCAATGTCAACCATAAAATATGAATGATATAAGTTGAGGCTAGACATGAAGAGAATGATGTGTGAATGGGAAACTAGGCCTAGATAACATTATATTGATACTATTAAGAAGGATAATGATAGGTGGATCAAGAATGCATTCTTGTTCATATAAAGTAGTCAAGGAGTCAACAATAAAATGCGGAATTAGAGTGTAATGGAAAACATCACATCTTATCTTGATATTTATATCAAATTGTATACCAATTGTGGGGCTAGGTGCTCTAACCCTATGGAGTAAATTATGGTGGAAAAGACCTAGTGTCTTAGGAAGGGTCATCCAAAGGAGGTTAGGAAAAAGCCAAGTTAGAAGTGTATGATATTGTTAGACAATGTCTTATTTTATATTCTTACTTTGATGTTGAATTAAGGATTTGTATTGGATGCTTATATGAATAGGTAAGGATGGTGTTAATAGAGGTTCCTATAAATAATCTATAACATATTAATTATAGGGATAGCTTAGGTAATAGAGAGTACCAATAGGAGCAAAAGAGCTAACAATATTATCTACCATTTATGATGTACGGGAATGCACCTAAGAGAAAGAAGAAATAGATGATAATAAAAGATGAACCACAACTAGTATTACATTTGATAACATATTAAATTAAAATAGATTACTTATTTTGCATAAACCATATATAAAATAATATGAGGAAAACCATAACAAAACAATTATGTTAATCTCTATCAACACATCAAACCAAATTATATTACATCAAAGTGTTATATATATATATATATATATATATATATATATATATATATATATATATATATATATATATATATATATATAGACACACACACACACACACACATATATACATATATATATATATATACATATATACATATACATATATATATATACATATATATATATATATACATATATATATATATGTATATATATGTATATATATATGTATATATATATGTATATATATATATATATATATATTCTTTTACAATCCTATTGTCTCCTCACATTCTAGCATTTTGAGATATAAAAGGAGAGACTTTTCACATTCTTCTATTGCTTGATTAGTCGTAAAAAGCTAAATAAATAGATAATTTTTACAAAATACAAAATCATACACTTCACACATGTCCATCTAATATACTTCATAGTTTTATGAAGATTCATTCTTCATCTAACACTTTTCCAAACATAGATATTTGTCTCAACCTAGGACAAAGTCACAAATTAATTTGAATTGAGTTAAAAGGATAAGACCTAAATAAAAGTCACATTTATTGCTCTAGGTGTCATTTACTAGATTTCACCCTTTATGCACTACTTAACTTCCCTTTTAGGTTGTTAACTAAGTATCATACTATCCTACCATCCTTTTAAGTTTTTTAATAGACTAACATAGCTAGGTGGCTACTCTTTATGGGGTTTTAACCATTTTATCCCTACTATTAATATTTAGAATTTCTTATCAAAATTGAAATATGCTTGAATTCATAAAAAAGAAATGCATAAAAATTAATGTTATAGTTGACGGGGTGTTTGTCTATGTGGATATGGAGGTTGTTATGGTTGTATAACTACTAACCCACTAGCTTTTGATATTCCACTTCCAAAGGTAGTTATATAGATTTCACCTTTGTGTCTATATTCCTCTCTTATATGATTTATTAATGCTACTATGGAGGAATGAACTGGGGCTCATTTTTTATCTAGACAATGGTCATATCAACTTGAATGAGATATTACTTGAGCATTTTCTAGTTGGTGAGAACTTTGCATATCATGGTAAGCAAAATGTGTAATGGTACCTCGATCATCATCATTTTCTGTAGATCTTCATCATCTAAGATTTTAAGAAATGAATTGTCATTAGAAAGTTTTAGTTGAATGTCTAAGTTGAGTTCATCTAATATATGTACTATTTTTTGGTCTTGGATGTCTACAAAAGTGTTGTTCATTATTTCATTATGCCATACTTGTAGCTTTTATATGGAAACATCCCTAGAATCTAGAAATTATCTAAGTGCATCACTCATTTTCTCTACAGTTTCCATTTGATCATCTAGTATGGATTTAGCTTAGTGTTTAGTGTAAAATTTAAGCTTCACATTAGCCAAGGATAGATCAAAATATTATCTCTAGTTTAGAATATCTTGGGTTATCTACTTGGCCTACTTTACAATGGTGTCTAGTATCTACTCATATTTATCTAGGAGTTGACATACAACCTTTATTTTTATCTTGAGAGCTTGTATTTGTGTGCATAATGCCAAAATTTTCTATGTAGTTCCCCAAATCTTTAGGAGATCTATCAATAGAGTAGTGAATTTTTTGTCTTTTGACATGATTTGATCACCTAGTACTTACATAGCTAAGGTAGGACAACCATTATTGGTTAATTGCCTTGCATTTACCATCTACTCTTATACTTCAACCTTTTCTTCCCATAGCCTTAGTACATCCTTATCCAAATCTAAGGCCTTCTACATAATATATTCTAGGAAGGTAACAATTCCTTCAATCTATTTTAATATTGGTAGTTGGGTCACATCCAATGATGTTTCCATCATAGTGGTGTCAAGTGTCATAGATGTGGTCACAGATGTTGTAGGAAAAAGTGTGAGTTGAGCTAGTGGAAACAACAAAGTAGTCCACCATATTGATGTAGTAAGGATATCCCATAGCCATTAGCTACAAATATACAATACTTTTTCAGTGCCCTTAGTGTGAGTTATGTTTACTACTTTTGCCTATGCATACACATCCTAGATCTCCTTCAGCTATTTTTATACTTCTACCTTGGCCTTGGTGTCACCTTCAACTTATGATTTAGATTCCTCTTTGTCCTTATCTTTAGCATCATCTTGAGCTTTGGATTTAGCATTTGCCTCAGCCTTAACTTTAGCTTTGGTTTTATCCTTAGATTGAGGTTATTTTTCCTACTATTTTTATAGTGCATCTTATATTTCTTGTTGTCACTTGTGGGTTTCCTCCTAAAATTTATTATTGACCTCCACTTATTCAACCTACTTATGTATGTATTTTAATTCTTTGGCTTTCTTATTTATGATTTCAACTTCCTCAACTTGCTTCTGTGCAGCCTTTCTTTCCTTAAATTTCTTTATTATATCTCATACTTATTCATCTTAATTTTAAACAATCTCTACTTCCTCAAATTTATTTTGTTTTACAACATCTATATCTTTTTACTTCTATTATTGATTATATATAACTTCTTGTTGTGTTGTTTATGGCACTGTTGGTTATGTTTGTTATTATTTTTTCTTGCTCCTTTCTTCCTCCTTCACCTCCTCAAGTTTAGGTATGCCATGTGAATTTTTTTATTCACCTACTTCCTTAGTCATAGTTGTATCCATCCATTTCTCATACCCTTAGATATAAATTTTGGATTTAGTATGCTCAGGTGATTGTGCTTCACCTAACTAACCTTTGTATACCAAATTATTTCTAATAGATTTCATTAGAGGCTTGAGATTCTATTTTCATTTCTTCGTACACTAGGGATAAGTTAATTATTATATTACTAGAGACTTTTACACACTAATTTATTATACAAGTTTTCTAAAAGACACCATCCTTTCCCACACCATTTTTTATGGCTTAGAAGACATATGTGTGTGTGGTCAGTAGAACAAGACTTGTGTAGGACTACCCTCTATAGGTAAGTCCACCACTTGTGTAGTTGATGACACTGAGGCTAATTACATTATAAATATTTTGACTTATAACTTGTGTTGAGATACTTCTTGTCCTATATTATCAACATGGATAGAATAATGTGGTTGATTAATATCAACCCAAAATTATTATCTTACCTAATTTTACACTTGGCAAGTGCACATTGATTTCTATAAGAATAACTCCTTTTCATCCTTTACATATATACCTATTTTATTATGTATTCCAACATCTATTCAAGCAATTCCCATTCTTCTACCCCTAACTTAGGTAGGTTTCACTCAAAATATATCCATGGAACCATGGGATGCTCGATCCATCACTTTATTTGACATGTTATTTTCTTTGGCAGAGGTGGTGAAACTCTCCACATAGGTGATTTAATTTTTCCTTTATCTTTTTGCATTGGAGCTTATGGTTATGGTAGCTATGTCAGTTGGGCCTATGGTTATGGGGGTTTTTTGGGTATTTTCTCTACTTGTGGCTATGGACTTATGGATGGATGACTTGTAATAAAGGAACTAAACTCATGGCTAGGGAATTTTGTCAGTACACTTAATCCTTTTCTTCAACCATTTAAATGAAAAATGGCATCATGGTGATAATTGGGGTAGTTAACTCATGAACCTTAATTTGTATGCCATTGTGTAATTTGGTAATTGAAGCATGTTATCTTAGATATTACATTACATCTTATGGAATCCTGAGGTGTGATCAAATTAAGGCTAGGGATTACATCCACCATGTGTTAAATCACCCTAATTTCTTGTAATATTGGTATATTTTAATCCATGCTATACTTATGAAGGAACTATCAGGCCAAAAATATGGAGTTACTTTAACTAGCCAGAGTGGATATTTCCATTACATTAAACCAAATAAAAAAGGCCGAAAATTCATATTGAAAGGTCTATGTTATTCCCATAAGTATCTTATCTATATTAGTGGTAACATCAGCTACACAAAAATCAAGCTATTTGAAATCCTCCTACAACTTCATCATGTGATAGGCAATGTCAATGATGCCTCTGGTCAATTTTTTGCATGATTAGTGGTTTGCTATAATCTTTTGGTGATACATTGAACAATGATACACAATGAAACATCCTCAATCAAGTCAATATTATTTACTCACCCTACCCTAATGGTGTATTTTTATTTGATATCCAAATGGATTGGTGGTGTTGTATAATTATAAGGTAAGAAAGATTTACCATGATGTGGTAGACTAGTTATTCTTAAAATGGTGTGTATAGAAATCTAGAAAGTAACATTTTGAGCTTCTCCCTAATTATAGTGGCTTAATAAACTCATCATAAACTCATATAACTTACCAAATATAGGCATCTTATGTAAGTTTTTAGCATTAGAGATACACATTGGATGTTGTAGTTTTAGGGATCTTGCTTGTATTACTCCTTGAGTATCTTGGACCAAAAAAATAGTTTGTACTGCTCCTTAAGTATCATTATATTTAGTCAGTCTAAGACCTAACCCAATTACCATTTTCTATTTTTGTTCATTTAATATTGGAATCAATAACTAAACTCTCCCCATGGCTCGATCGATGGTCTAGACTAAATTATTGATTTGATTAGTTGCACTTTAGTTTAAAATCCATTCATAATTATGCATTCAAAAGGTAGATAATAGAATTTTCATGTTGGATAAATGTTTTAATGTTTTATCATTGTCCATACCCTTTTCTTATATAGATTTTGGAACCCAATTTCATGTCACCACCTCCTTTGAATGCATTGACTACATGCACATGAATGCTCCCTTTTCAATTAACATTAATTACTGGAAATCACCTTGAGAGGGAATTTTGGTGGATAGACTATTTAAATAAAATTTTCACCAATTATTATACATGAGTAGCTATCCTTTTGGTTAATCAATTCAATTTATATGTCCACATAGAATTTTATTTTAAAATCTACTTCAAAATTAATGTAATATTTTCAAAATGATGCATCATTAATGATCTAACTTGATTGTTGGCCTTCCATTCATATTACCTATCTTGTCATTGCCTTCTTTAAATTAATTAAAATTCTCAATGTAGTTATGGCTATCTGTCTTCGATGAGCTATCTCTAGAATGTGATCACTTCCTATTATGATAACTATTTATTAGTGGTGTGATGTGTTACACAAAAATAAACATGCCAAATAAAAAATTTAACCTAAGAAAAAACATAATTAAATGAAATTCTAACTATATGGTGCTACTTAGCACCCACTTATTTTTTTAGCAAAATGATAGAGATTAAAGATAATATGGCTTAAGCTTAAAACCATTTATACATTATAGTAGTATTGTTCCTACAAATATTTTAGCACTATGGTACCCTATGGTGATACTTCATGAATGATGTCAGGTGTTTTCCATATTAGGCATAGATTTCAAGGGAATGCTTTAAATATGCTCTCAAAAAGCAATATTGTTTGGTCTAGGTAAAATTGCTTAGATTTTAAGTTGTGATCATGCTATGATTTTTTACTCTATTTGTTGATATATTATGTCCACTATGATATTAATTTATTTTATTCCATCTTGATGAAATCCATCAATCATGCCTTTAACGAATCCTAATTTCATGATCATTGAAATGCATAGACTAGGCACAATATATTCCATAGACATTTTTACCTCAAGGCCATATACTAATTATAATTGAGTGAACCTAGTAGCTCTCTTATAGTGTGTTTGATAAGGAAACATAATCACAAAAAATTGATCCTCATAATTATCTCTCTGAAAATTGAAATTTTTTGTTAACATCTTCCCCAAAAATTTATTGGATGCTTCTACTTGTCCATTGGCATGTTGGTGGTAAGCCATGCTTTTATCATGTAATATCATGAAATATTAATTGAGAGTCTTGATAGTATTATTTAAAAAATGCATGCCTCTATCACTTACCATCTTAACTATACATCCAAACCTTGTGATGATGTTTTCATATAAAAAATTGGCAACATCTTTTGTACTGTAACTAGGAGTGGCATCAACTTTCACCCATTTTTTGAAATAGTCTATCATAGTAATAATATATTAGGTATGACTTCACTTACTTTAGTGAGCCATAGTTCTAAAAAAATTAATTCCCCATTACACAAAGGGTTCTTCTACAAGCATAAGTACCAAAGGCATTAAATCTTGCTAGTTGGGCTTCTCCATTATTTGACAGATGTCATAGTGTTTAGTGACATTAGGCACATCCTAAAATGACGTATACGACCATAAACAAATCTAAATCATTGTAATTATAGTGGCTTCTCCTTCAAAGTGACCCCATGTAATTCTTTGATGAGCCTCTAGAATAAGATATGGTTGCTCATGCTCTAGATCTACCCTACACAATACATAATATTTTCAAGTTTATAAAATAATACATTAATGATGATATATGGTATGGATTGAGTAAGCATTTGTTTCTTATCCCACTTAGTGTAGTGTGTAATAAAAGTTCTCTATTCCAAGAAATTTACAATGTCATCCATGTTATCAAGAACTATATAAGTTTGAAATAAATGCGCATGAGGGGATTCATCTTTGAGTTCTTCTAGTTATTCCCCATTGCAAAGTTAACTAAGATGATCTAGTCCCACATTCTCCTATCTTATCCTAACATTAATACAAATTTGAATTCTTGAAAGAGGATTAACCACCTTGATATATGTCTTCCTAGCATTGTTTTATTAACCAGGTATGGCAATGCTTGGTGATCTATGAAGAACTCAAAAGGAGTAGCCAATAAGTGATACCTATTATTTGTTAATGCAAATACCATATCTAGTGTTTTTCTCTTTGTGGTCTTGTAATTATTTCTATAGCTGATATTATCCTACTAGAAAAATGTATCAGGTGGTCCAACCTACCTTCACCTAGATAATCTATACAAATCCTATTACCAAACCTTTGTTTTAACTCTATTATGTTATTTGACATTCTAGTGTCCATTCAAATTTTGTATCATTAGGTATTAATTTTTACATGGACACAAATATAGTTACATACCATTTTATAAACTTTCTATAATATATGGTATGACCAAGGAAGGTACACACTTTAGTTGAGTTAGGAAGAGGTGGCACTCCTAATATAACAATAATTTTATCTTGATCTACCAAAATTATGTTGTTACACACAACATGGTCCAGTAAGAGACCAAAATGTGTAAATAATAGACATTTATTTATATTTAAAATGATGTACAAATCTTGACATCACCTCAGCATTAATATTAGTTTTGAAAAGTGTTCTTTAAATGTAGAGAAGATAAGCCAATCATGAAAATAGATTTATAGGAAATCATGAATGAAGTCTTTGAATGCATTTACCATATCTCTAAAAAATATAGTAGGTGCATAATTTAAAATAAATTTCATTGCCTTGTATGTAAATTATCCCCACTCAATAACAAAGGTAGTATTGGAATGATTGTCCTTAGCAATTAGAATCTATTGATATCCACTAAAACTATCTGTAAAGGAATATACCTCATGCCCAACTATGGATTCAATTACTTCATTAATGAAAAGAATAAAAAATGGATCATTAACACAAGCATCATTGAGTGTGCAGTAATCCACACAGACCCAAATTTCCCCTATTTTATTATGTTGAACAACCATGATACTCACCCACTCCACTTTTTAAATTTGATAAATAATTCATGCTTCTTTAATTTGATCAAGTTTAACCTATAATTTGGTCTTCATGTTAAGATTGAGCCTATAGGTTCACTTTTTGATAGGGCATACACACTCTTTTGATTCCATATGCATTTCTCCCAAAGATGGATCTATACCTTTTACCTCCAAAATGTTTCCTAAAAACACATATTGATAATCTCTTAACAACTACAAGGCCTTAGAGATTTTATCTTGCCCCCATTAATCTCCCATTATTGCTTGTTTTAGGGTTGATTCTTTTCCAATATTTCCTTCAAACTTTTGAAATATATTGTGTTATATCTTACCTGATACAATAGGAAAAGTATCTTCTATAATGTGTTTGCCTTCATGTTATAGAATGTTAAAATTTCAATATTTCTTCTCTTCTAATTATTCTATGATTTGTACTAGTTTGAAATCATTTTACTAATGTGGCTTAAAGAACCCTTTTAGATAAAGATCTCCATCAATGTCAATGTTATTGGATTATGTCATATCATTGATTATTATATTATATGGTTAAACTAGGAGTTATTATTTTTGGTTGGATTTGTATTTATGTAGTGTGACATCCAATTCCTATGCAACCTCTTGATGAGATGATATCCTTACCCTTGGGATTGTTATCTATCATATCCTTCTTGCTAATTCATTTTCTTATCATATCCCCCATACTCATGTTGAGGGGAACTTAGAGTCCAATTTTCCTACTATTTCTTAATATTTATGTTGTTACAAGGTTTCACATATTGACTAAAACATTGGTATGAGGGAGATGACACATTATTTTAGCTTACTAGGTCCTATGTATGGTACTATGGTGATGAAGGCATCTATTATTTAGGTGATGAATGTACCCATCTCAAAATACCTTGAGTCACATTTGTCATCTCTGTATTTGGTCCAAGAATTGCTTGTTTTATAGTCAGAATTTATTGAGTCATAACTATGAAGATGTTCTTTGTTAAATATTGATTTAATTATTAAAAAGATCGATAGCTCATGTCATCATGATTTATAGATTTGAAAAAATTATGGTACATTTTGTGTGAATTTTGGATATATTACTATAGGAGATGGTACTTATACATTGGATGTCCAACTACCCTAAAAATATCACAAAACTTTGTTTTAATTATTAGACAATCACTCTTATGATGTCCCTTATGGCCACATTCTACATACCATAATCCTAATTTAGGATTATAATTTTCATACCTATCATTTATATTCCTCATAAAATAATTTAACTTAGCTTCTAATTTATATCTCATTGATGGAATATCTACATAATCTTTGATCTATTTAACTCTTATGGCAATAAATCGAGTATCAGCCTTGTTGGAGAACTGGGTTTGCATAATAGTGTAACTTATTCTTGGTAATATACCCTCTTCAAACCAAGTGGCCTTATCTTTATATTCTAAAATAAAATCAATTTTTTTCATCACATCATAGAACCTATGATCATATTCTCTAACCATTTATCTAAATTTTTATTGAATTTTCTTCAGGTCTTAAATAGATTAACTAGAGCATTTTTTACCTTAAATTATGTTACTAGAAAATATTAAATTATGTGAGATCAAGGGAATTTAAATTTAATTTAAAAATGAAATCCAAGGCATGTCCTTCTAAATCCCCTATGTTTTTCCACTTCTTCACATAATTTGATATTACCCATTTTATGATTCATTTCATAAGTTACCAAGTATTGTTCAAGGTTCAAAGGCCCATCATATGTCATTATAGGTACAAAAATACCTCCATGAAGTACCATAGCTGGTAAGCTAGTAGTTATTACTACAAATGTATGAATACTATCAATTATGACTGGTGGTAACTAGGCACTAATTATGTTGTTAAGTGGTTGTGTATTGTTTAATATGAATTTAAGATGCTACACACTAATATTTTTAGGAGTAAAAATAAATCCTACTTATTATAAATTATTTATGTCTAATGCCTTCTTGGTTTATACATTAAGACTTCCAAACTTGTTGATACAAGAATCAAACCAACTTGAATCAAATCATCTCTCTATAATTTATCTACCTTTTATAAATACAGTGGGTTTAGGGGATGTGTGCCCTTGAAATGAATGAATTTTATTTCTAAACTCTTATAGCTTATAAATTTAACCTATAATATTACAACCTTAAATTTAAACCTTTTCCTAGGAACTTTCATTCCTAGTTCCAACTAAAAAACCCTCCTTTAACTACAATCTAACTCTACTTCCTAATTGATCTACCTCAAAATCATTGCTTCCAACATCCTCTTTATAATTGGACCCTTTATAATATTATATACCCTTATCTTTCAATATTTTCCACATCTTCTCTTAGAAACCTCTCTTCTCTAGCATCTTTTCCTTGTATGTCTCCATCTCTAGCAATTTATTATCTACTCCTAGTTCTATTTGCATTTACTTTGGGTGAATTTGTTTTACTCTACATTATTTGTTGTCATATTCCCTTTCAAGTCCCATAATTTTCATCTCGATTTGAGTCTTTTCACCTTCCATTTTTTGGGATCAAGTTGAATTTATTTTTACTTAGCTCTTCGTTATCCACTTTCTCATGCATACACCATACTATTTCCTAAAGTAACTAGTCCATGTTGGCTAGAGTAAGCACCATAACCTTTCCTATTACCAAAAACTTGATCAGCAAAGGTAGTCATTGAAAAAATTTCCCTCTGATTCCTTGGACAAATCTGTCCCGCAAAATCTTAAAAGTTAGTTATCCTTGTACTGTGAACTCTATGATATAGTCATCAATCATAGTATTCATCTAGTAATATACTTATGAGGACCAATCAGTATTTAGGTTGTGTATTCCTTCCAAATTTTCCTCACTCTAGACTATAAATTATATTCTCCTCAGACTAAAGTAATAGTATTATAATCTATCTAGCCACACAACTAACAATCTAAGAAATTCACACAATAAAATATCATAGATTCTTCCATAGGGGTGTTCTTGGATAAATTCCTTTATAGTTTTTCCAACTTTTTCTTCTTCTTCCTCTAAAAAGTTCCATATTCTCTCATATAACCATATTTCTATGTCTCTCTTCTTTATAAAACATCTCAACATATTTGATCTAAATAGGTTCCATGCTCACTACACCATTGTTAGCATAGGTTCTTGGAAATACTCCACAATATGTTAATTATAGGGATAGCTTGTGTAGTGGAGAGTAAAAATAGGCATAAAAGTAATTAAAATATTATATACCATGTACGAAAATGCACCTAATAATAAGATGAAATAGATGCTAAGAGAAGTTGAACCATAAATAGAATCACATTTGATAATAGATTAAAGTAAAATATGGTACTTATTGTGCATAAACCATACATAAAATAAGATGAGGAAAACCATAATAGAATGATTTTATTAATCTCTTTCAACAAATTGAACTAGATTTTATTACATCAAATATATATATATATATATATATATATATATATTCTTTTGCAATCCTATTGTCTCTTTACATTTTAGATTTTTAAGATACAAAGAAAAGAATCTTCACATAAATTTATTACCCAATTAGGCTTACAAGACTAGATAAATATAAAATTTATACAAAATACAAAATCATACACTTCTCACATGTGTCAATCTAATATAATTCATGGTTTCACTAAGCTTCATTCTTAATTTAACAACTAGGATGAAAATCGGACGCTTGTGCATCTTGACAAATCATCTAATGAGATCTAGATGATTGAATTTGTTGGCAAGGATTTTTGACATTGATATTTTGAGTTTTTTTTTTTTTGGCTTGTTTTGGGATTTTTTTGAGTTTATGCATGTAAAATGCTTGATTGTTTAAATTAAAGTGTTGAAAGCAAAGAAATGAAAAAAATGAAAGTAAATGAAATCAAAACTTTTTTTTATCCTTTTCTAATAATTCACATTGTTTGAAAAGGAGGGAGGAATAAACCTATATTATTATTCAAGGTGTTGATTTTTCTTAACTTTGTCTAGATGCAAAATAAGGGTGAAATTTTGTAGTTTTTGTGTTGATTTTTCTTAACTTTGTCTAGATGTAAACTAGGTGGTGATATTTTGTAGTTTTTGTTTTGTTTATATGGAATGGATTAAACATGAAAATTGTGTCTTATAAGTGATTAAAAATTAAATTTAATCTGAAAAAACAATATCACAACACTTTTTGTTGACTTTCTTTGTTTACAAACAAGATAAACTATTTTTTTTAACTTTCCTAGTTTGTTACAAACAAGATTTTCAAATGACTTGCTAAAGAGAGTCAAAATATATAAATTTTGATTTTATGTTTTAAAAAGGAAAAAAATGCACTTTTAATTCATCAAAACAAACAAAATTAAAATTATTCTCTCTGTTTTTATGTACCTAATGTTGTCTAAACCCTTTTGGTTTTCTAGTTGATTGTTCTAAATGCTAGAGAACTTGTATTAAATTTGGAAATTAAATGCTATGTTGGATTTTTTTTTTTTTAAATTTCACTAATATCTTCCTATGAATTGTTTATTAAATGAATTTTTAATTAAAAGAAGATAAATCTATTTAAATTCAAACACAATCATAAATAACTACTTTTTATTTTGGGCAATAAAGATAATGAAAATAAATAAACTTCTCTCCCTATCAAATTTTCTATTTTCCAAACAATTAAAATAATCCAATAAAATAATAACTACATAATTATGATCTGATAAATAAAATAAATACTAAAAATGAAAATAAACTCCAAATTGGCCAAGGCATAGATCAGTTAGAATGCAAGAAGTACGTTGATGAAAGAATCTTTGGTATGTTGGCTCCTTTTATTATTGTGTGAATTTTAGGAACTCTCTAACTCAAGAATGACCAAGCTATATAAATAAATTAGAAGGAGAGGACACACAAACACAAATGGAGAGTAGTTGAACTAATACTAACCAATGCTTTTGTTTATAAAGACTGAGTTATTGGACCAATAAAACTTATTCACCTATGGAAATGCATTCAACATGAAAACTATATAGGTTATAACTTTAGAAAATTTTGGTAGGATTGTGGTTGAAATATATTCAAAATAACAACTTCTAATATAAATTTTTAGATCTAAAACTAGGCCAAAATTGGTCCTTTTTAAAAAAAGTCAGGAGCTTCTATGAGTTTAATTGAGTTTAAATGGGATTTGAAATTGGGAGGAACTTAAAATAATTGAAAATATAAGAGGGAGTGATTTTGGATTTATTGTATGTGGACTTAGGATAAAGTGAAAATTAAATGCAATTAAAATCATGTAAACTATGTCAAATAATGATTCTGAGGAGTTAATTTTAGAAGATAATTACAAGGGAATAAATCCACTGCTTTATTATTCACCTATGGAAATGCATTCAACATGAAAACTATATAGGTTATAACTTTAGGAAATTTTGGTAGGATTGTGGTTGAAAAATATTCAAAATAACAACTTCTAATAGAAATTTTTAGATCTAAAATTAGGCCAAAACTAGTCCTTTTTTAAAAATGTCAGGAGCTTCTATGAGTTTAGTTGAGTTTAAATGGGAGTTGAAATTGGGAAGAACTTAAAATAATTGAAAATATAAGAGGGAGTGATTTTGGATTTATTGTATGTGGACTTAGGATAGAGTGAAAATTAAATGCAATTAAAATCATGTAAACTATGTCAAATAATGATTCTAAGGAGTTAATTTTAGAAGATAATTACAAGGGAATAAATCCACTACTTTATGCATGGGTATTTGTGAAACTATTGCTTTAGGTGATATATCCACTTGTTAAATTTTAATAACCACCCTTATTTTAATATAAAATTGCCTCATTAAGACACAAATATTATGAAATTATTGTGGCAGTTATGTAATTAGAGGTTCATTTTTGTAGAGGGGGTGATTTTGTCACCTAAAATGGAAATTTAATCCTACATGGGATGTTTGTAAAACAAGATGACAAAATTTGTAGATGTCAAAAAAAGAGAGGAAAATGAGTCAAGGGAGGATTAGAGATTTTGAAAAGGGAAAAGGAGTTAGAGAGTTCCCTATATAGCACAAAATAAGAGATCAATGTGCCATCATTAGATTTGTATCCAAAGTTTTGAACCATGTAAAATTTGGCTGCATACTTATTTCCCTCTTAATATGACACCTTGTCATAAATTGGCAAATTTTATTCCCAAGTAAATGTGTGTAAAAAGGAAATAAGAGGTTATGACTACTTACTTTTCTTACCTGATTATTGGAATGAAAATAGTTGGGACTTCATGTAGCCTATGAAAAGAGAACAAGAATCAATTAAAAATTAATGAAAAAGTAAAATTTAAACTTTGTAATCAAACTATGGATAAGAGTAGGTATCATATGCATGGTGAAGATAATAAGAACCTAAATTACCTTCTCAAGGGACTGAATCTAGTGCCAAGTCATCATGTACCTATAAAATCACAAAATGTGCTACCAAAGAACTAGAATACTTGTTAATTTTTTAATTTTACAACATATATCACAAAAATATATTATGTAACATGAAGAATGCAAGTGGAATAGAGAAACATGACTAATTTGGAATTTTTTTAAGTTAAAATGATTAGTTTGGGGGTTGATATATTTGAAGACTTCCCAAAAATTATTTCATTTGTGCATCTATTTATTCATGATTTTATATTTCTAGTTTTCCCATGACCATTTTGAGTATACAAGCAGTAAACAAAAAAAGGAAAATGAGGGGATGAAAAATCTATCGGTGGGAAGATCTTCTGGGTAGGACTAGGTAGGTTTTTCTTTGCTTTTATATTTTACTCTAAATTTTATTTGGATTAAAACTTTGTTAAAATCAAATGGAATTTAGAATTTTTAGTTCTAAAATGATTCTCAATGGGAGTAGACTAGGAATATGTAAAAACTTGATTAATAAGGATTAATGTTTTAGGTTTTTGAGGGGTTTAGGAGGGCATTTGAATGGAAAAGGAGATCACCACTCAAGGATGCAACTTATGGTATTTATAGATTGATGCTTACACTATTATTTTAATGTTTATTTAACCCCTATAATTTGAAGACTAGGAAATTATATAACCATCACTTATAGAAGTTACATAATCACCTAGGGAGGTTATGCAATGTCTTGTAGTAATTATGTAACCTCCTATAGTGGTTGTGTAATTGTTGACTATAGAATTGGGTAGTTTCATCCCTTTATAATGGGGAAAAAGATAAGGAAATGAGAGATTTTAAAGGCCAACTTTGGTCCTTAAGATAACCCAAGGTCTATTTATGTTATAGGAGGAGTATATAAATTGGAGTAGATCTTAGGAGAATTAGTGGCTACCCTAAGTCTTATCACTCTTGAAAATATACAAGATGGCCACTTTTGAACACACTGGGATTTTATGGATAACACAAATGAGTATCATCCAAACATCCAATAGAGTGTTATGTGATAGTTTATCTTATTGGGACCCTGATTAGAGCATGTTTATGTTTTAGGCCCCTAAGAAGTGGAAGATCACTCTTTTTTATGTCTATAATATTACATGCCTTCCCATGATGGGTTAATTAATTTTTATTTAGGCTTTCAAAAATGACTATGAGTCCAAGAGTTGGGCCAAACACTTTGGATATGCCAATGCCCATGATGTGGGTACAAACTATAGTGTGTGGGTTTTCTGTGTGGAAGGATTGATGATACCCATACTGGAGAAATTTATTATTTGTATCCTTACCTCCAAATTAGTGAGATCCAAGGGTATTTATATATTTTTATATATTTGGTCTCTGATTATTTGTCATATTAAGGAGAGATGGACCCATTACTCCTAGGGCTACTAGTTACTATCTCATAACTACATGGATATTTATCATGTAGTTTATCTGGGGTCCCTCTCGATCAACCACCTAATGGTTTTCATTAGTTAGATGTATGAGAAAATTATTAATTACTAGAAGGGATTTCCAATAAAATCACTTGGGGATATCAAGACCACTAGATGGATAGGTATGTTACCTTTTCATAATTTTTCCTGATTAGTGGGGACTCTTTTAGTGGCTAAGTTGATTTCCCTACCCTAATAGGACATGATTGGGAAATGGGATAACTATAGTTCTGACCTTGAATTATACACTAGGGATACTCAAGTTTAAGACCTTCTTTTACAAGTCAAAATACATCCTATGGATAGGGTGCCCTGATAGTTTAACATGCCATATGTAGGCAACCTTCCCATCCTTAAGCTTGTTTATAGGGTCATATAGGAGTTGAGATTAGTGATACTAGGATAGTTATCATGTAACACACTTGTGTGAGGGGTACCAATTAATGGAATAAATCATCTAAGAGAAACACATAGACATCCTTTTTATCAAACTATGGGAAGAGGAGGTCAAGGAGTAGCAGGGAAGTAGCAGATGTGCCCACCACCACCACAGTTGTAGGACGTAGACCCTACATAAAAATAACACTCAAGAGTTGGAGATGGTGAAACTTTAGTATATTTTGAGCTAGAGGAGGATCTAGATCTAGCTTTTGACCTTGAGTGGTGTGAGGGAGGCCAATGTAAATATGTTGATTTACATTTTTGTGATTACAACCTATACATTGATTATTTTAGTTTCTTAGTTAATTTTATGTGTATTATATTTTTAGATAAATTAGATATGATGTTTAATCTATTACATTATGATAAAATATTTTGTGGGTATTTAGAGGTAGATGATCAAGGATACACTGATTAATCTTTTTAACTAAGCACTATTCTAATTAAAGACTAGATTTTGGTCGATCTTAGACTCTATGTACAGATTAGTCATCACAAAGATATATTTTACATATATTAGCATGATTATGTGATGGTGATAACCTTGAGGATGGTTAAAAACATCCTATTGGATATATTGACTAGGTTAAAGGTGCTAATAGATACTATGGTGGGTGGAAGAGGTGGCATAGCCTCCAACCACAAGATAGAGAGGAATGATTCAAATGTAGGTAATAATAGGGCTCATCATGTTAGCCTTTAGAATAAAGAGGGTGAAGTAACTTTTAGGGAGGAACCATTAGGAGATACTATCAAATTGAGAATCCCTAACATTATTTTACATCGGTCTATCTCACAAGAGGAAGATAGGCTCCTGAGATATCATGTATATGTTTTTACTATTCTACTATATATGTTGATTATTTTTTGAGATGCCATGAGGCACATTGGCCCTCTATAGAGGAGTTTGAATTAGACATCCTTTTTATAAAAAATTTATATTTGTTATGATATATATAGATGTGTTTTGTCTTACCTCTTAGTGACTTTCCATTTATGTGATGTGACCTTAATTTTTAGCTCATGCACTCTAGATGTCTAGGCATCTAATGATTTATATGAATATGTATATCTTTGATTTTGATATGTCACTATGGGAAATGATTATGTATTTTTGTAACATAATGTATGTACATGATGTAATGTGATGGAGAAATATATGTAACTGTGAGCACACTACCATTTATTTTTCAAGCTATTACCTATTTATTTTCTAATACAACATATGAATTTTGATTTGTATAAAGTAATCAAAGGGAAAATAGGATAAATAATTAAATACATGTATCAATATTTCACTAGAGAAAGGAAGATGACCTAATGATAAAAGGGGAAATTTAATTCTTGATAGACTTATAAAACATCAACTTTATTAGCTTCATTTAGAGATAACTAGCCTTGATAGAAATGGTAAATGGGAAAATATTTATCTCTTTAAAGATAGGCATGTAGTTAATATTTTTGAATAAATTTTTATTTAGACATTATTTAATCTAATATTACTTATAAATTTGACATATAATTCTCTTTGTGACTACTTGTCCCTAGTTTCATGTGACCAAGAAGACACATGGGATCATCACCAAAGGCTAGATGTGGGTGAGTAAGGGGAATCTCTCCTTGATGTTATCTCAACACAAACAATAAGATGAGAGGGATCAATATTAGAGGTTAAAAAAGGGTGAGAGATGTGAAATTTTATTTTTGTATTTGTTTGAGTGTTTTTATTATTATAAGAATGTCTAATTTTTTATCTATAGGGCCTTTACCCCCACATCTTAGCCCAATGAAACTAGTAATATGTATGGGATCATCATTGAGGGTCAAGATAAGAGACTAAAGTTACATATTTATAATCATGATAATGTTCTATAATTTGGAAGGCACTATAAATTGGAGACTTTATCATGGACAAGCCTTTAGACTAAATTGTAGGCTAGAATTTGTTTAAGTTGTTCAAGAAGATGTAGGTAAAATAGGTTACTCTAGTCATAATAACTAAGGAAAATACTAAAGTAAAATATTAATTTTGAGAATGATTTATATGGGGTGATAATATGATGTGAGAGTGTGATGATGTAGTATGCTACATTTTGAAAATTTCTACACTATGTGAGCTAACAATGAAATAATTACTAAACAACACATGTGATATGTAGGTTAACATAAAACCTATGAAAATGAAAATAAAATGAGAAAAATGTGATACTAAAGTACTAGATATAAAATATTTTTAAGTGAAAAGAGTTCATGGACTCACTAAAATCCTTACATTTAGATTTCATAATCAATAGGCTCCATTGTTGAGGTCTTATATCACTAGGTAGGGGCCTAACTAGTTAGGTCTAAATTTCCTACCTTTTCCTTTACTTTTGTTAATTTGAATTTTAATCCTAAGGATAAGGTCCCCTATATGGAATTCATGTTCATGGATGTTTTTTTATATTTTATACCCACATGATCAACATAAGAAATATGTTTATTTGTGGGGTTAATCTGATGTTTGTCTAAGATTTTTAATCTTGACAACCATGCCTCTCTATATTTTTCTTGATCGACAAGGCCTTGAAGGGAAAAATAAAGGATGGTTATTTCTACTTCTAAGGGTAGAATGACTTCTGATCAAAAAATAAGTGAATATAGATTTACCCCTATGGGTGGATTAATACTTTTTATGTAATCTCATACTGATGGATAGAGCTATAGATGCCAATCTCATTTAGAATATCTAACATTTTTAAGAAAAATTGAATTTATGTTTTTGTTAGTATCTTTGGATTTATTTTTGGCTTTTGGATATTAAAAGAAGGTTAAACTATGTGATATAGTGAATTTATTACATTGTTAATGAATTTAAATATTTTTGAAAGGGGACCCATTATTAGCAATGCTGACCTATAGGATCCCAAATTAGTAGATGATTTGACTCAAGATAAATTTTTTGATGAATGATCCAATGGTAGTTTTTAATGGTATTACACCTACCTACTTGGTGAAATATCCATTTCTCATGATAATGAAGTGATAACCATCCAAAGAAGCAGTGGAGAACTTAGTAAATCTAATCCCTAAGTGGAAAATGGCCACAAATTGATGATGGGATATAACACCTTAGTGGGAACATGTATCTTGTGTTAAAAAAGTTATGATTTTTTGAATTTACATAAATATTCAACAACCTCATGGTATAGAGTGGGATATAAGTATCCCATCCTATGGATTTTTTAAATAATCATATGGCTACCAAAGTATCCATTGCAAACACCATTGTGAAAATGAAAAAGGAATTTTTATGACTCTTGATGGTCAACACATCAGATTAGTAGGTCATAAAAGTAATTACAATATAGGACCATTTATAAATCAACATACTTGGATGTGATGACGTGAAGACATCTCTTTTGTTTTGAGCTGGTGCATTTGGAATAAGTGTGATGAATCAGGTAATTGATGATATTTTCTTACCAAGGAGAGGATCTTATATCAAGCTTTCATATATAACATATATACTCATTGAGGAAGTAAATATAGATGAGATCATTAATTTGTATGGGAAATTCAACCAACCAATTAGCAATGACGTGTTTTTTAATAAAGTTTTGGTTGACATATATTAAATGAAACTCAGTTATGAGTGTAATAAATCACCCATCCTTCTTATAGAAATTTGGTTGGGTTAGGAGAGTTCATATGGATTGATATCTCATGATAACTCTTGTATATTGATAGAGTGTATGGTATCATAATCATTTTATTCTAAACACTTACTAAGCATTCATTTTCTACTTTATTATATTATATCTCATAATTAATGAGGGTTTAGTTAATAAAATAAATGATGCATTCCTTTTTGATGTCATATTATTGATCCAACATGTAAGGGAAGGATACCTCAATTACTCTAATATAATGTACCATGTATTATCCATCTTAGCTTCCATGATCATAGGGGTAGACATAAGGAATTGCATTACTACCTTAAATTCCTCCTAAAAATCATTTGTACAAGTTATGCCACTTTTATTTTTGAGTAGGTTGTTGATGGGGTGAATATCATTAGAAATATTTAGAATGAATCATCGAATGGATCCCAACATACTTAATAATGTTTTTATGCCTTATTCATCTATATAAGGGATCATTTCTAATGTTTCTTAGATTTTAGTAGGGTCAATATCGATCATATGCTAGGATATGGTGTACCCAAGGAATTTTCCATTAGTGGCTCCAAATAAACATATCTCTACATTAAGAGTGATGTTATATTATATTAATCATGTTAATATAGTGTGTAAAATGTCTAAATGGTCTACACATTGTCTTGTATTTTCTAAAAGATGATCTACATAGACCTTTACTATCTTATGAATGAGATCATGGAATATGTGGGTCATGATGCTTTGATAGTTTCCCCTATATTTTTAAGACCAAATGGATTAATAAAATAAGAGAAGGTACCCCAAGGTGTAGTAAATCATGTTTTATTTTTAATGTCATCATAAATGTGAATTTAGTTATACTCCAAAAAACCATCCATGAATGATAAAAATCCATACCTTATAGTAGCATTAAAAATGATATCAATATATGGTGTTGTCACTTGGATTTGGACCCCTTGAGGAGATGTCTCAGATCTACTCACCCAAGTGGCACAACTAAATGTCAGGAATCAAGAACAACAAACATGCTCTGATGCCACTAGTTGGGATCTTGCTCCTCAGAAAGAGCACAGTATGATTACCAAATATAAGCAATTGAATATGCGGAAATAACCAGAAACACAAGTAATTAGAATTCACCAATAGCACAGAATATGAGAGACAATACACTATCTTGTATTAACACTAACAGAAAAGAATACAACAAAGAGCCGCCACACTCTTTCACCTTACAGAGATTCGCCACACCTCAAGTGTTCAGTAATTCTTCTCACACACACTCTCCTACACAAAAAATGGTCCCAACAACCAACTCACACACAGAATTGGTGTTCACCTCACCAACCAGTCAGTAATAACCCTGCCGGTACACCAAGCACTCTATAGCACTTCAAGCTGATCTCTCATGAACCTACAACCTGCAATTCAAAGACCAAACTTACATGTAGATCCCCAATGAGCTTGCAACAACCTGCAACTCACAGATCTTACAACTAGAAGGAACTCTTCCTTTCTATCTCATGCCTTATACAATACATGCCAATGGGTCTATAAATAGATCCCTAACTCAAACACTAACTTAGACTCTTAATTTAGACAATTGTCCTCACAGCCCAAGACTCTAACTGGTCTCAACATGCAAACTCTTCGTTCACTTAACTAACTATCCGTGAAACGAGCAGTTTTGGAACACACAGGCGACCGACGTCGGTCCCTGCTTGTCTGGTTCTGCCGACGTCGGCTGACTTTCTGCCGTCGCCGGTGGCCTTCTGCACTGGACTCTGTCGACGTCGGTCCTGATGCCGACGCCGGTTCCTGTAGAACTCAGCAACCATCTATTCCTCAGTTTGCAAAGGTTGAAGCTTTTAGCTCCACAACCTAACAATCTCCCACTTGGAGATAAATAGCTGCAACCTGTACATGTACCTGTACACCATCTAGTTTGTTACCTTGGCTATGTATCCATCTTCAAAATCACCCTTGAAGACCAACCACCACAAAAATCTGTGGTGCAAAACCTGTCATCCAAATTACCTGCCACATCCGCATCTACAACCATGTAGAAATAAACCTGAACTTGCATAGCATGTGCACCTGCTACTAGCCCCTGTAAGAGTCCACTGAACTATCCTCCAATGGTTCTCTCTCGGATTGGCTCATAACTTGTGACAACTCCCACTGCTTGGGAAAACTCAGGTTTAGTACATACCATGCACTCAACCTCATTATGTGAATCAAGACACCTGTTCATAGAACTGTCCAACCATCGGCGTGCTAACCGGTTTCACACAATCATCCTGAAACAAAGTCAACACATGACCTTCCATGTCTCTAGAACACACTCTTGCCAAAGAATCTTGCTGCTCCTAGATTCTCCATGACAAACCCCTGAACTAGCTTTACCTTTAGTTCAACAATACCTGTATATGTAACCCTGCAACAAGCACATCATACAGAAAATAGGATAGTGTAGCTAATACTATCCAACCTGGTAAAGAGAAACACAATGAACAAACCTCCATTGCCCTGCAGCTAATACAAGATCAAATAACCTGATCTTCCATCTCACATATCCATTTCCGCTCTTCTTCATCCTTAACATCCATTCGTCTCTCAGTGCTTACTTCCAGCTGGCAACACTACCCAAAACACCTGTTTGGTTCTCCTCCAAGGAATCACATCCTCATTCATGCCTAGCTCCCACTGTTTCCTGGATCTACCTATTTTGCTTCTTCAATAACTTCCTAGTCCTATGCCATAAGTGAGCAACAAGTAGTGCAAAGAAGGGAAATGACGAATTTAAGAACTTACTTACACCTTCAGTCCTCCATATGGGCGCTTGAGACTCCATGACAACTTGCTGTCCACCCAAAATTCGTCTCAGTGACCGATGCCGGTCACATCTCAGTCTACAGCTGACCGATGTCGGTTCCCTATGACTGCCTCCCTGCCGACGTCAGTTTCCCCTGGCCGACGCCGGTCTCTGTCTGCCCTGAGTCACCGACGTCGGGCTGCACATAGCCGACATCGGTCCCTGTCTGGACACCGATGCCAGTTTTCCTGCCGACGTCGGTCTCTGTGTTTTTCTTGTGAGACCTGACTTTTTCCCGTGAGCTCCTTTTGGATCAAACCCTTGTCCAAAACACCCTTGCTCTGCTCAGAATTCCCCTGCACCTTGTGCTGAACTCTATCCATCACTTTCTCCTTGAAAACCAAGGCTTTCCTGTTCTTGTCACTAACATCGGATTCCTCAAGAAATCTCACCTTCTTCTTCTGGATACAGAAACCATGATCCATGCCTTCCAAATCCGAAAGCATATCATTTGACTCAAGAACCAGCATCTCCTTCTTATCTATGTGACCAAGCCTATCAAGCCACATCTCTGAATCTACAGCTGAAGTAGATAACCCAGAAAGAGAATCAGTAAAACAAGTAGATAGATAAAGCGTACCTACTTTCTTACCTCTAGCTATAACAAGTGTACCCTTGGTAACCTTCCAAGAGTCCACTGTGAGAGTTACTGTGCAACCCTCTTCACCCAAGCTTCTAACAGAAATCAGATTCTGTTTCAGAACTGGGACGTGCATGACCTCCTTTAACACCCATGTGTTACCTGTCTGCAGTTTCAGCTTCACTTTGCCTTTGCCAACAATCTGACAAGACTTACCATCCCCTACACAAATTTCTCCAAAATCTCCTTGGACATACTCATGAAAAAATTCCCTATGTGGGGATGCATGAAAAGAAGCACCAGAATCTAATACCCAAGATTCTACTTTATCCAAAGAACATACCAGAGCATCCTATGCAACGTAACCTGCAACATCTGCTTCTTCTTCATGTTCTTCATGCTGATCTGTACCCGATCTGCAATCTCTCTTTAAGTGCCCTTGCTTTCCACATTTCCAGCAGGTTATTCTGCCATACCTGGACTTGGATCTCTTGCCCGTCTTCGACCTTGATCTCCCACGCTCTATCTTCTCTCTTGGCCTTCCTCTTCCTTCAACACTCAAAGCATCTCCAGATGATTCACCTGTGCTTTTCCTTCATATCTCTTCGTTCAAGATTACACTCACAATATCATCCACTTTTAAGACTTTTGAAGGAGACACAGTATTAGAAACTGCCATTACCAAACCTTCCCAACTTTCAGGTAATGAACACAAGATTAAGAGAGCTCTTATTTCCTCATCAAATACAATATTGACTGAACTTAACTGGTTTACTAAACCATGGAAATCACTAAGATGGCTATGAACGGATCCACCTTCCAACATTTGCAAATTAAATAAACGCTTCATAAGAAATACCTTATTCGAAGCTGAGGGTTTTTCATATAAATTTGCCAAAGATTCCATCAACTCCACTGTTGTCTTACACTGTGATAAGCTGGAAATCACAGATGATGCAAGACTCAATTTAACAGATCCCAGAGCCTTCCGATCAAGAACCTCCCATTCTTCATCTTTCATATCCAAGGGTTTGCTAGCAACCCCACCCAACGGTAAGTACAAATCTTTCTAATACAGATAGTCCTCAATCTGCATCCTCCATAATTGGTAGTTCTTGCCATTGAACTTCTCCATTCGTAGTTGACTACTTTCTGTCATTGCTCAACTCCCACTCAAACAGAAACCCTATGAGTAACCTGTAATCAAAACACACTACCCAGATCTACACCAATCTGTTAGTATCCCAACCAAAAGCTCTGATACCAATTGTTGGTATCAAGCTTAAGAACCTACAACCAAGGCTCTGATACCAGTTGTCAGGAATCAAGAACAACAAACATGCTCTGATGCCACTAGTTGGGATCTTGCTCCTCAGAAAGAGCACAGTATGATTACCAAATATAAGCAATTGAATATGCGGAAATAACCAGAAACACAAGTAACTAGAATTCACCAATAGCACAGAATATGAGAGACAATACACTATCTTGTATTAACACTAACAGAAAAGAATACAACAAAGAGCCACCACACTCTTTCACCTTACAGAGATTCGCCACACCTCAAGTGTTCAGTAATTCTTCTCACACACACTCTCCTACACAAAAAACGGTCCCAACAACCAACTCACACACAGAATTGGTGTTCACCTCACCAACCAGTCAGTAATAACCCTGCCGGTACACCAAGCACTCTATAGCACTTCAAGCTGATCTCTCATGAACCTGCAACCTGCAATTCAAAGACCAAACTTACATGTAGATCCCCAATGAGCTTGCAACAACCTGTAACTCACAGATCTTACAACTAGAAGGAACTCTTCCTTTCTATCTCATGCCTTATACAATACATGCCAATGGGTCTATAAATAGATCCCTAACTCAAACACTAACTTAGACTCTTAATTTAGACAATTGTCCTCGCAGCCCAAGACTCTAACTGGTCTCAACATGCAAACTCTTCGTTCACTTAACTAACTATCCATGAAACGAGCAGTTCTGGAACACATAGGTGACCGACGTCGGTCCCTGCTTGTCTGGTTCTGCCGACGTCGGCCGACTTTTTGCCGTCGCCGGTGGCCTTCTGCATTGGACTCTGTCGACGTCGGTCCTGATGCCGACGCCGGTTCCTGTAGAACTCAGCAACCATCTATTCCTCAGTTTGCAAAGGTTGAAGCTTTTAGCTCCACAACCTAACACTAAAAAACATATAGGCTATGGGTAGCCTAAGAATGAGATGAATCTATAGATAGGGCTAGCTCCCTTGATGTACCACTTTTAGATCACTACTATGCCTATGCTTGCAAGTAAAAAGGAGAGAAAACTAAAAGTAAACTACACTAAAGGTGGTGATATAACAAATTAATTGATGACTACCAACTATTTATATGTCACACATGAGACCAGGAGACTAACTAGGCATACACTTCTCTAATCTGAATCTTCTCACATTAGTATTTCATTATGAGTTTGTGATGAATGTTTAGGAAAGGAGGATTAGATAAGATGCCTAGAATGGCACTAAGAAATAAAATAACTCACTCAATCTTGACACTTCATAGAATAATTCACATGACCTTCAAGAAGAAGCTTTCAAGTTGAAAATAGGTGAGAGAATGAGACAACAATGCTAAGGAAATAATATTCAACACTAATCAAGATAAATCATTGAAGTGAACACACTATGAATAGTTATAGAAGAGGTAAAATTAGTAGTATTTATTTATCCATGGTATGCAAATGAGTAGGGCTTCACCATGATTAGGTGTAACATCTTTACAATTTCCAAAATGGATAGTTCTCATAGAAATTGAGATAGAGAAGAGAAGAAATAAGTCCAAAGGTCACAAGGATAAGTGTTAATTTGAGAAAAAGAGTTACATGTACATGATAATATAATGTGAAACTTTACATGTAAATTTAGAAGAGACAATTAACACCCCAAGTCATGAAATTCTTGAAATGTGGCATGAAGTCTCTTTAGCTAGTCTAAGAAACTACCTTCATAACTCCCCCTATTCAAAATATCCCAAAACTAACTAGGGATAGATCCCATGATTAGAATAATAGGGATGGGTTGTAGACATTCTCTTCCATGCATTGGTTGCATTCATAATCATTTGGATCACTCTAAAAATGAGCCATCACTACCTACAGTTAAATAACTCCTTTTTCAATCACCCCTCACACATGGCCTCAAAATTAGATTTAGTTTTCCATGAAAATACATACAATGGGGTGAATGGCATGTGTCAAGGCATTAGGTACACCTTAAAATCTACTTACTTGAAATTTTACCCTCCTCACTATCATGTTCACTACGTTAGTTTTGATTGGTTGAGATGATATCTCTTGTTGAGTCACCTATGAGTTTTTATAAAGCATGAAATAGACATGGGGAGTTAACATAAGTATGAATCTTTCCTCCCATGTGATTGGAACCTTTAGATTCTTCTTAAAACCTATAAAAACATAAAAACTATTAATAAAACCCTATTTTGTACTTCATCTATAAAGTTATATATAGTCTAAAAGGATGGGGAGTAGCTTGAGAGATCCCCTACATCATTAAATCATTTTTTTGGGCAAACTATTCCCTTTAGATGCACTAACTTCTCCATCTTCTCAAACTGGTCACTAGCAAGGGTTTTGGTGAGTTTAAGCATGTTTTAACCTCATAGCCATTGTTCATAAGAATATAATGTTAAAATCTAAAATAAACTCCAAAAAATAGTATATTTGGACCCTATCTAACTTGTCCTATCTCTTTGAGACACCATGCACAACCTCTAAGAATATGTAAGCATTTCAATTTAGCCTCTATTAAGCTTTGACCTTCATTTTGCATACCCCTGAGTTGTTTTTGAGCCCAAAAATGGATTCTTTATGGTTCAATATGCATACCAATAGCATGAACACATATTTTATGATCCCATAAACATTTATTTTTCCATTTTAATCCATTCATAAAGTTGTAAGTGACATTAGTCTACCGTTTGGGCTTTAGGCCAAAACCCTGCCTAATAGGTCTGTCTATAAGTTTGATGATCTAGATCACCTTGTTGAGTTACCTCCTTCTGTGCTTGGTTTTTCATGTTCGTTTATATTTCATCTAAATTATCACACCTCCCTTACAATATCAATCAAATATTGGTTCATCCTTTTATCCCTACTTTCCAAAACTGTTGGCTTTGTATACAAAGGGAAGTACCCTCTATTTGAGACAAAATAGAGGGTACTTCCCTTATTACCTTAGACAAGTTAATTATTTGAGAGGATTATCTAAGTTAAAATTATTTCATATAAAATTTTCCAACCTTTGGTAAAAAAGCTTAGATCCATAGAAAACACTAAAACCCAAGACAAACCTATGTGGAGTGGACTGTATGTAAGGTCTTACCATGTGGTTGTAGGTTACTTGATTAGAGCCTCCTTTCTATATTACTCCAATATCATGAGGGTATTTTTAAGTTGTTTTAAACCATTATGGGGAATTTAAAAATATCCACAAAATTTTATAACCCACTCTTTCACCTTGAAACATATTCTTACAAAGTTAGGCTTGACTGATATGATGACCCTATTTGTATATTTCTTCTAACTATAAGTGCATTTGACACATATAAAGATGATTGAATTGATATAAGGTCTTATTTAAACAATTAATTACGTATAATAGTCCCTTTATCCACCTATTACATGAATTTTCTATGCTAAAGACTTGGAACAATCATCACTTAGGTCACTATCATATAGAATTGACTGTAGCTACTAATTTTTAGCGAAAACAAGAGGATTGTAGGCATGCACCATATTTGGAATCATTGTTAAATGCATTTTGGATATTATATATATCTTATGATAATTTATCCTTATCAAATATCATTGTCTCCATATATAAACTCTCTTCAAATATGATATATGGTTTCAAAATCAACTATAGGTGGATAATCTTGGAGTTAGGCACCCCTATAGATGTAGATTAGACCCCAAATATTTCATATCAACCTATATTAATGATTTTTATGATCCTTGAAATTAATTTTCACTTGATAAGTTCATTTAATCATGGATACATGTTCCATTTGAAACCTTGGGTGCTAGAGTGACCTTTGAGTTTCAAATCTTATAAATGGCACTGTCAAAATTCAGTGCATAAAAGCTCATCTTTGGGCTCCTCTAACATGAAAACCAAATGATAAAATCACCACATTAGTTTTTAAATTTTTGATACTATGATAAGGATATAGGATGAGTGGACTAGGAGTGATAAAAACTCAACATGGAATTGTCATAAGACCTCTCCAAAAGGGCTCAGTGCTCTATTTTATGCTTTAAGGGAAAAAGTCCCTGAATTCCATAGTCATTACTTTTGATCATGATTTCCCATTCTTACTTATCAACTTCAAGATTCAAGAATATTTTTAGTACTATAAAAAAATTCCAAAAATCTCATGTAATCTCCCAAGAACATCCAAACTTCTCTAATTAACATTCTCAGTTTTATTCTAGTGCCACCTATAGGTGGGGTTTCACACATATAGGAAGTAAGGATGAGTAAGTTAGCAGAATACATAATTTGTGAGATTAAAATGAGTTTTGAGCTTTTAAAATATCTTGAATAGAATCCTTTCATTATGAATAACCTTTTTGAGCTCAGATACTTCCTTCCAATATGACATCTTCCATGAGGTCACTTGTAGGTGCATTTTAAGTTGTAGACTAAGTAATGGTGGTTGAGTGATTAGTTTAACATTATTAATTATGCCAATGAAATGGATTAACTTTATTTATTATTATATGAGAGTGTGTTTAAAATTTTATGACTTATACCGCAACTCCATATATGTTTCTTAGAGCTTTAAACAACTTACTTAGTTGGTTGTGTATGGCAGTCATATGACAATTGACTATATGGCACTTTATGACTACACCCTCATGGATTATTGATTTATATATGATATTTAAAGGTTAGGGGAACAATAGTGGCAATGGAAACATGATAATTAACCTATCACCACATTTTTAATCCACTACCAAAGATATGAAGATGTTGGAAGTGTGGAAACATACCAGTTATCTTCAATTGAGACCAATCTATAAACCTGATATGGTTTGCTCATGAAAACACATTTAAATGATAAACCAAGAATGTATATAATTTTAGGAAATATTTATCATCATTTTTAATGAAAATCACCAATTGGATTATACGAACTTATCCAAATTAGAGTAAAACCTATAGGGTGTAGGAAATAGTGAGCATAAAAACACAATCAACTTGTTAGAGATGATTAATAAAGCATAGTTTAAAAATATTTGAAATAATATTATTAAAATTAAAATATTTTATTTTAATTTCACCCCTCAAATTTTTTTTTTCTGAGACCTCTTCAATTGGCCATACTAAGCATAAACCTATTGACTAGTTTTGCATGTCTAGAAAGGAGATGAAGGACCATAATGTTTTAGATCAAATTTGGAAATTATATAGTATTTAAATATTTAAAATAAGTTATAGGAATTTTAATATTCATCTTAATACCTTATCCCATGTGTCACACTCCTTTATGGGTTGTACAAGTGCCAAATTCTTCCTTTTTCGAAGAAAGTTGTTGTTTCTTCTAAAGAACCTACAATTTTTTAGTTATAAATAGTTTATTAAAGAATAATAAGACAAATTTAACATTAAATAAAATTTTTACACCTTAAATTTACTCAATTATGTTGTACAAGTCATTAAATGTTCCTTTTATGACCTTTAAAAGACTCAAAAAGATAAGGATTAAAATGGCTAAGACCAAGGCTAATATGATATGAAATGACATCAAAGACATATAATAAACCCTATGGAATAATAATAGACACATAAAAATAAATAAAGATCAATTTTTTACCTATAAGGTTCCCAATTTGACCTATAGGGTCAAATTTGGTCAACAATTATTGACTCATAGGGGTAGCATGTATATTATGCTAAAGATCAGTAGCTTTATCCTATCGATGGGCTTAAGGAGTCATCTAAATTATAAAACAAAACAAGAAGACCTAAAACTAAATAAAAATTCTTTGACCAATATATGGAAACTAATTACATTAATCACACAAAACAAAACACACACACAAAGTAAAGTAAATACACTAAAAAGACATACACGTGTGCTCAAAGAACTTACCCAAAAAAAAGAAAAAAACTGTATAAAACTAGAAATTAAGCATAACTCTTTTCTAGGATAAAAAGGAAATTTCATTGAATATTATTCTTCATGATGTGAATCATACTACTAAGCATGTTGCTCCTTAGATTGGAGGCTTGGTATATTAGACCTATTCATTGCCACTTCACTTGATCTACTCTCAAGTAGATAATCCTTAAATAGGTCTCCAATTTAAATGTATTCATATTTAATTTTTACATATACCTCATACTATTTCCCACTCTTCATCTCAAGATCAACTTGTATCTTCTTGGTGGGTATGAATTTAAGAGGAGTAGTTTCTTATTCCTTCAAAGTTTGAGGCCAATAGAAGCTTATTCTATCCTTCAAAATCTGATGTGTTTCTGCTAATTGGTTGAGAGGATGATAAACCATTATGATGATTTAAAACATATCATGGGATTTATATTAATCTTTAAAGGACAAATTTTAAAATTTTCTTCTTCTTTGCATACCCACTTGAGTGTCAAGGCTACCTTCTCCATTTTTAACTATATTATAACCTCCTTAAAGAAGACAATAACCTAATCCAATTATTACAAACAAGTCATCCCAAGGATGATTAGAGACTTTTTCTTACCCATATATGACATCTTTAAGAGTGATGGAAGAATCAATGATCATTTCCTCTTCTTTGACACAAGGAACACATTATTTAATATCAACATAATTAGAATATTCAACACAAAAAACTACCTCTTCTTTAGCATTTAAAACCTCTTGAGGGATATAAAGTTGTATTTCAGCTATTATAACCTTAATTTTCTCCTCAAAGAATAAAGGATCCTAAATTTATTTCTCCTTCTTGGTGATGCCAATGCAAGGCATTTTATAATCAGGTGACCTAGCCCAATAAGGCTACTAAGGAACTATGTTTTCTTCAAGCACGAGATCTAAATTCTTATCAACCAATTGCTCAATTTTAGTTTATATTTTGACCAACATACCCATTTTTTTTTTAATTGGGACCCTTGAGAATCTCTCAAAATTAAACATGGAAATTTCAGCATGCTAGGGTCCTTTATAGAATTTGAAAATCATCCACTTTGATAAGAGAAAGGCTTATGTGATTTTAGTCTACTTTAATCTAGACTAAAATTGTTAATGAATTTAATTTGGATATTAGTTGTAGGATCCATGGAATTTACCCCCATGAATTATATATTCCAAAACCCTAGAAAACCCTTGGTTTAAACTCAACTATAGACTTAAGTTTAAATCACGTATTCTAGGTTTAGTCATGGTTTTTAACACAAGTTGACTAAGAAACTTGATCCCCTTTGTTATTTCACCATTTTTAAAAAAATTTCCTTATGGACTAACTAAATTTCTTCATGTATGGTCCTTATATATTCCCAAAATTAGACTAAGACTTTAATACTAAGGTCCTAACATATTCATTAATACAATCATGACCTTAGTCTGATCACCTTAAGCCTAAATTTTTATTATCTCCATGGTGCTAACATTAACTTCCTCACACCTTGAAGTATCCTATAGTTGGCAAATTATCATGAGATTTGATCTGATGATGTGAGGATAACCCAAACTTTGGCTTAAATAAAATTCATCTTTGGTAATTTGATGATCTATGCTTACTAAGATTTGATCAAATGGAGTGGAGCATACTTGAAAAGTTAAAAAGATATAAGAAACCTAGAAGATGGATATACAACACCATCATATTTGAGTATTAAAAGGAAAGGATCCAACCTGACATGACTATTAATCAATAATAAGTCCCTATATCAAGATCCTATGGCTATCACTTTATCATGGGATTTGATCCAATACGATGAATTAACACTGAGACCCTAGGAATCCCCATGGAAATGCCAAGTGACATCCTGACATTTGGAACTAAAGATTTTAATGAAATTAAAATTGATGTTCATGTGACCAACATCCATACATCTAAAAATATGAACTTGATGATTGTACAACTATCAACTTTAAGCCCAACAAAATTAAAACTTCACTGATTTAAACTTGACATACACGTGATCATTAATTGACACCTACGAAGGTGTATTTTATGTCTGTGAGACTGTCAATTTTAACCCAATGAAATATCTTACATAGTGTTCAAAGGAAATTCAAAAATTCTATTTTAATATGGAAATGGTCTTATAATCTAAATACTTAAGCTAAATTGATACATAAGGATCTTAAAGGCATTTTATTTAAAAGAATCATGAACCTTAAAATATGATATCATGTTAAGTCTTATATTAAAAAGGATAAGCCCTTACCACATGAAGTATAAGATAACCAAAGTTTTCTCATATGTAATGGACCAAATTTATTAGACTCTCACCTCTTCATTAAAAATTTGTAAGTGTAGGCATAAGTTCCTTAGCCTAAGGTTTATTTCACGCTTGATTAAACATGAAACAAACCTTATCCTAAGGAACTTAAACCTATATCTTGAATTTAAATAATAGACTAACTTAACATCAGGACATTATTTTTAGATCAATGGTTCATACCCCATCATGTTATTTGATCCACTGGTGTGAGGGTGACAATGACTTTTTAAAGGCTCATAAGATCACCATGTGGTTAATACTCAATCGATGAATGAGTGACCAAATGATTTTGAACATAGATAAGGCATGTAAAATGCCAAGTGTCATGATCATAGAGTTTGAAATAGAGATACCCAATCACATCCAAGGGCCTAGATTATAATCAATGGCTCATACTAATCTAGGATTTTGATCCCACAGTGTGAAATGAAGGAGATATGTTTTAAATACCAATGGTTAGTGTTCAAATGGAATTTGTGAAAAGTTCCATGAAAGGTTAAGACCAATGCCACATAGGTACCACATAGGTATAAAAAGATAAAATTTTAGATCTCGTAGGCCCAAAAACACAAAGGTATAAAGGTAAAGGTCCAAATCAAATCTAGAACATGTATAAGCTAAATCCTAGATATCTTCCACCATTAAAGCTCCAAAACCATAAACCCTCCATAAAAGTGACCCAAATAGATTCAATTTGATATAATTTAATCAAAGGATGACTTAATTATGTTTCTGAGCATGAGAGATATTTCACAAATATTATCTACAATTTAGCATAAATAATTAGTAATAAATATAGACCATGGTAGCCAACAAACAAAAATTAAAGGAAGACACAGAGCTTTATTTAACAATAGAAAATGAAGGATGGATATTCAAGGATATAGAATTGGACCTCACAACATTAACATCTAAGGTGTTAGGAATTGGTTTGAGATCTTCTTCATGATAAAAGAATTATAACCCATTTCATAGGATAAATAAAGGAATGCCAACATGAGTAGGTGTTACTATGACCTGGTTGATATCCAAATGGTGGGCCTTCATCATGCCAAGGTAAAACCAAATGTCATGTCCCCCTTTTTAGGTGACATGTTCTGAGTTCATGGTTAGCCTATTATGCGACCTTCGTAGGCTAATAGGATGGATAGAGGGTCATAATGGAGCTTGGCTCGACTTTGATTCACAAGATTTCTACATTTGATTTTCATTCAGGGTATTTCAGACACATTTGGCCTAAGCTCCTACTTTTTAGGGATATTTGATATGCAGCAGAGCGCCTTTATTGTGGTATGGTTATGTGCGGAATCACTCCCTGATTCACTAGCTTCGATCGGTTCGTCGATCTGACATGTATTGAGGGAGATATTAATATTTGATTGATTTAATCAAATATTAATTATTTAGCCTAATTTTAATGAGAAACCCTAATTCTAATTTAAGAAAACCCTAATTAGGGCAAGCACATCTTTTGAGGGTATAAGGGTTTCTCATGGAGGCCATTGATGATTATGCTATTGATTATTGATATTGATTTTGGAGAATTTCTTCTGTGAAGACTGAGCCTAGGGTTCAAGGATTCCATTTGCATTGGAGAACGTTCCCTCTTCAGTGTGTGCAATTAAGAGGCTGTGGAATATCAGCTGATCTATTGCCAAAGTGTGAGATAACTTCATCCAGAAGTTATCACAGAATTTCAGGTTTGAGAGATAACTTCATACAGAAGTTATTACAGATATTCCAGGTATTTCTTTATTTAGTTTTGATTCAATAAATTATACAGCTAGAGATCTTCTGTGCTAGAAAAGTATATTTCGGATTAGGGGTTGAAAACAGGGAAGTTGTGCGTAATTGGCGGCCGTACAAGATCCGTACAGGCCCGTACAGATCAGCTCAGGAACCGACCTCGACAGACAGAGGGTTTCAGTGACCGACATCGGTCGACTGAAGACCGACGTCGGCAGAAAGCCGACCGACAGATACCGACGTCGGCGATATATCGACCAACGACGGTGACTGTGTGTCGACACAGAAGGGCCGAGACTTTCCAGAATTCAATTTGCACTTCCAGATTTGCAAAGCCAGAGTTTTCAAGACTGTATTTCATATTTATATGCATATTAGAGGACTGCAATTGTAATAATTTAGAAGGACAAGTGACACAATCTGTAATTTGTTATTAAGAGACTATATTATTGTGATCTTTCTGAATTTATTCAACAGCGATTATATCTTGGTTCAGATTTTTTGTGTTGCTATATTTCCTGTTTAGAAGGGGATATTACACCAAAGGTATTACACTGTATTGACATCCTTGCATCAATATTTGTTGATTGTAGAATAGATAATGAATGGATCATTACAGAATGAAAATCAAAAGGGGTAGCTTACATTTCACCTATTGCTTTTGAGAAGTACTACAAGCTCCCTATTCCACATGTGTATCTTTCCAAGGTCAAGGAGTGTACCAATAACCATGACATAGAATCTATTCTCAGACCCTGGATACACCAAAACCCTCACATATTTAGATGCTTTGATGGAAAATCCCATAATGTAATTTAGAGAAGGAATTAGGGTAATAATGACACTAATGGGCTGAGCCTTTAGTGCCCCTTTAACTAATTATGTGAATAATAACTGGGTTCCATATGTACACTTCATGGTAGAGGAAAAACTTACCTCTCTAATTGGAGACTTGATCAGTATTTTCCTAACAAGATAATTCAATGTCATCAAAAGAAAGACCTCATCAATTATTTATGATGTCATACTTACTTGATGCTCTTCTAACCTTATCCACCTTCTCTAGGATTAGAAATTGGTCCATAGATGGCAAGAAAACCATCTCACACTACTATTAGATTATGCACATCTTCAAGTATAAGAATCACATGCAATTTATTTGTGACTAAATTTACCCTACTATAGGAATCACAAGTTTTCCCATGCCTAGGATTGACACCCTCATCAAGAGATATGTTGAAATGATAGGGGATGTATGGTATTATCTTCATTGGATAGTCATCAGGATAGAATTAATCGTGACTCAACCTTACAAACTACTAGTATATGTTCCAAATAAGCTTGTAGAACAAGAAATTACTTCCCAACTCATCTATAGAATTAATAGGACTTGTAAATAGAAAAGGAAGGGCCTAATCAACCTATTCCCCTTAAATATTGGGAAAACAATAATAAAGGACTAGAAATAGGTAGAGGTTATATCTACACATAGGGATTCATTTGGCTTCCAACTGGATGAACTCCAAATGTGGGATCTAAATAATGTAATTGGTGACCATCTAAGGGACAAAAATCTCTCAAATTTAGAATATGCACATCAAATCAATGTTTATGAGACTATATATATTAGGGATAAGGACTATGAAGAGGTATTGGTTAGGATATAAGGCCATAACATTAAGCTCAAGCACAGATCGGTCAGGGATAATAAGCCATCTAGAGAAACATGGTAAATGCACCATTTATAATATCATTTACTACCTAGGCCATTTGGATCAGCCCATGAGCCACCTCAGATAGAGTAGCCACAACCCAAATATTAGGATGATCAAGTTAAGGGTGAACAAGGTAGAAGGAATGAGAAAGTTGGAGAGGTCAAGCTAGAAGAGAGACTTGTGGAGGGATATCCATCTCCAACATTGCCCCAAAGGCCACCTTCCTTAGTTTAACATGTAGACATGATATACTCACAACTAGAAGAGACACTCGAAGGTGATCTCAAGGAAATTGTAGAGGCTTATGACTCTGATAGGGAAGAGGAGCCCAAGGAAGACATAAGGAATGAGCTAGTCCCAATAGCATCCCATGAGAAGAAAAAAGAAGAATTAACACTATTACATATGGGACCAAAGAAGAGATTGAGATTCACTTTCATTCATCCCACTAGTGAAGTAAATCTATTTATTGATGAGCTCCCAATCCATGGACCAACCATTCTTGATTGGTTCATTTATGGGAAAATGCAAAATATCCCCTCTCTTTATCATTCTTGGTCCATGACAAGGGTCATTGATGTGGGAATAAAAGATGATATGAATCCTTGGATAAAGCCTATAATTTACAAGTAATAAGAAAGAATATTTTTTGTCATTGAAGGGCCAAAAGGTAAGAAGATATATGCTCTAGGAGAATCTACCAACTCAAGTTTAGAGGTCTTAGAACCTCCCCAATTTAAGTAACCATTCACTACTATCCATTTCAAACCTAACATAACTAGGCTAGAAAGGATAACAACTAGGAAAACTATGGTTGGGATAGAAGAATTCACCTTTTATAAGGTGAAATATTTGTAGGACTAATGCCAGTGGGTTATTAGTAGCTTTGAGAGGCTACAATTTAGGGGGAAGATGTGGAAAGCCTAATTGAAGCCTATTCAACACAAGTTAAAGTTGGAGTCTAAGGTATGTATTATAGGATCTAGAACTTAGAAAGAGACAAAGAAAACATGGAAAAATAGACAATTCTATCAGTACGAGATACAATAATCAAGATTCAGGACAAGTCATTTTATGACATGTTTGAGGCAATTTATTTAGTGGAATTAAGGAGAAGTGCATTAGAAGGGCAATGTTAACTATCCAATACTTTATTCACCTAATGGTATTCCTCTAAGGATAAAATATCTCAACTCCTCAATATTTAGGCAAAATAGCAGATCCCAAACTTCAAGACCATCAGTTTGGGGCATTTGAGCACAATTCTAGGAATTTTGATTGAAAAGGTTCATAGTTTGAGTGCATGGCATAATAATATGGAAAGCATCCTAAAAGAAGACAAGGAACTAATTACAAGAATTGAACAACTTCTTGGGACCATGCTTATAGATCCTACACAACACAATTCCCTTAAATCATTAGTGATGAGGAATTCAAGCATAGGGATACTTTGGTAACCTAAGAAATTAGAAGAAAAGGCTAAGGCAAAGCTATGGGGAAAAAACAACAAAATCTTGGGCATGATAAATGAAGCCAAGAGTGTTAAATATGTCATGGATAGAAATGAAAAAGAATTTGATGACTTGGTAGATTAAATGGAAGAATAGATCATGAAGTCTACTATGGACCTAGGCTTAATTGATGAACAACATTAGAGATCCATGATCATCCTCTAATAATGAGAACTAGGGGCCCCACTATCAAATTGAGCATATTCTATATTTTAAAAGTTTTGTAACATTTTGAAATAAATATCCCATTGTAAAGGCATATGCTAGTTTGTTAGCATATTTGCCTTTAAGTCAGAACAATTTGGAAAAACACTTGTATTTTAGAATTTGTAAGGACAACTATCCTTATCTTTTTATACCTATATTTTGTAATAACTGATATACTACCTAGTCTTCCTATAAAGTCATGTATGACCATTGTAAAAAAAGAGAGATTTGTTTGAGAATTTTTTTTATACTTAGAGCAATAAATAAGATCAAGGAATTTTACAGGGATTGTCTATTTTTTGATGTGTTAATTACTAATATATCTTTTCTCTCAATTGTTAGTAGAGGTCCTAAATTTGAATAACATCTTCGAATTTTGAATAGCATTCCTTAATCATAGGTTTTATGATTTGTGCCTATGGTAGATTAGTTAAAAGATCTTAGGTTCTACTTCATTTCATTTTGATTTTTATTTAGATGTGTAATTGGTATTTGATTATAGTGATATATCTGTAAAGGAGACCTGGTTCTTGTGATTCTTAAAAAAATTCCCTTGAATTTTTCCATATATACAGTGAGATTTGAGCTTAGGCTATGTTGCATTATATATTTGATAAATGCATATTCAGTTGCCAATGATACTTTGTCATAATGTTCATGACTAAAGTTGACTAAAATTGGCAATCATTCATTTCTTTTCTACCCTACCCTTCTATTTTCTCTTTTTTACACCAAGACCACTTTAGTTTTAGCCACATTATAAATATCCACATAGACTAGTTTGTATCTTAAAGCAGGAACATAACTCACTAAGTATTATCAAAGATTCACAAAGAATGGGCCAAGGTGGCTCCCAACCACCAAATTATATATATATATTATGGATCAATTATTTTACTTTGGTACTATTTCCCCATAGGTAACCATATTGCCAAAACCTACAACTCATGCTCTGAATTTCTTAAATTCTAAAATGAGAAGTGTTATTTAAACACTAAGGGCACCTATGGTGTAGCTAGAAGCATCAATAGGATATCTCCCATAGGGGAAAAAAGGAGGGCCAAAATTCTTTTAATCCTTATTGATCTTAGTCTTTTTTTTCCAAACGATCAATATATCTTCATGTTTTTAGTGAATTCTTTGCTTAAAAGTATATAGATCATTGATATTTACTATTTCTAGTGCCCCTTTATATTTCTTTTAATGTTCTTTAAGAATTGGTGCTTATTTCTGGTAAAATTAGCTTTAACTTTGAAAATCCATATTATCTAAGGTTAGAATGGGTCATTTTGATCAAATGTGGGCATATCTTTCATACATCTGAGTTTTTTTAGTCTTAGACTTGAAAATATAGACCATATGTACATAGTTGGGTGCACCTTTGAGCGAATTCAATAAAATATCAACATCCTTTGTAAATTTTCATACCACCTTTAAAAAATAGGCTTAATGTGTAGGTAAAACTCTTGTTCTTCATAAAAATTAACTTGACACATCATATTTCAGGTAGGATCTTTGAATTTCAATCTAGAATTACCAAAGATCAGAACAAGATCATACTAATTAACCAAAGAGGCTGTACTTGAACTCAAGGTACACAAGAGAGCTAGACATGATAAAGGTAAATGTAAGAGATCCAATTATATTCCAACTTCACCTCTTCAAAATAACTATGCCTTCAATATTCATCTAAGTACATCATAGTTGGGGGATTATTCAATTAATGGACTAGGGGTAGTTCATGATCTCACAAGGAAAATTGATAAATATCTACCTATATTTAGTCCAACTAGAATAATAACTGTTAAGGAACACAAAGTCTTTTAAAGCTACCCTAAGGCTACTTAATGTCATATATGAGGATGTAACATGTAGGCTATTTCTTTCACTTTTAAATATGTATCTTATGAGTATTTTTTAAACTTACCTGATAATTACATTACATGTTGGAATGATTTCAATAATTTGTTCATTGATCAACTTGGTAAGATTATCAGTCCCTATATTATTTACCATCAATTCACCACTATTATAAGTGATACTAGTGAGCTTATCCAATCATTTAATGCTAGATTTTAAAATATGTATAGAAAAACCATATAGCCTTCTAAGCCTGATGATGTTCTAACTTTATAGATCTACAAAGATGTAGTGGATCCTATGACCTTTGTATTCTTGAAAAGATCCATCCTAGCTATAACTTCATTGACCTAGGCCTACTCTAAATCAATGATCATTAATGAATAGATTTAGCCTCAAGGGAAAATGGCTTACTCATTCCCAAATGTGAACCCACATATGCCTGTGATGAACTTGTTCCCCAATAATAACCAAAATCTCCTAGCCTTAAACCAAATTCCAAACTTAAATCAATTACCCTTAAATCATGCAACCCCAAATCAACATCTAAAATTCTTGAGTCATCCTATTAATAGATTTAATATAAGTGATTAATGACATTTAATACCATATATAGGTGCTAACAACAATTAGGTACATAATTCTAAGACTCCAAAAAATGAGAATGAATCTATCTTGAAAATGGTTTAAAAATTAAGCATTGATTTCCTTCAGTTACAAAAATAAGTAGGCAATATCAAAGAGTGCTCTGGTAGGAATTTATCATTTTAAAGGTTTAATAGGCCAAGAAAAAAAATTTAGAATGATATTTTTCATGATAACAAGGCTAATGAAGCATTTTATAATAAAAAGAATATGGACATTAATCTTACTGATATAGCATTGCCTGACTATTGTAGGGTACATTTCATAGATAAATAAGGGGAAATTGATTATACAGAATTTTTCAAATCCTTTGAAGCTTTCCAAGAGGATTTGGATACATTTGAAGTGTTCCCTCATAAATAAAGTGGTACAAGTTACTTTAGATCTAAGCCATCTGAGTAGGCCTTCATGGTGGACACCTTTGACTTCCCCTTTCAAGAGGAAAATGAACCTGATGAGATCCTTCAAGAAGTCCAAGCCTTTCAGTAGCTATTGAAAAATACCTAACCCTTGAGGAATAGAGAGTATAGGTAGATTTTGACTACCTCAATGCCTCCAAATAATTTTGGAACTCCTCCTAATAGATCTTCAAGCAACAATCTAGAACCACCAAAAGGGAGTACATCTAAAACCAATGTTAAAATTCCTAGTTATTCTACTAAAACTAGGTATAACATAGTTGAGGACATCAATAAGATAAGTGAAAATATAAAATTACATGAAATCACATATATTATAGAGTAAAGGGACCTCTTATTAGAATCATCATCAAAGAAGCACAACAATCCACCCAATACTAATCATGCCAATGTGACTATGCATAAATCCAAATCCGAGTCTCTTCCTTTTTTACTCTCTATCATGATGTTTGGTAAGAAATTTCATAATTTATTATTATATTCAAGATCATATACCAATATCATGCCCATAGGTATATTCAATAAACTTATTTTAACACCTATAAAGTTTGACAAGGTCATCACCCAATTAGTCAAATCTAGAGTTAAGGTTTTAGGATAATTAGTAAATGTTCACATGCAACTGGATTCTAAGCCTAGGGTGGAACAATTAATTGATATTCAAGTGGTTTAAATACCTGATATTTATGTAATATTAATAATTATATAATGGACCAAGGATTTGAATGGTTTCATGTCTACAAATTGATCACATATGTGGCTACCTTGGAAGGGGGTCCCCAATCAAATTAGGGTTGAGAGAGAACCAAGAATGAAGCATATGATAAATAAGTACAATGTTGTAAATGAGAGGGTTAACATAATTTAATCATACTTAGGGGTATTTACCCTAGATTCTGATAAGATATATGATCCCAAGAATGTTCAATTTGTTCCTAGATTATGGAAATTGAATTTTGATGGTGCTAAGTGTAGTGTTGGATTAGGGGTTGGTGTTGTCTTGAACAATCCCACTAATAAAAGGTATCATGATTATTATATGGTCCAATTCCATTATAATAACAATATTTTTGAGTATGAATCACTTATCCTTGGTTTATAGTTTGCCATAAAAAACAAGGTCAAGGAACTGCTAATTTATGGGGATTCAGAATTAGTGGTTAACTAGGTTAGAAGAAAATACCAATGTAAAATCTCATAAGTAAAAATATACAAGTTCAAGGTATGGGAATTGATATAATTATTTTATTCCTTCAATTTCATTTCTATCCCAAGGGAAGAAAACTAAGCCGCTAATGGGTTGGCACATGTTGTCACCAATCTCATGTCCAACCAATATTCTCCAAATTTCAGCACTGAGATAATCCCTTATCCTTTAGTGCCTAAAAATATTAATCAATTTCAAGTATTAAATGATGATAAATATACATTGGATTTCATAACCAATTCTATATCATTTCATACTCACATTTTTGATGAAGCTAATGAAAATACATCTAAGGAAGATAAATTTGATAGCAAGGCCATTTAGTTGAATAATAACAAAATTGCCAAAGGGATGATTTCTTTAGAAAGATGTTTTAGGAAGATTATTTTTTTATATTTCTAAAGTTCCAAAGGTAAATGGGAAGGATTATAATTCTATTGATCTTGGCCTTCATGTTCAACCTTGGTTGGTAAATGTTGGGAAGGCCTATAAAAACATTGACGACAAGAAAGATAAGGAACTCCTTGCCCAATACAAAGATGTCATAACATGGTCATATTCTGACTTAAATATCTTGGATGCAAGGGTCATCACATATACCATACCATTTAAAGAGAGGTGTAAACCATTTAGGTAGAAACAAAAAACTATAAAACTTGTCTTAAAACTAATGATATTTAAAGAGGTTAAGATACTTATAGATACTAGGATAGTCTTCTCCATCAGGCACTCTACCTGGGTGGATAATTTGTTGCTAGTCAAGAAGAAGAATAGTAATATTAGACTTTGTATAGACTTAAAAATTATTAACAAAGAATCATATAAGGATAACTACCCTCATCCTTCCCTAGACCAAGTAATTCAAGTTTTTTCAAGATTAGCTATGATGTCCATTTTTTATGGATTTTTAGGTTACAACCAAATATTGGTTGAAAAGGAGGATATGATAAAGATAAATTTCACCACAAAGTGGGGGACCTTCACCTACAAGAGAATACCCTTTGGGCGCATCAATGTAGGGTCCACCTTCCAAAGAGATATGGATCATGTCTTACAAGGACTAATAGGTAAATGCATTATTATTTATATGTGTGATCTAATAGTTTTTTTTCTAAAAATAGGGAAGATCACTTCATGCATTTATAATAGGTTTTTGAAAGATGTCAAAGGTATGGAATTTCATTGAACACTAAGAAAAGTATCTTTTGTGTGACTGAAGAAAAGTTATTGGGTCATGTTATAACCAAAGATGGGATATCTATATATATTGAAAGGGTGGAGGCCATACCTAGAATAGAGAAACCAAATAATAAAAAAGAGTTAAAGTCAATCTTAGATAAAATTAATTTTGTAAGAAAGTTTATTTCTAGTTTTATAGAAATAATCAAACCATTAAATGACATGCTGAAGAAGGATTCCAAAGTCACATGGAATGAGGATTATAGAAAGGCATTTAATGATATCAAGAAGGCCATAAGTCAAGATCTAATCCTTATATGTCCCAATTTTTCAAGGGATCTCTACCTTTATTCCTTTGCATTTGACCACACTATGGCTACAATGTTAACTAAGAAAGTTGAAGGGTGTGACCACCCAATATCTTTCATGAGCACTAATTTTAATAATGTTGAGTTAAATTAATCATTGATTGAAAAACAAGTGATTGTATTATTCAAGTTAGTTAAGAAATTTAGGAATTACATCCTTAGAAATAAGGTGCATGCCATTTTACCTAACCCTACCACCAAATTTATGTTAAGTCAGAATGAATTGGTAGAACTTAGAGGTATATAGATGTTAATATTATAGGAATATAACCTAGAAATGAAAAAAAAAATGGTAATGTATTACAGTTTGATATCAATATCATGCCCATAGGTATATTCAATAAACTTAGTTTAACACCTATAAAGTCTGACAGGGTCATCACCCAATTAGATAAATCTAGAGTTAAGGTTTTAGGATAATTAGTAAATGTTCATATGTAACTGGATTCTAAGGCTAGGGTGAAACAATTAATTAATATTCAAGTGGTCTAAATACCTGATATTTATGTAATATTACTAATTAGATAATTGACCAAGGCTTTGAATGGTTACATGTCTACAAATTGTTCACATCTATGGCTACCTTGGAAGGGGGTCCCCAATCAAATCAGGGTTGAGAAAGAACCAAGAATGAAGCATATGATAACTAAGTAAAATTTTGTAAATGAGAGGGTTAAAATAATTTAATCATACTTAGGGGTCTTCATCCTAGATACTGATAAGATATATGATCCCAAGAATGTTCAAGTTGTTCCTAGATTATGGAAATTGAATTTTGATGGTGTTAAGTGTAGTGTTGGATTAGGGGTTGGTGTTGTCTTGACCAATCCCACTAATAAAAGGTATCATGATTATTATATGGTCTAATTCCATTGTACTAACAATATTGTTGAGTATAAAGCACTTATCCTTGGTTTATAATTTGCCATATAAAACAAGGTCAAGGAACTGCTAATTTATGGGGATTTAGAATTAGTGGTTAACTAGGTTAGAAGCAAATACCAATTTAAAATCTCATAATTAAAAATATACAAGTTCAAGGTATGGAAATTGATATAATCCTTTTATTCCTTTAATGCCATTTCTATCCCAAGGGAAGAAAAATAAGCCACTAATGGGTTGGCATATGTTGTCACCAATCTCATGTCCAACCAATATTCTCCAAATTTTAGCATTGAGATATTCCCTTTGTTTCTATGCTAGATTTGCTTTTCACATTCAAGAAAGGGAAATGAGAAACTAAGAAAGAAATGGATGAGGGTTTGTATGTACCCAGATTGTAGACGTGTGCACCAAAATTTAGACGTTGTGAGAACTCCTCTTTGGTTGTGGAGGATGACACCTGAAAGAAAAAGACACTAAAACACGAAAAATGTTAGATGACAAAAGGGTGGACTGCCAATCAAGGGCTTGGTCCTAGAAGCACAAAGGCTTCTTGGAAGATGCCAGTCCACTATTAAAAATAGAATGCTAATCAGAAACAAAAAGTGATAAATGATGAAAAATAGAAAGAAAGAACTTAAGACAAAAGCATACCTGTTTAGGAGCAATCTGTCTTTGCACAGTCACCAACATCGGTTATACTGCTGACCTCGGTATGGGTACTGGACGAGGTTGGTCGAGGCAATAGTCAGGGATGAGTCTTGTCGAGCCACAGGGTGGTTTTGGTCTGCAAAATAGACAGACTTCATTTGAGGGTCAGGGAGGTCTATTTAGAGGTCTGTGAGATTACTTGGAGGTCTGAGGGACTAGTTTTGGGTTTGAGGGATTGAGAATGTTGTCTGGGACTAGACTGAAAGGGTGATAGGGAAAAAGGAAGATGGACGGGTGATAGGGGTCTGAGAAGGCTTTTCAACCTCTCAGGGGAAGGATAGGGAAGGTCTAGGCAGTGGGTTGGATAAATAGATAAAACCAACTGATAAAATGAAATGAAATAATGAAAATTCTTACCTCCTACTTGTTGATTGAAGAATTGGAGGAACCTATTGTTAGAGTTGTGGAAGACCTTTTGTAAGAAGAAATGACTGATGTAGAGTACCTGTACCTACTGTTGTTGTTGTACGAGGGGGAGAGAAAGGAGAATATGAATGCCAGGGGTGTCAAGAGAATTCTATTCATGGGGGGGTGAATGGTTGTAGGAAACCATTTTGAAGGCTACCGATGGTGGCAGAACCACCGACATCGACCGAATAATGACCGACGTCGGCGGCCAAAGAATGGGCACAGAGGCTAAAATTAGCCTCTGTCCATTCTTGCACGCTACCGGGTCAAGGGGTCATGGGAAAATGGTCTAAGAAGGCATAAATGGATGCAAGAGGAGGGATAAAGGGGAGATTTAGGGTAATAAAGGCTAGGAGAGAGGTGGGGGGATCCAAGGAGGGGATCCAAGGTGGCAAGGGTGAGGTGGAAAGGGCCCATTAAATCAAAATATTTAAGTTATTTTAATTTAATGAATGGAGGGGACTATGACAAGGGCTAGAACATGGGTCAAAGGGGGACAAGGGGGGAGGATGAAAGATGACCAAGGTGCAGACACATTTTTGGTGTCTACATTTGCCCCTTTTTGTCTTGTTGGTTGTTCTTGACGAATTGCAAGACAAAAATAGGAGTTGGTTACCCCAGGAATGGGATGAGGTGTTCCCCCCTCAAAGTGAGAGTCAAGGGAAGGGAACTTGAGATCGAGTGTCAATTTGATAGAGAGATGGATAGAGAGAGGGTGAGTGAAAATGTTGCAATAGTCGTAAATGTGCGTATACCACTTCACGAGATGGTCAGGTCAAATTATCGCATGTCAAGGGTCGAGGAGTGCCAAAATTGAAATAACCAGGCCCCAACATTTAGTCATCTACTGATCAGGTTATTCAATCTAAGCTGAAGCTCCAATGGTCACCATGTTCCAGGTATTCTGGGCTTAGAAAGTGCTCCTAGAAACATGAAAAAGTCACAAGTAGTGTAGATCAACCAGCTTGCGATCCTATACTTGTGAGGGTCAAAAATAGTCTACACATAATTTTGCTAACCAGTCCTGAGGTAGCATACATGCAAAAAACAACCAAGGCAACGTTGTCTTAGAAGTGGTCATGGTCGGAGGAGATAGGAACGATCTCCAATGGTCATTGGTCAAGGTGGATGGATGGATGAAAGGATGTGGCTGAGCTAACCTCAGAAGATTGAGTGCTGCTTACATAGCCCTTGTGGAAGGGCCTCAGGCCAATGTAGTTCTCCCTAAAAGGGAGGAATGGTTGAAGAGATGAATTGGTCTTAGTCGAGTTCAAGGTCATGGATTGGTTTTGGATGAGGTCATGGATTGGTTTTGGACGAGGTCATGGATTGGTTTTGGATGAGGTCAAGGTCAAGAGGAATGGTTTACCCATCAGAAAGATGAACAAACGAGGGTGGTCGAGCTAACCCCAGAAGATGCTGTGTCATCTGAGTGCTACCTACATAGCCCTGGTCTTAGGGTCTCAGACCAATGTAGTTCGAACTAGGAGAGAAGATTGATCGATGATCGGTTTGGTCATGTGTCAAAATGATGAGGAGAAAAAGATGTTACAGCCTTTTCCAAATAGTTTATTCTGTAACATTGGTTGAGGGGTCTTTCATCCCTAGCAATTTTCTATAAAAATGATGGATGTATACTAAAAATGAATTGAAGTCTATTTATGCTTCAGCAAGTACTGGTTTATGCTTAACATAAATTGGGTCTAGTCGATATTTTCCATGTGTATTAGTGTCCATGGAAACTAGTGTGAAATGGACTATGAGAGTGGTCTGATAAAATTCAAGTTGAGTTGAGTTGGTTTGACAAATGATGAAGTTGAATGTGACCAAAGTGTAAAGGAAGTGAAAGACATATTCACACTTTCATTGACAAGGACCAAAATGACAGCATAGATAGGGGTTGTTAGAACAAAGAGCCCCATCATGCGTTGCGTCGTTGACCATGGTTGTGTTAGAGTGGTAATCGAATCACTTCGACATTAAAGTGAGCTCGAAGTCCCTTGAGAAGGTGTTATGATAGGAGGAGGATAGGGTAACCCATTTTATGAATAGAGATAACCTTAGCCCTCTTTATAGGAGACCCTGAGACAACTACAAGCCAAGTCCATGACCCTTTTTTTTTTGTTTTCTTTTTTTTTTTTTGGTGTAGACTGATCAATGCGGGAAGTCTACATAGAGATGTCATTTTGCTTTGTGATCATTTGTGAAGCTAATCAATGCGGGAAGCTTCTAAGAAAGGTGTTATTTGTAGCCAAATTTAGTCATAGCCATCCTTCGAGGGAGTGGTCTATATTTTTGCTTTATATAAGTTTGAATAGCTGTCCTTCGAGGGAGCAGTCTATTAGCTACAACAATGATAGTACAACTATCCATCGAGGGAGCAGTCTGCCTTTTGATTTGATTTTGTGACCTTGAATATTTTGACATCTTTTTTTTTTGACAAAATTTGGAGTCATAGACAAGACTATAGAAGGTCAAGGGCTCCCTTTTCTTAGGACAAAGCATCCATGCATCATAAAAGGGTTGTATAGGATTTGTTAAGGGGAATAGGGTTGAAAGGAATGAGGATTAAGAGGATGAGGATTGCTCAAGGGACAAGCTCAAGTTAAATGTCAAGTGGATGAGCACTTGACTAACAGAAGAATGGTCGTAGACGTAACACATTAAGAGGCTCAGATTTTGATAAGTCCTTGGGCCATGCTTATGCATTTATGATAAGGTCTGAGTCAACTAGGAGCGGACTTGCCCCATTTGCCTCTTTCCAGATTGGTCAAGTGTTGATTGATGCTAGACATAAAGTTGGTTGATACGTTGGTTGATTGGTCGAGACTAGTTGAATGTTGTGATAAAAAGGTTGGTTGAATGTTTGGGTTGAATGCTTGGTCGAGGTCATGATTGATGATTGGTCGATGTCTAGTAGATGGTTTGGTCAATGGTCTGGTCAATGTCACGATCAATGTCTAGTCATGGTCAATGTCTGGATTGATGATTGGTCGATGTCTGGTTGATATTTGTCGATATTTGGCTGGTTGATGTTTGGTCATTGGTATGGTCAAGGTTATTGTTTCTATGTAATTTTGCTTTCACATTCAAAGGAGAGAAAATGAGAAACTAAAAGGAATGGTCAAGGCGTGTATGTACCTGGATGTAGTCTGTGCACCGTAATCCAGATGTTGTGAGAACTCCTCTTTTGTTGTAGAGGAATGACACCTGAAAGAGATAGACACTAAAACATGAAGAACGTTAGTTGATAAGAGGGTGGATTGCCAAGCAAAAACTTGGTCCTAGAAGCACTAAGGCTTCTTGAAGGATGACAATCCACTGTTTAAGATAGAATATGATAGAGACAGAAAAGAGAAATAATGAAAGATGTGAAAAGAAAGAACTAAAAACAAATGCATACCTAATAAGCTGTAATCTACTAAACACAGTCACCAACATCAGTGATATTACCGACGTCAGTTAGGGAGGTCACCGACGATGGTTAGACTGCCGACGTCGATAGGGAAAGTGGACGAGGTCGGTTAGGGCAATTGGCTAGGGACGGGTTACAGGTCTAGTTTCTGGTCTGTAGAATGGATTTGGTCTCGTCTGAGGGTCTGAGGGTCTATGAGGGATTCAGAAGGACTATTTAGGATCTAAGGGACTGAGAATCTTGTCAGGAAAAGGGGTGAGCAATAGGAAAAAGGCCTTTCAGCCTTTCCATAAAGCAATTTAGTCAGGTTGATTAGATGGGTCTTAAGATGGTCTGTAGGTCTCTGATAACTTGTGCTAAGTTGATTGGACAGAGGGTGTTGCCTAAAGAGAGACTAAGGGAGTGTCAGAGGTAAAGAAAAGGGAATAAGGGGTGAGAGAAGGCTTTTTAGCCTCTCCAGGAAGAATAAGGAAGGTTGGGTCAAGGATGCTTGGAATAGACAGTAGACAGAATACTAATATATTTGAAATGATATTAGAATGAAAACAATATAAATACTTAGCTCTGATATGAATTGGCAAAGGTGCAAAAGCTGTGTTTCGGTTGTCGCTGGTGACAGAGATATCATGTAATCCCTGTGCAGAATGTTTGATGCAAGACCTTAGTGCCTAGAAAGTGCTGCCAAGAATGTTGATCCCTACAAGAACACCAAGAAGCCCAGAACACTGAAAAGCAAAAGCACGAGAACTTTATTTCGTTGGAAGAAGATTTGAGAGTCGTGATTAGCTTCAGAGATTAACCGATTTCTGATTGGGGTCGTCAAAGGTTTAGAAAATTTGGTTAAGTATAACCGACATTGGTGATTCTGCCGGCGTCAGCTGACACTTGACCGACGTCGGCGGGTGCAGAACGGGAAAAAGAGCCACCAAGCCCATTTTTCATCCGCTAAGTGCACTATCCATTGGAGAATGTCAAAGGTTGGGCTAAATACGCATGAGAATTGGTTAGGCAGTTAGAGAGAAGTAAGAATAGGTCTTAGATGAGTCATAGGATGGGAATTAGTCTAAGGTGAGGTGCCCTATACGAGGTGTCATGGGTGATGTGTCCAAGGAGGGGGGTTAATTCAAAATAAGTTTATTATTTTAAATTAGTAATTGCATGTTTTAGGAATGGGTTAGGAATGGACCAAGGGGGAAGGTGACCAAGGGTTAGACACTATTTAGGTGTCTACATTTGCCCCTTTTTGTCTTGTTGGTTGCTCTAAATGAACTGTAAGACAAAAATAGGAGTCGGTTGCCCTAGGTATGGGATAAGGTTGATTTCATCTTGTTGGTTGTTCAAGTGAACTACAAGACAAAAATAGGAGAGGGTTGGTTGCCTCGATTATGGATGAAGTATTCCTCCTCAAAGCAGGAGTCGAGGGAAAGAAACCTGAAATTGGGTGTTGATTTGACAGAGAGTGGATGAAAAGGGTGAAGATAGAGTGAGAATGTTGCAAAAGTTGTGATTGCGCATACACCACTTCACGAGATGGCCAGGTCAAATTGTCACAGGTCGAGGGTTAAGGAGTGCCAAAATTGAAATAATCGGGCCCCAGCAGTTAGTCATCTACTGATTGGGTATTCAATCAAAGTTGAAGCTCCAATGGTCGTCATGTTCTAGGTATCCCAAGCTCAGGAAGTACTCCCAAAAACATGAAAATGTCACAAGTAGTGCGGATCAACTAGCTTGTGATCTTATACTTGTGAAGGTCAAAAGTTCACGCACAATTTTGCTAACCAATCATGAGGTAGCATATATGCAAAAACAACCAAGGCAGAATCACTTTGGAAGTAGTCACGGTTAGAGGAGATGGTCATGATCTCCAAGGTCTGGTGGTCGATGGATGGATGCAAAAGTGATCTCAAGTGTGCCCCAGAGGACCAAAATGACGTGGTCTGGAGGACTGACTGATTGGGGGCATGATTTTGGGGCAATGGAGAAAAAAAGAGGTTGGAAGGATGCCGATGTTGGTGACAAAAACCAACGTCGATAGACAAAAATGGTCGACATCGGTAGATGTCAGTGGATGTCAGCGAATTAGGGCACAGATGCCGACGTCAGCGGCCTACCAAATTTGACAAAACTAGATTGGCGGCCCACCAAAAGTCATTTGTGATTATTTGACTGAGAGAAAAAAAAGTGCTCTAGATTTTGAGGAGTGAAAGTGACTTATAGTGAGCGAATTAGCATTGTGAGGTGGTAGAGTGAGATTGGTGGAGAGAGGGAGTAGATTGGAGTTTGATTGGAGGTTAAAGAGTCAGTTGTGTGCCAGTAGGAGCTTGAGGTAGAAGTGATGGTAGAGGGTAGTAGAGGACCCACGGGAGGGCCACCACCAGTGGTACCCATCGTGCCACCATGCCAGCGATGCCGAGATGAGGTAGGAGGGTCTCTAAGCCCTAGTTGGTTAGATTGTTGTTGTTATGTGTGTTTTGAATTTTTTGTTGATATGGGTAGAAAATGAGGGGGGAGGGTAGCTAGGAGGGTGGAAAAGGGATCTAGGATAGGTTAGGGGGTTGTGAGAGGGTTTTGGGGGGTGTAGGGGGAGAAATGGGGAAGCCCTAATTTTTAGGGCTCACCCCATTCGGCCTTAGGGCCGAACCAGTCACCGACATCGACAGGTTCACTGGCATTGGCTGACCAGTTATCAACGTTGGTCACTAACCTACTGACGTCGATCACTAAGTGACCGATGTCAGTTAGGTGAGTGTCGTCTCCGGCATGCTAACCGATGTCGGTTGGCTGCCTGGTCAAAAGAGGGATGGAAAATGTTTAAGTGGAGGGGTTGAAGCTACGCCAAGGGCTTCTCGGGTGTTGGGTTAGGCATAGATAGTGAAATAGGGAAAAATTTTAACATGAGATTGACTTGGGTGGATGCAGGCGAGGCTGACTTTGATGTTGCAGGATCGCCTCTCGACATTGTTGACACAGATGTGTGGAGGGGTGACAGTCGATGAGTGGGTGCAGATGAGTGCAGTTGGACTCAACGGGCTACGACACTACTATAGAGTGGTGTGAGATGTGAGTTTGATGGTGGCATTGATCAAGCGATGGGATCTTTCCACCAACACTTTCCATCTGCCCATGGGAGAGATGACGGTCACAGTTGAAGATGTGTACCAGATTTTGTGCCTGCTAGTACATGGAGCAGACCTTTATGCATGCTCGAGAGAGGCGTATGATATTCATATGGTTATGCTATTTGGAGAGCACATCGCTGAGATGAGCTACCACTCAGCAAGTTTTGCATATGAGCCTTTGTATGCTACAGATGAGGATGCACATTGGCTAGCAGTGTTGATGATGATAGGCATCACGGTGTATGGGTTGCCAGATGTAGAGGGCGGTAGGTTTCTGGTCGCTATGACTAGAGTTTTGCTTGAGATGATAGAGTGGTAGACAGTGTTTGCTTGGGTGCCTATCTTTTTGGCCCAGGTGTATAGAGAGCTGTGGGGTATCAGTCGGTAGTGACAATACAACTTGTGCGTGGGTCACCTGCTACATTGCTGGGCCTATGAGCATATAGTGGTTACCCATCCTCTTGGCCTCCCAGTGGCGATTTTGGCTGGCTTCAGGGTCAAATTTAGGTGGTGGTGTGAGGTGATGGCGCAAACGTGGGTAGACAGAGTGGTTAGAGACATTGACCACTACAGAGGGGTACTAGAGGCCCTAATTCCTACAGACATCATCTGGAGACCATACTTGGTTTATCCAGCATTTAGAGACCAGGGAGAACAGCTGGTTGGAGTGCAGAGCCTGAGATGGGTCAGGGGCAGGTGAGGCGGTGAGCTCGAGAGAGTGCCAGTAGAGAGAGTGCGGTGCTAGTACGGGCTGCTATAGGATGTACCTCCTACATTCCCACTGTACAGATGGGATGACATTAAGGCGCCACTCCCACTACCAGAGGAGATAGAGGGCCCAGATTTTGAGGAGTTATCAGCAAGACCTGGGGTGGCTAACCCAGGTTGTACAGAGGCCTACACAGCATGGTGGGTAGGGCAGTACATAGGTTTATAAGTAGGGCCACAGCCAGATCCATAGGCCATTACCAGGGAGTGGGATATAGCCCGTGAGGAGAGGGACACTGCACGGCAAGAGAGGGATGCGACACAGGCCCAGGTCACAGTTTTGTAGGGATAGCTGGCAGGGGTTACAGGGCAGCTGACAGAGATGATGAGTTGAGTGACAGTGTTGATGGGTCAGGTCACACTACTATAGGGACAACTCATCGTAGCCCAAGCACAGGCAGTGACAGGATAGGTCTTGAGAGGATAGGGTTTGATGTAGCAGCCATCACAGTAGCTGGCATTTTCACAGGGGCCAAAATAGTTAGCATCGGTGTAGCTAGGTCAGCCATAGCCACAGGGGTTAGTACAGGGCACGGCAGTAGGACAGATGGGTCCACCGCAGACTGTATCTCTAGTTAGATACAGTGATGCGCTGGATGAGATCACGTATTATGAGAGGGCCATCAAGGGTTTCCCTCAGATATAGCGATACTCAGAGATGAGAGCAGAGTAGAGCTGATAGCAGTCTATGTCTCGAGCGATGGCTTCTGGGTCTCACAGATGGCACAGATCAGAGGGGGGAGAGGATACAGCATCTTCTCGGCCACCGCCACCACCACCACAGCCACAGCATTGAGGGTAGACCTTGAGATTTATTTTTGATGTATATACCAGCTTGTGAGTTGTTGATGCGAGATGTATGAGAGAGAGACAGAGGCACAGATTTGTGTGATTGTATAAACATATATATATATATATATATATATATATATATATATATATATATATATATATATATATATATATATATATATATATATATGTATATGTATATATATATATATGATGAGATATTTGATCATGGATGTGTTTATGAAAAATGTTGTGGATGTGTTTGTATGTTATTTTGACTTGATATATGTTTAGGATTATGGTGTTTATATGATGATGGATGTATGATTAAGATTAATGATTAATGATATGGATGAAAATGATTAATGTTAATGATTATGAAAATATGTGATTGTTTGTGATGTGATTGGCAGGTGACAAAAGAATGTGATGGAAGAAATGCGATGAAGGAATGGCCGAGCTAACCCCAGAAGACCCCATGTCAACTAAGTGCTACCTACATAGCCCCTGTCATTAGGGCCTCAAGCCAATGTAGTTCTCCCAAGAAGGGAGGAAAAATATCGAAGTGGTTGATTTTGGTCATGATAAGGATATAGAATTTCTCATATGTCTGAGGGTACATGCTTGAAATGACAAGGAGGAGATGATGCTACAGCCTTTTCCAAATGGTGTAAGATGTAACATTGGTCAGGGTTTTTCATCCCTAGCAACTATCCATATTCATGATGGATGTTTGCTAAAAATGAATTGCAGGTCGATTTATGTTTCAGCAAGTAATGGTTTATGCTTGACATAAATTGTGTGGTTGATAGTTTCCATGTGTATTGATGTCTATGGAAACCAGAATGATTAGGCTATGTGAGTGGTTTGAAAAGAATTGGATTGAATCGTTTTGACAAATGATTTGGTTGAATGTGACCAAAGTGTAGGTAAAAAGTAAAAGGCATAAGCACCTTTTCATTGACAATGACCAAAATGACAGCATAGATAAGGGTTGTTAGAACCAAGAGCCTCATTTATGCGTTGCATCATTGACCATGAGTTATGTTAGAGCGGTAATCGAATCACTTTGACATTAAAGTGAGCTTGAAGTCCCTTGAGTAGGTGATATGATAGGAGGAAAGGGTAATCCGTTTTAAAGTAGGGATAACTTTGCCCCTTTTTATAGGAGACCTTGAGACAACTACAAGTCAAGTCCATGACCCGGTTTTTTTTTTTTTTTTTTTTGAGCGGACTGATCAATGCGGGAAGTCCACATAAAGATGTCATTTGTTTGGTGGTCATTTGTGAACCTGATCGATGCGGGAAGCCTCTAAGAAAGTGTTGTTTGTAGAAATATTCAGTCATAACCATCCTTCGAGGGAGTGGTCTATACTTTGCTTTATAGATTTAAGGGCTTTTGAATAGCTGTCCTTCGAGGGAGCAGTCTATTTAGCTACAGCAATGATATTACAGCTATCCTTCGAGGGAGTAGTCTGCTTTTTGATTTGATTTTGTGACCTTGGATATTTTGACATCTTGATTTAGTTTTGACAGAATATTGAGTCATGGACAAGACTTATAGAAGGTCAAGGGCTCCCTTTTATTAGGACGAAGCATCTGTACGTCATAAAAGGGTTGTAGAGGATTTTGTTAAGGGAAAAAGGGTGGAATGGATTGAAGATTAAAAGGACAAGGATTTCTCAAGGGATGAGCTCAAGTTAAATGTCAAGTGGATGAGTACTCGACTAATAGTAGAATGGTCATAGATGCAATGCATTAAGGGGCTCAGGTTCTGGTCAGCCTTCAAGAGAAGACAGACGATAAGTCCCTGATCCATACTTGTGCATGATGATATAAGGTCTGAGCAAATTAGGAGCAAATTTTCCTCATTTACTCCATTCCATATTGGTCACATGTTGGTTCTCTTTGAGGATGAGGTCTCCAATATTGAAATCTTGTTCTCTCAGAGTTTTATTATAGGTGCGTTTGATGTGATGTTGATAGACATGGAGATGATTGAGGGCAGCGAGATGATGCTCATCAAGTAACTCAAGTTGAGCTAATCAATCTTAACAAAAGTCATCATTAGAAAGAATGTCATGGAGTGAAATGCGAAGAGATGGGATCTGTACTTCGAGAGATAAGACAGCCTCTGTTCTGTACACTAGAGAGAAAGGGGTAGCACCTGTAGAGGTTCAGATGCTAGTGCAGTAGGCCCACAGAGCGAAGGGTATTTGAACGTGCCAATCCCTTCCAGTGTCATTGACCACCTTCATGAGAATTTTAGTTAAGATTTTGTTAGAAGCCTCGGCCTGCCCATTTGCTTGTGGGTAGTAAGGTGAAGAAAAGCTGAGTTTGATGCCAAATGAGTCACAAAGTTTTTGGATAGTTTTGTTTTTAAATGACTTGCCATTGTTGGTGATGATTTTGTGAGGTACACAAAAATGACAGATGATGTGGGTGTTGATAAAGTCAACAATCTTGTCGACTTTTGTGGAGATGAGAGGAATAGCTTCCACCCATTTAGTGAAATACTCGGTGACAGTGATGATGGACTGATGACAAAGAGATGAATGAGGATTAATCTCGCCAATGAGATCTAAGCCTCATTGTGAAAAAGGCCAAAAATCCTGAGCGACTTGTAAGGCGTGACTAGGGAGATGAAGTAAGTTATCATGCTGCTGACACTTGATGCAATGGCGAACATAATCGCTACAATCTTGATGAAGAGTGGGCCAATAATAACCCAGGCGAAGGATGCGCTTGGCAACCGAGTTACCACTAAAGTGTCCGCCACAAATCCCGTCATGGGCTTGTTTAACAGCAAGAGAAGCTTCAGTGGAGTTTAAACAGTGAAGAAGAAGGCCGTCAAAACCTCTTTTATAGAGAAGGCCCCCTAGCATGGTATAGCGAGTGGTACGCTTGATAAAAGCCCACCGTGCATTGCTAGAGAGGTGGGGAGGAATGAGAGAATGAGCCAAGTAGTCCTCAAGTTGTTTATACCATACATCTTGTGAACTAGAGTCTATGGTGTGGATGAGATTGATGTCAATGGAAATGTATGAAGGTAATGGCACACGATGTACCATGACATAAATTCTTGATGAGGATGATGATGAAGAAGGAATATGCGAGGCGAGGGAAGCCATGGTGTTAGCAAACTTATTCGTAGATCGAGGAATAGTCTACAATAAGTGATGGTCGAAAGATGCTAGAAGAGTGTCAACACGGTGCTTGTACCTTTGTAAATTTTCATTTTTACAAAGATATGAACCATTGATTTGATTGACGATAAGTTGTGAGTCACCGAAGATGTTTATGGACTTGATATTTAAAGAAAGGGCAGTTTGAAGTCCCAAAATTAAGGCTTCCTATTCGGCCATATTATTGGTACATTCAAAGTCGAGTTTGAAAGATAGAGGCATGGGTTCACCTTCATGTGGAATGAGGATGACCCTCGCACCCCCACCGAGTTGACATTTAGAGCCATCGAAGAACATCGTCATTCGGTAGAATGTGTCATCAGTCAAGAGAGTGGCGATAGATTCATCGAGAAACTCGCACTGAGAAGGTTGATTTTCGGGAAGAGGGGCATCCGCTAGTTGGTCAGTGATTGTTTGCCCTTTTATAGATTTTTGCTGGACAAATTCTAAGTCAAATTCAGCAAGAAGCATGAGCCAACGAGCCATACGCTGGTTTTGATATGGTTTGGAATGCATGTATTTTAGAAGATCAGTGTGGGTGATGACAAAGGTTTTGTGATTGAGAAGATAGTGACGGAGCTTGGTAGTGGCAAAGACTAATGCCAAACAGAGTTTCTCGGTATGAGTATACCGAGTTTCATAGTTGACAAGTGTTCAGCTTATGTAATAGACCACTTGCTCCCGGTGTTGCTTGTCTTGATGCACGATCATGGCACCTAACGAATGATTGGTTGCTGAGATGTAGAGGTAGAAGGGTTGGTCATCTTTTGGTGGAATAAGGACGGGTGGAGAAACCAAATAGCGTTTCAGGGCTTTAAAAGCCTCTTGGCAATCTTTATCCCATTTAAAGGAGATGTCCTTCTTGAGGAGGTGATGAAAGGGTTGGCAACAGTCAGAAAGCTACGAAATGAAATGGCAGATGGATTGGAGCTTCCCTTGTAGACTGTGAAGTTGCTTGAGATTAGTTGGAGGTGGCATTTTGAGGATAGCACAGATTTTGGTAGGATCTATCTCGATGCCATGAAGAGAGACAATGAATCCTAGGAGCTTTCCGGAGAGGACCCCAAAGACACATTTCTTGGGGTTAAGATGGACCTAGTACAGAAGAAGGTGAGAGAAGATGATTTTGAGGATAGTCAAATGGTCACGACGAAGCTTAGACTTGCCAAGCAAGTCATCTACATAGTCCTCCATGACTTTATGGAGGAGATCGTGAAAGATGTAAGTCATGGCACGTTGATATGTGGTGCCTGTGTTTTTCAGACCAAAAGGCATGACTTGATAGCAGAAAGTTCCCCATGGTGTAATGAAGGTGGTTTTGTGCTGATCTTTCGATGCAATCAAGATTTGGTTATATCCTGAAAATCCATCCATGAGTGATAACATCTCATGGCCAGCTGTAAGATCAACAAGTTGGTCAATGTTTGGAAGAGGAAAGTCATCCTTGGGACAAGCTAGGTTGAGGTTGCGATAGTTTGTGCAGATCCAGATCCCTCTAGTCACCTTGGTGACAGGAACGATGTTAGAGACCCACTACGGATAATCGATGGGTTGGATGAAGGAGACAGAAAGAAGGTGCTAAAGCTCCTCTTTGACAAGAAGTGCAACACAAGGATGCATTTTGTGAAGCTTTTGCCTAACAAGCTTAGCCTCTAGGTTTGTGACAATGTTATGAGTGGCAATGTTAGGGTCGATGCCAGGCATGTCAGCGTAGGTCCAGGCAAAGGCTTTGCGATTGTCTGAGAGAAATGTGGTATAGTCGATCTGCTCTTGGGTGTCTAAAGATTGACCAATCTTTAAGACATCAGGAACATCAAAAGATGAAAGGTTAATGTCAATGGTTGATTCATTTAACATAACCTATGTTTTAGAAGGGAGGGAGCGTTAAATGAAAGAATCATCGGCACCCATATAGGTAAGAATGGCGTCGTCGTCTATGCAGTGGACAGTGTTGGTGGTTGCCGATTCATCGTCTATCATGCTGGGATAAATGAGAGGGAGAGACTTGGGAACCCCGTTGAGCTGATAGGTTAGGGGTTCCAAGCGGATGGTGTTTATGTAAAAAAAAAACTAGGAGGGATGGAAACCACTGACTCCGTAGGTGAGGATGGAAGAATAGGCGAGTCTAGAAGAGATTGGTCGATGGTTGGTTCAGGGAAAAGGTTTGTGGAAGCCTCAGTGGGTTCTTGGAAACCCAATCCATATCGTTTCTTTGCATTATTGTCATTGGGTGGTTTGATGGGCCGATGGGAGCCTTGTTCATACCACCCAAAGCCAAAACCCTTCCATGCACACCTATAAAGGTAGGTATGTGTAAAGGTGGGGTTGCCAAGAAAGGAGAAATTGGATGTAAATATTTGAGGTGAGGAGGAAGGATTTGATTCAGTAAGAGCTTGATCCAACCCCCCATAGATGAGATTGGTTTGAAGGCTAGGAGGACCATAAGGAATGACCATTCCAATCTGATAGTCATAGCTTGGGTTTTGATGAAGCTGTCCATACTCTTGAGGAGTCTGGAACATGTCTAGAGTAAGTAGGCGATATTCCCCCAGTGAAAGTCTTTGGAAGATATCATCCATGGGGTCCTTGGTTGTTAATTGAGAATATGATGTGGTGGCAACCGCTGTTTGTGTACTAGTTGATGCTTATGTGAATGGAGATGATGTTTGGGTTGATGCCTTGAGAGGGATAAGAAAGTCGTTGGGTCGATAGGTTGTGTTACAAGTCTTAAAAGGGGATGGGTCAGTAGGAATGACATGGACTTGTTTGTCGTGTTCAAATTTGACACAATGGTGAAGTGTTGAAGGGACGCAAGCCATGGCGTAGATCCAAGGTCACCCTAATAGCATGTTATATTGGAATTCTCCCTCAATGATGTAGAAGAGCTCTGGGATTGTGCATGGACCAACGTGGATATGGAGGACAACAGTGCCAATAGTGTTAGCGGTGGTGTCATTAAAAGATCTAAGGATTGTGTTAGTTTTTGATACACAATTCTTAGGAAGAGCCAATTGATCAAAGGCATGGGTGGAAATGATATTAATGTTGGCACCCCCATCGATCATAACTCGTTTAATACGGGTTCGATCAACTTAGGCTGTGATGGAAAGAGCAGCATCCTGATCTTCCAAGGTAGAGGTAGGAATTTTAGAATCACTGAAAGTGATAGAGGCGACAGGGGATAAAGAATGGACTAAGGCAGGTAATGGTTGAGGGTCTTCAGGTTGGACTTCCGCTGCCTATAGGGCTTTGATTAGAGCCTGGCGATGCTGGCGGGAGCTTTGGATAAGGTCATATAGGGTCATCTTCATAGGCATTTGGTGAAGTTGTTTTATAATAGAGTCTTTGATTGCCTCTGAAGAAGGGGGTTGAGACGCACCTAAGATGGAAATCTTGGGTTTTGGTGGTTAAGGTGCCTAGACAAAAGGATAGGTCCAAGGAATAACAACTTTTTCTTTCACCTTGTCCTTTTGTGACCTAGTGGTTATATGGATAGCATTGATTTCAAAGATAGGAGGTGAAGAAGGGGTCATGCCCTATTGGTGAGATGTTGATGTGGTTGAAGAGGTTGGATGGGGAGGTGTCGAGGGTCAGTCAAGAGTGTCCTCAAGGAGAAGAGTGTCTTTCTCCATATAGCGGTGAACGACTACCTTGAGGGCACAATAAGTCTCGGTATCGTGTCCTGGCATATGATGGTATAAATAAATCTTCGTATCATCAAACCAAGAAGGTTTTGACCCAAGGGGTTGGAATGGTTTGATAGAAGGAAGGGTAATGCTAGAAGTCTACAAAAGTTGGCGTAATATCAAAGCATATGAACCTACTAAGGGGTCCGTGCCTGTTGATTCATGATGCGCTGGTGACTTTTACTTGGGGGATGTTGAAGAAGGTTTTCGTACCACCTTTTGGTTCGATGGTGCGGTGACAAGCAAAGACGGTACTTTCTTTGTGAGAGGTGCCAAATTTTTGAGAGGGGGTTGACTTGTGGTTGGCAAAGGAAGTAATGGAGGTAATTTGTTTTGGTTAAGGGTCAGAGTAGGAAGCACGCCAATTAGGGTAGAAGGGTGAGGGCCTAAAATGGAGGGAAAAGTTGATGGTGGAGGAGGGGTTCGCTTCTGCAGTCTAGTAGTCTTCTTTGACTTGGTTGGAAGACTACTTTTGGTCAAGGTCTAGTCTAAGTCCACTTTCACTTACGGGTGAGTGAGGGTAGAGACAGGGCAAATGCCGAGTGACTTGATCGGTTTAGATAGGGTAGATGCAAGTTTAGAAGCGGGAGTCTAGTCTTTATTGGGAGTCTTGGGAGATTCTGCCTTGGGAGGATTGGTAGCATGAGATGAGAGGGCACGGGAATGTTGAAGAACTTTAAGACGCTCCCACAATCCTTGATGCTCCACTTTTCTTGAAGGGAGAAGTTAGATTTTCTCTACTAGTCGAGAAAATGGTTGAGAGATATTGGATAAGGTTTGGATTCTTGAGAAGATGTGTTAGGTGTGGCAGTAGTTTCAGACCCAAGGTGTGTGGGAGTTATAACTAGATTGTCGTTGATCAAAGACGATGGAGAGTCAAGTTCTTCTCTTGGTGGAGAAGGAACTGAAGAATGTGACTCCTCAAGCGGGTAAAGGGCAGGGATTATGGTGCCCTCCACTTGCGATTGAGGAGTAGGTAAGGTCAGATCCTCCATAGGCAGAAGAAAGGAGGATGGTGAGACCGGTGGTGCCGGTAAGGTTGAGGCATCCTCCAAGATGAGAGAAGTTGACAGAGAATTAACTGGGGAAAGAGGTTCATCCACACGTGATGGACTGATAGATGGGCTAACCTCTTGAGGTTGGTCAGGGATGAAGGGCGAGACCGTATTGACCATTTGAATGTCATGTTCATGAGTGTTGTCAATCAAGATCTGGACATTATTTTGGGTTGGTGGATGATTGGGGAATGGTTGCTTGAAGATGTTGATACCTTGATTAGGAGGTGCATTGGGATTATCTAGAATGAGGTCACCCTTTTCAAGCATGTCTTGGATTATGTTTTTAAAGGTTTTACAATTTTCCATTTCATGACCTTTGACACGGTGGTAATTGCAGAAGTCATTTTCCCTATACCATGCAGGAATGGCGCGTGAGGGATCAAATTATGGTAGTGGTCGAATCTGGGGGAGGTTGAGAATCCCCTGTTTAACAAGTTTTTCTAGTATAGATGCGTATGATTCTCCAAGAGGAGTATATTGTCATTGTACATATCTCTATTGGAATTGACGGGTGGCGCTCTGAGATGTGGATGGTTCAAGTTGATTGGTTGAAGAGGACAAAGGTCTAATGACTACAGCATTAGCTGAAGCTTTAGACTTAGGATTGGATGATGAAGGTTTAGAAGAAGAGGAGTCATTGGTCTTAGAGTTGGGATTCTTGCTCCGCAACTTGACTTTATTCTCCTCGATGACACGTAATTCAAGTTTGTGGGCCATCGTGAAGGCTTCGTCGAAGGTGCGAAAGGTCTGAACCTGTAAGGTGGAAGAAATATGTTTGGCGCAAGCTCGGGAAAAAAGTTCAATAAGTTCGGGTTGAGGTAAGAAAAAGGAGAGTTGATTGATGAGGCCTCTCAAGCGAGCAATGAAGTCAGCTATAGATTCATCTTCAAATTGGCAGATAGTATAGAGGTCTATGATCGAGACCTTCTTGGTGATGTTAATGGAGAAGTGATCAAGAAAGAGCTGGGCCAGTTGTGTAAATGTGAAGAGGGAATGGCTGGCAATAGAGCTATACCAGTCAAACACAACGCTAGAAAGAGACATAAGAAATGTGCGCAAGAGCAATGCATCATCATGGGCAATAAGGTAACAAGCATGTATGAATGCCCGTAAGTGTTGTTGTGGGTCCTCCTTGCTTTGAAAGTGAGAAAATTTGGGAAGCTCCCACTGGTTGGGGTATGGTCTAATCAGAATAGAAGGATGAATGGGCTCATTGCAAATTTGCTTGTATGAGAGAACATTGCGTGAGTCAAAAATGGAGGTCTCTAGGCTAGACATCTTGTCCATTAGCATTTTGATGATATCTGTTGACAGATTGACGGGTGGAGCGCCCCCTAGATTATAAGGTGCTTGAAAGATATTGGGAGGGGCGTATGACGTGGTTGGTTGCATAGACGCAACATATGGGTAGCTGGTTATTGGAGCGAAAGTTGGAGCCAAGGGCACTTGTGTTATGGGGTTGGTAGGCACAAGTTGGATAGGGGCCGTCAAGGATGGTTGAGGAGTAGCCATGCTTGTTGACGGATAAACAGTTACTCTTGTGTTGATAGGTGCAAGAGTAGGGGGGATAGAGACCAGTAGGTTTTGGAAATGTGTGGGATTTGGTTGAGTATTTTGAGGTTGAAGGAGTACCGGAACCCCCATGGAGGTAGGTTTAGAAGGAGAGGTTACATTTTGAAGGTAAGACACAGTTGGGTTATTGGTGGAGGTGTTGACTTGATTGTCTAGTGGCTAAATTGTAGGTGCTGTTGATGTGATTCTTGTCTCGACTAAGGAAGTCAGCATCCCATAGATTGGATTGCCTAGGGAGTCTCATGTTTGGCTATGCGTGAGATAGTGTTGTAAGGCTTTGACGTTAAGGTCCAAGAATCATGCAAAATCTTGGTCCCCTTTTGGGATAATAGGAGTCCAAGGCAGGGTTGGGCGAGTAGGAGTTCTTTCAGTCTCCGAGTGGAACTCCATTATAGGACTAGTTATGGATGGTGAAGGTGGAAGCGGTTGTTGACTAGTGTGGTCAAGAAGGGCCTTGGTTTGACTGCGTGTCAAAACCATTCAAGGCAAGAAAGGGTCAGGTTTCAGAAAATTGTGTTTTTTTTAGTCTTAGAAAACTAGAATGAATGTTTAGACAGCAAGAAAGTTGGATTTTAAGCTTGCTGTTTTTGAAAAAAAGAAAATGGACAGTGACCGACGTCGGTATAAAAACCGATGTTGGTGAAGAAGACTGTTGATGTTGGTCAGATAACCGATGCCGGTGCAAAAAAGTTGCTGACGTCGGTTACAGAACCGATGTCAGTTACTGTGTTTTCCAGAAACTTAGAAAAAAAAAGTTTTTGGAAATGAAGAAGACGTCTTTACCAGCTCAAAAAAAATAGATAAAACAAAAAATAAGATGAGGACAGGTAGATCCTAGCGTTAAATCCCTAGAAATAATTTTATTAGGATCGTGTGGCTTATGCCTTAATGTGATGTTTGAGGAAGTTGGCTGTTAGAAGGGTCCTAGAATAGGTAATCTAAAGATGGTTTCAGGTATGTTTAGGTGCTCAAAAGTCTATGTTAGGTTCCGTACATGGCCTGGTGCTAAGGAGCAAGCTCCCCTCACTTCACGATTCTAGTGGTTAGCTGGTCTCGCTTAGCCAAAATATACTTTCCCTATAGATTACACTCTACTAGAGAACAGAGTGGGCTTTCCCCTTGGTGGTGAAATCCAAGTAGGATCGCCGGGATGGGTAAGGTATCCGCTGGGTGATGAAATCCTAGTCCGGCCTTGTCTCAAGTGAGTTTGATGTTTAATTTAGTGCATGTGGTCTGGTTATGTAACATCAAGTGATCTACAATTTATTCAATATGTGGTTTACTAATTACTAAGTGTGGACTAAGAAATGCAAGAAAGTAGAAAATGGAATGCAGTATATTTTAAAGACCCAAATTGAAATGTTAAGTTGGAATGAAAACAAGTTTGAGAAAGGGTTGAAGGAAATGATTTTTTGACTAGTCTCAAAATGCAAGAAAAGAAAGAAAAAGTTTTTTTTATTCCTGCTTATGATGCTTTTTAGAAAAGAAGAAAGAGGTGAAGAGGGAGAAACCTAATGCACCTAAATAAACAAAGAAGGAAAGGAACCCAAGGAAGGCCCTAAGGGTCCCACCGGGCATGCCAAAATGTTTTTATGTAATTTTGCTTTCACATTCAAAGGAGAGAAAATGAGAAACTAAAAGGAATGGTCAAGGCGTGTATGTACCTGGATGTAGTCTACGCACCATAATCCAGACGTTGTGAGAACTCCTCTTTTGTTGTGGAGGAATGACACTTGAAAGAGATAGACACTAAAACATGAAGAATGTTAGTTGATAAGAGGGTGGATTTCCAAGCAAAAGCTTGGTCCTAGAAGCGCTAAGGCTTCTTGGAGGATGACAATCCACTGTTTAAGACAGAATATGACAGAGACAGAAAAGAGAAATAATGAAAGATGTGAAAAGAAAGAACTAAAAACAAATGCGTACCTGATAAGCTGTAATTTGCTAAACACAGTTGCCGACGTCGGTGATATCGCTGGCATCGGTCAGGGAGGTTGCCAATGACGGTTAGACTGCCGACGTCGGTAGGGAAAGTGGACGAGGTCGGTTAGGGCAATTGGCCAGGGATAGGTTACAAGTCTAGTTTCTAGTCTGCAGAATGGATTTGGTCTCGTCTGAGGGTCTGAGGGTCTATGAGGGATTCAGAAGGATTGTTTAGGATCTAAGGGACTGAGAATCTTGTCAGGAAAAGGGGTGAGAAATAGGAAAAAGGCCTTTCAACCTTTTCATAAAGCAATTTAATCAAGTTGATTAGATGGGTCTTAAGATGGTCTATAGGTCTCTGATAACTTGTGCTGAGTTGATTGGACAGAGGGTGTTGCCTAAAGAGAGACTAAGGGAGTGTTAGAGGTAAAGAAAAGGGAATAAGGGGTGAGAGAAGGCTTTTCAGCCTCTCCAGGAAGAATAGGGAAGGTTGGGTCAAGGATGCTTGAAATAGATAGTAGACAGAATACTAATATATTTGAAATGATATTAGAATGAAAACAATACAAATACTTAGCTGTGATATGAATTGGCAAAGGTGCAAAAGCTGTGTTTTGATTGTCGCTGGTGATGGAGATATCATGCAATCCCTATGCAAAATGTCTGATGCAAGACCTTAGTGCCTAGAAAGTGCTACCAAGAATGTTGATCCCTGCAAGAACACCAAGAAGCCCAGAACACTGAAAAGCAAAAGCATGAGAACTTTGTTTCACCCGAAGAAGATTCGAGAGTCGTGATTAGCTTCAGAGATTAACTGATTTGTGATTGGGGTCGTCAAAGGTTTAGAAAATTTGGTTAAGTATAACTGACGTTGGTGATTCTGCCAGCGTCGGCTGACACTTGACCGACGTCGGCGGGTGCAGAATGGGAAAAAGAGCCACCAAGCCCATTTTTCATCTGCCAAGTGCACTATCCATTGGAGAATGTCAATGGTTGGGCTATATACACATGAGAGTTGGTTAGGCAGTTAGAGAGAAGTAAGAATAGGTCTTGGGTGAGTCATAGGATGGGAATTAGTCCAAGGCGAGGTGTCCTAGACGAGGTGTCATGGGTGATGTGTCCAAGGAGGGGGGTTAATTCAAAATAAGTTTATTATTTTAAATTAGTAATTGCATGTTTTAGGAATGGGTTAGGAATGGACCAAGGGGGAAGGTGACCAAGGGTTAGACACTATTTAGGTGTCTACAGTTATGATAGTCAGTATAAAGTCAAACTTCCCCCAGTCATTTTGTGGTAGGAAGAATGTCTAACCCCCAATGCAGATGATTAATGGGATGGAGAGAAGACGAGAAGGAGAGCCTTGGGTAACTCACCTAGTTGATAGATTTAGGGGACCCAAGCGAATGACATTTAGGCAGTGAAAAAGTTAGGAGGGATGGAAACCACCGACTCCGTAGGTGAAGGAGGAGGGATGGGTGAGCCTGGAGGAGATTGGTCAATGGGTGGCTCGAGACAAAGGTCTAGAGGGGCCTGAGTGGGGTCATGATATCCCAGGCCATACCATTTCTTGGCATCGTCATCATTGATCAGTTCAATAGGATGATGGGAGCCTTACTCATAGCATCTGAAACCAAAACCCTTCCATGCACACCTGTAAAGGTAAGTGTGTGCAAAGGTGGGATTACCAAGAAATGAGAAGTCTGATGTGAATGGTTGGGGTGAAGAGAGAGGGTTGCCATCAGTAGGAGCTTGATTGAGCCCCCCATAAACAAGATTGGTTCGGAGGTGAGGAGGACCATAAGGCATAACCATCCCGATCTGATGGTCGTAACTAGGGCTGTGGTGAAGGCGTCCATACTATTGCAGAGTTTGGAACATGTCTAAGGCCAACAAGCAATATTCCCCAAGTGAAAGTGATTGGAATATGTATTCCATGGGGTCTTTAGTCATTGCTTGAAGGGGAGGGGTAAGGGCGACCATCGGTTGCGAACTAGTCGAAGCTTTCACAGATGGAGGCGGTGCCAGAGTTGATGGCTTGATAGGAATGAGGATGTCATTTGGATGGTAGGTTGTGTTACAAGTCTTGAAGGGTGAAGGGTCAGTGGGAATGGTGTGGACTTGTCCATCATGTTCAAATTTCACACAACGGTGCAAGGTGGAGGGGACACAGGCCATGGCACGGATCCAGGGTTAGCCCAGCAACATGTTGTATTGAAACTCTCCTTCGATGATATAGAAGAGCTCTGGGACTATGCGTGGACCAACGTGAATGTGGAGAACAATTGTGCCAATGGTCGTGGTAGTGGTGTCATTGAAGGAGCGCAAGATTGCATCAGTTTTGGAGACGTAGTTCTTGGGAAGAGCCAACTGATCAAAGGCATGGGTGGAGATAATGTTGATGCTGGCACCTCCATCGATCATAATGCATTTAATTCATGTCCAATCAACATAGGTAGTGATGAAGAGGGTGGTGTCCTGATCTTCTGTGTTGGATGTGGGAATTTCAGAATTGCTGAACGTGATGGAGGCAATGGGAGACAAAGAGTGGACAAGGGCAGTGAGTGGTTGGGGGTCCTCAGGTTAGACCTCTGCTACCTATAGGACTCGGATGAAGGCTTGATGATGCTGAGGTGAGGTTTGGATGAGGTCATAAAGGGACATCTTCATAGGATTCTGGTGAATTTTTTTAACATGGAGTCATGAATCAACCCAGAAGAGGAAGAAGGAGAAGGTTGAGATGTGCCAAGAATAGAAATTTTAGGCTTGGGCGCTAGAGGTGGCTTGACGAAAGGGTAGGTTTAAGGAATGGCAGATTTTTCTTTTGCCTTATCCTTTTGTGACCTAGTGTTTATATGGATGGCATTGATTTCAAAGATAGGAGGTGAAGAAGGGGTCATGGCCTGCTGGTGAGATGTTGATGTGGTTGAAGAGGTTGGATGGGAAGGTGTCGAGGGTCGGTCAAGAGTGTCCTCAATCTTAGACCCATGACATGATGAAGTCGTGACAGATTCATCCTTGGTTGGAGATGAAGGAGAGACAGGTTCTTCCCTGGGTGGAGAAGAAACCAGAGAATGAGGCTCCTCAAGTGGGTAAAGGGCAGGGATGATGGTGCCCTCCACTTGCGATCGAGGATTAGGAAGGGTTGGGTCCTCCATAGGCAGTAAGGAGGATGGTGAGACTGGTGGTACCGGTAAGGTTGAGGCATCCTCTAAGATGAGAGAGGTTGACAGAGAACTAACTGGGGAAAGAGGTTCGTCCACACGTGATGGGCTGATAGATGGAGGTTGGTCAGGGATGAAGGGCGAGACCGTATTGACTGTTCGAATGTTGTGTTCATGAGTGTCATCAATCAATGTCTGGACATTGTTTTGGGTCGATGTATGATTGGGGAATGGTTGCTTGAAGATGTCGATGGCCTGATTAGGAGGTGCATTGGGATTGTCTAGGATGAGGTCACCATTTTCAATCATGTCTTGGATTATGTTTTTAAGGGTTTTGTAGTTTCTTGTGTCATGTCCTTTAACATGGTGGTAGTTGTAAAAGTCATGTTCCCTATACCATGCAGGGATGGCATGTGAGGGATCAAATTGTGGAGGTGGTCAGATCTAGGGGAGATTTAGAACCCCCTATCTAACAAGTTTTTCCAGCACAGACACGTATGATTCTTTGAGAGGAGTATACCATCATTGTACGTATCTCTGATGGAATTTGCGGGTGGCACTCTGAGATGTGGATGGCTCAGGCTGATTGTTTGAAGGTGAAGAGGATGAAGGTCTAACGACCACAACATTAGCTGAAGCTTTAGACTTAGGATTAGATGATGAAGGTTTAGAAGAGGAGGAGTCATTGGTCTTAGAGTTAGGATTCTTGCTCCACAACTTGATTTTATTCTCCTTGATAGCATGTAATTCAAGCTTGTAGGCCATCGTGAAGGCTTTGTCGAAGGTGCAAAAGGTCTGAACCCTCAAGGTGGAAGAAATATGTTTGGCACAGGCTTGGGAGAAAATTTTAATAAGTTCGAGTTGGGGTAAGGAAAAGGAGAGTTGATTGATGAGGCCTCTCCAATGAGCAACAAAGTCAGCTATGGATTCATCCTCGAATTGGTAGATAGAATAGAGGCCTGTGATCGAGACCTTCTTGGTGATGTTGATGAAGAAATGATCAAGAAAGAGCTGGGCCAGCTGTGTGAATGTGAAGAGAGAATGGCTAGCAAGGGAGCTGTACCAGTCAAGCACAACACCAGAGAGGGACATAGGAAACATGCATAAAATCAATGCATCATCATGGGCAATAAGGTAAAAGGCATGTCTGAATGCCCATAAGTGTTGTTGTGGATCTTCTTTGCTTTGAAAATGAGAAAATTTTAGAAGTTCCCACTAGCTAGGATATGGTCTAATCGGGCAGAAGGATGAATGGGCTCATTGCATATTTTCTCATATGGATTGGTGGGTGGAGCGTCCCCTAGGTTTTAGGGCACTTGGAAGAGGCTAGAGGAGGCATACGACATAGTTGGTTGTCCCTATAAGGGTGCAACATAGGGATAACTAGTCATAGGGATAGAAGAGAAGACTAAGGGTGGTTGGGTAGAAGGCATAGATAGGCTCGATGTTGTCATGAGAGGTTGGATTGTGGTAACAGGGGCCAATGGATAGGAAGCCACCTTGGTGTTGATAGGGGCCAGGGTAGGCGAAATAGAGACGACTAGATTCTGGAAGGGGGTAGAGGGGTAGAGAGCGGTTGAGTGGGTTGAGGTTGATAGGGGGCCGAAACCCCGATGGAAGTGGGCCCAAAGATGGAGGGAGAGGCCACACTTGGAAGGTTGGTCAAGGTATGGTCATTGGTCAAGGTGATAGCTTGGGTTTCTAAAGGTTGAACTACGGACGCTGTCGATACGGCTGTAGTCGCGATAAGAGAGGTTGGCATTTCGTAAATTAGATTACCCAAAAAGTCTCACGTTTGGCTATGTGCGAGATAGTGCTGTAAGGATTTGATGTTGAGGTCCAAGAATCATGCAAAATCTTGGTCCCCTTGTGGGACAATAGGAGTCTGGGGCGGGGTTGGGTGAGTAGGAGTTCTTTCAGTCTCTGAGTGGAACTCTATTATAGGACTGGTTATGGACGGGGTAGATGGAAGCGGTTGATGCCTTGCGTGGTTGACTAGAGCCTTGGCTTGACTACGAGTCAGAAGCATTCAAGCCAAGAAAGGTGATCCTCACAAGCTCAAACAAGTAGATAAGAACAGAAAAGATGAAGAGCACAAGCAAATCCTAAGCGTTAAATCCCTAGAAATTTATTAGGATCATGGTGGCTTATGCCTTAGAAATGTGTGTAGGAAGATTGGCTTTTGAGACAGTTCCTAGAAGAGGTAGTCTATGGACGGTTTCAGGTTTTGTTTAGGTGCTCAAGAAGTCTGGGTTAGGTTCTGTACATGGCCTGGTGCTAAGGAGCAAGCTCCCCTCACTTCACGAGCCCAGTGATAAGCTGGTCTCACTTAGCCAAAATATACTTTCCCTAGAGGTTAGACTTTGCCAGAGAACAGAGTGGGCTTTCCCCTTAGTGATGAAATCCAAGTAGGATTGCCGGGATGGGTAAGGTATCTGCTGGGGGATGAAATCCCAGTCGGGCCTTATCTCAAGTAAGTTGGATGTTTGATTTAGTGCATGTGGTTCTGTTGTGTAACATCAAGTGATCTACGATTAACTCAATATGCGGTTTGTTAATTACTAAGTGTGGTCTAAGAAATGCAAGCAAGCAAAAATGCAATGCAACGTGTTTTAAGCCCCAAGTTGAAATGTTAAGTTCGGATGAAAAACAAGTTGAGATAGGGTTAAAGGATATGATTTTTGACTAGTCTAGAAATGCAAGAAAAGAAAAGAAAAGTTATTTTTATTCATGCTTATGATGTCGTTTAGAAGAGAAGAAAGAGGTGAAAAGGGAGGATCCTAATGCACCCTATATGAACAAAAAGAAAAGGAACCCAAGGAAGAACCTAATGTCCCACTGGGCGTGCCAGAATGTTTCTACGCTAGATTTGCTTTTCACATTCAAGAAAGGGAAATGAGAAACTAAGAAAGAAATGGACGAGGGTTTGTACGTACCCAGATTGTAGACATGCACACCAGAATTTAGACATTGTGAGAACTCCTCTTTGGTTGTGGAGGATGACACCTGAAAGAAAAAGACACTAAAACATGAAAAACGTTAGATGACAAAAGGGTGGACTGCCAAGCAAGGGCTTGGTCCTAAAAGTGCAAAGGCTTCTTGGAGGATGCCAGTCCACTATTAAAAATAAAATGCTGATCAGAAATAGAAAGTGATAAATGATGAAAAATAGAAAGAAAAAACTTAAGACAAAAGCATACCTATTTAGGAGCAATCTGCCTTTGCACAGTCATCGACATCGGTGGTATTGCTGGCGTCGTTCAGGAAGTCACCGACGTCAATTAGATTGCCGACGTTGGTATGGGTACTGGATGAGGTCGATTGAGGCAATAGTCAGGGACGAGTCTTGTCGGGTCACAGGGTGGTTTTGGTCTGTAGAATAGACTGAGACTTTGTCTGAGGGTCAGGGAGGTCTATTTAGAGGTCTGTGAGATTACCTGGAGGTCTGAGGGACTAGTTTTGGGTGAGGGACTAAGAATGTTGTCTGGGACTGGCCTGAAAGGCTGACAGGGCAAAAGGAAGATGGACGGGCGACAGGGGTCTGAGAAGGCTTTTCAGCCTCTCAGGGGAAGGACAGGGAAGGTCTAGACAGTGGGTTGGATAAATAGATAAAACCAACTAATAAAATGAAATGAAACAATGAAAATGCTTACCTCCTGCTTGTTGATTGAAGAACTGGAGGAACCTATTATTGGAGCTATGGAAGACCTTTTACAAGAAGAAATGAATGATGCAGAGTACCTGTACTTACTGCTGTTGTTTTACGAGGGGGAGAGAAAGGAGAATACAAATGCCAGGGGTGTCAATAGAATTCTATTCGTGGGGGGGAGAATGGTTGCAGGAAATTGTTTTAAAGGCTGCCGATGGCGGCAAAACTACCGATGTTGGCTGAATAATTACCGATGTCGATGATCGAAGAATGGGCACAGAGGCTAAAATTAGCCTCTGTCCATTCTTGCACGCTGCCGAGTTAAGGGGTCATGTGAAAATGGTCGAAGATTACATAAATGGATGCGGGAGGAGGGATAAAGGGGAGATTTGGGGTAATAAAGGCTAGGAGAGAGGTGGGGGGATCCAAGGAGGGGATCCAAGGTGGCAAGGGTGAGGTGGAAAGGGGCCACTAAATCAAAATATTTAAGTTATTTTAATTTAATGAATGGAGGGGACTAGGACAAGGGCTAGGACATGGGTCAAAGGGGGACAAGGGGGGAGGACGAAAGATGACCAAGGTGCAGACACATTTTTGGTGTCTACACCCTTATCCTTTAGTGCCTTAAAATATTAATCACTTTCAAGTATTAAATGATGATCAATATACATTGGATTTCATAGCCAATTATAGATCATTTCATACTCACATTGTTGATGAAGCTAATGAAAATACATCTAAGGAAGATAAATTTGATAGGAAGGCCATTTAGTTGAATAAAAACAAAATTGCCAAAGGGATGATTTCTTTAGAAAGATGTTTTATGAAGATACTTTTTTTTCTATTTCTAAAGTTTCCAAGGTAAATGGGAAGGATTATAATGCTATTGATCTAGGCCTTCATGATCAACCTTGGTTGGTAAATGTTGGGAAGGCCTATACAAACATTGAGAACAAGAAAGATAAGGAACTCCTTACCCAAAACAAAGATGTCATAACATGGTCATTTTCTAAATTAAATATCTTTGATGTAATGGTCATCACATATACCATACCCTTTAAGGAGAGATGCAAACCATTCAGGTAGAAACAAAAACCTGTAAAACTTGTCTTAAAACTAATGATATTTAAAGAGGTTAAGATACTTATAGATACTAGGATAGTCTTCTCCATCAGGCACTCTACCTGGGTGGATAATTTGGTGCTAGTCAAGAAGAAGAATGGTAAGATTAGACTTTGGATAAACTTAAAAAAATTTAACAAAGAATCATATAAGGATAACTACCCTCATCCTTCCCTAGACCAAGTAATTCAAGTTGTTTCAAGATCAGTTATGATGTCCTTTTTTTATGGATTTTTAGGTTACAACCAAGTATTGGTTGAAAAGGAGGATAGGATAAAGATAACTTTCACCACAAAGTGGGGGACCTTCACCTACAAGAGAATACCCTTTGGACTCATCAATGTAGGATCCACCTTTCAAAGAGATATGGATCATGTCTTACAAGGACTAATAGGTAAATGCATTATTATTTATATGGGTGATCTAATAGTTTTTTTTCTAAAAATAAGGAAGATCACTTCATGCATTTACAATAAGATTTTGAAAGATGTAGAAGGTATGGAATTTCCTTGAACACTAAGAAAAGTATCTTTTGTGTGACTGAAGGAAAGTTATTGGGTCATGTTATAACTAAAGATGGGATATCTATATATATTGAAAGGGTGGAGGCTATACCTAGAATAGAGAAACCAAACAATAAAAAAGAGTTAAAGTCACTCTTTGATAAAATTAATTTTGTAAGAAAGTTTATTTCTAGTTTTATAGAAATAGTCAAACCATTAAATGACATGCTGAAGAAGGATTCCAAAGTCACATGGAATGAGGATTATAGAAAGGCATTTAATGATATCAAGAAGTCCATAAGTCAGGATCTAATCCTTATATGTCCTAATTTTTCAAGGGATTTCTACCTTATTCCTTTGCATTTGACCACACTATGGCTACAGTGTTAACTAAGAAAGTTGAAGGGTGTGACCACCTAATATCTTTCATGAGCACTAATTTTAATAATGTTGAGTTAAATTAATCATTGATTGAAAAATAAGTAAATTCATTATTCAAGTTAGTTAAGAAATTTAGGCATTGCATCCTTAGAAATAAGGTGCATGCCATCTTACCTAACCCTACCACCAAATTTATGTTAAGTCAGAATGAATTGGGAGAACTTAGAGGTATATAGATGTTAATATTATAGGAATATAACCTAGAAATGAAAAAAAAATTGGTAAGGTATTAGGGTTTAATTCAGATGATTAATAATACTAACCCTAGGCTAAGCATTATGTAGGTGGATCAACAAAACTTTCAAGCTAGTGAGTGGTATGATCTAATCATACATTTTCTAATCAATGGTAATTTTCCTACAAGTCTATCTATGGAGAAAAAGAAGGCCCTGAGGTTAAAGGTAGTCCACTACTTGATCAATAATGGAGTCTTATATAGGAGAAATTTTTGATGTGTCTACCTAAGGTGTGTCTGTCAAGAAAAAACCACCTAAATTATGCCTACCTTTCATGAAAAAATGGGTAGTGGTCATCCTTCTGAGAATACCATAGCCCATAAGATTCTTAGAGATAGATATTATTAGCCAACTACTTTTAAAGATGCTCATAAACATATGAGAGAATGCCACTCATGTCAGATCTTTAGCACTAGAGAGCCAAAGGCAATAATGCCTCTACAACTAGTCATGATTGATAAAACTTTTACTCAATGGGGATTGGAATTTATTGGCATAATCAACCAAAACTCAATCAAAGGTCACAAATATGTCCTTATTGCCACATATTATTTTACAAGGTGGATTGAAGCTACATCCACCAAATAATGTAAAACCAAAGAAGTGATCAAATTTTTATAAGAAAACATATGCACCAGGTTTTGAACTCTAGTATCTCTAGTATGTGACAATGGGTCTACCTTCAAATCCATAGATATGATCGAATGGACTTATGATGATGACATCAATCTCAAGTTTGTATACAACCATTATTCCCAAGGGAATGGAGTCTCTAAGTCAAAAAATAAGAACCTAATGAAAGTAATCAATAAGTCTGTTGAAGACAAGCCCATGAAATGCCACAAGCTCCTTCAATTTGCACTTTAGGTTGATATGATAAGAATCAAGCAAGACTTAAGAGCTTCACTATTTCTATTGGTGTACGGAAAGTAACCCATCTTTCCTATCACTCTCAATTTTCCCACATATAGATTTATTCAAGAATATATGGAGGAGATCCAAGAGCTAGCCTATTCTAGATTGATAGATATAATTTAGATGGAAGATATAAGGGAGAAAGACTTTTATGATTTTAGCAGGGATCATACCATAGTCAAGAGATGGTTTGATAAAAGGCCCAAAATCAAGGTGTCTAAAGAAAGAGACCTAGTTCTCCTCAGAGATAAAGCATCTAAACCTAATGGAAAACATGGTAAATTCACACCATTGTGGATTTTCCCATACCAAATTGTAGAAACATTGGGAAACAACACCTTTAAGCTAAAATACTTACAAGGATAAAAGTTTACATTACCAACCAATGGGTAGTACCTCAAACTCTATTTCTCTGTTGCTTCCCCTATGGTCTTTATGGTGGTAAACTATAAGCTGATTATATGAGTGTAGGTAGGCTAGTTAGTTTATTTTTTATGTTCATTCTTCTCATCCCTTGTTTGTATATAGGCATGTACATATTTACTTATTTTCCTTAGTTGTTGTCTTTCTTTATGTTGTGTGTTTCTTTCAAGTTGATCGGTCCCTTGATCCTAATAAATCCCTAAGGACAATCTTGAGCTCAAAAGTTATGAATTTTGCTTAAAAACATGCCCCCCAATTCAAAAATGAAGGTATGAACCCCATGCATAGAGTAACCATGGTTCTAAAATACAAAGCATGATGTTATATCTAAGAGAAATTGACAAATACTAATGGAAAGGCCAACTATTTCATTAGATCCTAACCATTATCTCGACCTCAGACTAATTTTAAGAAGACTTACATTTATGGATGAAAACTCAAATTATTAGGATATACCTAGAACTAAAACTTAATTAACATCCTTACCTCGGATAAGAGTTCTAACCATAGGTGATTTTCAAAATATCAAGTACTTGACGAAATCCTAAAACCTAGATATCTTGGCTCCAAACCTTACTAAAACCCTAAAGATTTAATATAATACAAAAATAAGGATATAATTCAAAAATAAAAGCTTTTAGATATAGGTTATTCTGGTAATCTCCACTAGGGATATGGATGCCTAGATGGTAGTCGAACAAGGCCATGAGTAGAGCCAAAGGCATCTCTATCAAGGCTATGGACACCTGAATGGTAGTAGAGCAATATATGAGCCTTCCCTAAGTTAAGAGTGTGGTTCATAATGAACATTTTATCATACTATAATTTAATAAAAGTGATTGAAGACATGAGACCTAGAAGTTATTTCTTGAACCCCATGACAAATAGTAAGTGGAATCAAAACACACACATAATGTGGATATGTCTTGGTACTTGACCTTAAAACCACAAGTGTAGGGTTTGTTTCAACTATGGCTAGGTCTAAATGATGATATTGATCAAATAATGAGGATAAACTAATTATTTGTTTGATTAAAGTCTCTTGGTTCTGATATATTGTTATGTTTACCCCATAAGTCACCATTTTTTGGGACCAACATAACCCATTTTTTTGAATTGGGAACCTTGAGAAGCCCTCAAAATAAAACATGGAAATTTCAGCATGTTAAGGTCTTTTATATAATTTCAAGATCATTCACTTTGATAAGAGATAGGCTTATATGGTTTATGTCTGCTTTAATCTAGACTAACATTGCTAATCAAGTTCATTTGGCTATTAGTTATAGGTTATGTGGCATATACCCCCATGAATTCTATACTCTAAAACCTTAGCAAACCCTTGGTTCAAATTAGAATAAAGGTGGGAACCAAATTGGTGGGAGCCATTTTGAAATTCTTTTATAGACTTAAGTATAAAGCATATATTGTAGGTTTAGTCATGCTTTTAGCATAACTTGACTAAGAAACTTCATCCCCTTAATTATTTCCCCCTTTTAAAAAAAATTATTTATGGCCTAACTAAATATCATCATGTAGATTCATTTTATATTCCCCTAATTAGCTTAAGACTTTAATACTAATACCCTGACATATTCATTAATACAATCGTGACCTTAGTCTTAACGTCTTAATCCTAAGTTTTTATTGTCTCCACGATCCTAATATTAACATCCTCACACCTTGCAAGATCTTATGGTTGTCACTTTATCATGGGATTTGATTTGATGACATGAGTATATCCTAAACTTTGGCTTAAATAACATGCATCTTTGGTAATTGTGAACTAGGAATTTGATGATGAAGGGAAGATTAGTATTATGTTAGTGTATAAATCAAATCAAAAGCAAAATAAACTAACACCTTCATGCCCAGTTACTAGGGTGATCTTAATAAAATAAATAAATTAAAATCACAACTAAGAATTAAAGAAAAACAAGAATTTTTCACCTTCCTTAGATGCTCCAAAAAAAATTTTGTAGTGACTTGCTCAATTCATGTTCATGAAGTCTGCATCAATGTAAGCTTGACAATCTCCATCTCTCCTTAGCACCTTGCTTGGCTTTGGATTAAATATTTTGGAATCATAAATTGTTCATGTGAGATCTCTTTAGAATCAATTTTGAATGGTAACTTTACACCAGTTAAGCTTAAAATTCATGTGGCAAGGCCTCTTATTTATAGATTTTTAAAAATGGCTAGAATCAACTTGAACCATCCATCTCAAGATTGAGATGTGTGGTTAATTATTAATCCAATTATGTAATTAAAAATACATAAATAGGCTCATAATTATTTGGTATAGATGGGAATTTAAGAGGCATGGGAGGCATTGATGAGGCATGGGAGGGGTTAACCTTGATATTTTATGTATTTATGGCCTAGGGATGTCTTCCCAAGAAATGATGTCACCTGATGATGTAGATATTAAATATTCATATATAAAAATAAGTATTAAAAATTTTTACATGGAATTATAAATTAGGATATAATTTGGCTTTATTATCTCTTAAGCATGATTAAACACTTTTTGCACAAATTAATCAAATTATTTAAAATGCCTTATTATTGGTCTAGAATTTGACTGGATTGGAATTAGAATGTGATGTTAGATGCATTAGATCTATTATCTAACTTAGGATTTTTAAAACATGAAATAACAAATGCACATGTCCTATATAATAAATTTGATAGAAAAGAGCAATCCAAAGCACCTAGGTACAAAATTGGCATTTTGACTGGAAATGATTTGTTCAAAGTTAGCTGGCCCATAAATTGCACTACCCCATTTAGGGATACTCTAACCAAAATTAGAACTTGAATATATCAATTTCAACTCATTTAATGTGTTTTAGTGTTTTTAGACCAAATTGTGCATTTTGGTGGAAATTGGTCAAAAGCCTAGTTGGAGGTCATTGGTGGCCAGATTTAGGTGTCTATAATAATTTTATGATTTATGATTACTTGATAAGATCCAATAAAATGAAATGAATCATAATTAAAAAGTAAAAAGGATGTAAGAAGCTCAAAATATAGACATGTAGTACCATCACATTTGAGGATTAAAAGGAAAGGGGCCTGCTTGACATGACCGCCAATTAGTATAAAGTCTCTAGATCAAGATCATATGGGTATCACTTTATCATAGGATTTGATCCAACATGGTGAATTAACACCAAGACCCTGGGAATCTCCATATAAATGCCAAGTGACATCCTCACATTTGGAAATAAATATTTTAATGAAATTAAAATTGATGTTCACATGACCATTATCCAAATGTTAGAAAAGATGAACTTGATGCCTGCATGATCATCAACTTTAAGCCCAATAAAATTAAAACTTCACTAGTTTAAACTTTATGTCCATGTGACCATCAGTTGATACTCATGAGGGTGTATTTAACATCTATGAGACCATCAATTTTAACCCAATGAAATATCTTACTTAGTGTTCAAATGACATTCTAAAATCCTATTTTAATATGGAAATGGTCTTATAATATAAATACTTAGGCTAAATTATTATAGAAGGATCATCATGTAATTTTGTTTAAAATAATCATGAACCTTAAAATATGAGCTCATGTTAAGTCTTATATTAAAAAGGGGAAGCCCTTGCCACATGAAGTATAAGCTAACCAAAGGTTTCTCATATGTAGTGCCCCAAATTAGTTAGACCCTCACCCATTCATTATAAATTAGGAAATGTAGACATAAGTTCCTTATCCCAAGGTTTATTTCATATTTGATAAACATGAAACAAACCTTAGCATAAATAACTTAAACCTAGATCATGAATTTAAATAATATACTGACTTAACATTTAGACATTGTTTGATAATCAATGGTTTTCACCCTATCATAGGATTTGATCCAATGGTGTGAGGGTGCTAATGAATTTTCAAGCACTTGTAAGATTTTCACGTGGTTGATACTCATTTGATAAATGACTAACCAAAATATTTAGAGCATGGAAAAGGCATGTAAAATTCCAAGTGTCAGAATAATAGAGTTTGTAATAGAGAGACCCAATCATGTCTAAGGGCCCAAATTATAATTAATGGTTCATGTTAATCAGGGACTTTTATCCTATGGTGAAAAATAAAGGACATATTTTTTAAATACCAATGACCAGTGTTCAAATAGCAATTATGAAAAATGTTGTGAAAGGTCAAGACTAGTGCCATATAAGTACCATGCAAGAAGAAAAGGATAAAATTCAAGATCTCATGGGATCAAAAACACAAAGGTATAAAGGGAAAGTTATAAATCAAATCCAAAACATGTTTACGTCAAAGCCTAGATATCTTCTACCCTTAAATCTCCAAAACCTTAAACCCTACATAAAAGGGACCCAAATGGATTCAATTTTCTATAATTCAATCAAAGGATGACTTAATTACGTTTTTTATCATGAGAAATATTTCACAAAGATCATCTATAATATGACATGAATAATTAAAAAGAAATAGATGCCATGATAGCTAGTAGGCAATAATTGAAGGAAGATATCAATCTTTATTTAACAAGAGATAGTGAAGGCCAGATATTAAAATATATAGAATTAAACCTCACAAAATTGAACATCTAGGGTGTTAGGAATTGGTCTAATCTCGTCTTCATGATAGAAGAATTATAATCCATTTTACAAGAGGAATAAAGGAATGACACCATGATTAGGTGATACTACAACCTATTTTCTATCCAAATGGCGGGCCTTCATCATGCCATGAGAAAACTAGAGGTATTGCATTATATTAACATCCTTGCACCAATATTTGTTGATTATATAATAGATAATGAATGGATAGTTAGGTAAGGGAACTCAAATGGGGTAGCTTATATTTCCCCTATTGCTATTGAGAATTACTAAAATATCCCTCTTCCATATGTGGATCTTTCCAAGGTCAAGAAGTGGACTAGTAACCATGACTTGGACTCTATCCTTAGACCTTGGCTACACCAAGGACCTCACATCTTTAGAAGCCTTGATGTCAAAATATATATCATTTAATTTAGAGAAGGCATTAAGGTAATAATGACACTAATAAATTGATCCTTTGGTGTCCATTCAATTTTTATGTGAATAAGATCTAGGTCTTATATATACACTTCATGGTAGAGGAAAAACTTACCCCTCTAATTGTAGACTTAACTAGTATTTTCCTAACCAAAAAATTGAATGCCATAAAAAGAAAGACCTTAAATCAATTCTTTATGATGTCATACCTAATTTATGCCCTTCTAGCCTCAACCACCTTCCCTAGGATTAGAAATTGGTCCATAGAGGGCAAGACAACCATCTCACACTACTATTCCAAGCTGCACATATTCAAGTACAAGAATCACATGCAATTTATTTATGAATGTATTTACCCTGCTATGGTGGAGGCCATCATAGGTGTTCCCATGCCTAAGCTTCACCCCATCATAAAGAGATATGTTAAAATGATAGGGGATGAAATTTATTATCCTAATTACACAATCATTAAGATAGAAGGAATCATTATTGAACCTTATAAACTACTAGTATATGTTTCAAATAAGCTTGTAGAGCAGGAAATTGGTTCCCAGCTCATTTATGGCATTGATAAGACTTGAATAGAGAAAAATAAGGGCCTAATCAGCCCCTTCCACTTGAATATTTGGAAAACCATAATAACAAACTAGAAATAGGTAGAGGTTATGTACACACACAAGGATTTATTTGGATTCCAACTAGATGAGATCCAAAGAATGTATTTGGTAACCATCTAAGGGACAAGAATCACTCAAATATAGAATATGCACATCAACTCAATGTCTATGATACCATATATTTTAAGGCTAATAACAATGAATAGGTATTGGCCAGGATCTAAGGCCATAACATTATACTCGATCATAGATTGGTCGAGGATAATAAGTCATTTGGGGAAACATGGTAAATACACCCTTTACAATACCATTTACTACATGGGCCATCTAGAGTATCCCATGAGCCACCTTAGATTGAGCATCCACAGTCCCAACAATAGGATGAGGAAGTTTAAGGTGAATAAGGTAGAGGGAAGGAGAAAGTTGAAGAGGTTGAGATGGAAGAGAGACCTAGGGAGGGGCCTCCATATTTAACACTACCCTAAAGGCCACCTTCCCAAATTCAACATATAGACATGATAGCCTTAGAACCAGAAGAGACACTCAATTTTTCTCTCAAGTAAATTTCAAAGGCCTATGAATATGATAGGGAAGAGGAGTCTAAGGAAGACATAAGGAAATATTTGGTCCCAATAGCATCCCATGAGAAGAGAAAATAAGAACTAACACTATTACCTATGGGACCAAATAAGAGATTGATATTAACTTTCACTCATCACACTAGTGAAGTAAATATATTTAGTGATGAGTTCCCAATCCATGGATTAGTCATTCTTGACTAGTTCATTTTTGGAAAATTACAAAAGATCTCCTCTCTTTCTCATTCTTGGGCCAAGACAAGGGTAACTGATGTGGGAATACAAGATGATATGATGCCTTGATTAAGGGCTATAATGAAGAATCAAGAAGAAAGAATAATTATGGTGTTTAAAGGGCCAAAAGTAAAGAATATAGATGCTCTAAGAGTATCTACAAAATAAAGTGTGGAGGTCTCATAACTCCCTAATTCAAGGAGCTAGAGATTACTATCTATTTTAACCCTAAGATAGTTGGGTTAGAAAGGATAAAAACTAGTATAAATATGGTTAGGATAGAAGAATTCACCTTTTAGAAGGTGGAACCATTTATAAGACTAACCCCAATGGGTGGTGAGAAACTTGGAGAGGCTAAAATTCATGAAGAAGATGTGGAAAGTTTAATTAAATCCCATTTAGCACAAGCTAAAGCTAGATTCTAACTTACGAAGTAGAGGATCCAAAATTTGGAAAGAGAGAAAAATTAGAAAAATAGGGAATTTTATCAGTGTCAGATATAATAATCAATATGCTTGACAAGTCATTTTATGACATGTTTGAGGCACTTAAGTTGATGAAATTAAGGCAAAGTGCATTGGAAGAGAAATGTGAACTAGTCAAGAGTTTAGTCACCCAATGGTAGGCCTCTAAGGATAAAATAACTCAACTCCTAAATATTCAGGCAAAGAATCAGATCCCAAATTTCAAGACCATCAAGTTTAGGAATTTGAGCATAATTTTGGGAATTGTGATTTAAAATGTTTAGAGTTTTAGTGTATGGAAAAATAATATGGAAATAGACCAAAAAGAAGACAAGAAACTAATTAAAATAGTTAAACAACTTCTTAGGACCATGTTTATAGAGCCTACACAAGCTAATGCCCTTGGGATCATTAGTGATGAGGAATTCATGAATAGGCTACTTTGGTAACTAGGAAATTAGAATTAAAGGCCAAGATAAAGATGGGGGTGAAAATAACAAAATCTTGGGCATGATACTCAATGCAGGGGAGAGAAAAAATGAATCTAGGAGTGTCAAATATGGCATGGATAGAAATGACAAAGAATTTGATGACCTAGTAGATCAAGAAGAAGAACAAATCATGAAGCCTACTATGGACCTAGACTTAATTGATGAACATTATGGGATAGCCATGAGCATCCTCCAACAGTGACAACTAGGGGCCCCACCATCAAATTGATCAGATTATATTTTTTAAAAGTTGAATAACATTTTGAAAAATAATATCTGATTGTAAAGGCATATTCTAGTTTGTTATTATATTTTCCTCTAGGTCAGTATAATTTGGAAAAGCATTTGCATTTTAAAATTTGTAAGGACAATTGTCCCTATGTTTGTACACTTGTATTTTGTAACTGATCGGTATACTACCTAGTCTTCCTAAAAAGACATGTATGAACATTGTAAAAAAGGAGAGTTTTTTGAGAAAATTTTATATACTTGAAGCAATTAATAAGATCAAGGAATTCTACAAGATTTTCCATTTTTTGATGTGTTAATTTCTAATAAGCTTTTCTCTCAATTCTTAGTAGAGGTCCTGATTTTGAATAGTATCTTTGAATTTTGAATAGCATTAGTTAATTATAGGGTTTTCTATTTTGTGCCTATGCTAGATTATTTGAAATATCTTATGTTATTCTTCATTTCATTTTGGTTTATATTCAAATGTGCAATTGATATTTGATTATAGTGGTAAATACTTAAAGGAGACCTAGTTCTTACTTGTGATTCTTAAATGTTTTCCCTTGAAGTTTACCTTATATATAGTGAGATTTGATATTAGAATATGTTGAATTATATATTTGATAAATGTGTATTTAGTTTCCATTGATACTTTTTCATAATTTTCATGACTAAAATTGGTAATCACTCATTTCTTTTCTACCCTACCCTTCTCTTTCCTCTTTTTTACACCAAGACCACCTTAATTTTAACCACATTATAAATATCCACCTAGATTAATATGTAGATTGAATTAGGAACATAACTCACTAATTATTAACAAATATTCACAAATAATGGATCAAAATGGCTCCCAACCATCAAATTATATAAATATTATGGATCAATTATCTTACTCTACTGCTATTTCCCCATAGGCAACCAGATTACCAATACCTATAACTCATGCTTTGAATTTCTTAAATAATAAAATGAGAAGTGGTTTTTAACAACTAACAACACCTATGGTACATATAGAATCATCAAAAAGTTCCCACAGCATAATTCCATCAAGGAAAAGGGTGATAGGGTGAGGATAAGATGAACTAGTTGGTGGAAGTGGAATATATAACTCAACATCAGATTGAGAATGAATTGTAAGGGATCCTTTGTGGAGTTTTTGAGAAAAGGGAGGAAAAACATGGGATAAAATAGCCTAGTTTTCTTCCTTCCATTTAACAATCACTTCATTGGAATCTGATTCATCTTGAACTCTTTCTTAATGAAGGTTAGATGGGCTGTGTTTAGGCATAAGGTCTTCTTTTGGCTCTAAAACATCCATCACACCTTGACTCAATAATTTCATTCTTGACTCTAACTCTTCAATTTTCTTAGCTAGGTTCTTTTTGAAAAGCCTCTCTTGATTTTGAGAGGCATCTTCATGAGGATAATCAGTATAATAAGTTTGATATGGAAAATATGAGGTCTCTTGAGGAATGGTGAGAGGGGCTTGCATAGGATCAAGCTATTTCATAACTTCACATTATTTATCTAGGATTTTATCCCCTTCCTTTCCCCATGTTTCCACTACCTTATTCAAACTTAGGATATTAGGATTAATAGTCTCTTCTTGAGGTAGTAATGTAATTTGAGGAGTGGATGAAGTGTTCAAGAAACTTGGGATCTCCTTAGGCTTGGATTCTCCACCTTGTCTCCAACTTAGGATTTCATATATAGAAGTCCCTTTTTGAGGTGGGGATGTAATGGGAGAGTGTAATGAGGGATTATATTCCACTTTCTTTGTTGATAAGATGGATTGATTTATCTACTTATTAGCTAAATCAATATTCCTATCAAGGTTTGCTTCAAAAACAAAGTTTATCTTTCTAACTCTCTCTTCTAGCTGATTGGGAAAATGATGACTTTGATAATCTTGATTAGCTTAATGAGTAGGGGTCTAGTATAATTGATAGTAATATTCAATAGGTGTATATGAGGTATAATATATTTGGTGAGGCTACTCCTTATGAATTATTAGCTTGTCTTCTAAGGATGAAACCAAACCACTCACATATAATATCTCACTTGTGAGACTTTGCCAATTTGCTCTCTCAATAGGTGTCCACTCTCTTTTAACTAGCTCTAATGCATCTCTCAAATTATGAATGATATGAATAGGAACATCTTAACCATGTCCCCTTTGTGTGTTAAGATCCATCATATACCTCTCATAGCCCAAGAGAGTTTGCTTAAAAGTTGAAATGGATTGATATGAGAAGTGACTAGGTTGAGTAGGAGGAGCAAGATATTGAGAAGTCTAGTCATAAGACTGATAAAATTCATGAAAAGGTTGATAAGGGTCATATTGGAGATAGTAAGGATAATAAAAAGGCTAAAACAAATCATACAAAGGCTGATAGGGAATGACATAAGCTTCATATATCTCATAAACATGTGTAAAATAATACTCAACACCAAAACTAACCATGGAATTTCATTGGGAAGAAGAAACACAAATAAAAATTACCAATAATATTTAATAGGAAAACCTAGGCTGCTTGACTAGATGATGTAACATTGAAGTTACCATTGATGCTTGGATATATGCCTCCAAAGGATGATGTGTTGAAAGAGAACACCAAAAGTCTTTCAAATTATTGGATAATGAATCCCATTAGGCATACCAAAAGCTATAGTCACAGGTATTTTCACCCCTTTAGGATATGTCTCATCTATCCTCATTTAAGCGGCATAATTAAAACACCTATAGGCTATGGGTAGCCTAATAATGAGGTGAATCTCTAAATAGGTATAGATCCTTTGATGTACCACTTTAAGATCACTACTACACCTATTATTTTAAGTAAAAGGGAGATAAAAATGAAATTAAACTACCCTAAATGTGGTGATACACAAAATTAATTGATGACTACCAACTAATTGCATGTCACACATGAGACCAAAAGACTAACTAGGCATACACTTCTCTAATCTCAATATTTTCACATCATTATTTCATTATGAGGTTGTGATTAATGTTTAACATATGAGGACTAGATAAGAGTCCTATAATGACACTATTAAATATATTAAATCACTCAATCTTGACATTTCATAGAACACTTCACATGATGTGCAAGAAGAAGATTTCAAGTTGTAAATAGGTGAGAGATTGAGACAAAAATGCTAAGTAATAAATAATAATCACTAAGTAAGATCAATAATTGAAGTAAAATAGGTAAAATCCTTAGTCTTTATTGATCCATGGTATGCAAATGAGCAGAGCTTTACCATGCTTAGGAGGAGTATCCTTACAATAGATAAAATGTATAGTTCTTATAGAACTTGAGAGAGAGAAGCGAAGAAATAAGTCCAAAGTTCACAAGGACAAGTGTAGAGTTGATAAAAAAAAGTTAAATGTGCATGAGAATAGAATGTGAAACTGATCATGTAAATTTAGAAGAGACAATTGCCACCCCAATTCATGAAACTCTTGAAATGTGGCATGAAGTCTCTTCTACTAGTCTAAGAAGTTGCCTTCATCATTATCCCTTTTCGTAATGTCCCAAAAATTACCAGGGATATATCCCATTATTGTAATGAGAGGGATAGGTTGTATACATTCTCTTTTATTAATTGGATGCATTCATAATCATTTAGATCCCTCTAAAAGTGAGCCATCACTACTTATAGTCAAAGAAACTTATTTTTCAATCACCCCTCACACTTGGCTTCAAAATTGGCTTTATTTTTAAATTAAAATATATAAAATGGATTTAATTACATGTTTCAAGTCCATCCATGGCCTTAGAGACATCATCCACTCCTTAAAAACAACGTACTTGAAGTTTTCACCCTTCTCACTATCGTATTCACTATGTCAGTTCTAAATGAATAAGATGAGAGATATTTTTAAGGAAAATTGGAATTGTTATGAAGCATGAAATTTACATGGGTAGTTAACTTAAGTCTTAATATTTCATACCATGTGATTAGAATCTTTAGACTCTTCTTAGAACCTTTAAAAACAAAAAAATTGTCATGAAAACCTTATTTTTTACTCCATCTATACAATTTCATATAATACAAAAGGATGGGGAGTATATAGTGAGATTACGCTACATAATCCAATCAATTTTTTTGGTAAAATATTCCATTTATATTAACTAACTAATCCATCTTGTCAAGTTGGTCACTAGCAAGGGTTTTGGTGAGTTTAGGCCTATTTTACCCTTTTAGCCATTGTTCATAAGGATTTGATGTTCAAATATTAACTAAAAGACCACAAAATGTTAGTTTGGTACCATATATAAATTTTTAAATCTCCTTGAATCTTTGTGCACAACCTCTAAGAAGATGTAAGCATTTCAATTTAGCCTATCACACTTTGACCTTCATTTTGCATACCCTTGTGTTGTCTCTAAGCCCAAAAATTGATTATTTATGGTTTACTATGCATAATAATAGATTTAACACATTTTTTATGATACCATAAACATTTATTATTCCATTTAAATCCACTTATAAATTTTTAAGTGACATAAGTCTATCATTTGGGATCTAGGCCAAAACCCTTCCTAATAAGCCTGTTTGCAACTTTGTTGATCTAGATCACCTTGTTGAGTTACCTAATTCTATGATTGTTTTTTAAATTTTTTTATATTTAATAAAAATTATCACACCTCCCATAAAATCCCAATAAACTCTTTGTTCTTCCTTTTATCCCTACTTTCTAAAAATATAAGGTTTGTATACAAAGGGAAGTACCCTCTATCTGAGACAAAATAGAGGGTACTTAACCTATTCCTTCAGACAAGTTACTTGTTTGAGAGGATTATAAAAGTTATAATGATGTCCTATAAAATTTTCCAACCTCTAGTCACATTATTATATCCCTCAAAAGTAATAAAACCCAAGACAAACCTATGGGGAATGGACTGTAAGGTCTTACCATGTGGTTGTAGGTTACTTCACTAGAACCTAATCTATGTATTACCAAAACATAATGAAGTTATTTTTGAGGTTTTTTACAATATTATCATGATTTTAAAAATTTCCAAAAATTATTATAACTCATTATTTCACCTTGAACCATATTCTTACTCAGTTAGGCCTGACTGATAGGCTGACCTTATTTGTATATTTTTCCTAATTATAGGTGCAGTTGACACATATAGAGCTTAGTGAATTGATATAAGGTATTATTTAAACCATTAATTCCATATAATATTCCTTTTATTCACATATTAAATGAATTTTATATTCCAAAGACTTGGAATAATCATCACTTGGGCCACTCTCAGCTACAGTTGACTATAACTACCAATTTTTGGGGAAAACAAGAGTACTTTAGGCATGTACCATATTTGTAGTCAATTTTAAATGAAATTTATATCCCATATATTTATTAGGATCACTAATCCTTATAAAATATTTGTGTATTACATATAAAATTTCTTCAAAGATGATATATGGTTTAGCAGTCAGCTATAGGTAGATAGTCTTGGAGTCAAGCACTACTATAGGTGTAGATTAGACCCCAAACAATTAATATCAAACTCTATTAATTAATATTTTGATCCTTAAAATTAATTTCAACTTGGTAAGGTCATTAAATCATGGGTATATGTTCAATTTTAAACCTTGGGTGCTAGAGTAACCTTGGAGTTTCAAATTGTGGAGATGGCATTGTTAAAATTTAGTGCATAAAAGTCATGTTTGAGCTCTTCTAACATGAAAACTAAATGATCAAATCACCTCTTTAATTTTTAAGTTTTTTATCCTATGATATGTATATCTGATTAGTGAACTATTATTGATCATAACTCAACATGGCATTTTCATAAGACCTCTCCAAAAGGGCTAGGTTCTCTATTTTATGCTTTTAGGGAAAAGGTCCCCAAATTCCATAGTCATTACTTTTTATCATGATTTCCTGTTATCACTTACCAGATTTGGGATTCAAGCATATTTTTCATACTATAAAACAATCCCACAAAGCTCATGGAATATCATAAGCATATCAAAACTTCTCTAATCAACATTCTCAATTTTTTGCTAGTGCCACTTGTAGGTGGGCTTTTGCATATATAGGCAATAATGATGAATAAATTGGTAGAATACATAGTTTTTGAGATTAAAATGAGTTTTTATCTTTATAAAATAATCCAAATTAACTATTTTAATTATTAATATCCTTGTTCATCTCAAATACTTCCTTCCAATATGACATCCTCCATAAGGGCACTTATAGGTGCATTTTGAGCTGTAGATTGAGCAATGGTGGTTGAGTGATTAGTTGTCATAGTATTCATTATGAAAATTAAATGGATTAACTTTATTTTTTATGATATTATAGTGTTTTCAAAATTTTATTTCTTTTACCACAACTCCATAGATGTGTCTCAGAGCTTTGCATATCTCACTTAGCTGATGTTGTATGGTAGTCATATGGCAATTGATTGTATGACACTTTATGACTACACTCTCATGGAGTGTTGATTTGGAGATGAGATTTAAATGTGAGGGGACCAATAAGGAAAATTTAAACATGATAATGAACTTATCACAACTTTCTAAATATAGTACCAAAGACTTGAAGATGTTAGAAGTGGTGGAAACCTACCAGTTATCTTCAAATGAGAGGAATCTACAAACCTAATATGATTTGCTCATCAAAACACCTTTAAATTATAAAATATTAATGGATATAATTTTATGATATATAAAACATCATTTTGAATCAACATTACCAATTGGATTGTACATACTTATCCAAATTAGAGCAAAACTTATAGGGTGGAGGAAATAGTGAGCATAAAAACATAATCAACTTATTAGAGATGACTCATAAAGAATAGTTGACCAATATTTGAAATATTATTATTAAAATAAATATATCTGAGTTTAATTTCACCATACAAAGGAATTTTTTTTGAAACCTCTTCAAATGGTCATACTAATCACAAACCTATTGACTAGTTTTACATGTCTAGAAAGGAGATGAAGGAGTAGAATAGTTCTAGATCAAATTTGTCACTTATATAGTATGTAAAGTGTGTAAATGAGTTTTATGAAGATAAAGAGTCTTTTTAAAACATTATCCCACATGTCACACTCCCTTATGGGTTGCACAAGTGCCAAAAATTTCCTTTTTCCAAGAAATATGCTCTTTCTTCTAAAGAACCTACCATTTTATAGTTAGAAATAGTTGATTAAGGCATAATAGGATACATGGAGAATAAAATAACATTTTTAAACCTTAAATTTACCCAAGAAGGTTGTAAAAGTCATTAAATGCTCCTTTTATGACCTTTAAATGAATCAAAAAGACACAAGGATTAAAATGACTAAGACCAAGGCTAATATGATATGAAATGACATCAAAAGACATTTAATATCCCCTATGACATAATAATATTCCCAAAAAAAACCTAAAGATCAACTTTTTACCTATAGGGATCCCAATTTGACCTATAGGGTTAAATTTGGTCAACAGATGGGAGAGGGAAGCAATCTATTGGACATGATTTTCTAATGTTTACAAATTCTATACATATTATGGTTTTACTATATTATTAAAGACAAGGAAATTTTTTGAAATTCATTTGGATTAATCTACTAGATTAATATATCTAACTTTTAAAATTTTGACAACTTCCTCTTTTATCATCAATATAACCTTAGGCTTGATGGGACTAAGTTTTTTCTTGATAGGTTTTGCATCAGGCATTGTAACTAGGTTATGGATGACTAAATCAAGTTTGATGCCTATGATCTTAGTGTAATAAAAATTCAAGGATTTTGAGAGTTATGTGAGGAGATACTTATGTTCTTCCACCTCTTGTTCAAAGATTAAAAACATTGCCTTGAAAATTATGGGATTCTCTTATGTTTTGAGGTTAATGTCAATTATTTCTTTGATGAGGGAGGCATTTCCTATTTAAACATGTCAGGGGTTAGGGGAATATTGGGATCTTTACCCTCCATATTTAATTCATCATGTTCATCATCATATAAATATTAATCATCAATGTGATAATAATAATTGTAATATTTAGTTATAAGGGTCAAGGTGGGATAATAGGTAAGTGAGAAGCCCGTCTTATGGTGGAATGACAGGATGCCATCATAAGATCAAAATAAATCAAGGATGGCCTCAGCATTCTTGGATAGATTGAAGACCATGTGATCATTCCCCTTTGAATGTGGGTGATAGTTTGGTCATTAGGACTCTTATGCACAAGAGGTTATATCTTTAATGAGACATCAAATTATGGTATCACTAGATGGGGGTTGAATCATGGAGTCAACAAGCTAGTTGTTTTCCCTAGGGACTGATTTTATAGAAATAAATTTAAACCACTTGGAAATCTCATTCACAATGTTTATATATAGTTGAATGTGTTTAGACTTAGTATAATAGACCTTAGAAGCATGGATCTAGACTAAATTTGAGCCACTCTGGAACTTTAATTTTTGAATTCCTAGGCATTTTGTTATGAACATGATAAGAAATAAGGCCTCATAATCAACCCCATTGTTCATACACTGAAAGTCTATCTTAAACCCAAAAGGTGTGAATCACCCTTTAGGTGAAATGAGAATGACTCTTGCCCCAGTTCTTAGGTAACACTTAACTACATCATAGTAAAAGACCCACTAGTCATGCATATAATAGAGATAGTAATCAAGTGAAGTTTTTAGAATTTTTATATATTGGCCATATAGATATTTAAAACTTTAATAAAACTATCTTAGGGTTCTTGGTATTAAGTTTTGAGAGGATAATGAGCCCATACTCTTTGTGGTTCAAGAATAATGGCTTGTGGAGATGTGGATTATTCAACATTGTGGTGTAGAGAAAGGAAGTAAATAAATTGTATAAACTAAAATTTTTATTTTCTAAGCTTTATGTTGAGGTAGGTAAGTACTTACATAAATTTAAAATGATGGTTACTTGACAATTTCTTTAGGATGGGGCATATGTCAACACATGTATGCTTTTATATTGGTGTGGGGAGTATGCTAACATAGTTAGGACATCTCTTCAGTTTAGGAGGCATGCATTCATAGTTATGCATCTTTATATACTATTCATATGACATGGGTAGTATTGTTTGCCCCATTTTTATATCTAAGAAATCCTACAAGAATCTAGTGAGTGATTTTCTAGGGTCTTATTTCATTATGATGGGAAAAGGAAGATCCCCTTTAGGAACCTGAAGGTAATCATGGGTTCTAATGTTAGTTTATATCCTACCTATCATTATGGTTGAATATTATCCCTATGTTTTAGCATGAATTTGGTGAAAGGAATGGTTTGATTACCCATTGGAAAATTTGGAGTGCGATGAGAAACACACCCAGGTGTAGGATGAAGTTGAATGACTAGAATCTATGGAGGGAGTTGACCCAATGCATTAGGTAATATGAAAAATCGGTATGGCCCTATCATAAAATTATTTTATAGCACACTCTAAAGTGGTTTTTAAGTGAAAATCATGGAGTATGAAGTGAAACTTACCTATATATGGTTGAACATTGGGTGGTAGTGTTGATAGTTTCTAGGATATTCATTACAAAGGGGGATTTCATCATTCTAAGATAGTTGTATCATACAAAGGTCTAATATGCTAGCTAACCCATCTTAGGACTATGGGGCTTGACATATATAGAAAGTGTAGGTCCTCATCCCATGTGGGTCAAATGAGAGGATGAGGGGAGTGTCCTTATCCAAGAGGTTGATAATATCAGATGTAGGCATAGTGGAGATTGTCAAAAGATGGTTGATTCTAAGTTAATGGTCTTTTGGGATTATATTATGTATTTTTATTTTAATTTATCCTTTAATAGAGTGGGGTATTTTCATACCATTATTTAATATGATAAATTTGATTTTTTTGGATCTAGTAACATTGACCCATTATGGGTGTTTCATGACCCCATAGGTAGGTAGACCATAATTAATGTGTAACCTGGGTTTATTATGCATGGTTGCATGTAACATGTTAAAGGGTCTAGGAAACCTTTGAATAAGAGTACATTTCCTAGTTGTAAGAACTATATTTTATAGAATAACATTAAAGGAATAGCCTTCATCTTTTGTATCCAAGGCCTTCTTAAGATCATGTTGTAATTGGTTTCTTTATCTATGACATATAACTTAGTTATTAGTATATTTAGGCCCAAAGTGCAACTAAAAGGGGTAGAAATTTATTGAAAGAAACCAGACAACATACAATTACATACCCAAGTCTTGCTCAAGAAGTTGAGCCAGAACAGGGGTTAGTCTAGCAGGTAGCATCTGCCGATCCTAGATACACCACTCTGGTCCATTCTCTGAAGCCCATTTGGCCAACCCATCAGCTACACAATTCCACTCACGGGGAATATGATTAAATGAGATAAACTCAAAAGAGGCACTTATCTATTGAATCTGCCTTGTCACCATAGCCAACTGCCAATCCACACCATCAGTATTGCCATTATTCAACAGGTTAATAAGCACTTGAGAATCGGATGCACAGAGAACACTGAGATACCCAAGCTTACAACAACAATGGATTGCTTCCAGAATCACAAGTGCCTCCATTAGTTTATTAGTGTAATGGACTTTATGAATGGAAAATAAAAATAGAGCTCCCCCTTGTAATCTCTACTCACGCCCCCAATCCCGGCCGGTCCAGGATTGCCCTTGGAAGAGCTATCAACATTAATTTTTATGCACCCCTCCATAGGCCGAGACCATCTTCCAGCATGGTAGATTAGACGTACCAGCTGGTGTGTCCTATGTGTGGGATGCGACTTAAAAGCAGGGGCATCCACGCCAGGCTTGGCAGGGTAGAGGTGGTTCAGGATGGACTTTGTAGCTAGGTCTGAGTCCTACGAACTGCCACAGTTCACAAGAAGTGTTTCTTACAAGGCACTAAGAATTTTTAACCATACTTTCCTCACACCAGTGTAAGCCTCTTTGAAGATACGACCATTACACTCAATCCAGATATTCCAAAAAATAAACACAGGCCCAATAGCCCACGCGATCTACAGAATGGGTGCTTTGGTAGGGGGACAGCCCAGGTGCTGCCAAAACTCAGTTAAGGAAGAAGCATGCCAATAGGAGCAGCCCCAAGCCACCCACCATAGATGCCAAAGGTTCCTGGCAAAATAACATTGAAAGAACAGGTGCTCTGTATTCTCCTCATTGTTCCTACAGAGAACACACATTGATGGTCCCTGATAAACATATTTAGGCCCAAAGTGACTATGAAAACAATGATCATATTAAATTATATTTTAGGTTATCATAGCCTCATATCTTTTTACACATCGTATAATAATTGGTATCCCCATAACCAAGTTTTTATCGAAAAGAGAAGGGAAAGATGTTGATATATTCTTGATCATTAACCATAGCTCTCTTCACATAGTTGTTACAAATTCATACTTGTTTAAATAAGGTTATATCTCCCTTTCTTTCCATGTAAGAGTTAGGATGAAGGATTATTAAATTAATAAATCACCAACATGAAATGATTCTTGACTAGGTGGAAACATGTCTAGATCAATGTGGTCGATCTAATCTTGTAGATGGGAAGAAACACTAGATAAATTCCTTGGTCCTAGGGAACCAAAAAAGGTATACTAATGACCAAAGGATTTTTGAAGAAATTATAAGCATGAAATGTGGGGAAATGTTTTTGTAATTAAGATATTAATTCATAATTACACATAGGTTTAGGATTAGACTCTGATCCTATAATTTTTGAGGGATGGATGGCTATAGAATTATATTCTCTAGTGTAAGTGATGATGTTTTCCTCCTCTTTGATTTATATTTTGATGACCTTATAGTTATAATTTTATCATGCACTCCTAATTAAGGAGCTACAACAATGTTCATAGTCCTAGAGGTGGAGGCTTTAGCATCATTAGTACACACCATCATGGGTTGATTATGATGAGTAGGATGGTTTTATGGGTTGCCATGTTATTTAATTTGGGTAATGTATTTTTAGTGGTTTGGGAAGGGGTTTTGATAGATTTGGATATTCTAATTTTTAGGGGTGACAATACCATTTTAAGAAACCTAGGATCTTGTGTTAGCATTCCCAAGGAACTGTCTACAAATGTTTGTCTTTGACCTTTTAGGAGTCTTTGTATAATTTTTTTATATTCCCTAGAGTTTTGAGTGTCATGAATAATAACTCGATGGAAAAAGGAATACAAATTGGGAATGTAATACTTGGGTCTCATGTTATACCCTTGTTTCCTAAATCCTTATTGATTATTTCATTGATGATAAATTTGATTTTGAAACTATGATTATTATTATACTTGTTAGTATTGATTTTGATTATGGTTCTCATGTTGCATTTTTCAAGGCAGTGGTTAGTTAAATTTGACTACATGGATGGAAGGAGGGGAATTTTGGTTTCTATCCCCCATATTATTAGTAACATTGGTGTTATATACAAGCTAATATAAGTTGTTAATCATAGTGTTTAGATTCTTCTTCAGGTTAGTGATGTCATTAGTAGCGGTGTTCTTATTCTAACTTAGGACCTTGGGACCTTGGTTGTTGGCATTATTTGGTTTGACACTTTAAAATATATTATTGTTTTGGTTTGGGGAAATAATGAGACCATTGGTATCATAAGTCTGATAACCACTATCAATAGTTTCCTTATCAATCCATAAGGTTCTCTCAAGGTCTTATTCGTAGGATCGATATGGGAATTTCTAGACATCCTCCCTAGTCTTCTTGTTAATAGAGTGAAGAAAGATGTCATATAATTCTCATCAATCCATATTATGTGTGATAGAAAATGAATATAAGACATGACACCATATTTTAATGAAATGGGAAGTAGATTCATTGTGTTCTTGCTTGATGTGCAAGAATTCATGTATGTTATTATTCAAGAGCTTGTTCATATCGAAATATTTTTAAAGATCAGCGATGAGTTCATGGAAAGAATGTATAGAACCCTTAGAAAGGTGGTAATACCAATTGATTTCTATCCCTTATAAGGTTTTGGGGAATATTTTTGAAATAAATATAATCCAAAGTAGGATTTCCATAATGGTCATAAAATAAGCTTTGACATGTGCATTGGGTTCCCCTTCCCATTAAATTTAGGAAGGTCTAGTTGGGGATGTGGGAGAAGAACCCTTGTATGTTGGCATAAAGAGGTTATTTTAGGTAATATCCCCATTTTTTTAAATACCATTTTCACTATAGTGGGACTAGAATGAAAAGGTGGAGTTAGATAGGGGTTGGATTGGTAACCACTAGAAATAATATATAAAACTTGATAAGGTGAAGTGGAGTATGCTAAAAAATAGTCTAATTGAGTGGATTTTGAATAAATATGAAATTAAATGGGAATGTTGTTAGATTTAGGTGGTGTGGATGTGTTTTAAGGTGGCTTATATGTGTTTTTTACATAACCTAATTATATCTAAGGTGGGACATGAATATTTTATAGAGGGGGAGTGTAAATGGGAGGTACATAACTCAAAGGTGTAAATAATAGTGGATTGACTACCATTTCATTTTTAAAGGTGAAACATAAGTGTATACATCTCAAATTGGGGTTTGAATAGGTTATTGGTAATATGGATGGGATTTATATTTATCAAGGTTAGGGACCCTATGAGTGAGTATATCCCCAAGGGGTTGGTAGGAGATATGGTTTTGCAAGGGTATAATATTTTTATGATGGAAACATATAGGATTGATGTTATAAGATTGTATGAGTTATTTAGATGAGAGAAGGAGAGGGATGAGCTAGTGTAGGAGAATTTGGGAATATCCCCTAACCCATATCTTGTTGGTTGTTATGAGCTCATTTGGGCCAGTGTTAGTGATAGGCCAAAGGACCTCTTATGTAGGAAAGGTAGATACATGAGATGGGGTAGTATGAAGATCTTGGTTTGGGGAATAATCCCTATATGTATTTTTATGGCTTGTATCAATGGGTTATAGGTATTTGGACACCTACTAAGATGATGTATGACCACTTGCATACATTAGACCTCTTCCTCTAAGTGATGGATCTTTCCTAGGTAATGATCATATTTATATATGATTTATGAATTTGGTATTTGTAATATGATGGATGGCCTCATGGAGATATGATGATTAATTATGACTCCAATAGTAAGGGTCATAACATTAGATTCAGGTTGGTTACTCATAGTTTTAGATACATCTCATATTTATTGAATGGAGATCCCACTCCTAGTCTGAGTGTTAGGATGATAGTAACCATAGAACTAATAGTCCATATTTGTGCCTAAGGTTGGGTTGTTCCAACTCATTAATAAAGGATCAATATAATTGATATAGAATCTCTTATATCCTTTTAGGCCAATAGATTCATCTATGTCATGTACAAACATATTTTGTCGATATATGAATAACTACAAAATAAATATAATGATGAGGAAAGTTGGAGAATGGAATTGATAATAGGAAGAAATGGTTACATAAATCATGAATTCATTCACATTGTGTTCACCAATTTGTATACATGAAAATAACACATGTTAATTTATTCACTCAAATCCCTAAGGTCAGGTTAAGGAAGATAATGTAATGGATGGGATATGCATTAGCTTGTTTGTTAGGCAAAATGATATTTGAGATGGGTGATGTCAATAGGTTCTTGTGATGGAACTAAAATACCTCAATAGTGTCATAGGACTTGTTAAGATCATCTAACTACATTGAAATAAATCTCCAAGGTCCTTTAGTTTCTAATATCTTAAGAAGGTGAAGCTCCTGGTCAATGATAAGACTAGGGAAATGGGGGATATTGGGTTTAATGTCTCTTAATGAAATATATTCTATATGAATTTGGCTATGCCCAATTAATGTCATCCAAAAAATGTGAATGATATAAGATGAGGCTAGACCTGAGGAGAAGGAAGTATGAATGAGAAACTAGGCCTAGATGACATTATAGTGACAACCTCTCTTTTAAGGAAGGACAATGATGGGTGGATCAATATTTCATTTTTGATCATCCAAATTAGTCAAGGAGTCAACAATAAGATGAATAATTAGGGTGGAATAAAAAACATCACATCTTATCTCACTATTAATATCAGACTATAAGCCAACTATGGGACTCGGTGCCTTAACCCTAGGTAATAAAAAATGAAAGATAAGACCTTGTGTCTTTAGAAGGGTCATCCAAAGGAGGTTAGGCAAAAGCAAAGATAGAAGCATGTGCACTTGTTAGATAATGGCTTGTTGTGATGTTGAAGCAATGCTTTGTATGAGATGCTTACATTAATAGGTAACCCTTACAAGAAACTAAGATGATTTCACATGTTGGTAAGGCTTATAATGAAATTGAGATGCTTACATGTGTTGGTAAGGCTTATTGACACATTTTTTGAGTTTTTGTTGTCTTTAGCATGTTTTTTGGTTTTCTTGAGTTTATGGAAGTAAAATGATTGATTTATGAAAATAAAGTGTTTAAATCAAATAAATGAAAAAAATTAAATCAAATGAAAATTAAAATTATTTTTATCCTTTTTCAATAATTCACAATGTGTGCAAATGAGGGAGGAAGAAACCTATATTACTATGCAAGGTGCTGATTTTTCCTAACTTTGTCTTGATACAAACTAGGTGGTGATGTTTTTGTAGTTTTTATTTGTTTATTATAAATTGATTAAACATGAAAATTGTGTCTTTTAATTAATTTAAAAATAAATCTAGTCTGCAATAACAATATCACAACCATTTTTTTGACTTTCTTTGTCTACAAATAATCTTAATCCACCATTAAAATTTCCTAGTTTATTGCAAACAAGATTTTCAAATGATTTGCTAAAGAGAGTTAAAAGATACCAATTTATATTTTTAATTTTCAAGAGAAAATTATAACACTTTGAATTTATCAAAACAAATAAAATCATAAGTATACTAGCTCTTTTTGTGTGCCTAAGACTGTCTAAACTCTTGTGGTTGTCTAATGGGCTGTACTAAATGTAGGAGAACCTATTTTGATTTTGAAAATTGAATACTATGTTGATAATAAATGGTTTTAAAATTCACTAATATATTCCTAATAATTTTTTATGAAGTGATTTTTTAATTGAGAGAAGATAAATCTATTTGAATGCAATCACAATCAGAACTAACTACTTTTTCTTTTTGCCTACAAAGACAATAGAAAGAAATAAAACTTTCTCCCTATCAAAATTTATATTTTTTTAATAATGAAATTAATCTAATAAAATAATATAATATTAAAAATAAATTAAATACTAAAAATAAATATTATTTCCAAGCTGACCAAGGAATAGATTAGATGAAATGCATGTTGTATGTTGATGAAGGAATCCTCAGAATACTAGATCCTTTTCCACTTGTGTTAATTCTATGAAATATGTAACTAGAGGATAAATAATCTTATAAAAAATAAGGGAAGGAGACAAAACCAAAAATATAGAGTAGTTGAACTGAGGTTAGCAATGCTCTAGTTTATAAAGAATGAGTTGTTGGACCAATAAAAATTCTTCACATGTGGCAATGTAATTGACAAGAAAAATATAGAGGCTAGAACCTTACGTAATGATAACATAACTATAGATTTAAAATATGTAAAATAAGAACTTATAATAGAAATTTTTATCTTTAAAATTAGGCCAAAATGGTATTTTTATCGAAAAAGTTAGGATTTTTCATGAGGGAGTTTAATTGAGTTCAACTAGGATTTAAACTTGGAAGGAACTCAAAATGATTGAAAATTGAAGAGAGAGTGAGATGGGATTGATTTTAGTAAAAAATTGGATGGATTAATAAATAAATGTGATGAAGAGAATGAAAAACACATCAAATAATGATTCTTAGGAGTTAAATTTGGAAGATGCTTACAAGGGAATAGAACTTTCACTTTATACAGTGGGCAATTATGAAACTATCACTTTGGGTGATAGAACCACCACCTAAATTTACACAACCAAAATTATTTGAATAAAAAACCACCTATTTAAGATATAATTGTTTCATATATTATGAAATTATCATGATATTTGTGAAATTAAAGGAGCCATTCTTTAAAGGAGGGGAGGTTTTGCCACCTCATGTAGTGGTTTCATCTTATATGGGATGTTTTCAAAACAAGCTAATAGACATCATAGAATTCAAAATAAGGGAACTAAAAATGGTCAAGGGATGAGTAAGGAAGTTAAATTGGGGTAAAGGAGTTAGATATTTCCCTATAGAATAAAAAAAAGATCATTTCACCATCATCAGTTTTGTATTAGGAGTGTCACACCATGTAAAATTTAAGTACATACAATGTTGAATGGGACCTTGTTATATATTTTATTATCCTAGGGACAAAGTAGATAAAAATAATGGTCTATCCAAAAAATGGCACATGGTCTAATGAAAATATGACTGAGTAGCCATGCTAGGTAAAATAAGTGTGTTCCTACCACACCCTCACATTAACTAGCTTGGTTAGTTTGACTCTGATTCAAAAAACTATAGACATCCCTTTTCCATAACTGAGTCTAATCTAGGTGAAAATTTATAAAATTCTATGAGTAAATTCCAAATCAAGAAATAACTAAGTTAGTGGTGTCACCAAATCAGAATTGAGATCATGCAAGGCTAGCCTCAAATTCCATTAATGCAAGAGATCTTTGTGGAGACTTATAATTCCTTTGAGCAATATGATTTATCATTATGATTCAAAGCTCTCAAATATCCTTAATTTTAGATAATTTTTTAGTTTTTAGTCCTCCCCATTATGATCATAATTTTGTACCAATCAACTCCCAACTCTTAACCATGGCAGCTTCATCTTCAAATCCTAGTCCTAAGATTAAATACAAGGATACCACATTCTCATCAAACCTGACCCACATTGAGCACTATAATAAAGTATCTAGTGTAATTAAGGATGTGAAAAAAAACCCCTTAAATAATGACGAGGATGAGACCCAATTCTTTGATGAGTTCTATTTCATAGGAAATTAAATATTACACAAGGATACTACCAAACCACAGGTGTTCACATGTGTTGATATCTTCATAAGTATGTTATGGAATGATTTTCATGTGCTTGATGGAACCCAAGATTTAGTGTTCTTTGAAGGGTTAAATAATAAAATATCAAACAACTCTAGAACTAATATTAAGTAGTATTATAATTTTATAGAGTACACTCTAGTTTATGACAAGAGCATAATGGACAGATGGAATGAGACACATAATATATATGGGGTTCTCAAGGATTCAACCCTCAATTTAGACTAATTGATCAAGAAGGTAGACATTAACACCTACCCCATTCATCTCTTTTTAAAGGGATTTCACATAGTGATGATTTATATATATATATATATATATATATATATATATATATATATGCACAAATTATGTCATCCTTGTGAACATCCATTTGGTGCCCCTATTGTTCATCATCTTTAAAGGAAATCAAGTCTTGAACCTTGATAGTCTCATCAACTTTAATCTAGTTAAGGGGCATTAATGAGGCCCAAGTGGCTATCAAATTTTATGTGTCTAACTAACTTGTTGATGTGGTATATGTTACCATCACAATAAAACCTTATCTATTTTATCATGGACTCATATTGGCTTTGTTTTTCATGTGGTATTCAAAGCATTGTATGCACACCATTATAGAAACTACGTGTGGGAAATTTATGAGTCTTTCTACCTAGTGGTCTGCATGGACATAAATGAGAGGCCAATATCATGGATTTGAGAGGAAATAATTAATAAACTCATGACCATAGGATCTTGTTAGAAATATAGAGACCATACTATCAATTGGGTAGAAGGTATCCATAAATCCCCTCTCATCTTTTTTTACTAGGTTCTAGACTACCTCATTGAGAAAGATATTTATTATCATTTACCCAAAGGTGTCTTGGGTTACTCAATTAATTATCAATAGAAGTAATTCCCTAAATTTATAATATTCATCTACCATTAGGAGTATAAAGACCTACCCAACCTATAGAATATGGAACACAATAGGAATTCATACACCCTACAAAGGGCCAAACATATAGAAAGGGATCCTTGGGGGATCATCAAAACCATGTGGAATGATATGAATCCAAACATAACATCACATATCACCATGAGGGCCATGAGGATGATGAGATTCATCTCAATGTGGCTGTGATTCTAAGGTGATGGCATGGTAAGAGGTGAAAAATAATAATAAATCCATGTGTCCTAAATCCAAGCCTATACTAATGAAAGGTTAGTGCCACCCTTGTAAGATCCTCCAAATTATCTTTAGTATGATGTACAAGTGACTTCACCACATATCTATAGGATTATTATATATGGTTTCCCTCATCTTCACCTCAAAAATATTCACCTCGCCCTATCATGGCTCAATCCCTTCCACCTCCACTCTTATAGACCACTCTATCATTGATGACATAATTGATACACTTTTACATTGTGACTTGCCCTAAAACTAGCCATAAATGAGACTAGAAAATAGTTCCCTTATATATTCCTTCCCCCAATATATGCATCCCTCCATATCCCATATAGACACCTCCAAAATTCCACTCTTCCATTAGACTTATAGGACCATCCCCAATTCTTATTATGCCAATTCCCCAATCCACCCAAATTAATTTAATGTAGGACATGTTAATCATCCCTAGTTCTTAACTCCACTCCACTCAACCCATTCCCCTATAGGAATTCCTATATTCCACTTTGGATCCACAAGAATCCTAGTTGTTTTTCCCTCACCTTCAAGAGTGTCTAATTTAATTCATGTAACTTTTATGACCTAGGGAAGAGATTAGATTCCAGTGGATCCTAGGTTCACAATCTCAGTGTACACCATGGAATCCTTGTCAACATCCCCATTAATTACTCCTCTAGTGAAATAAATTCCTAATTTCACCTCTTCCACTAACTTGATGACTACTGCAATAATGAGTGGACATGTGTTCATAACTTAAATGATTCCCAGACTTCCATTACTAGTAGTTACTCATCTAGTAGTTTAATTTGATATGGAAATAATATCCAATATGACTATTTTGGTTACCATGATACATGTTAGTATATGTATGATGCTCCAAAAGAGGAAAATGTATCTTTAATCATGCCCTTATTTTATGTTCTTGTTACCACCATAGTCCTTGTCACTATGACTATACATGTAGCTGATGTAACTAAGAGGTGTAAGAAGATAAAAATGGTAAAATAATCTTGACCTTATATTTAGCTTGATCCTCCTATTTATTCCTATTCAAATTTTTATATTAACCTAGGCATCAAAGGATTTTGAATTAACTATATGATTTCTTTGTTCTTAATGAACACCCCACTGTCTAGTGCCATTTCTCCATAAGTCAACATGGCCCCTAACCAATGATGTGCCAAATGTTTCCCTTGAGGATCCTAATTAATCTTTCCTAATTTATCTACATTACCCCCTCCTCCTCTTATCCTTTCTTCCATATTATTTTTCCACCATTCCTTTGCCTAGATGTCTATCATCTACCTTTGCTTTTTCCATCCAACCTTCACCCTCTTCCACTGCATTCAGAGTTACTACATGCCTAATATAGTTTAATCCCCTAATGGTGAAAAAAAATAGAATATAAATTGTCTATCAAGGTGATTTATAGGTCCAATGGGAGTTTAATATAGTGATTGGGAGCATGAAGAGGGTTTTCACATAGATATTTACTCAATAAAGAGATTTAATGGTGTGGAGGACTGAGAAAGATCTCTTCTCCCTCACCAAACTAATAAATTAAAGTGGATTAGAGAACCCAATGTCATTACTCAATGCCAAAAATTAATTATTTAATAAAATGATGGAGGATCTTATGGATGAAGTGAAATGTTTTGAGTCTTAGGTATGGATCACTTTCCCCATAACCTAAGTTATCAAAGTGGAGGAAGATCTTACCTAGATATTCATCATCCTTGGGGAATAAAACATATTTGTTTCTAATAGTAAATATCTCCTCAAAATCACACATACATATTAGGAAAGTATTATCTAGGTGGATAATAAGTGAAATAAGCTAGTTGTTGTCATCAATATAGGAGGATTCCTAGAATTAAAGTTGATTCCCATTGTAAACTTGAACATGTATGAGACCATTATAGTAGCTATGAAAATTTTCATTAAGGAATGATTTAGCATATTATAAGTGAACATAGAGACACTATTAAAAAAAAGGACAAAATCCTTACTTATTTCAAGAATATCAGCATTTCAATGTTATTTCAACCTAATGGTACCATAATAGGAAGGATTAAATTTGGGGCCCACTTGGTGATCCTTGATGAAATCATGGAGATAAAAGAGGTAAAAACCAATAAGGTAAGAGATAAATATATTTTGGAGTTAGCCACACAATCCATGGTGACCATCAATCAATTTTAAGAGGTGAATGTTTCATTTCAGTCCCCACTCAAGGCTCATGAGAAACTAATGCCTTAGGCATCAATCATCTTTTGGGAGACACCTATCAACATAAAAAATATTGACTGTGGGTCCAATCTTGTTGATTAATCATTGGTGGCCTATCAAGGACTACTAAAGTAGTTAGGAAGTGACCCACCTCCAATGTTCTCTTTATTATCTCTTAGAGGGCCTTGGAAAATATTTTCTGGTTGTTTTGTGATAGGTGATATTTTTGTATAATTTGATTGTAACTATTTTAGGATATGATGGCCTAGGATGAGACTCATGCTACTAGGAAATGAACCCCATTATTGTGAATCTATAAGTATTGTGTTTTAGTATTTTGAAAGTGTTGAATATGTTGTAAAATATATTATGAAATTGATTTTTATATGTAAGTGCATTTGTTTCATGGTTTTCTTCCATTTCCTTTATGTTTTAATGGATTAACACTAATTTTAGGACTGTTATTTATGATTTTTTATAAGATTCATGCATTATTTATAATGAGTGTTAGTTATTATAATTGAGTTCTTTGATTCTTTCAACTCATTTAGAATATGTTAGGAATTGTGAGTGACTTATAACAAGCCTATTCACATTTCATATTAAGATAATATTTGAATCAAGAATTTCCCCTTTCCCTTGGAATCTTTACATATGTTATAAAATCTTAAGCCATCATGAAACTTAGGATACAATGGCATATCTAAAGATAAGTACATTTTCTATTCTTGAAGCATAGGCATGGCCATTCATACATAAAGTTTTATTCTCTACCTTACAAGACAAAGAGATTTGATAGTGGATGCTATTATTGTCATGTAGAATGGGCAATGGCCATTTTGAACAAGATAAATAAAATATGAGCATCCACATTCTAATAGTTTATAATATTCCTATCATACTTGTGTAAAATATTCTAAATTACATCAAGATAATAATATTGGCCTCATAAAGAATCTAATATTCTTACCTTTTGTATAATGTTTCCATGCCCATTATTCTCAAGATACTAATAATTTTTGTAACACAAGCTTGCAAGGTTATTTAGTGGAGTATTGAACATAAAGGTATACTTCATAAACTTACTATGATACCACAACTTCAAAACACTACATATGTAATTTGTGGTATAAATTTTAACCAACATCATACCATAGAGAATTAGACCATAAATTTATATATGACATTATTTTATTATTCATAGGATATCAAAGATAGGTACACCATAAAAGTATATGCATGAGGAAAAAATGTGTCTTTTGTTATTAAATTTGTCTTATTATATTTGGTATTAAAAATGAACTATAATAATAGAGATGATATTTTACATCTTGTTTAGGATGGATATGTGCTTGATTTTACACAAGATATTAACAATTTTATAAATCATTCTCATTCTACACAAGACAAAGATATTTGACAGTGGATAATATTCCAATTATGTGTAGAATGGTTACATGCCCATTATGAATAAGGAAAAACTATTATGAATGTACACATTATAACCAATATTAAATAAATTAAATTAATAATTTTCTAAAAAAGATAAATATTAATAACATTATCAATTAATACCATTCTATATAAGATAAATATAATTGACAATTGATAATATTTTTATCATGTGTAGAATGGGCACATACCCATTATATAGAATATAAAAAATAATAATATGAGCATCCACATTTTAAAAATTTATAATATTCATATTATAATTATGTATAATATTCTACATGACATCAATATAAGAATATTAAGCTCATACAAAGAATCCAATATTCTTCCTTGTGTAGAATGGGCACATACCCATTCTTCTCAAGATATTATTATTTTTCTAAAACACAAGATTGGTGGGTTCTTTAGTGGAGTATTAAACATAAACTATATTGTATAAACTTACGATGGTACCACAACATTAGATAATTATATATGATGTTTATGGTATTTATTATATCTAGCAACATCCCATGAATAATCAAACAAAAAATGTATATGTGACATTATTCTATAATTAGTGGGGATCTAATAGAGAATTATCCTATAAATTTATATGAACAAGGATAAGATGTGTTTATTGATATTAAATTTGTAATATTTTACTTGGTAGATGATATATTTTTTATCTTATTTACAATGGGCATGTGCATTCTTTTATGCAAGAATTTAAGAATTCTATCAAATAATCCAATTCTACACAAGGTAAATATATTTTATATTTGATAATATTCTTATTTTGTGTAGAATGGGTACATGTCCATTATCATCATGATAATAATAATAATATGAACATCCACATTTTAACCAATATTTAATAAAATACATTAAAAATATTCTACATAATACAAAGATGAATAATATTATCAGTTAATGCCATTCTATAGAATATAAAGATAATTGATAGTCGATAATGTTCCTATCTTGTGTAGAATAGGAACATGCCCATTATAAATAAGATAATTAAAAATATGAAAATCCACATTTTAATAGTTTATAATATTCCTATCAGAGTTGTGTAGAATATTCTACTTGACATCAAGAGAATAATATGACCTCTTATTAAGAAGCCAATAATATTACCTTGGGTAGAATGGACACATGCTCATTCTTCTCAAGATATTAAAAATCATCTGTAAAACAATATTGGGAGGGGGGATGAGGGTTATGGTGGGGTTATTTAGTAGATTATTAAACATAAAAGTATACCATTGTACCTATTATGATGAAATTAAGCACCCTACGACACTCTATGAATCTCCCTAAATTTGATGCAACATCAAATCATCTCTCAATTTTGTGGGAACTTGTAAGAGAGATGAATCTCTAGGATTGAAAGGGATAGCTCCCTAAATTATTCGCTAAGTGCAGATCACCTAATCTAATGCTTGTTAATGAAAAGAGTTAAGAATATGCATAAAATGAAAACTATAATAGAGAGGTGATTCACCAAGAATATATCCCATATAATATCATACTTATACTAATCAATATTTTTTTCCAAGACCAATTCCATGCATTGAAATATCCTAACATAGTGTTTCAATGTGAATGTAGCATGCTTGGAATAATCAACAAGATACTTGACCTAAAGGTTAGATTGCACACCATAGATAAAATTGAATACTTGAAAGAGATCTTAGTACATTGAAAACACTTCACATGACCTATTCACATTATAACTCTTTCTTAAACATGAAGGATAAAGGGAATAAGGATGATACTATCACATAGCTCCACTATGCATCATTCACACACTTAGACAAAAATGTTAAAAACTCATAATTACACTTGTATTAAATTTTAAAAATCAAAGTGTAATGTTATTCTATAATATATTTTCCATACCAAAAATGTGTTCCCTTTACAATTGATAAAAGGCTCAATTTATAGAACTTTGAGGGAGAGAGAGAGAAAATAAGTTGAAGAGGCATAGGGACATGTGTCACAAATATGAGTATCAACTCAAAGTACATGAGAGAGTGGGATTTGGTGATATATATAATTTAAAGATTTAAAAATGTCATTCAAAATAATCCAAGACCTGTAAATAGTCAAAAAACTCCTTTTCTATACACAAGAAACAACCACTCATGATTGGCCTTAAAAAACTATCCCAACACTACAATTGATCAAGTTTGATGATAAATATGATTATTAGGTGTTATTAAGAAGATTCCACATGAATTTGGGAGGCTCATAACCATTCCTATCATCTTGGACATGTATGATTATACTTGTTAGTATCCAAATAACCCTTTTCACTTCACCTCTCACACTTGTCACCTTCAATATCTAAAAAAATGTAATAATATCAATAAAATAAGAGTAATTACATGTTTTAGGAGTGATCATACCATTAGTTACAAGGAATTTTCCTTAAAATTCTCTAAAAATGAAGATTCACCATTTTCTCCAAGTCCTCTCTAGTTAGTTCACTAGACTAGCTAGATTAGGAGAATTATTAGGCACATTTAAGAGATTATAAACTTTATTAAATTACCATTATGATGTAAAAAAATTCCTAAGTTTTCCTCCAAAATTGATTTGGCCTCTTTAAAGTTCAACATGCCTACAAAACACAAAAAATAGTTAAAATAAGCCTTGTTTTCCTCTTTTCCTTATAGTTATCTACAATCCAATCACATGGATATGATAATAATGGAGTTGGAAACAAATTACATTTATAAATAATTTTCAAATTCATCCATCTGGATACTCAAATTGGGTCACTATGGAGGGTTTACAAGGGTTTTGAAGTGATTTTCATTATTAGCATTCATTCATAGACATTGCACATTTTAATTATGATAAAATTACACTTATGTATCCTAAAGGACATAATTAAAATTATTTTAATGGATCAAGGTCCCATTCAAGGCTTGGTGGAAGTTTTAAGCACTTAAAGTTGACATTCAAGCTCATTTTTTTGCTTCCTGGTGGGGTTTGTATGCTTACTAAGCCAAAAATGACTTCCTAAATATTTAATTTAAAAAAAGGAGTTTTAAAATATATTTATATACCATAAAAGCTTCCTCCAACATTTATAATGTATTGATAAAATCTTGAAATTAAAATTGAACCCTATTTAGTTTTAGGCTTAGATGTTGTGAATAGGTCTACCTACATATTTGAGTTCCTTCTAACCTTCCAATTATTATATTTTAAATTTTATGGATTTAAAACACATATAATACATATATAAACATTTATTTATCACATGGAAAACATATATTAGGTTGAAAATACATATGATCTCCAAATTGGCTTGTAGCCCTAAGGTTTTCATTCACACTTGACTATAACCCTTGTTGTGTAAGGTGCCCTATATTTTGTCAAGCCTTATATAAATTTTTATTATGTTTTTTAATCCATATTAAATCTTATATATCATTTATTTGGTAGTTTTTTCCTTGAAATCATCAATTCATCACTTTTCCCCAAAATAATCATTCTTGTGCACGAAGGGACTGCCACTGTTCTATGACAAAATAGAGAGAATTAGACCTATTTGTTTTGGTAAAGTGAGTATTTTAATATATTAAAAAGTAAATTATTAATAAATACACCAATTTTTTAGTTTTATTCCATGGTTATGGGGTTTAACCATCCCAATTTCCTCAAAAAAGTGGTAAAAAACCCTTATTTTTGTAGGTTCTTGCCCAAACCTCCTCATGAACACTCCACTTCCTTGATGAATAAATGTTTTTCATGAATTTTAATAACACTTATTTAATTCTTTTTTATCCTAAGGATCCACTAAAAACCTCTCTCCTTAGTGGAATCTCATATTCAACTCTTGAAATAATGCTTTCCCTTCCCTGCATGTATGGACTGAGTCTATTTTGATGTTAGAAAAGGGTCTTGGGTGGCTTGAAGATGTCTTGGACATATAATTTACTTAAATTTATCTTCAATAATCTACCTTATATTTTTTTAAACTCTCATTTTCTTTCTAAGGCACCAAACTCTAACATGTTCCTCTTCTACTTATGACCCTATCTAACTGTGATAGTGAATAGGGTATCCCCTTTTATGAACCTTTATTTGGAGGTTTTGACCAAGGTTTAAACAAATTACATATTAATTTTTTATCCATATACTTATACAAATGTGATCCCATATTTAAAACCTAACATCTTGGCCTTTTAGGCTTTCCAATTGCTCACTATCCTCTTGGACTGAGACCATCCAAGGATTGTGCCTGTAGGTGAGTTTAAGGTTGAGAATAGCATGAATTTGGTCCTTATTTTTTATTTTAAAAATAATTTTGATTAAAAAAATAATTGGGTTTGTAATTTACACATATTTTAGCCTTAAAGTGCTTCAAGACTCCTCCAAGTGCCATAATCTCACTTCATTATTTTGCCCGCTGTAGGTGACTATCCCTTCCTTCATTTTAGGCTTATAAGTTGTTTTCTAGGTGAAGAATGTACTTATTCATGGTCTAATTGATGTAATGAATGTATTTTATTTCATTAAAAACATAAAATTTCCTTCACCTCATTTATGATAATGCCTATTTCACAATCCTTGACCTTTCTGCTTGTAAGTGGCTCCTCATAATCCTGTGTACAGACAAAGAAGTATGCATTAGGGGTTCAAGACATTGGATTTATCCTTATATCATGGCCTCTTATCATTCAATCATAATTTTAACCACTATAATCATTTGAATTGATATAATAGTCCAATATCATAAAAATGGGATGGAAAGTTAACTTTTTGATCAATAATTTGTAGTTAACACTACCTTGCTTTAGTGGGATTTAGCCATCTTTAGGCTTTGCAACATATAATCTCCATTCACCATTTGCTTCTCAAAATTAGTATTATTTTTTTAGGTGTATAGGGATACCAAGTTATCTCATTTTAAATCTTGGATCACTTATCAAGTGAATTTTAAGAGGTCTTAAAAAACCTTCAAGGCCTCTATTTGCCAATTTTAGGGATAAGGGACACAATATGACCTAATCACAGTTCAACCCTCATTTTATGCTTTGACACTTTCCTTGTCAAACTAGGATGATCAATAATTCTATTTAGGCCTTTCCATAGAAAGGACTCTTAAATTGGACTGACCAATCTATTGGAACACCTCTAGAATGAATACATATGGCATTGGCTATAGATGGTCATTCTTTCTATACAGGCAAAAATGAGCTTATTCTCTAAATATGCAAATTTACAGCATGCACATACCTTCACCAAATATTTCAATGTAAACTAGTGGTCCCAATAGGTTAAGGACTATGTAAAACCTTAAAAAATACATTTTTGATGTTAATATGCTCCTATAGGTGGAGTTTCTTGACTGTGATATACAAAGAAGTCACGAAATGATAAGAATCATGTAATGAATGATTTTAAAACACATAAATATAAATTTTAAGCAATTTAATTACCAATATATACCAATATCACTTCCAAAAAAACATCAAAACATCATCTCCAATGTGAAGGAAACATTTTCAAAGCAATCAGATGACTGTAAATGCAAACTAGACATTTTACAAGCTTAGAAGAGGATTTCTCAAAAAATTTAACTATAAAAAACACTAATAATAATGGAAACATATTTAAAATCATGTGGATACACCTAAAATACAAAAATACTTGAATCTAAAACATAAAACTTTGAGACAAGCTCAAACAGTGACCCCTTCATGGTTGAACATGAATAAAAAGTTGTTTGGGATCAAAATGATAGTTCATAAAGGATGATGTACAAAATATCAAGTTATTATTATTCAAATGAATTTAAATTATATTAATATCCATCCTCATAATTACTTATCCCAATTCCACTTGTACAGCCCATACCAAGTGCATGAAGTTGTTCTTTCTTTACTTGCCAAGTGAAAATGGAGGAAAGCAAGTTGAAGATAATTTTTTTTGAATTATTATTAAAAAAATATTAATTTAAATGTACTATTTGAGGTTAAGAGTTAATTTTACCACGTTTTTAGCTAATGATGAACTTGAAAAGTCCTTACAAGTGTCCCAAAACTCTTATTTTTAAGGGAAAACTACCATCCACAGAACATAACTACTTATTTCCTGATAATTAACTATTCCTAACATTATCCATGTTTAAACTCACCTTTGTGTCAATTTTTATTGCATAAAAATCTATACAAGTCATTAAATGGGCTTAAATATGACCAAAAGGCCCCCTTTTCCACATGAGACAAGACTTATGAACAATTTATGACTTGTAAACATATTAAAACATATTAAGGACAACCTTAAGACATTTTACACAAAATTTTACCCTTTTAATACCTTTGAACAAGGTTGACCAACCTTTGAATTTAGTTGACTAGCCTAGAACAAAGAGGGTGGACTTCAACAAGAACTACGAAGAGTATGAGAAACATAATAGACCAATATGACATCCTATAAGACACATGTGCATCTTATTAAAAATTTAAAATATTAGGGTTTGAGAAAAATTTTACTTGTGGTTAAAATGTTTTCAACATTCTTAGTGATTCCTAGGGGTGGCATGCCAACTATGCATAAGAACAGTTGCATCATCCTTCCATTAGGCATGGAGTCACACATATGAGCGCTCATATTGACATGAACAGACCTTGGATTGACCACAAGACAACTAAAATTACATAATACAAATAAATAAATAACAACATATATAAGACAAAATCAAAACACAAAACAAGGACACACTTGTGCTACTAAGCACTTAGGGAACACAAAGCACAACTAAAAACAAACTAGTACGTACCTTCATCATGATCATACTCCATTCCTAGATCAAAATGGGAGTATCTTGAATTTACCTCCTCATTATATGAATGAGGATTCCATGTATGCTTCCTTTTGAGTGTGATGTTAGATGACTCACATTTTCTCTTTGTTACTTGACTTGTCATGTCACTTGATGAAGTCATCTCAAACAGGTCTCCCAAGTAGTTGAAGACTTATTTGTTTTGGAAACATGTCTCACATTATTTCCCTCATGTCTCTTTATATAAAATTTGCATATCCATATATAGGAAAGCTTTTTTCAAGTTCATGTCTCCTTAATAGATCTCATCTTCTTTCTCAATCATCACACCTTCTTTAAACTCTCCAAGAAGGGTTGTATCATGGAATTTTAGAAGCATATCTTGCTTAAATTCATCTTTGATGATGGTAAAAACAACTTTATAAGTGATTTTAGAATTAATCTTCAAATAACCTTCAAGAGGCCCAAGATCATCAATTAAATTTTCATCTTTATCCAAACTCTCTTATTGATAATACTTCTCAACACATACTTGTTTTCCAACTTCTATCTTGTCATGGCTTGTGGTCAGTTCTATATGAATTGTATGCCACTTTTGGCTTTCAAATTCATTACATATATCTTCAAACCTATGCCATAAGCCATCCTATTTTAATTGATCTACATCATGGAAAGGAACAATGAGAGAAAACATTTCTTCTTCAAGATGCAAAGAAGTCCTTCTAAAGCATCCTTTTCAACACAAGGATCATCACTTTCACTAGGGGCTAGATCTTTCTCATCATTGAACCAATCTAAAACTTATACTCCTTCACAATATTCTCCACACAAGTTGACTTTTTCCACCATGTTTTCTTCTCTCTTTTGGTTTTTCTCTAGGATAGACTCCCAAGAAGATAAATTTTGGGCAATGAACAAACAGTTTGGGACATCTTGAGATTTCCAAGATGGATTGGTTTCATGGGCTGTCAATTTCTCTTTTATATTTAAAATCCCAAAAATCAAGTACCTCATAGGTATAATCTAAAAAATTATCCTCCTCCATAGGTATCCACTCATTTTTTATTTTTTCTAACCCATTCCTTATGTTCTTACTACAAACACTAAGAATGATTTGATCACCACTATATTTAGTATCAAGCTCTATCATGTATTCTTTAAGCACCAGTGTTAATGATGAAATGAGCTAGGAACATATTAGCTAAATGATTAAATGCATTGATTGACTGATTTGGTAAACTATAGAACCATTGTAAAGCACAATCCTTTAAGCACCATGGAAATAGTTTGGTATGTAGCTAGTCATTTGCTATATATTCCAAGCCTACTATATGAAAATATCTTAAATGTTCCTCTAGATTACCCTTGCCATCATATAGAGTAAGCTTGGGTTGAACAAAACCTTATGGCATGGGTGTAGAAGTAATGTAATGTGCTAATGGTGTATGCAGTAGAGAAAAAAAATCCAAAGCCTATGTAGGTCTAGAGGAACCTTAATTAAGATGTAGCACATGGGATTGAAGAGATTGTATCTCTCACACAAGGGATGCAACATTAGGAGGCAAAGATGTACTAGCTATAGCTGGTGGCATAGAGGTAGGTTGGACTGTTATAGGGGGTTGTTGAGACATAGCTACCCCCGTAGTGTCATTTGTAACTAACTTTTCTATGGTTTGGGAATATTTACCATTGTTCAGTCTTTGTTGTTTTTATTGTAGTATTTTAAACATGTCATCTTACAAGTTAAGGTGTTTAGTTAAGAGTTTTTGAAATTCTCTTTTATCATTTTCATCAAAAATGGTGTATTGGGCCATTATTAAGGTAGGAAAATAGTTTGAAATTTGATTACAATTTTTAAAATAATTTGTAATAGGCAAAGTGCTAGAGAAAGAAGTATTGAATATAGGAAATGTAAAGTCATAAATATAATGAGATAAGAATTGCATAAAAAGGATACGAAGCTTAAAAACATATAATGTGATACCTTGAGAAGCAATGGGATCTAGTATATGCAACTAGGTTTTGATAGATAATTATTTTGAAAATTTAATATGAATATTTGAAACTTTTTAGTGAATTTTTGAGTGAGATATGCAAGTAAAAAATTAGAATTTTATTAAAATATTTGTGATTTAAAGAGACCTAGAAGATGTAACTAGGGTTTTTGAGAAATATATGTTTTTTAAAATTACTATTGAATTTTTATAGTTAAAGTGAATTTTTGATTTTAATATGCTAGTAAAAAATTAGAAATTTATTAAACAAATTACTAAGAAAATATTGGGACCTAGTATGGGCAACTAGGGTTTGAAAGAAAATTATTTTAAAATTAATACGTAATTTTAAAATTTAATTCTAATTTATGATTTTATTATGCAGGTAAAAAAATAAGAAAAATATAGGAAAAATTAATAGAAAATTTACCGTAGGGTTTTTATGCACAAATGAAGTAAGTCAGGTTCACTAAATGATTTAATAGTTTTGGCTATATTTGTGTATTATTCTTGTTTAGTTAAAGGGTTTGACTAGTAAAATAAATAAATAAATATTAAATAATTAAGCTACTAATTTGATTAAATCAGATTGTAATTTTAGCCTTTCTAAAAATAGTAATAATGTGGAGAAAATAAGACTTAGCTAGAAACTAGTTGATACAATTGAGACATGGTTTAAGATTCACTGTGAAATACTAGGACACTATCATAAACTAAGATAAAAATATTGTTTTATGATTGGATAGGAGCATTGAAAGTGGATAGGAGTGGCACCAATGCTATATTCCACCTTTGTTATTGTTGTCCTAAGGATTTGAACTTTCTGGGTTTTATTCACTAGGTCTGTGTGACCTTATTCATGAAGTTTTGATAGTTGAAAGTTTGTAGAGCTCCCTATAGAGTATATTTTATCTTATAATGCTATAATCCATTGTGCTTTGATAAATTTCTAGAAAGAGGGGGGGGTTAGTGTGTGTAATATTTATTGAACATGTATCCACATCCCTTGTATAGGCACACTACCTACATACCAATACTCTAAAGAAGGATATAGCCATATGTAGTTCTCCCACTTGATGTGATTTATGCAATTGATTGTATGAATATGAAAAATAATAAATTGGATGTAATTGAGGTGGCTAGGGAATGGTGAAAGGATTTGAATAAGCTTGTAAGTATATTAGCTAGCAGTATGTAGAGAATAGGGAATATTTCTTGAGCAGACTTATTTATATTCTTTCTTTCTTAATGATATTTCAAAACCCTTTCCAAATGATATTTTAATGGCATTTTATAAGGATCTATTAGTCATGGGTTGAATGTACTTGCATTAGGCCAGTAAGGATTAAGATGGGAAACCAAAAGGAATTAACCATTAGGGCCAAAATTTCACTTGGACAAGAGTGTTGAAATTGGATAGGAGTGGCATCAGTGCTATAGTCTAAGTGTGGAACTATTGTCTTGAGCTAACAAGACCTAGGGAGATGGATTAGTCATGGAAAAAGGGGTCTAGCTTAGTTGGGATCAAGTATGAAAGGCTATGAATGACTATAAATTAGTGAAAAGATGCCTATGAGAGTCATGAGAGAAAGTAAGAGGGACCTATGGGTTGGGTGTCTTTAAAAATGCTAAAGTTACCAATTTTTTCATTTTATATGACTACACTTAGTAATTATCAAGCCATAAAATGATCATGTTATTAAATAATTGAATTAATAATTTGATCAAATTGTCATTGTTTTGAATAACACAATCACATTCCCTATGTAACCAAAATAAATTAAAAACATAACCTAAATGCAAAATTCATCATTTTGCACTTGAGATTTCTTTCTTTCCCATGTAATTGAATTTTGTGATATCAATCTAGGTTGATGAGGATAAAAATTTCCAAAATTCATCCTAATATGTCACTAATTGATTATGACACCACTAGATAGGTAAATGATAAAAATATACACTTGTTAAACCTAAATTTAATAAAAAAATTATTTTCATTATTTAATTGGTAATTTATTTATTTTGAATAACCCATCCTACTAACCCTCCTAACCCTCCATTTAACCCTCTTATTCCTCTTCCTAACCCTCTTATTCTTCAGCATAACCCTCCTCCTAATCCTCCTACAGTTCCACAAAATTCCCTAGGGAGTTAGAAGAGTCTAAATGACCATATTATAGAAAATAAAATTGAATTAAATAATTAATTGGGAGAATGAGGGATCCAACTTCCACCAACACCCACCACACCTATCTAGCCAATTCTCTAGAGACATTATTAGGTTAAATTGACTCTATAATGAGTCAAATTGATAGATGGGATTCATATCAAAATAACTGTAGGGATTATTATGCCAAAAAAATATCAACACTTGACGTTAAGAATAAAAACATATCAAATACTCCATTTACACCTTATTCATTGACCTAGACACCATTGCACCATTTTTGGTAGCTGCTAAATTTTTTCCAATCCATTAATATTAACATAATTTAATCAGAAAGAAGTTTTGGGATTGATGGTGTATGGTGTTTGATTATCCACCATGTTATAACCATGAATTACCATTGTATTTTTTGAGGAAACTCTACTATGAGTTTTTCATCATTGATATTCATAAATATTTTTATTATAGTGAGATTTATGGTTGAGGGAAATGCTCTGCATGGGATTGACTAGGGGCACATCATGAACCTAATCAACCTATAAGGACTTGTATCCAAAAGCCACTTGATTCTAAGAGACCCTTTGTAGTTTATCATGTCATAGAGATAGACAGTCTTCATTAACTTAGTTTTCTCATTGATACACTCATTCAACATACAAGTAGGCTCTCATACACTGATGTTAAAGATATGCTACCTAGTGTACATACTTGACCCCACCCTTTCAATTATTATGGATCTATATGAACTAGACCTTCTGATGATGATGACAATGGTGGTTCAAATGTCCTAAATAATATACTTATGAGTGATAAGTTTTTGACAAGCAAATTTGTTGTGCAGACATTAATCACTACATAGATGCAAGTATATTTTATATAGATGTCATGTTAAATTTAAATTATATTTCCAAATTTAATTAACTTAACAATTAATTTAAATAGAAATTTAATAATATATATGTCATTTTTATGTCCCAAGAGGTGACAATGCCTTCATCATTACAATCGACATTTGTAGCATTTGATTTGATGCAAACATTATTTATATTTTTAGATCTAACTTCTGGCTCATCCACTACTACCTCTATCTCTATTAGGATGACATATTTTAATTATACAAAGGTAAAATTTTGAGTTAGTATTATGATCTATATATATTTAGTTTATGTATATTTACTCTGTATGTTTAAATTAAATTCATCTATCAAGGATCTTGAAATTAAGGTACAATAATTTAAAATACACTCTTGGTTTAATAGAGGAGAAAAAGTTTCCACATATATGTCTTTGATACTTTATAAAAAAGTAAGTAAGACATTGTTTACATTCAATTGATGGATCAAGTATACACTCCTCCATCACTGTAAGCCAAGATAGACATAGACATTAATTTTGTAATGTCATTCACATAGGCAATGATAGAGATATATACTGACTTGTAATTTTGAATTGTAAAAATAGACTTATTTTAATAATTTTACTACATACTTGGGTGAAATATAATTTATGTGAATGCATTGTGTATGTAGGGTTGTCCTATGATATATGATATTCCCAATCAAATGATTAGTAAGGAAACTTCTCATGTTTCTTCCCTATTTTAGACACCTATTTGAATAACTAAGCCTACCACTAACTTGTTTGAGCATCAAAAATAGATCGAGCAAGACTATGATCTTAAAATAAGTGCATGTTTAAATGATTTTTTACTGTAATTTAAAATTAATCTATTAATAATTGGTTGAATGTAATTTATGTTAATTTTTTAATAATACTTGTATTTGAATAGGTTCACTTGTAAGAGAGCTATGAGCATAGGAATTGTAATCAGACCTTGGAGTAACCCAAGGAATTAGAGGGATCTAAAGCATCCCAAGGAGAGTCTTATTTGAGGAATACAAAGAGAGGGAGGTTATTTGATGATTTTGATGTCTTACATGAGATGCAATTTTTTGTATGCCTATATGGTAATTTATGCATGTTTGGCATTGTATATGTGTTTATGACATTCACTGAACATTAGATACTATGTTGGTAGATGTATGTTTTTGTATGCCCATCATGGCAATCTATGTATTACTATCATTGTACACATGTTCATATATGATGTTTTTAGAGTTTTCATCTGAATTATGTTAATTTATCTAATTTATATTCAATTTTAATTTAAAAATTTATTGTATAGTGTTGTTTTAATCTTCCAAAATAGTATCTATCGGATCTTGTATTTCATATTGTATAAAAATGAGGATTAAAAAAGTATTCTTTTTAATGCTATAAATCTTGCATCTCCCATATTTTTGAAATTGAAGTTTTTATTTGATTGTGTAGTGGAAAAGACTAATGACACTCTTATCTATTTTTCATTTATCATCACCTATTTACATGTTTTCAATTCATCATTAACATATTTTTATTTCACTTAAATCCCATACCCAATCATGTTTAAACTTTTATAATGCAAATACATAAAATCATTCATAAATCCCTACAAATTTCTCACTTAGATACCTGTACCTACAAGTTACTTGATCTTTCACCTTCACTTGAATCTAATGCCTTTTTGACTAGATTTTATTGAAAATAGGCCTAATAATTAAATGAATTATAATATTCTTGTTCCTTTATATTTTCCCTCACCTTTGGAGTAATCTATATTAATACCTCTTCTACACTCAACTCCTTTTGGTGACCATGTACATGGTTTACTTCTTCATCTTTATAGCTTTATCTTTGCTAAAATTACAAGATGAAAATTTTCCTAACCTTAAATATAATTTCTTTATTATGATAAAAGGCAAAATTACTATCTTGAAACATAATATTCACTCATGAGACAATGATCCATCTTTGGCCAAAACCCTTTTTCATCCCCTAATACCAACTAATGCACAATTTTCTCTTCAATGTTTAAGAAGGCTATGAAAGTCCTATTAATATGATATAAGATAATGAATAATTAAAATCTCACTTATCCAATATTATTTTCAAATCGATTCAAAATCTACCCTCAAACAATCATTTTTTAAACTGGTTAATTACTCATTAGGTTTGCTCTTAAATAGTCACCAATCTCTCATATCTACTCTCCTTTTGAACAATATTATTTAATAAAATTTGTAAATGTATTAGGAAAACTCAAGGATTTATTTAGGTTTCAAAATTTACAAGAAATCAAAAAACTATAGGTCTCTAAGAGATTGATCTATCACTCTCAAATTCTATCTTTTTAAGTTTATAGGTCTCTAGACCTCATTGTTGCTCCAATAGGTCAATTTATCAAAATCGAGTTTTTAGCTCTTAAAATTTATATTTATATTAGTATTTTATAAACTTTAACATTTTATAACCCTTAACCATGTTTATATATCTCAAATTAACCAAAAACTCATCTTACCTTATGCACAATATTCTTAAAAATGGTCTTCTAAAGGTGTACATAAAAATAGTCCTTTGTACTTGTAATTTAAAACCTCTTGTCAATTCAATGATACTTTGACTAAGTTATAAGATCCATTACCAACTAATCATAAAATTTTAGACCTTATTGTTTAATATTTTGAATTTTATAGGTCTTTTACTCATGAAACCCTTATTTTAGATTTACCTAGAATTTCTGTAGGCTAAGATCTTAGATAAGACTATTATAAATATAGAATCTACTTGTATTTGGTTTTTGAGACTATTTTATGACCATTAAAACCTCAATAATTCAAAAAATTCAAAACCTCACTCTTGATATTCTACTACTTTTTAGGCTTGTCCCTTAAGGGTGGTAGATCTCCTACAACTGATATTTGAAAATATTACAAACCTATTCTAGCCTCCAAATCATCTTAAACACTTAAAATACACTTTCATGCAATATTGGGTGTTAAAAAGGATAGAGGATAGCATTAAAACTAATAATAAATGTTGTCAAAGTTTAATTTATGGTTGTAGAAATATTGTTCTAATGATTCTAGACTAGAACTTAACACTACCAACACATCTAGGGGGATAACATCTAGGACCAGGTCCTTGGCCTCCCATCAGGATCGATAGACAAACCCACCACCCATTATAACCTTGATAATTACCTTCCTAATACCAAAAAAATGAAATTTTTGGCCTAAGTTCAAAGACGCATAAAATGAATCCTTGAAGTCATCATAGTGCATTGAAAATTTAACATGTTGCCTACAACAAGTGGTGCATGTATGATTTATGTTCACATTAAAATGTTTGGCCATCTAAAAATATCTTTGACAAATAGAAATTTGTGGGTGTATTTAAAAAATCTTATATTATAATTGTGTTTGAGTCATATACAATAGTTTTTTTAGATTTGGTTCATGATGATGAGAACCAACTCTTTTTTTCACCACAACTCTTGTATTGGGTGAAACTCTTGTATTGTCTTTCCAAAATTGAGCAAGTAACTCTTTGAGAGTATCAGCTATAGCATTTTCATTTCATGTAAGTCTACTAGAGAATGACCATAGATAATAGGTATTAGGTTCATTAAGTCTTTCACATCTTTCAATTGCTTTTCTTAATGCTTTTATGTTCATATTAAGTGTTTGGCTTAAATTTAAAAACATTCATTTTTTTCTTGTTTGGTCACTTAGTGCACAAGTTGTAAGTTTACATTGGGCATCATTAAAATCTTGGGTGCATCATTTTGGACCTAAAGTATGATATGCAACATGTAGATTTTTAACAATTTCATTGTTTTTATCATCTATGTTAGATGTTCTTAGTCCTAATATGTACATTATAAGTCTCATCTTAATCAATTTTATCAATGAAACAAATAATTGACATCTTTGATTATCATAATCCAAATTATGAAAGAAAGTATCCCAAATTTGTTGAGATAGTCTTCTTTAATGGTGATTAAACATTTTTGTATGCATTGGTTCTAAAATATTTTCATAGACTTCAATTAGGTACTTGTATTTTCAATGCATAATTCTTGGAGGTGTTGTTAATGGTGGAATTTGTTGAGAGGGTGTTTCAAAATATTTATTACTTTAATTATTTATATGTGGGATGACATTTTATTGATTATTTATTTCTTCATTATATGTTTCCATAAAATTTTCTTGATTGTTAATTTAATCATTATATGCTTCCATCAAATTTATTCATTCATGGGGGTTGAAGCATCATACATAGACTCATCATAAAAAATATAAAAAACATGGAAATTTGAATGTAAACTTACAATATTATCCAATTCATTATTATTTATTTCATTATGGTAAATTTTATCATTATTAAATTCATAATGGTGAATTTAATCATTATAATTCTTTATTTTCAATTGGCCCATTATTTATGGCATTTTGTTTATCAGTATTAGGGTTTATACCTTGTCTACCATGAAGTTTTTGCATTCATATATTGTGTTTCTCTCTCAAATCTTCTAATTCCTCCAATGTTTTTTCTTCAATATCTTCCTCTTCCTCTAACATCATCCATCACCCATCAAAGAAAACTAAAGAATTTTCAAAGGTGGGGTCAAAAGTACACAAGTCCTGTAGAGAATGTTTATGGCGATATAATTCTTAATTTGGGTTAAAAAAAGATGATGAAAAGTGAGATTAGTCTATATTAATAATAACATGATTACTTATCCAATAACATGATCATGTTATCCAATAATGTGATTATGTTATCCAAGAATGTGATCACATTATATAACATGATCATCTTATGAATTAATGTAATCATGTTATTCTTAATATTAGGCTCTACTTGAATATAAACATTGAGAAGTAAGTTTTGTCTATAATAATAATAATGCGATCGTGTTATTAAATTACATGATTGTATTATTATTAATACTCATTTAGGGTTAAACATAGAAATTAAGAAGAGAGTTTTGTCTATATTAATAATAATATGATTGCATTATTTAATAATGTGATTGCATTATAATTAATCTAGATTGGGGATTAGGGATTAGGGATTAAGGCATTAGTGCATAGGGTTTAGGGATTAGGGTATGTAGGGTTTAGGTTTAAGGGTGTATATAAGGTGTAATTTATCTATTCCATGTGAACCTAATTCTTATTACAAAGGATGTTAATTATGAATAAATCAATTGGTAAATAGGGAAAGATTATGGTTTGCAATTTAGGGTATAGTGTTTAAGGTTTAAGATATATGGCTTAGGTTTAGGGTACATAGGTTTAATTTTAAAGATAATTATTATTCTAAATGATGTTAATTTGGGATAAAATGATTGGTTTAGCATTTAAAGAGTTTGTATTTATGGTTTAGAGTTTAGGGATTATGAAATGTAACGATTAGGGCTTAGGGTATATATTTTAAAATATATAAGGTATAATTGCGAAGGTGATTAGGGTAAACTTGAGCTCTTTAAACCTTGATCTGTGAGTAAATAATGTGATTTTGGTCTTTATTAGCCCCTACATCATCATAGATTGAGCCAATTAAGTCAATTATGGTTTAATGACTGATGTGATTTTGACCAAGTTCATCCATTTGAACCTAATTACTATATATAAAGGATGTTAATTGGGGTTAAATTTATTGGTTTAGGGTTTAGGGTCTAAAATTTAAAGGGTTTAGGGTTTAGTGATTATGGCTTAGGGTTTAAGGTAAATGATACAAGGTTTAGGGTTTAAGTTAAATGGTATAATATTTAGGGTTTAAGATATTAGATATAAGGTCCAATAACTAAGGTAATTGAAGAATATTTGAGCTACTTGTTCACCTATTTGTGATAATTACCTTCATGTTTAATTTTTTGATAAAATTTATGTCAATTAAGCCATAATGTTGCATATATTATACAATTGATTGAGCCATAAATTTAGTTTAGAGGATCAATTTTTCCCAAATCATAACCCTAATTGCACAAATTAACTAATTATATTAATTCATGATAGAATAGAATTTTTAATATTTCCCCAAATCATATCTTGCTCTTGAAGGGGATCAAATTAGCCTAAAATGACTCCTTGATTAAATGAATAAACTCTTTAGTTAATTATATATGACATGACATTAGGGTTAATTTCTCTCTAAATCAAATCATATACAATTTAAAATAGGTTAATATGTCTCATTCTGACCCTAATTACCTCTAAAATTTAACTAATCAACACTTTTATTCATTAGATGATAAATTCAAGTTTATTGAGCTTAGACCAATATTCTATACATGTATGAATTACATATAAGAAATAATGTTTATTTGATTCAATAGAGATAATGAAATTGTAGTTGATCAACCCCTAAATCACATGTCAAAGTCATGCAATTAAGTTAAAGGGGATCAAAATATCCCTAATTTACTTCAAATGCATAGCTAGATTGGTATTCCAAAGGATATGTTTTGGACATAGATTTAAAAAATGCATTTTATGAAATCTCATGATATAATAATTTATATTTTAAGGCATGTATTTTTGTAACATGTAGTGGGAATTAGCGCATAGTGATTATAATTTATGTTTTAAGGATTAGGTATTAGGGCACGAGGTTTAGCTTTAAGGGTGTATATAATGTCTAATCGCTCCATACCATATGAACCTAATTCTTATTACAAATGATGTTAATTGGGACTAAATAAATTTTTAAATAGGGAATGTTTATGGTTTATAATGTAAGGTATAATGTTTAGAGTTTATGGTTTAGGGTACATAGGGTCAATCACAAAGATAATTGAGGATAATTTAAATCACTTGGACTAATTTGTGACTATATAAAATGTTCTTAGGTTTTCATTATACCAAATTTAATCATGAATATTGAGTGAATTATTCAAATGGGGAAATTGATAATGTGATTTAGGCCAAACTGAGCCCTGTGAACTTGAATCTTAGTCTAAATGATGTTAATTTGGGATAAAATGATTGGTTTAGGGTTTAAAGAGTTTATAATTACGTTTTATAATTTAGGGATTAAGAATTTTATGGATTATTGCTTAGGGTATATGTTTTAGGGTATATAAGGTACAATCATGATGGTGACTAGGAAAATTTTGAGATCTTTAAACTTTGATCTATGAGTAAAAAATGTGATTTTGGGATCAATTAACCCTCAAATCATCATAGATTGAGCCAATTGAATCAATTGTGGTAATTAGTGATGTGATTTTTATCAATTTAATCCATGTAAACCTAATTATTATTATTATATATAAAGGATGTTAATTAGGGCTAAATTTATTGGTTTAGGGTTTAAGGTAATTAGTATAAGGTTTAGGGTTTTTATACAAGGTACAAGGTTTAGGGTTTAAGTTATCAGATAGAGGGTCCAATAACTAAGGTAATTGAATAAAATTTGAGCTAATTATTTACCTATTTGTGATAATTACTTTTATGTTTGTATTTTTGATAAAAGTAGGGTCAATTAAGCCATACATGTTGTATACATTATACAATCAATTGAGCCATAAATTTAGTTTAGGGGATAAATTTTGACCAACTCACACACCTAATTGAATAAATTGACTAATTGGATCAATTAACCATAGAATCAAACTTAATTTTGTCCCAAATCATATTTTTCTCTTTAAGGGGTTTTAAATTGCCCTTAAATGCCTTCTTGATTATAAGAATCAACTCTTTGGCTAATTATATATAACATGAAATCAGGGTTAATGTCATTCCAAATCACATTGAATATACACTTTAAAATACATTAATGTGGCTCATGTTCACCCTAATTACCTCCATAATTGAGTTAATATACATTTACATTCATTAGTTGATGACTTCAAGTTTATTAAGATTGAAACCACATTCTATACATGTAAAACTTGCATATAAATAAATAAATAAATAAATAATGTTTATTTTGTTTAATCAAGCTAATGAAATTGTAGTTTATCAAACCAAAAATCACATTTTATATTAATGCAATTAGGTTGAAGGGCCTCAAAATAGCCCCAATTTACTTTAGATGCACAACTAGTTTGGTAGTTCAAAGGCAATGTTCTAGCCATTGGTTTAAAAAATACATTTTATGACATCTCATGATAAAATAAGTTATATCATAAAATTTATGAGTTACACCTTAAAACCAATTTATTATTAGTAGTAAAGTTGACATATTAAAATTCCCATAAATTTTTAGAAGTCTACTATGATACCATGACACCTTAATTAACTATCCATGGTTAAGGACCATTCCCGTATCACATGAAATAACACCACTATTACGTAGCTCAAGAACCTATAAGATCATATATAAAATTTGAGCTAAATATCATATTTAGGTTTTTGAGTGTTATGAATATATAATTTGATCATGTTATTAATGTGATCCCATTATTAACTAACATGATCATATTACTAAAATGGTTAATAATGTGATCACATTAATAACTCAATTTTAATATTTGAATTTGAATTAAAAAACCACACCTTTTTGCTTAAGAATGGCTTGGATTATCGAGCCAAAGGCTTGGACCTATCAATCTACAATGAAGTCTAAGAGTTATGATAAAAAATAACAAAATTCAAATTTGATCACCAAATGCACTATGAATTTCAATGGAAAAATTCAAAAAATTAATACCATCATGATGAGAATGATCTCCTCTTTTCAAGAATATAGTTTTTATAAAATTTTGATTAATTTAAGGTTTCAAACTATGTTTATTTCAAACTATACCTTTTTTATGCCACTACATGCCACAAATATAAATAACTATAAATGTTTATGTAATTTGTTTTTCATTGATTCAAATGCAAAATATATATATATATTGTCACAAAATAGGCCTAATTCTACACACATTCAAAAAAAAAAGATTTTCATTTTTTGTGAGGTGGTTAGGCATTCTGCATGGATGACTATCCTTATTTTTGCTAGTGTTTCAGATCTATTTTCTTGAGAAATTCATCAAAAAATTATTATTTGAAATAATATAAAAAATATAGGTCACAAACTATAATATATTATATAAATTTTCCTCAAAGGGTTTCAAATAATATTCAACATTGCTCAAAAAATTGTGCACTACAAAACCATCTATCTACTCTATTTTCTTAAAAAATAGAAGTTTCTCTTTTCAAATTTTAGATTTTTGACATAGTTATACTTCAATATTTAAAAAAAATTAGTTTTCTAGAAAATAGACTCAAAATTCTACATTTCATGTTCTTACACTATCTTCAAATTTGGAGTGTAGATATCTCAAATTATCTATAGAAGTTCATATTTTTAAAATTTCAAAAAAATCATGTCCATGGGTAGGCCTCTTTTTGTCCCCTAACTTTAGGTACTTAACCACATAGATAGTCATGTCTCAGGGTTACCATTATCCATCTAAGTGCCTATCAACATTAAAAATAGATAAAGATAGTCATGTTTTAGGGATACCAACATCCATCTAAGGCCCTAGAAAAATTGCATTGAACAAAATAGGAATAATATAATAGCGAAACAACATAGATAAGAACAAATATAACATCAATTTTTTTTATATAATTGGAAAGAATAATAAATACAAAATTAGGTTATGTTGGCATAGAGAGCAAGAACATGACATCCAAAATCAGGTTTTCAATTTTTTACGTATATATTATTCCTTATTATTTAAAAATTCCTAATATCTTCCACCTTATATACATAATATGTAAATTGAATTTGATATTTTAAATTCAAATTTCAATTATATTAAAACTTACTTAAACATTGGTTTCTATTTTTATAATTTGAACAAAGTGAACCATTGACATAAAAAAAAGAAAATGATAAATACCTGCATAAAATCCTTATGTAATCTCATTGCATATGTAATTTTACTAAGATATATAAAAATGTAATTTCATAAAAACAAATATTAAAAACTAATTCTTGTGTAATTACCTTGTCAATCGCTTCCTCACTTTTAATTTTATTTTCCATTTATGACTTGACTCTTATCTATCTGTAGATGTAGGTTTCATGTAAGAATAATTAATATTATATGTTATTAAGTCCTTGTGTAATCTCCTTGTACGTATTTTTTCATTCCTTGATTTTATTTCCATCGACTTGATTTTGGATGTATATAATTGTCATGCTATAGAAATTTTTTATAAAAAGTAACTCCTTTCCTAATTAATAATGTCTTTTTCCTCCTCTAAAATAACAAACATAAAATTTGAAAATAATTGATACAAAATATCATGCAATATCCCACTTGTGATAATTTTAACTTCTTTCAGCTTCTAGTTCATGTTTATTTGTAAAATTATTTTTTAATGAAAAAATAGTTATAATAATTTAAGTGATTTAATTTTATCAACAACACTTATTCCTTAATGAATGTGCCCTAATATCCTATAATGGATAGTTGAAATTTATTTCTACCATTATTGGAATTTTTAAATTAGTAGAAGCCTATATTATACACAAGATAAGAAGCTTTGATTATGTATTGATAAAATGATTTTTAACCTATTTATAATGAGCACAATTTCCTATTAAACATTGATATTATAATATATTTTGAATGTTATAGATTAATAAACCAATGGGATTTGCATGTGTATGATTGGCATGTGCCCATGAATCCATATTATTAAATTAAGACTATTAACTAAGATATATATCTTAGATAATTTCTATGTAAAATACACTAATAGATATCATTCTCAAGGCATCTATATCATATTAAATTATGAGTGCCTTGAGAATGATATTTATCAGTGCATTTTACATAGATTTATCTAAGATATGTATGCTAGTAGCACATGTTGCCACGTAAAGTACACACACACACACACACAAATATTTAAAATTAGTTATAATTATATATTTAATTCTTTTATTTATTATCAAGTGGTGATATTTTTTCTCATTATTTATTTTTAAAATTTTATTGTTATGATTATTTATAAAAATATTTCTATAAAATCTATATATTACCTATAATTTAGTTATGATCATTTATATATTTATTATGATGCATGGTAATATTTTTTATAATAATTTATTTTTACAATTTTATTCTTATGATTATTTGCAAATATGATGTGGTGAAATCTATATATTAGCTATAAATTATTTATGATTATCTATAAATTATTTATAAATTATCATGTGGTGCTATTTTTTATGATAATTTATTTTTAAACTTTTATAGTTATGATTATTTATAAATATGTTGTGGTAAAATATATATTAATTAAAAATTAATTATGATTATCTATATTATTTATTTATTATTATGTCATAATATTATTTACGATACTTTATTTTATGTAATTTCATTGTTATATATATAATGATTATTTATATATTATTTATTTATTCTCATTGTGGTGATATTTTTTGATATTTTATTTTTAAAATTTTATTGTTATGATTCTTTATAAATATGCCGTGATAAAATCTATATATTACCTATAAACTAGTTATGATTATATGTATATTATCTATTTATTTATTATGATGTCTTAATATTTTTCATGATAACATATTCTTACAATTTCATTGTTATAATTGTATATAAGTAAATGGTGGTAAAATCTATATATTACCTACAAATTAGTTATGAGTATTTTCATATTATCTATTTATTTGTTATGATGTCATAATGTTTTTTATGATAATTTATTTTTTAAATTTCATTGTTAATTACTTATTAATTAATTATTTCTAAAAATTAGTTATGAGTATTTATATACTATTTATTTATTTATTATCATGTGATGATATTTTTTAAGATGTGATAAATTTTTTTAAGATAATTTATTTTTACAATTCATTATTATGATATGATTATTTATAAATATGATGCGGTTAAATCTATATATTATCTATAAATTAGTTATGATTATTTAGTTATTTTTAAATATAATGTAGTAAAATTTATATATTACCCATAAATTAATTATGTTTATTTATAAATATGATGTGATGAAATCTATATATTATATATAAATTTATATTGCAGTATGTATAGTATCTATATTTTTTATAATAATTTATTTTGACAATTTCATTGTTATGTCTATTAATAAATATGATGTGCTAATAAATATGATATGGTAATGTGATTATTTATTTATTAATTATGATGTTGTAATATAATGTAACCGGTAAGTGAAAATTAATTTCACTTTAAAATCAATGAGGGAAGTAAGAGAAACAAGGAGAAAAGAAGTAATCTTTAAAACATTAAATATAAAAAGTTTGTATTTTATCTATGTAATATGGAATGATAGTTCATTTAACCTTTTTTTTTTACTCTTTTTTATCTCTCGCTTTAATCTACATTTTTTTTGAATTTATTTGTATTTATATGTTTTTTATTTTTTAAATTGTCATGTTTGTTGTTTAATTTATTTATTTAATCATGTTAGCTTTCAAATATTTAATTTTTTTATATAATTTTATAATGAATGATTTTAAATAATTAAATGCTAACATTCTCATGCCATTTTAACTCCCAAAGACCCTCCTAAATGCTATTGTAGAAATACTTATCGGTGTAATAAGAGTCTAGTATGCCCATTCTACACAATATATTAACTTTAATTAATGATTACAAAGAAGAAAATTAATAATTTTATACCCCATTATAATAAATTTGTATTAATAGTATTTTAAGAATATTACTAATTCATAATCTAATATTTTTCTTGTGTAAAATAGATAGGTGCCTCTTCCACACAATCCAAGACTATTGGATTCTTAAGTGATAATTTTAGACATGTTTTGATAGTGTAGAATGGGCCAATTACCAAATATATGATAAAGATAAGCACTTCATCAATTAAGAATCCAATAGTCTGTGAATATTTAGGTTATTGGATTCTTAAATAATGATGACACTCTTATTTTTTCAAAATGGGGATGTGCCCATTCTACAAAATCTAATAATATTTTGAGAATTTAGAAAGAAGTAGTCATATTATGCCTCTTTATACATAGGTGTATTATATTAAAAACATTATTAATTAAGAATCAAATATTTCTATTTTATGTAGAATGGGCACATGTAAATTTTGCACAAGCAAATAATATTTGATTTCTTAATTGATAATGTTCTTATCCAAATTTGTGTAGAATGGCCATTTGCCCATTATACACATATTGAGACTACTATATTCTTAATTGATGATGAAAATGGACATATTCTACACAAACTAATAATATTATTAGCAGTGAACAAGAAGTGTTCATAATATGCACCATTCTACATAGTTTTGGTATATTGGGAATAATATCAATTAGGAATCCAATATTCATATCAAGTGTATAAAGGGAGTATGCCAATTCTAACAAGATAAGATTATTGGATTATTAATATATAATGTTCATACCCTTTATAGAATTTGTAGGTGCCCATTCTAAACATGAAAATAATATTATGCCTATTCTACAGATGTCTAATATTTTAATAATATATTATCAATTAATGAATAAGGTAGATAACACTATTTAAAAAAAATATCACACAATAAAATGATTTGGTGATTAAAAATCATTGGGGAGATTGGGCAATTGATGAGGCATTTTTATCATAAGATGTTGTAGGATTACACCATTTTTTGTACTATTATGGCCATTAATGGCTCATTCCCCTCCAAGCATGGGAGGATTCCCTTCACATTTTCCTCCACAAGTTGAGGTCCCCCCCTTAATTTTATCCTTGATAACACTCATTTGAGATTCAGTGAGTCTTATTGATTGCTCTTAGTGGGTATTGAAGTTGGTTTCCATGGACCCCTCAATGAAAATGATGGTTAATTAATTGTTAATTCATCTAAAAATTTAAATTTTATACATGGAATTTTTTGGTGATGTTTCATATGCTAGATTGAATAGGTTCTTTCTCATTAAGTTGAGAACTATTTTAAAATTAGTAAAGGTGTTCATGGGTTCAGTGTCTATGGAAAATTTTTACAAGATAAAAACCAATTCCATGGTGGTTTCAATGTTTAATTGAAATTTCCTCCTCATCTTCATGGACAAATAATTGATGGTTGAGGTAGCCTCAAGATTGGTTCATTCTAGTTTTCAGTCTGGCTTGGTAGATGTTATGAATACCTTTACCTCAGAAGATAAGTGGTCATAAATTTGTCTTTATGTACTTTGGTCTTGGCATGGTCTAGATAAAGGCCTTTCAAGACCTTGAGAATAGATTTGGGATTTTGGTCAACCATCTTGACTTCACTCAACACTCCTTTTAGAATCCTAGGACATTTAGTGTTTAGATTTTGGTGCTGAATGTGCATGCTCTACATTTCCCTCTAGTGTCAATTGTGGTAGTACTGGGGAGGAATTCAATGGGTCTAACATTCACTATCAAATGTTTTTTGTAGTTATCTGGATCTCATAATACCTAAGCTCAAGTGTTCCCTCATCACTAAAAGGAAGGCCTACTTACCTAAAAGTTGATGACCCTTGCTTATTGTATAACTGACACTACTAAGTTAGTTGGATCAGTTAAGACTAGGGTGGTTGCATAGGTTGGTGAATGGTTTGGTGGAGATACTCTTAATCTATTCATTATGGAAGCATGGCAATCCATGGGTAATTGCATGTTTTGGTGGTATGGCTCAAGTTGTTCCTTTTGATGTTTATGTGGAAGTTGGTGAAGTGTTGACATCTTAGATATTTTATTTAAGTGGTATTTTGGTAGCTCTACATTTCTATGTTTTGGTTCCCCCTTGGGGTTGTTTATATTTTCTAATTTATTTTATTTTTTCTACCCTTCATGGTAGGCATTAGCCTTTAAGTTTATTATTTTTATTTTTCAGGCATTTTCCAGTGCTTTGTACTAGATATTTTATTTTAATAAAATGGGTGAGAAACCCTTCAACCCTCGTTACCTATAAAAAAGGTATATAATACTAGTTTAGTAAGACACTTTTTAGTAATATGATCATGTGTATTCATGTGCATTCCTAATACAATTATATGTTTAACCCATGGTACATTATCTCCATTTTATCTAATATTATAACATCATACTTATCAATCATAATTTTGATGATCCTAAATACTAAATGTCACCATATTGCATTCCAATATCCATATTTAGTCTATCATTGGAGAAAAATTTAATGTTTAATTAGTGGGTATAAATTCCAAGCAATGTTGAATTATGAAAATAGGTGATATGGTTGCTGAGGATGTCATGAAAAAATACTATGGTTAATTAGTGGTTATATTATGCCCCTTTATACATAGGCATAACACACTATACATATTATCAATTAAGAATCTAATAGTTCTATTTTGTGTAGAATGGACATAAGCATATTCTACACAAGTGAATATAATTGGATTTCTTAGTTGATAATGTTATTATCTAAATTAATGTGTAGAATTGACATGTTCCCATTATATATAAATTAATAGTGCTGGATTATTAATTAATGATGACATTCTTATTTTTTTCAAAATGGTCCTGTGCACATTCTACATAAGCCAACAAAATTCGGAGCATTGAACAAGAATTGATCATATTATGCCCCATTATTCACAAGTCTCATTTTTGAACATAGTAATTATTGACATATTTTAACCCACGTCACATGCCTCATACAAGTGATCAACAACAACATGATAGTGTGGAGCCCTTATAGGAATGCCCTTGTCATGTAGGAATCAAGGGATTATTTATTTACCCAATGGGTTTCTAAAGAGGTATATCAATGGGATACATTTTTACCTAGCCTCAAATTTGCAATCCTAAATCTCTAATAGACAAGAGCTTTTACATATACATCAAGTGAATTAAACTTGAAGTTTATGGAATAAGCATAAATTAGTTATTTCCTAATTTGGAACTAGTTTTGAATTTTGATCATAATACCCATTTAGATTTATTGGTGGTGATGGGAGTAGTCCAGTTGTTAGATCATGATATTCTCCATCCAAGATAATAAATTCAAGGACCATGGTTGGCACATACTTAGTTTAACCTTAATTACACTGCAAAGATTCTTGGGGTTTGCCAGGTGTCACTTAGAGAGTGGTAGGTTCACTATGTATCATGATGACTAAACACAAAGAGTCACCTTTGTCCCTAAAGTTATGCATATATGATTTAGCCATCGTTTAGGTATATAAAGAACATGTGGTATTCTATGACATAATTGGGACTTTGATACCATTGAAACCTTTGGGTGTCAGAAGACACATGATTATTTCTCTTTTGATTGGGCCTCCTAGGTTTTGGCAATTATGATGCCTATATGTGAAAGGGTTAACATAGATCTTTGTCATTTAATTGAGCCACTTGAGTTTTGAGTATGAATTGCTCTTTCTGATTTGGTTTGGCCTCCTAGGGTTTTGACATCTCTAACACCTTCAAGTATTAGGAGACATGGGTTTTTTTTCAATTCTATCAATATTTTTGGGTTTCTAACAAATATAACACCTCCATGTTTCATAAAACATGTGGATATTTTTTATTTCATTTGGACTCCTATTGTTATCATAGCTCTAACGCCTCTAGATGTTAGGATATATGTGGCTATTTCTCATTCAATCAGATCACTAGAGGTTATAACAACTTTTTTGCCTCCAATACCTATAAAAATAGAAAAATATAAGTAATTTAAAATATTCTTGTATGAAAATATATGTTTACCTATCATCCAAAAGGTTTCCATGGTAGTTTTACCTAGGACTCCAGGACTACGTCTTCAAGAATGAGATTTTAAGAAAATCCTAGACATGGACTTTGTTTAAGAAATAACTAGCACCCTAAAAACAAACTACATATAAAAAACTTAAGTAATGCAATGGTGTGAACTATTTATAATACAAATAGTATAAAAAAATATTAAAACATGAATAAATGGGCTATTAAAATTAGGGATGTAGTAAATTTCAAAGATCAGATTGGGCTCGATAGAGGTATCTAATCTTTTGATTTTTTTTATGATGTAGATGTCCCATTACCTTTTTTAGAAAGGGACATTTTGGTAACAACACACATGTGTAGTATACTAAGAACATTATTAGTTAAGAATATAATATTTATATTTTGTGTATAATGGGCACACGTAAATTCTACATAATTAAATATTATTAAATTTATTAATTTATAACATTCTTATCTAAATTTGTGTGAAATGGGCATGTGCATACCATACACATATTAAGACAACTTTATTATTAATTTATGATGATAATATTCATGTTATACACAAGCTAATAATATTATGAGCATTGAAAAAGAACTGTTCATAATATGTACCATTCTACATAGTTATGGTATATTAGAAATATTATCAATTAAGAATCCTATATTCCTATCTTATGTATAAAGGTCATATTCCCATTCTATAGAAAATAATATTATTGGATTATTAATTTATATTTTTTTATCTTATGTATAATATGTAGGTGGCCATTCTAAACATGAAAATAATATAATGCATATTATACATGTATAATATATCAATAATATATTATCAATTGATTAATAAATTTTTTAGTAATTTAATAAACATCTTCATTTAAATGATCCTGACTAATAAACGTCTTCATCCCATATGTCAAGATCCACACTTGGTTTGTCACTTGAGGATAAGTGATTAGTTAGTTAGAGGGTGTCACTTCCATAGAATGTTGCATTATGCAAATAAGTGCTATGGGTGTCAAGGATGTCATGACAGGATGCTATGGTCACCCAAGCATGTAATCAAGTAAAGCTAATAATTGTTGGTAGACTATGCTAAATGTTATAAGTATTTCATAACAAGCATACACATCATAGAATATAAAACCCTCTATTTTTCCAAAGATAGCTAGAAACCACTTTTGTTATAAGAACAACACTTAAGAGAGATGGGAGACTATTTGGTTAGAAGAAAACCCATAGACGTTAGTTCATTAAGGGAAAGAAGGAAAGTTTTAAACATTTTTTATAATGTAGTGTAACTTGGTCATTTTTAGAAGTTAACAAGGTTTGATGACATAATTTCCTATAGGTTTACATAAATGCTTGTGCATGATGTAACCACTATCAAAGGACTACAAGTGGATGTCATTGAATATTTTTTTCTAGGAGGTAATTAGTTTAACTCATATAGGGGAAGCTGGGGAAGGGAATTCTAGTGCTACTACAACCAAAACTCTATTTTCCATAGATATAGAGAAATTAAAGACCTCAAACAAAGGTACACTTTGTTTTTCATTGCCTCAACTTTTGGAAAAAGTTTCCCTCTACATTTTTAAGTGCTTAAATTTTGATGGTAGACATTTAATGATTTATAAATTATATTTTAATCTCCTTAATTATCTCATGCATGAGATAAGGGTGAGTGTACCTAAATTTCAATTAAATATGTTGAGAAGGATGGCAATGGATTACCATAAAGGGAAGTCAATATATCTATCCCATTACTATCTAATTAAATTGATTATGCACATATGTTTAATGGAAAAAATACTTAACCTAAATTTTAATAATTTCTTGACAATGCAATAGCTACCAAAAGAAGAACAAAAAGAAATAATTAATGAGAAATCAACAATGGATGTTGAAGAACATAATGTGGCTAAAAAGGAAAAAGAAGATCATGTGAGAGAAGAGAATATATAGTGACATAAGAGATGAATAAAGATGAATATAATACTAGATAATTAAATTATCAAGGTAGAGGTAAGAAGAGGGTTGAATACACCCCCTGCACATCAATAGTGATGTATAAGCGAATGATTCTATCTCCACTTGCTCCCAGAATATAATCACAAAGGATTAGGTGTATAATAACAAGACCACATTACAACATCCCCTAGTTTTATTCAAATATAGAGTGGGGAATCATCTGATATAGAGGAGGATCTTAATGTAGATGAAATTTAAACTACTAGTCATTTTGATGAAGGAAACTACGCTACATCTAGCATTGAGATTCCATCATTTAGAGAGATCTCATGTTGGAGTAATTCACATAATGTGGTAGGAGAAGAGATAGTAATGAAGGAAAACTAAGTTGCAATGGAAAAATAAGAAACCCCAAACAACCTAAGGAGGAAAAAAATTAGAAATTAATAGAATCCCTATAGTAAAATGAAACACTTAGGGCATGCATTGAGTAGTTTGAGAAAATGAGAATTGTCTACATAAATTAGCTCGAGTGGTAAAAGTAGAGAGTGAACATTTGAAATCCCTTATATCTCAAAATTTAATGGAAGTGTCTCCTATGGATACAAGACACATAGAAAAGGCTCTTTTAGTAACTTCCACTCAGACCAAAGATCTCAATAAGGATTAATTTTCATGAAAAGGAATGAAACATATAGACCATGCAAATTTGATGGCACAATTAGTTTAGTCAATTAAGATATGAAAACATAGATTTAAATAAGAAGGTCAAATATGTTGAGTCAAAAATTTTAAAACTAAAACATAAGGTAGAAGATATGAGTCAATTAATAATAAAACTAATGAGTTATAAATTTCTTGCAAGAATGTATGTTGTCTATTGTCACATGAACAACTAGTAAATAACCTCACTCCTTATTTAAAATATATAATCATAACACTCCTAAATATCATAATCAATTATATGAATTATATATACATAACTATTTTATTCCTCATGACTAAGAGTGGAATCTGAACCTATATTTGGGTGATGTGATTTTGAGATAATTTTAATCTTATCTTTCCAATGAAAAAAGAAGAGGTGATGAATTAGATGGGTATCATGAGAAAGAGAAATAAACCACATTAATGATTAGATAGAAGGATATCAAGATAGATGTGATAGAAGAATATTATATTGCATTAATGAACAAAAGGGAGGTAGTTACAAGAACAAAGACAAAAAAAATATAGGCCCAAAATCATAATTTGCCTTGATCATAGAAATAGTTCAATAAAACTATAATTTTTTTAGTTAGATGGAATGAGATTACCCCTGAATTGAAAAAGAAAGATTCATTCTTAAGGTACAATTTCATGGAATCTCTCAGAATAGTCACCAAATATATTGGCATTGCAAGAAGGAATATATTGATTTATCTTTCTATAAAATATCATCCTCCTATTTTTTGACTTCCCATTCTTGACTGGAGGGGAATAAAACATTTCAATGAAATAACTGAATATAAGAAATTTAAGAAGATAGAAGACAATTTTGGGTTTTATAAAAAATATGGGACATGTACAATAGAACCATCCAACTTTTTATAACCTCGATGCCATGAGCAAAGATTTATATTTCTTGAGGACTAGCAAAAAGTTTAGTTAGGGGGTGTGATGAGTTGAGAAATCATCTATAAAACTACTCTTTTACTAATTCTATCCTACCAATCATGTGTGTATAAAGTTACCTTTTATATCCCTTTCCTCTATAATAAAACTAATATATATGATATACAGATCTTTGTGTTTTGTGATTAAAACCATTTTTTACTTAATAAAGATTGAATCATGTACTTTTATTACTTATTTTGGTTTTATTACTCATTCAGAGAATTTAAGAAAAAGGACAAATCATGAGTTACATGGATCAGTACCCTACCTATAACAATAGGGTTTCTATTTAGATAAAATGTAGAGAATGTTAAATTAATGCATAATATGGTCACATGGAAATATTTTTGATAAATAATCATGTTTTTCATTGAGACACTTTTAGTAATGTAATAATGCATATTAATGTACATTCCCAATTCTATGGGTTTAAGCTGTAGGACATTTGCCCCCTTTTTGTGTAACCTATCACATCATACTTATCTTTTACAATTTTCATCCAATCTAATTAATGCCACCATCTTACATAAGTGACATAAATGGTCCATGAATCAATGATAATTCAACTATCATCTGAGTTGTAAATTTCATGGAATTTTGCATGATGGAAACTTTAGTTCTATCAATTTGGATAATGTCATGACATTACACTAAGGGCACCCAAACATGTAATCAAGGAAAAATAATAATTATTGGCATTAATCTAAGGGGAAAATTATGATAAATGAATAAGTTGTAAATTATGAGAAGACTATAATAATAGGAAAGGTTAGTAGTATAAAAGTAATGTAGAGCATTATCATGTCTTACATCTTGAAAAGATATATCAATCACCTCATTTCCTAAAAGCAGCTACAAATTGCCATATAGGTGTTTTGATTTGACAAGATATCTTTGGACGATTCCCGTGTAATAAGAATAAACCCATGATAGGAGGCAGGGGCCGAATGGCTATGGATTCAATATTACTTAAATAATCAAACCTTTTCACACTTATTTTTACAATATCTGATTCATGTTTTTGATTCCCAGGTTCCCCAAAAGGGCAAGATAAGATCATACGCTTGATCAATATCAAACTATTAGAATCCTAAGAGATTTCTTCAATGCCTATACAAAGTAGAGAGTATTTATTTATATCAATCAAGAGGTCATGCCTAAAATCTTTGCCAAGGTGGTGTCTATCTCATCATGCTTTACAACACAAAAGTTAACTAAGCGCTGGATGAGGACATCTGGCTTGGTGGGTCCAACATTGCTTTTGCTTCAGTGAGTAGATCATCTTCACTGATGGGTTGAAAGAGACATTTTAGCTGGAATATACTAGAAAGATGCTAGTGTTGGGGTCCAACTTCACATGCATGACAATGAAGATTGATATGGAAATAAGATTCCCATTTTAACTATCATTGGATGATAGTATGTATGACAATGTCTTGATCATGATTTTCTTCTTCATGAATTTAATGTGGTCCATACTGTGTAATCCATCTATAAAGATGCTCATTATGAGATGATATTATCTTGATATGCCAAGTCCACAAAGGTATTTTTGCTAACTCAGTGAACTGGTGAAATAACAATTCACTATTTAACCTTTCTATAGTGATGATGCCTATGTGGTTATGGTGGTATACCTAGATAGAAGTAGCAAATGACATCTATGGATATGATCTTGCTACATAAGTAATCTATGTATACTGAGGATTCAACCCTTCATGGATGATTTGTTCTTGGACCAAGATATTTAAAGAAGCAAATCCTTGGTTATAAATTTTGGTTAAATTAAAACCAAGATAGGGTTGGTGCATTAAAATTGCTAGGAGATTTCTGCTGAAACAATTTGCTATTACATTTTTAGTACCTTTTATGTGTTCTATAGAGAAATTAAATTGATTGAAAAAGGATTTCCATCTAAAATATTTTTGTGACCATCTTTATGACCATGATCCTTTTCTCTAAACGTCATAAATCTAGTACAATCGGTTCTTACAATAAAATGTTGTAGATGAAGAATTTTGAACATAAATTTCTCTAGACATTTTTTCACAGCATAAATATCTTTATCAAAAGAGATACATTTTAAAACATCTATACTGAAGACTCCATTAGAAAACTCACAAAAAAATTATTTATCACAATATTTACAAACAAGCATTCATCCCCATGCTATGTTGGAGGCATTAGTGTAAACTAGGAACTGGTCAGATTTTGGGATGCAGAGTTCTGGAAGCAACGAGACCTTGGTCTTTATTTTATAGATAGTAGATATATGTTCTTCCTTCCACTAAAATGATTTAATTTTCTGGAGAAGCTCCTGAAGTATGAATCTATCTTCACCAGAGTTAGGATAAAAGCTATTCAATTAATTTAACAATCCCAAAAATGCTTAAAGCTTTGGCTTGTCAAGCTTCTCAAGAAAACTGATGACCTTCTCTTTGATATGTGACTAGACATATAATTTTGAATTTTGGACAATCATTCCAATAAAATTACATTCTATTTTACAAAGTTGGATCTTTACGTTTGATAGGACAATTCTTGCATTTTCTGCCATCTCTGAGAATTTTAGAAGATATGAGTAATGATCTGAAAGAGAAGTACTAAAAATAAAAATGTCATCAATATATACATAGAGGAAATTTGAAGTGCATTTGAATATTTGGTCCATATGAGCTTGATATAATGTTTTGGCATTCATTAGACCAAATGGCATGATAGTCCATTGAAAATGTCTGAAAGGACAACTAAATGTTGTTTTCTCTTTATTAAATCCTTTGACCCAAATTTAATAAAAGCCAGATTTATAGTCAAATTATGAGAAATATTTACATTTTTCAACTTTTTATAATATATAACTGTTATCTGGTATAGGATATAGATAAGGATGAGTAATGGCATTCAATGGTCGATAATTAATGACCATTCTCTTTTTGCCTCTCTTTTGTTCTAAATGTTTGTTAACCATGATGACATAACAACAAAAAGGAGAGGTGGATCTTTCTATGAAACCATTATTCTCTAATTATTTTATTTGGATATCCATATCATTATAATCCTATGTAGGAATTGGAATTTTCTTTCCAATCTTTATCTATTTGCTTGTCATGATCTTGATTTCCATTTCAGGCGTAGTCTTAGACCAGAACTGATGAGGGTTGTCAGAATAGATAGTGGTTCTAATTTTCTTTCATATTTCTTGGATTTATATAGGAATTATGATTTCAAGAGTTTTGGTCATGGAAATTGGAAATTTCTCAGTAGTAAATATCAGGCGAGGAATCCTTAACATTTCATTATCAATGGTAAACATGACACTCTTGGTGGTAGAACCATAAGGTGAATACCTATTTCTAAAATCTCCACCTAGAAGGATATCTACAAGCATTTTATTCAAAGCAAATAAATCACATTGGAACATTTTATTTTGAATTCTAAGGGGCTGTTGATGTTTATACATATTGTAGACAAAGTTATTTCCCTGTACATCTATGCTCTTAGAAGCAAGTGAACCATCCAATTTCTCCCAATCTTGGATGATTTGTGACTTTCCAAATGATAGTGAAGCACCTATGTCAACTTGTGAATCTACTAGTCTTCCATTTATCTCTATAGTAATAAATTGGGCAAACTTCCCATTGATTAATTGAGTAAGATAAGCTAGTTGTGGCATTTCCAAAGGAGGAATTGTTGTACATACCAATTTTTGATGGGAAAGATCTTGAAGTGGAATCTGATAGAACTCATCTTCTTCTTGTGATTCTTCTTCTTCTTCTTCTTCTTCTTGATTACTGCATTCTCCTTGTTCAAGGTAGTATTCTAGTTCTAAAAAGAATGAATCATCTACCTCTGTATCTTTTTCATTATCTTCAGTAGGTAGAAGAACATCCCACTGAGGCTCAATCTTTGGAAAATGTATTTCTCTTGGGGGTCAGTACTAGTAAACATTCTTCATACCCAAGATTCACTAGTCTTGAAGGAGCTAGGAAATTATAAAGGGGGATTTAAAGGCCTTTGTACTATTAGAGGCATTCTTGGCATGAATGGTTGACTTCCTCTAGAGTTATTTCTTCCTCTATCATATCCTCTATTTCTTGGCCTTGAATCTCACTCTGGTACTTCATCATGATGGTGAGACCATCTACCATAGGCTTCAAATGGGAGACTAGAATAGTCTTGAGATCTTAGCCTTTGCATGTCGGTGAGCTATTACTCCAAATCATTAGCTAATGATTTGAGGGCATCATCATCATTATCAAATTCTTGGTCAGAGAGTTCATCTAGAATTGGTTCATATATGTCATCTTGTTGGAAGAGATCTTCTTTTATGTCAATTGCATCCCACCACACAACTGCATTAGAAGAAAATATGGCTTTGACAGTAGGATTTTTGTAATGGCATTACAGAGCAATATGATTGGGTTTGCGATAGATATAACAAATAGGAGTTTGGGATGGAGGATGAGGAATTCTACACTTTTTAAGAATACGGTGAGGAGGAGCATAGGAATGCTTACAAGGGAATGAGTGGTGCTTAAAGGAGAGACATGTATGATGCTACTTCTTTTGGTGCTTGCAAGGCTGGATGAATGGGCGATAGCCAAAGGGTGTAATTTTAGGAAAGACAAGAGTGATTTGGGAGGCTTGATGCATAGTGAGCTTTTGGATAGTTTTAGTTTGTGAGACTAACTGCATGACCTATTTCTTGACAAATTCAATGACATCAGTAAGAGACAAGTCATTCAATGTTAGTCCTTTAAGATCAATATATGCAATTACCTTATCAATGATATTATAAGGAAGTGCATGCATAAACTTTAATTTTGTTTACATAGAACCAGAACTTCTACATTCATAAGAAAATTCATGGAATTGCTTAGCAAGAGCATCAAACTAATTTAAATCACATAGCTCCATTTTGAGCAACCATTTTTTAGATTCTAGTTCATGATTACCAACTAGGGGTGTAAACTCATTAATCAATAAATTATATAGTGCAACTAAAGGATCTAGTTGGTGATGAACCTTTTGATTCAGGTCTTGGTTTGTCATAGAATCCCACCATTGGGTAATAATTCCCCAAATGAATTTTGAAGAAAAAATAGTAGTAACAAGTGGATCTAGATGGGATGTGACTATGATTACTCTCATTAAATTACACTAGGAATAAATTTCATTTAAAGGATTGAGAGTATCATCTATATTAAGATACCATGAATATAAAGGTATCTGTGTTCTTTGCATTAGGGATGTATTATCATTCATGCTATATTTATGAGGTCTAAAGTTAGATCCAAGCTTAACTTCAGATGATAAGATGAGCATTTGTGCTTCATTAGAATCATCTAGATCTTGTTTAACTAACCAGTCAAGGCTATGTTCTAAGGCTGCATGCTTAGTATCAATATAAGACAAATGGTTATTGAACACTGAATTGGTATTATAAATCTCATGGTAGATATGATTTGTATCATCTACAAGTATGGTTACTTTATCTAGACTATGTTGTATATAAAAGACAGCTTTACAAATGTCATCAAAATTGTCAGCAAGGTGTGCATTGAATCTTGACACATAGTTCCTCTGCTTAAATTCATTAGAAGTTTCAACTTCTCCTAGGTAAGATGCAAAAAAGTAACTAACAGTACCTTCATGATGTTTATATACACCTTTGTGAGGTGGCCATCTTCCACCTTTATACATACTGACCTAATTATATGTATAAAATTCAAGAGTCTATTCCCTAGGAAGACTCATCATTGTAGATGCTAACTAATCTCTGGGATCAGGTCCTTGATTGATATCTTCATCTTCTATAGTAATGTGGCCAGATCTAATAGTTCAGGTGGAGGAAGAAGATGAAGGTTTGTGAGGAGACAACTTGTTAGAAGAATGATTTAAGGAAAGGGATCTAGGCATAACATTTACCATTTTTCCATCAGTATTGTGGATAGTAGCTTAACCTTTAATTTTAGGTGATACATTTTTTTTACCAATCAAGCGTCCAATCAAAAGCAATTTCAATAGAATCTATATGTCCCTTCTATAACTGGATAGTTCCACTTAGTCTATGAGCATAATGTATATTTTCTATAATTTTGGAGTGATTTGTATTAGTCATACTATACATAACAGTTATATTAATGGAGGCATACTTGAATTCTCCAAACTTATCTAGACCAAACAATGAGGTAAACAATCCTCAACAATCTAAAGAGCCATTCTTGACTTCTTTACATCCCTTATCTCACACTACAACTGAAAGGTTAGGATAAAATTCAAAACAAATAACTTGATCATTTATCCATCCTAAACTGGATAACTGACAAGCATGTTTAAAGCTAGCTTGATGTCTATCACACAAAGGTAGGTATAGGATTGGTTTGATATTACATGGAATCAATGGTGTAATATGAACTCAAATAAGACCAAAATGAAAAAAATTGACATCTTCATGGGATCTAATGTGATTAATTTTAGAGTTGGGTAAGAAAGATAAAAAATTTGTTTGGAAAGATTTTTTGGGCTTATAACTAAGAGTAAGTTTGATAGACTTAATACAAGGTTTCACAAAATACATATAGGTACTATTATAAATAGACTTAGACTTTAGAAGTTCAGTCCTTTTATATACTTGAGAAAACTATAAAGCTGGAGGTTTATAAAGACTATTTTCATTTTTAAGGGTTTATTCTATAACTTCAATATTAGGACACTTAGAGAGTTGTTATGGGATAAAAGGAGGTATTTCATATATTCCTTCCATTTTAGATTCATTGAGAATCTCAACGGTGGAAGATTCTTGGGATTTTCCAAATTCCATTGTAAGAAATTAAGTTCCTAAAAGCAAGAAATTTTTAGATAGGGAATAATTATTTGTAGAGATAAAGGGGCCTATGACAAATTAATAATGGCCAATGACTCAATGCATTAATTTCCTAGAGAGATGTTCAAAGCAAGGTAACTTAAAATTCCTTTATATAAAAAGAGAAAATTCTTACAAAATCTTTGATAGAGAAGATCTTCGATGGATGTGATACCACTTTGGATGATTCTTATGCAATAAGGAGAAACCCATGATACGAGGTAGGGGTTGAATGGCTATGAATTCAATATTAGTTAAATAATCAAACCTTTTCACACTTTGGATGATTCCCATGCAATAAGGAAAAACATGTGATAGGAGGCAAGGGCCGAATGGCTATGACTTCAATATTGCTTAAATACTCAAACCTTTTCACACTTATTTTTATAATATCTGATTCAAGTTTCTGGTTCTCAAGTTCCCCAAAAGGGAAAGATAAGAGCATATGCTTGATCAATAGCAAACTATTAGAATCCTAAGAGCTTTCTTCGATGCCTATACAAAGTAGAGAGTCTTTATTTATAGTAATCAAGAGGTCCTACATAAAATCTTTGCCAAGGTAGTGTCTATCTCATCATGCTTTATAGTTTAAAAGTTAACTACAGGGAGATGCTATTGGTGGCACTGGATGAGGATGTCTGGCTTGGCAGGTCCAAAAGTTATTTTGCTTCAGTGAGTAGATCATCTTTACTAATGGGTTGAAAGAGACATCTTAGCTATAATGTACTAGAAAGATGCTAGTGTTGGGGTCCAGCTTCACATGCATGATAGTGAGGATTGATATGGAAATAAGATTCCCATTCTAGCTATCATCAAATGATAGTATGTATGATGGTGTCTTGATCATGATTTTCTTCTTCATAAATTTGATGTGGTCCATACCATGCAATCCATCTATAAAGATGCTCATTATGAGATGATCTTATCTTGATATGCCAGGTCCACAAAGGTTTTTTTACTAATTTATTGAACTCGTGAAATAACAATTCACTATTTAACCTTTCTATAGTGATGATACATATGTGGTTATGGTGGTCTACTTGGATAGAAACAACAAATGACATATGTAGATCTGATCTTTCTGCATAAGAAATCCTTGTATACCAAGGATTCAACCCTTTATAGAGGATTTGTTTTTAGACCAAGATATTCAAAGAAGTAAATCCTTGGTTATAAATTTTGGTTAAAGTAAAACCAGGATAGGGTTGGTGCATTAAAGTTACTAGCAGATTTTTTTTGAGCCAATTTGTTGTTACATTTTTAGTACCTTTTATGTGTTCTACACAGAAACTAAACTAATTGAAAAAGGCTTTCCATCTAACATATTTTACATGACCATATTTCCAACCATGATCCTTTTCTCTAAAGGTCATAAATCTAGTACAATCAGTTCTTACAATAAAATGTGGTAGATGAAGAATTTTCAACATAAATTTCTCTAGACTTTTATTCACACCATAAATCTCTTTATCAGAAGAGATCTAGTTTAAAACATCTGTACTAAAGATGCCACTAGAAAACTCATAAACAAATTCTTTATCATAATATTTACAAACAAGTATTCCTCCCCATGCTATGTCAGAGGAATCAGTGTAAACTAGGAACTGGTCAGATTTTGGGATGTGGAGTTCTAGAAGCAACAAGACCTTGGTCTTTATTTTCTAGATAACAATTGTATGTTCTTCCTTCCATTGAAATGATTTTATTTTTTGGAGAAGATCCTAAAGTATGAATCTGTCTTCACCAAAGTTAGGATAAAAGCTATTCAAATAATTAAACAATCCCAAAAATGCTTAAAGCTTTGGCTTGTCTAGCTTCTCAAGAAAACTGATGACCTTCTCTTTGATATGTGGCTAGACTTGTAATTTTGAATCTTGGATAATCATTCCAAGAAAATTACATTCTATTTTACAAAGTTGGATCTTTGTGTCTGAGAGGACAATTCCTACATTTTCTGCCAACTCTAAGAATTTTAGAAGATGAGAGGAATGATTTGAAAGAAAATTACTGAAAATCAAAATGTCATCAATATATACATAGGAAATTTGAAGTGCCTTTGAATATTTTTTCCATATGAGCTTGATATAATGCTGGGGCATTCATTAGACCAAATGGCATGACAATCCATTGACAATGGCCAAAAGGATAGTTGAATGTTATTTTATCTTTATTAGTTTCTTTGAACCAAATTTTATAAAAGCTAGATTTATAGTAAAATTGTGATAAATATTTACATTTCATAACTTTCTCTAATAGATAGCTTTTATCTAGTATAGGATATGGATAAGGTTGAATAATATCATTCAATGGTCAATAATTAATGACCATTCCCTTTTTGCCTCTCTTTTGTTTTGAATGTTTTTTAACCATGAAGTCATAACAACAAAAAGGAGAGGTAGATCTTAATATGAAACCATTAGGCTCTAATTCTTTTATTTGCACTTCTATATCATTATAATCCTACATACAAATTAGAATTTTCTTTCCAATCTTTATCTATTTGCCTACCATGATCTTGATTTCCATTTTAGGCATAGTTTTAGACCAGAACTACTGAGGGTTGTTAGAATAGATAGTGGTTCTAATTTTCTTTCCTATTTCTTAGATTTTTGTATGAATTATGATTTCAGGAGTTTGGGTCATGGAACTTGGAAATTTCTCAGTAGCATATATCAGGTGAGGAATCCTTAACCTTTCATTATCAATGGTAAACATGACACTCTTGGTGGTAGAACCATAAGGCGAATACCTATCTATAAAAGTTCCACCTAGAAGGATATCTACAAGCATTTTATTCAAAGCAAAGAAATCACATTGGAAGATTTTATTTTGAATTCTAAGGGGCTACTAATGTTGATACATATTACAGACAAAGTCATTTCCCTATATATCTATGCTCTTGTAATCAAGTGAACCATCTAATTTCTCCCAATCTTGAATGATTTTTGACTTTATAAAAGATAGTGAAGCACCTGTGTCAACTTGTGCATCTACCAGTCTTCCATTTATCTCTACAGTAATAAATTGGGCAAACTTCCCATTGATTAATTGAGTAAGATAAGCTGGTTGTGTCATTTATAAAGGAGGATTTATTATACATACTAGTTTTTTATGGGAAGGATCTTGAAGTGGAATATGATAGAACTCATCTTCTTCTTGTGCTTCTTCCTCTTCTTGATTACTGCATTATCCTTGTTCAAGGTAGTATTCTAGTTCTGAAAAGAAAGAATCATCTGCCTTTATATCTTTTTTCATTATCTTCAGTAGGTAGAAGATCATCCCACTAAGGCTCAATATTTAGAGAATGGATTTCTCTTGGGGGGTTGGTACTGGTAAACTTGTTTCATACCCAAGAGTCACTAGGCTTGAAGGAACTAGGAAATTGCAAAGGGAGATTTGAAGGCCTTTGCATTGTTGGAGGCATTCTTGGCATGAATGGTTGCCTTCCTTTGGAGTTATTTATTCCTTTATCATATCCTCTATTTCTTGGTATTGAATCTTTCTCTTTTACTTCATCATGAAGGTGAGACCATCTACCATAGGCTTCAAATGGGAGACTAGAATAGTCATGAGATCTTGGCCTTTGCATGTTACTGAGCAGTTGCTCCAAATCATTGGCTAATGATTCAAGGGCATCATCATCATTATTAAATTATTTGTTAGAGAGTTCATTTATAATTGGTCCATATATGTCATCTTGTTGGAAGAGATCTTCTTTTGTGTCAATTACATCCCACTACACAACTGCATTAGAGGAAAATACGGCTTTGACAGTAGGATTTTTGCAATGGAATTACATAGCAATATGACTGGGTCTATGGTAGATATAGAAGATAGGAGTTTGGGATGGAGGATGAGGAGTTCTACACTTTTTTAGAAAGTGGTGAGGAGGAGCATAGGAATGACTACAAGGGAATGAGTGGTGATTAAAAGAGAGATGGGTACAATGCTACTTCTTTTGGTACATGCGAGGCTAGACGAATAGGCGATACATTTTTTAGCCAATCAAGCTTCCAATTAGAAGGAATTTCAACAAAATTTATATGTCCCTTCTATAACTAGACAATTCCACTTATTGTACTAGTGTAAGGTATAGTTTCTATAATTTTAGGGTGATTTGTTTTGGTCATATTATACATAACAGTTATATTAATGGAGGCATACTTGAATTCTCCAAACATATCTAGACCAAACAATGAGGTAAATAGTCCCCAACAATCTAAAGAGCCATGCTTGACTTCTTTACATCCCTTATCTTACACTACAATGGAAAGGTTAGGAGAAAATTGAAAAAAAATAACTTGATCATTTATCCATCCTAAACTGGATAACTGACAAGCATGTCTAAAGTTAACCTGATGTCTATCACATAAAGCTAGTTATAGGACTAGTTTGATATTACATGGAATCAATGGAGTAATATGAACTTTGATAAGACCAAAATGGACAAATTTGACATCTTCATGAGATTAGATGTGATTAATTTTAGAGTCAGGTAATAAAGATAACAAATTTGTTTGGAAATATTTTTGGGCTTATAACTAAGAGTAAGTTTGACAGACTTAATACGGGGTTTCAAAAAAGACATATAGGTACTATTATAAAAAATCTTAGACTTTAGAAGTTTAGTCATTTTATATACTTGAGAAAATGTTAAAGTTTGAGGTTTATAAAGACTATTTTCCTTTTCAAGGGTTTCTTCTGTAACTTCAATATCAGGACACTCAAAGAGTTGTTTTAGGATAAAAGGAGGTAGTTCATACATTCCTTCCATTTTATATTCATTGACAATCTCAAGAGTGGAAGATTCTTGGGATTTTCCAAATTCCATTATTAGAAATTATGTTCCTGAAAGTGAGAAATTTCTAGATAGGGAATAATTATTTGTAAAGATAAAGGGGCCTATGACAAATTAATAATAGCCAATGACTCGATGCATTAATTTCCTAGAGAAATGTTCAAAGCAAGGTAACTTAAAATTCCTTTATATAGAAAGATAAAATTCTTGCAGAATCTTTGATGGAGTAGATCTTTGATGGATTTAATAGCACTTTGGATGATTCTTGTGCAATAAGGAGAAACCTGCGATAGTAATAACATTAAGATTTTGAACAACCTTCAAAATTAGAATATTGATATTGTATCTTTCGAAAGGAATTCCTGCTTTATATATAGAACAATTAGAGATAACATGGAATTTAAAATTGGTGTTTAGAATATCAAAACCTACACCAATAATGAAAGGCATATGGAAAATTAGATATAAAATAGATGCAATAAGTATATAGGACACACAAAAATGGTATAAAAAAAATTCATTAGTAATATCATGTGTAGTCCAGGACAAAGGTGTTAGATGAACTACTAAAGGTATAATCCTTGGAAGTGGAAGGCCAAAGATGATTGTTACCAACTATAAGAAGATTGCATTCAATGAAAATAGAAAATCGATAATAATAATAATAAGATTACTATTAAGAGATTATTTTAGAGTAATAGATAATAATAAGGGAGAAGAAACATAGATAAAAGTATAATTGGTAGGAATCTGGTAGCCTACTATGTTTAAAGATGCACACCTTCATGTTTTGGGGTATGATATTTATCAAAGAGTGGGAAAGACACATGAAAGGGATGAATATATTAAGTATAAAATTTAAAATGAAAAATCTCACAAACATACCATGGAATTGGAAAATGACATACATAATTTATGGTAAGGATACTTTACATCATTTCATAGAAAGGAAAATCAATGGATAGTTAAAAAAATGTGTTTATTGATATATTTTTTATTATGTTTATGTATAGACATGTCAAAGCTATTGTTTCTATTCAAATTTTGCTTTCAATTTCAAGGAAGAATTAAAGAAACTTAAGAAGGAATGGTCAAGGCTTGATGTGTACCTGGATATAGTTTGCGCACCATAATCTAGACGCTGTAAGTACTCCTCTTTGGCTGTGGAGGAATGACACCTGCAAAGAAAAGAAGCTTGGACAAAAGAAGGCATTAAATGGACAAATGGTGGGTTGTCAAGCAAAAGCTTGATCCCAGAAGTATGAAAACTTCCTTAAGGGATATAAACCCACTAATCAATGGAAAGAAATATCTGCTAAATATCTGAATGATGAAGAACTGAAATGATAAAGAAATGGAATGAAAAAGGGAAGCAAAGACTTACTTGAAAGAAGCTGTCGAATTGATCATAGTCACTGGCGTCGATAAGCCTACCGGCATTGGTTGGTCAAAGTGCCAACGTCGGTTAATCTATCGATGTTGGTTGGGGTAATGACCGACGTCGGTCGGGGCAGTTAGCTTGGATGGGGTCTGGGCAGGTCTGTGGTCTGTGGACAGAGTCTGGGCAGGGTTTTGGTCTGGGCACAAGGCCAAGGAAGGGTCTGGGTTTGTTAACAGTTTTGAGAAAAAGTTTTGGGCTTGGTTGAATGATCTGGGGTCTGGGTCTGAGAGTTTGGTTGAATGAGCAGAGTGTATGGTCTGATAGAGGACAGAGGAAATAGGGAGGTGGATAAGTCGAGATTCAGGTCTGGCTTGGTTAACAGTCTGGTCTAAGGAGATATTGTTTGAAAGAAAATAACTGAAAAGAGAATAAAAACATAGACAGTATACTTACTTGTGTCTTGTAGAAGGTGTGCTACTGATGATTCCCGTACCTACTGTTGATGTAGCCTGTGTGGAGAACCTGTTGCTGATGGAGAACTCGAAGCTGTTATTGCACCTGAGGGAGAGATTTCATAGATTGATGGATGGTCGAAGACTGAAGGATTTGAAGGATTCGTTAGTTACTTCTAGAGATTAGCTGATTTCTGATTGGGGTCTCTAAAGAGTCAAAAGAATTGGTTAAGTATAACTGACGTCGGTGATTCCACTGGCGTCGGTCGACACTTGACCGACATCAGTGGGGTTAGAACGGGCAAAAAGAGCCACTAAGCCCATTTTTCATCCGCCAAGTGCCCTATCCGTTGGAGAATGTCGAGGGTTGGGCTAAATATGCACGAGAGTTTGTTAGGCAGTTAGAGAGAAGTAGGAATAGGTCTTGGGTGAGTCATAAGATGGGAATTAGTCCAAGGCGAGGTGTCCTAGGTGAGGTGTCATGGGTGATGTGTCCAAGGAGGGGGGTTAATTCAAAATAAGTTTAATTATTTTAAATTAGTAATTGTTAGGAATGGGTTAGGAATGGACTAAGGGGGAAAGTGACCAAGGGTTAGACACTATTTAAGTGTCTACATTTTCCCCTTTTTGTCTTGTTGGTTGCTCTAAACAAACTGCAAGACAAAAATAGGAGTCAGTTGCCCCAGGTATGGGATAAGGTTGATTTCATCTTATTGGTTGTTTAAGCGAACTGCAAGACAAAAATAGGCGAGGGTTGGTTGCCCCAATTATGGATGAGGTATCCCCCCTCAAAGTAAGAGTCGAGAGAAGGGAACTTGGAATCGGGTGCTAATTTGACAGAGAGTGAATGAAAAAAGGGGAAGATAGAGTGAGAACGTTGCAAAAATTGTGATTGCACGTACACCACTTCACGAGGATGGTCAGGTCAAATTGTCGTAGGTCAAGGGTCAAGGAGTGCCAAAATTGAAATAACTGGTCCCTAGCATTTAGTCATCTACTGATTGGGTTATTCAATCTAAGCTGAAGCTCCAATGGTCATCGTGTTCCAGGTATCTCAGGCTTAAAGAGTGCTCCCAAAAACACAAAAAAGTCACTAGTGCGGATCAACTGGCTTGCGATCTTATACTTGTGAAGGTCAAAAGTGTGCACACAATTTTTGCTAACCAATCATGAGGTAGCATACATGCAAAAACAATTAAGGCAAAAATGCTTTGGAAGTAGTCATGGTTTTAAGAGATGGGCATGATCTCCCATGTCTGGTGGTCGATGGATGGATGCAAAAGTAATCTAAGTGTGCCCCAAGGGGCCAAAATGACGTGGTCTGGAGGATTGACTAATTGGGGACATGATTTTGGTCATTTTGAAGAGGGAGGAAGTTTTTAAGGCTACCGACATCGGTTATAAAACCGATGTCGGTGTCCAAAAGAGATCGACATCGGTGGATATCGATTGACGTCAGCGTATTAGGGCATGCCGATGTCGACGTCGACAGCCTGCCAAATCTGACAAAACCAGATTGGTGGCCCACCAAAAGTCATTTGCTATTTGTCCAAGTGATAAAGTGAGCTCTGGAGTTTAGTGATTGAAAGTGACTCCAAGTTGATCATTGCAGCAGTGTGAGGTGGCAGATAGGCATTCGTGGAGAGAAGGAGCGAATTGGAGAGTGATTGGAGGTTGTAGAGGCTTTTGTGGGCCCGGTGAAGTGTGCAGAGTCATTGGCATGGAAGAGATGGCAGAGGGGAGTAGAGGACCCACGGGAGGTCCACCACCAGCGGCACCCATCGTGCCACCACGCTGGCGACGCCGGGATGAGGTAGGAGGGTCTCTGAACCCTATTTGATTCATTTTGGTTTGAATTTAGTTTTTTGAATTTTTGTTGTTTTTAGGCATAAATCGAGGGGGAGGGTAGCTAGGAAGGTGGGTAAAGAGTCTAGGATAGGTTAGGAGTCATTTTGAGAGGGTTTTGGGGGTGTAGGAGGGTAAAATGGGGAAGCCCTAATTTTTAGGGCTCGCCCCGTTCGGCCCTAGGGCCGAACCAGTCACCGATGTCGGTGGGTTTGCCAGCATCGGCTGACCAGCTATCAGTGTCAGTCGTTAACCTATCGACATCGGTCATAATGTGACTGATGTCGATCAGGTGAGTGCCATCGCTGGCATGATAACTGATGTTGGTTGCTGCCTGGTCAAAAAGAGTGTAAAAAAAGGTCAAGTCAAAAGGTCGAAGCTATGCCAAGGGCTTCTCGGGTGTCAGGTTAGGCATAGAGGGTCAGAATGATTGGTAAAATAAGAAAAGTAAGCACAATTTTAACATGAGATTGTCTGTGGATGGATGCAGGCGAGGCAGACTCTTATGTTGTGAGATCGCCTCCTGACTTTGCTAACGTAGATGCGTGGAGGCGTGTCAGTCGAGGAGTGGGTGCAGATGAGCGTAGTGGGGCTAGGCGGGCTGAGATGCTACTGTAGAGTGGTGAGGGATGTGAGCCTTATGGTGGCATTGATCAAGCAGTGGGACCATGCCACCAACACCTTCCACTTGCCCATGAGTGAGATGATGCTCACAGTTGAGGACGTGTACCAAATTTTGTAGTTATCGGTACACGGAGCTGACATCTATGCGTGCTCGAGAGAGGTGCATGATATCCACATGGTCACGCTGTTTGGGGAGCACGTCATGGAAATGAGCTACCATTCAGCCAGTTTTGCATATGAGCCTTTGTATGTGGCAGATGAGGATGCACATCGGCTGGCAATTTTGATGATGATCGGCATCACAGTCTATGCATTGCCAGATGCGAAGGGAGGCAGGTTCTCGGTGGCCATGATCGAGGTTTTGATGGACATGTTAGAGCAGCAGACAGTGTTTGCCTGGGCACCCATCTTTTTGGCCCAAGTATACAGAGAGATATGGGGCATCAATCAATGACGACGGTACAGCTTGTGTGTAGGCCACCTTCTGCACTATTGGGCATACAAGCACATAGTGGTTACCTGACCTCTCGGCCTCCCAGTGGCGATCCAAGTTAGCTTTAGGGTTGAGTTCAGGTGATGGCATGAGGTCATGGCGTAAACACGGGTGGATGAAGTGGTCAGGTATATTGATCACTATTGAGGCATACTGGAGGCCTTGATTCTAGCAGATATCATTTGGAGACCATATTTGGTGTATCCAACATTTAAAGACCAGGGTGAGCAGATGGTCAGGACGTAGAGCAGGCGATGGGTCAGAGGTAGGTGAGTCGGTGAGCTCGAGAGGATCCCAGTTGAGAGAGTGTGGTGCTAGTACAGGCTACTATAGGATGTACCTCCCGCATTCCCACTGTACAGGCAGGATGACATAGAGGCATCGCTCCCACTACTAGAGGAGACAGAGGAGCCCGATTTTGAGGAGTTGCCTGCAGGACCTGGGATAGCAGACCCAGGGTGTATAGAGGCCTACACGGCATGGTGGGCAGGCAGTATAGAGGTATACAGGTGGGTCCCTAGCCAAATCTATAGGCTATCACAAGGGAGTGGGATACAGCCTGCGAGGAGAGGGACACTGCACGGTAGGAGAGAGATGCGGCTCAGGCCCAGGTCTCAGTTTTGTAGGGATAGCTGGCAAGGGTTACAGGGCAGCTGGCAGAGATGATAGGTCAGGGGGTAGCGCTGACAAAATAGGTCACACTATTATAGGGACAACTCACTACAGCCTAGGCAGAGGCAGTGGCAGGTCAGAGCTTTGGAGGGCAGGGCCCATTGCAGCAGCCATCTCAGTAGCCATCATTTTCACAAGGGGTAGGATTGTCGGCATCAGTGCACCTAGGTCAACCACAGCCACAGGGGTCTTTACAGGGCACAGCAGCAGGGCAAATGGGTCCACTGCAGACTGTATCTATGGTTAGATACAATGATGCGCTGGATGAGATCGCGTATTATGAGAGAGCCATCGGGGGGTTCCCTCAGATATAGTGATACTCAGAGATGCAGGCAGAGCAGAGTCAACAAAGGTCTATGTCGCGAGCGACGGCTTCAAGGTTGCACAGATGGCACAGATCAGAGGGAGGAGAGGATACAGCCTCTTCCCGGCCACTGCCACCACCACCACAGCCACAGCCTTGAGGGCAGCCCTAGAGATTGATTTTTTTGATGTATATACTGACCTGTGAGCCATTGATGCGAGATGTATGATGAGAGAGAGAGATAGACACAGATTGTGTCTTATTGTATAAAACTATTTGTGATATATATATGATGGGCATTTTTGATTTAGTGCCATGTGTAATAAGAAAATGTATGGATGTGTTTTGATGTTTATGACATTTTGATGTGATGCATGTGTTGATATTTATGTGTTATGCATATGATGCTATGATGAAAATGAATGTGATGATGACAATGTTTATGAAATGGTTATATAATGATGTTGATTGATTGTGGATGATAGATTATATGATGATGACTTTAGATTAGATGATGATAAATGTGATATTTAATGTTTAACTCGTGGATTATATGATGTGAATATTTAATGAGTTATGATGGATGAAATTTATGACTAATGACTTATGTTGTTATAATGAAAATGAGAGTATACTAATGATTATGTGAATATGTGATTGACTGTGTTGTGATTGACAGGTGACGAGAGAAGGAGATGGGAAAATGGCCAAGCTAACCCCAGAAGACCCCATGTCAACTGAGTGCTGCCTACATAGCCCTTGTCGTTAGGGCCTCAGACCAATGTAGTTCTCCCTAAAAGGGAGGAAAAAGATCGAAGTGGTTGATTTTTGGTCATGATAAAGATATAGCATTTCCCATATGTCTAAGGGTACATGCTTGAAATGATGAGGGGGAGATGATGCTACAGCCTTTTCCAAATGGTGTATTCTGTAACATAAGTCAGGGTTTTTCATCCCTAGCAACTATCCATATTCATGATGGATGTTTGCTAAAAATGAATTGAGGTCTATTTATGCTTCAGCAAATATTGGTTTATGCTTAACATAAATTGGGTGGTTGATAGTTTCCATGTGTATTGGTGTCCATAGAAACTATGTGAAATGGACTAGGATGATGACATAATGTTCTGTTGTTGGTCTGAAAATGTTTTGGTTAAGTGTGACCAAAATGTGGAAGATAAGTGAAAGGCGCGTTGCTCTTTCATTGACAAGGACCAAAAAGACAACATAGATAGGGGTTGTTAGAACCAAGAGCCCCATTTATGCGTTACGTCATTGACCATAGTTATGTTAGAGCTGTAATCGAATCACTTTTGACATTAAAGTGAGCTCGAAGTCCCTTGAGTAGGTGATATGATAGGAGGAAAAGGGTAACCCATTTTAGAGTATGGATAACTTTGCCCCTTTTTATAGGAGACCCTGAAACAACTATAAGTCAAGTCCATGACCCGTTTTTTTTTTTTTTTTTTTTTTTATAGAGCGGACTGATCAATGCGGGAAGTCCACATAAAGATGTCATTTGTTTAGTGGTCATTTGTGAAGCTGATTAATGCGAGAAGCTTCTAAAAAAGTGCTATTTGTAGCAAGATTTAGTCATAGCCATCCTTCGAGGGAGTGGTCTATATTTTGCTTTATGGATTTTGAATAGCTGTCCTTCGAGGGAGCAGTCTATTAGTTACAGCAATGATACTGCAGCTGTCCTTCGAGGGAGCAGTCTGCTTTTTGATTTGATTGATTTTGTGACCTTGGATATTTTGACATCTTGATTTAATTTTGACAGAATATTGAGTCATGGACAAGACTTATAGAAGATTAAGGTCTCCCTTTTATTAGGACGAAGCATCCGTACATCATAAAAGGGTTGTAGAGGATTTTGTTAAAGGAAAAAGGGTGAAATGGATTGAGGATTTAAAGGACAAAGATTACTCAAGGGACGAGCTCAAGTTAAATGTCAAGTGGATGAGTACTCGACTAACAGTAGAATGGTCATAGATGCAAAGCATTAAGAGGCTCAAGTTCTAGTTGGCCTTCAAGAGAAGACAGACGATAAGTCCCTGATCCATACTTGTGCATGATGATATAAGGTCCGAGCCAATTAGGAGCGAATTTGCCTCGTTTACTTTGCTCCATATTGGTCACGATGATTGATGTTAGACATAAAGTTGGTTGATACGATGGCTGATTGGTCGAGACTGGTTGAATGTTTTGATAAAAAAGGGTGGTTGAATGTTTGGGTTGAATGTTTGGTTAAGGTCATGATTGATGATTGGTCAGTGTCTAGTTGATATTTGACTGGTTGATGTTCGGTCATTGGTCTGGTCAAGGTTATGATAGTCAGTATAAAGTCGAACTCCCCCCAGTCATTTTGTGGTAGGGAGAATGTCTACCACCCAGTGTAGATGATCAATGGGATGGAAAGAAAATGAGAAGGAAAGCCTGGGTACCCTACCTGGCTGATAGATTTAGGGGACCCAAATGAATGGCATTTAAGCAGTGAAAAAGTTAGGAGGGATGGAAACCACCGACTCCATAGGTGAAGGAGGAGGAATAGGCGAGTCTAGAAGAAATTGGTCGATGGTTGGTTTGGGGCAAAGGTTTGTGGAAGGCTCAGTGGGTTCTTGGAAACCCAGTCCATACCATTTCTTTGCATTATCGTCATTGGGTATTTCGATAGGCTGATGGGAGCCTTGTTCGTAACATCCAAAGCTAAAACCCTTCCATGCACACCTATAAAGGTAGGTATGTGCAAAGGTGGGGTTGCTAAGAAAGGAGAAATCAGATGTGAATATTTGAGGTGAGGAGGAAGGATTTGATTCAGTAGGAGCTTGATCCAGCCCCCCATAGATGAGATTGGTTCAAAGGCTAGGAGGACCATAAGGAATGACCATTCCGATCCGACAGTTATAGCTTGGGTTTTGATGAAGCTGTCCATACTCTTGAGGAGTATGGAACATGTCTAGAGTAAGTAGGCGATATTCCCTGAGTGAAAGTCTTTGGAAGATGTCGTCCATGGGGTCCTTGGTTGTTACTTGAGAAGATGATGTGGTGGCAACCACTGTTTGCGTACTAGTTGACGCTTCTGCAGATGGAGATGATGTTTGGGTTGATGCCTTGAGTGGGATAAGAATGTCATTTGGGCTATAGGTCATGTTACAAGTCTTAAAAGGGGATGGGTCGGTGGGAATGACATGGACTTGTTTGTCGTGTTCAAATTTGACACAACGGTGAAGTGTTGAAGGGACGCAAGCCATAGCGTGGATCCAGGGTCACCCTAATAGCATGTTATATTGGAATTCTCCCTCAATGATGTAGAAGAGCTCTGGAATTGTACGTGGACCAACGTGGATATGGAGGACAATAGTGCCAATAGTGTTAGCGGTGGTGTCATTAAAGGATCTAAGGATTGCGTCAGTTTTTGATACGCAATTCTTGGGAAGGGCCAATTGGTCAAAGGCATGGGAGGAAATGATATTAATGCTAGCACCCCCATCGATCATAACTCATTTAATATGGGTTTGATCTACGTAGGCTGTGATGAAAAGGGCGACGTCCTGATCTTCCAAGGTAGAGGTTGGAATCTCAGAATTACTGAAAGTGATGGAGGCGATGGGGGATAAAGAATGGACTAAGGCAACAAGTGGTTGAGGGTCTTCAAGTTGGACCTCAGCTGCCTGTAGGGCTTTGATTAGAGCCTGGTGATCCTGGGGGGAGCTTTGGATAAGGTCATATAGGGTCATCTTCACAGGCGTTTGATGAAGTTGTTTTATCATAGATTCTGTGATTGCCTCTGAAGAAGGGGGTTGAGACGCACTTAAGATGGAAATCTTGGGTTTCGGTGGTTGAGGTGCCTGGACAAAAGGATAGGTCCAAGGAATAGCAGCTTTTTCTTTCACTCTGTTCTTTTGTGACCTAGTGGTTATATGGATAGCATTGATTTCAAAGATAGTAGGTGAAGAAGGGGTTATGGCCTATTGGTGAGATGTTGATGTGGTTGAAGAGGTTGGATGGAAAGGTGTCGAGGGTCAGTCAAGAGTGTCCTCAAGGAGAAGAGTGTCTTTCTCCATATAGCAGTGAACGACTGCCTTGAAGGCACAAGAAGTCTCGGTATCATGTCCTGGCGTGCGATGGTATAAACAAATCTTTGTATTATTGAACCAAGATGGTTTTGAGCCGAGGGGTTGGAATGGCTTGATGGAAGGAAGGGTAATGCTAGAAGTCTGCAAAAGTTGGCATAATATCAAAGCATATGAACCTACTAAGGGGTTCGTGCTTGTTGATGCATGACGCGCTGATAACTTTTGCTTGGGGGATGCTGAAGAAGGTTTCCATACCACCTTTTGGGTTGGTGGTGCGGTGACAGGTGAAGACGGCACTTTCTTTGTGAGAGGTGCCAAATTTTTGAGAGGGGATTGACTTGTGGTTGGCAAAGGAAGTAATGGAGATAATTTGTTTTGATTAAGGGTCAGAGTAGGAAGCACACCGATTAAGGTAGAAGGATGGGGACCTAAGATGGAGGGTAAAGTTGACGGTGGAGGAGGGGTTCACTTCTGTGGTCTAGCAGTCTTTTTTGACTTGGTTGGAAGACTACTTTTGGTCGAGGTTTGGTCCAAGTCCACCTTCACTTGTGGGTGAGTGAGGGTAGAGAGAGGGTGAATTCCAAGTGACTTGATCGGTTTGGATTGGGTAGATGCAGGTTTAGAAGGGAGGGTTTGGTCTTTGTTTGGAGTCTTGGGCGATTCCGCCTTGGGGGGATTGGCAGCATGAGATGAGAGGGCACGAGAATGTTGAAGAACTTTAAGATGTTCCCACAATCCCCGATGCTCCACTTTCCTTGAAGGGAGAAGTTCTAATTTCTCCACTAGTCAGGAAAATGGTTGAGACGATGTGGGATGAGGTTTGGATTCTTGAGAAGATGTGTTAGGTGTGGCAGTAGTTTCGGACCCAAGGTGTGTGGGAGTTATAGCTGGATTGTCATTGGTTGAGGAAGATGGAGATTCAGGGTCTTCTCTTGGTGGAGAAGGAACTGAAGAGTGTGGCTCCTCAAGTGGGTAAAGGGCAGGGATTATGGTGCCCTCCACTTGCGGTTGAGGAGTAGGTAAGGTCAGGTCTTTCATAGGTAGAAGAAAGGAAGATGGTGAGACTGGTGGTGCCGGTAAGGTTGAGGCATCCTCCAAGATGAGTGAAGTTGACAGAGAACTAACCGGGGAAAGAGGTTCGTCCACACGTAATGGACTGGTATATGGGTTAACCTCTTGAGATTTGTTGGGGATGAAGGGTGAGACCGTATTGACCATTCGAATATCGTGTTTGTGTGTGTTGTCAATCAAGGTCTGGACATTATTTTGGATTGGTGGATGATTAGGGAATGGTTGTTTGAAAATATCGATGCCCTGGTTTGGAGGTGCATTGGGATTATCTAGAATGAGCTCTCCCTTTTCAAGCATGTCTTGGATTATGTTTTTGAAAGTTTTACAGTTTCTCGTGTCATGACCTTTGACACGGTGGAAATTGCAGAAGTCATTTTCCCTATACCACGCAAGGATGGCACGCGAGGGATCAAATTGTGGCAGTGGTCGAATCTGGGGGAGGTTGATAATCCCTTGTTTAACAAGTTTTTCCAATATAGAAGTGTAAGATTCTCCAAGAGGAGTATACTGTCTTTGAATGTATCTTTGCTGGAATTGACGGGTGGCGCTCTGAGATGTGGATGGTTCAGGTTGATTGGATGAAGAGGATGAAGGTCTAACGACCACAGCGTTAGCTGAAGCTTTAGACTTAGGATTTGATGATGAAGGTTTAGAAGAAGAAGAGGCATTAGTCTTAGAGTTGGGGTTTTTGCTCTGCAACTTGACTTTATTCTCCTCGATGGCACATAATTCAAGTTTACGGGCCATCGTGAAGGCTTCGTCAAAGGTACGGAAGGTCTAAACCCTTAAAGTGGAAGAAATATGTTTGGCGCAAGCTCAGGAGAATAGTTTAATAAGTTTAGTTTGAGGTAAGGAAAAGGAGAGTTGATTGATAAGGCCTCTCCAGCGAGCAATGAAGTCAGCTACTGATTCGTCCTCAAATTGGCAAATAGTGTAAAGGTCTGTGATCGAGACCTTCTTGGTGATGTTAATGGAGAAGTGATCAAGAAAAAGCTGGGCCAACTGTGTAAAGGTGAAGAGGGAATGGCTGGAAATAGAGCTGTACCAGTCAAGTGCAGTGCCAGAAAGGGACATAGGAAATGTGTGCAAGAGCAATGCGTCGTCATGGGCAATAAGGTAACAGGCATGTCTAAATGCCCGTAAGTGTTGTTGTGGGTCTTCCTTGCTTTGAAAGCGAGAAAATTTGAGAAGCTCCCACTGGTTGGGGTATGGTCTAATTGGAACAGAAGGATGAATAGGCTCATTACAAATTTGCTCGTATGAGAGAGCATTACGTGAGCCAGAAATGGATGTCTCTAAGATAGACATCTTATCCATCAGCATTTTGATGATATCTACTGACAGATTGGCGGGTGGAATGCCCCCTAGATTATAAGGTGCTTGAAAGATATTGGGAGGGGCGTATGACATGGATGGTTGCATAGACGCAACATATGGATAGCTAGTTATTGGAGCAAAAGTTGGGGCCAAGGGTACTTGTGTTATGGGGTTGGTTGGCACAAGTTGGATAGGGGCCGTCAAGGATGGTTGAGGAGTAGCCACACTTGTTGACAGGTAAACGGTTACTCTTGTGTGAATAGGTGCAAGAGTAGGGGGGATAGAGACTAGTAGGCTTTGGAAAGGTGTGGGGTTTGGTTGAGTGATTTGAGGTTGAGGGAGTATCAGAACCCCCATGGAGGTAGGTTTAGATGGAGAGGTTACATTTTGAAGGTAAGACACGGTTGGGTTATTGGTGGAGGTATTGTCTAGTGGCTGAATTGTAGGGGCTGTTGATGTGATTCTTGTGTCAACTAAGGAAGTCCACATCCCATAGATTGGGTTGCCTAGGGGGTCTCGCGTTTGGCTATTCATGAGATAGTGTTGTAAGGCTTTGACGTTAAGGTCCAAGAATCATGTGAAATCTTGGTCCCCTTCTGGGATGATAGGAGTTTGAGGCGGGGTTGGGCGAGTAGGAGTTCTTTCAGTCTCCGAGTTGAACTCCATTATAGGACTAGTTATAGATGGTGAAGGTGGAAGCGGTTGTTGACTAGTGTGGTCAAGAAGGGCCTTGGTTTGACTGTGTGTCAAAACCATTCAAGGCAAGAAAAGGTTAGGTTTCAGAAAACTGTGTTTTGTCAGTCTCAGAAAACCAGAATAAATGTTTAGACAGCCAAAAAGTTGGATTTTAAGCTTGCTATTTTTGGAAAAAGAAAATAGACAGAGACCGACATTGGTATAAAAACCGATGTCGGTGAAGAAGGCTACCGATGTCGGTCAGATGACCGATGCCGGTGCAGAAAAGTCGTCGACGTCAGTTACAGGACCGATGTCGGTTACTGTGTTTTCCAGAAACTCAAAAAAAAGTTTTTGGAAATGAAGAAGACGTCCTTACTAGCTCAAAAAAGACAGATAGATAATGATGACAAATAGATCCTAGCGTTAAATCTCTAGAAACAATTTTATTGAGATCGTGTGGCTTATGCCTTAATGTGATGTTTGAGGAAGTTGGCTGTAAGAAGGGTCCTAGAATAGGTAATCTAAAGATGGTTTTAGGTATGTTAAGGCACTCAAAAATCTGTGTTAGCTTCCGTATAGGCCTGGTGCTAAGGAGCAAGCTCCCCTCACTTCACGATTCCAGTGGTTAGCTAGTTTTGCTTAGCCAAAATATACTTTCACTATAGTTTAGACTCTGCCAGAGAACAGAGTTGGCTTTCCCCTTGGTGGTGAAATCCAAGTAGGATTGCTGGGATGGGTAAAGTATCTGCTGGGTGATGAAATCCCAGTCGGGCCTTGTCTCAAGTGAGTTTTATGTTTTATTGAGTGCACGTGGTCTGGTTGTGTAACATCAAGTGATCTACGATTTATTCAATATGCATTTTACTAATTACTAAGTGTGGACTAGAAAGATGCAAGAAAGCAAGAAATGAAATGCAGTAAGTTTTAAAGCCCCAAAATCAAAATATTAAATTGGAATGAAGACAAGTTGGAGAAAGGGTTGAAGAAAATGATTTTTTTACTAGTCTAGAAATGCAAGAAAAAGAAAGAAAAAGTTCTTTTTATTTCCTGCTTATGATGTTTTTTTTTAGAAAAGAAAAAAGAGAGATGAAGAGGAAGAAGCCTAATGCACCTAAATGAACAAAGAAGGAAAGGGAACCCAAGGAAGGCCCTAAAGGTGTCCCACTGGGCGTGCCAGAATGTTTCTATTCAAATTTTGCTTTCAATTTCAAGGAAGAATTAAAGAAACTTAAGAAGGAATGGTCAAGGCTTGATGTGTTCCTGGATATAGTCTATGCACTGTAATCCAGATGCTATAAGTACTCCTCTTTGGCTGTGGAGGAATGACACCTGTAATGAAAAGAAGCTTGGACAAAAGAAGGCGTTAAATGGACAGATGGTGGGTTGTCAAGCGAAAGCTTGATCCCAAAAGTATGAAAACTTCCTTAAGGGATATAAACCCACTAATCAATGGAAAGAAATGTCTGATAAATATCTAAATGATGAAGAACTGAAATGATAAAGAAATGGAATGAAAAAGGGAAGCAAAGACTTACTTGAAAGAAGCTGTCGAATTGATCATAGTCACCGGCGTCGGTAAGCCTATCGGCGTCGGTTGGTCAAGGTGCAGACGTCGGTTAATCTGTCGATGTCGGTTGGGGTAATGACCGGCGTCGGTCAGGGTAGTTAGCTTGGACAGGGTCTGGGTAGGTCTGTGGTCTATGGACAGAGTCTGGGCAGGGTTTTGGTCTGTGGACAAGGCCAAGGAAGGGTCTGGGTTTGTTAACAGTTTTGAGACAAAGTTTTGGGCTTGGTTGAATGGTCTGGGGTCTGGGTCTGAGAGTCTGGTTGAATGAGCAGAGTGTATGGTCCGATAGAGGACAGAAGAAATAGGGAGGTGGATAAGTCGAGATTTGGGTCTGGCTTGGTTAACAGTCTGGTCTAGGGAGATATTGTTTGAAAGCAAATAATTGAAAAGAGAATAAAAACACAGACAGTATACTTACCTGTGCCTTGTAGAAGGTGTGCTACTGATGATTCTCGTACCTACTATTGATGTAGCCTGTGTGGAGTACCTATTGCTGATGGAGAACCTAAAGCTGTTACTGCACTTGAGGGAGAGATTTCACAGATTGACGGATGGTCAAAGACTAAAGGATTCAAAGGATTCGTCAGTTGCTTCTAGAGATTAGCTGATTTTTGATTGGGGTCTCTAAAGAGTCAGAAGAATTGGTTAAGTATAACCGACGTCGGCGATTCCACCAGCGTCGGCCGACACTTGACCGACATTGGCGGGGTTAGAATGAGCAAAAAAAGCCACTAAGCCCATTTTTCATCCACCAAGTGCCCTATCCATTAGAGAATGTCGAGGGTTGGGCTAAATATGCACGAGAGTTTGTTAGGCGGTTAGAGAGAAGTAGGAATAGGTCTTGGGTGAGTCATAGGATGGGAATTAGTCCAAGGCGAGGTGTCCAAGGAGGGGGCTTAATTCAAAATAAGTTTAATTATTTTAAATTAGTAATTGTTAGGAATGGGTTAGGAATGGACTAAGGGGGAAAGTGACCAAGGGTTAGACAATATTTAGGTGTCTACAGCTACCTATACAAAGCTTATGGATAAGAAAATTAATGAGGTAGAGCATAAGTATATATTATTGGGGTTAATCTTATAATATCAATGTGGTATTGATAAATTGTTCATTTAAGGGGAATCAATGGTTTTGATGGGTGTTTTACAGAATAGAAAGGTAGGAGCATGGAATATTGATATTATCTTGTGGCAATATTAGAGGCACTTGATTCAATCTCTACTAGAGAGGTCTCTCACTGATTGAGATAGTCTAATAGCATCAAGGATTAATTATAGAATATGGGGAGACTAGTTACATCAAGGATTACTTGGCATGATAAAATCTACATGATAGTGTTGGGGTTTATAGAATGGCTTCAAGTAGAACTATGCCAACCATATTTGGTGGGGGGTTTTATTTTGGTACTAAACATTCAATTTGTAAGGCTCCAATGGAATTGTTCATAGTTATCATCGACCTTCAGTGGTTGATGATGGTAACCTCAATAGTGAGTATTTTGGGTCATCTCTTTTGTGTGTTAGCTACTAATTTTCCTCCTCATGCAATAGCTGAAGGGATGAATTTGGTGAGAGGTAGGATGGTAGAAAGATAAAATGTAGTAACCACTAACATAAAAGGCCATATGGAGGATTCCTCACACTCCCTTAGGTTAGATGGACATAAATTGGATAATATCATTCAAAGAAGGTGAGGTCGATATACTAAGTATTTAGAGGATCCTGGGGAATTGAGCTTGGGTGATCTAATTGGGAGTGATGATGTGGTATTGATAGATGTGGTAGATAGGTTTTATCACTGTGATGGTGATTAGTTGATCATTACATCATGAGTTTTATTGGATAGGATGGGCTTGGTTGATGGTTTATGGCTCTTTGGTAGGCTTGTTCTTGGTCCTTCTATTTTGGGGCATTGTTTTATGTTAGTGGCTTTATTTGGTTTATTGGTTTTTTTATTTTGGTTTGCTTTTAGGTTTTCCTAGTCTCTTGAGACATATTTATAATTATTTATTTCAATAAATAAATAGGAGAGGGACCACATAACCCATAGTAATGAGCAAAAATTTAGGTTGTACATGAAAAAAAATAAGGTTTACTTTTAATATTCATTTTGTTCAAATAATAATGTGGTGATTTTAAATCCCATTCCATAAATCATAGTCAAGTATTATAAATAGGATTTAACAATTTTGAATAATGTTAATGTTTATTTAGATATAATATTAAAGATATATGGTGGAAAAGTGAGTAAAATTAGAATGCAACATCATACATATATAAGCATGCTATGTGGTATTGGCAACGCTTCAAAGTGCTATACTTCATTGTATCTTCAAAAAGTAAATATTATTTTTATTTTCAATTTTTTATAAAGATTTTGGGGTTTGAGGGGAACCTAGCCTATAACATAACTAGAGAGTATCATAAAGTGACAAGAAACATGAAAACCTTCATGATCTACATCCATACAAACTCTTCTCAAATTAAAGGGAAAAACTAGAGAGGCTCAACAAAATAGGGGGACAAACCCAAAACATATTATACAATGGAGCAATATAGAAGATTGTATTAAGTTTAAATTGTGATATACACACACACACACACACACATAAAGGGAAACATAAGAGAGGCTCAACAAAATAGGGGGACAAATCCCAAAAATATTATACGAAGGAGAAATATGGAAGATTGTATTAAGTTTAAATAGTGAAACACACACACACACACACACACACACACATTTGATGTTTAGGAGACCAAGAACAATCTATGGGACCTCAAACAAAAGAACATATACCAAAGGAGTGTCATAGTAGGAGATATAATAGTGGTAGGCTTGTGAACTAAGGTCCAACAACTCAAATCATCTCTCTCATTATGAAGGCTTATTCAAGTGCTTCTCTTCGTTGTCATCATATGCAAATCACTTCATCCATATTATTATCATAGGATCAAAGACATGTCTCTTATTACTTGAATATAATGTAATAGTAGATACTACTTATAACTTAATTACAATAAAATTATATTATAATCAAACTCAACATGAATCCTCACATATCATGGTTTTGAAAACAAAAAAAAACTTTAAAAATAGTTTGTCGAATATACACTATTAAATCTATATGTCAGTGCATCGATATTCAAATTTGGATTTAAACTTAATTTTTATAGATTTTAATATGGGATGTCATTTAGATTGATGGTTTTGACATATATAATTAAAGTCTGAGGCCACTTACATACCATGAGAATGTGGATATCCAAGGTTAGATTATGAATTTGGTTAGCTTCTACAAAATAACAAACTAATTATACCCATTGACATTGTTAAAATCTTGGAGAAAGTTTGAATGCCAAAACAAACTATTGAGAATATTACTTTCACATAGAGCTTGATTCAAAATAATGAATATGCTAATGGTCAAATTGAATTAGTAAGCACTTATGCCTAATTTCATATGATATTCATTAATTTTAGGCTTAATCAAGTAGATATAATTCTTTTAATTCAAGAGTTATGTGATATCAGGATCAATCTTTATCACTGATATTCCATGCTTCAAATTTGAATAACCCAATAATTTTGTGTAATAAGGTTTATAAAAATATATCTATTTGTGGGAAATCTTAAAAAAAAGAATGAATGGTTGTGCACATGGACATAGAATGCAGACTTTAGCCCATAATCATTGCCAAAAATAACCTCAATGTTGGGATTTGATGAATCCCACACCCCTGGGGGAATCAATTAAAGTTTTAATGTGCACATTTAACGAGATCCACCTACATGACATTATCAGCTGCTAGTTATCCAATCATATACCCTCATCTTTATTTTCCACTAACTTTTCCCTCAATTTTTTAATAAAAATGTTAAGGTTTTAATTTTGTTGTTTGTGGAAATGGTACTAACATGACATAAGGAGTTATATTGGTCAAATGGTATAAATAGATGAAATTATTTTGATAATATTTATGAAATTATGTAATTTATATGACTATAGGATTGTGATCAATTTGTTTTGTGTGAGAATAACTTCTTAAGATATCATAATTATGTTTTATTTGTGTTATATTAATTTAAATTTTAGTGTTACATTTTTTGCGATATATTCTATTTTCTTTTCATTTATAACATTTTATATTTTTAATTTATGAATGTGAAATTTTATAATTAATTTTAAAAAAATTATAAGTGTTACAAAAACATTTTTAGAAAACTAGATACATAATTTTTGTAATGCAATTAATCTAGATTAATAAATCTAATGTCATTTTAATTTTTATAATCCCATCCTCTAATAGTATAATGCATCTTATTTTTCACTTTATAAGGGAATAAAATTATTAAAAAAAATTATGACATAAATATATTTAAATAATAAGTACTAAATTTGCATCAATTATTTATTTTAATATGGTTTTTGTAAGCTTACAAGTGTAATGTTGAATAAATAGTACTCATAATTTTTTTCCATAGTCTATCCAAGGATGACCAAAAAATTTAACTCTTACACAAAATCCCTTTGAATTCCCTTAAAATTTAGAACCCCATCTTGATTTTTTTCTTTTTTAATAGATATGGGTAAATGGTTTTACAAACTTGTAGCTAGGAACCAGAGGGGGTAGCATTGACTGGAGCTATGAACAAGTCTGGGACACAAATGTGATACCTATATCCCCCTTACATCCACATAATCACTAACATCACTAGTGTCACTAATGTCATTAATATCACCAAAGACCATAATTGGCCTCACATGCCATATAAAATTTGAACATGGGTGGGGTTGCAAACAACCAAGCCACTTAACAATATCATATTTTTTTATGATTTTTATTTATTCCACACTACCTTTTAAATGGTATTACTATTTTAATAGTCAAAGGAATAAACATTAGATAAAATACACATATTTATTAAAATCTTAGCTATAAATATAATTTTGTGCATGATCTGATGTGAATTTAGTGGATTTATAACTACACATGAATACTAATTAAAATGGTATCTATCAATGTAGTATTATTTTATGTGATTGATAGACTATAAGTGGTTGAGTTCCAATAAAAGAGTTAACTATTCTTTTTAGGTAAATGTCATTAGTTTAATAGTCCAGTAAGATGGTTTTTTCATTTGGATTATGGATGCCATTATGATATCTTTCATATTCAATAATTAAAATTGTATAGGAGATATGAATATTCAAGATTTAAAATATTTTTATTGTAGATGGAAATTAAAATTGATTTAAAACTATTTGAATTGTCATGGTGTTATGTTTCCCTTATGTAAAGTTTTGAGTGACACATGGTGGAACATCACATTATTGTAAAAAAATTGACATTAAAATTTGATCAATACATTCTATGTACATCTTATGATTTAAATTAGTGATAATGTGAGACATGTAGAATCACTATGCAGAGCCACATTATCATAAACTATTGTTTTTATCCTTTACCCACTTCAATTCTTGGGAATACACTTAAGTGTAAGATTTTGACATGTTACATCATCATGAATAGTCATCATTCTATACTTTTGTTCTCATTATTACAAATTTAAAAATATTCAATTGATTTAGGCAACAATTCAGGTCATAATTCGGGTGACGGTTCCACCCCAATTGATGATGAAATTTCTAGGAGCCATAAATATTGCACCGTAGCTCTAATTGACTCACTATTTCAACCATTTGAAATATAAGAATGAGGAGAAAGTGTGAGATTTTATTGAGCTCCACTCAATGAAATTTGACCCCAAAAAACCCAATATAAGTGCCCCAAATTTTAATTTTAGTAGTGTAGTGTAAAAATAGTTAGTTTCTAAAAATAGTAATTCCTCGAATTCTATATTGTTTTAAATCATGGAAGTCAAACCAATTAATCTCCATCAAAATTGGTGACCTTCAACATCCTCCCGTACTTTCAAAATGTGTATAAATGAATATGTAACCCAAAATGGAAATCAAACATCTCTTCCAAGAGATAAACATATATTTATACTGCGATCTTGAGTAATAAAACATCTCTTCTTAGAGAATTCATTACTACTATGTTATTTTTGTGTTCTTGAAATATTTGTTGACCAAAACTTTTGAGTTTTTGATCAGCAACAAAATTGCAAGATAAAGACATGTTCACATAAACTCAAATTATCGTAGACTTTTGTTCTTTGGAACTTTGAACTTAATTCTCAATTCATAAAATTATTTTAGACCTATGTAGAATTAACACATGCCTATTCTACACAACTATAGAGTATTAATAAAATTATAAATTAAGAATACAATATTATTAGTATCTTGTTTAAAATTGACCATTAGTTAAATATAGTCCTATGTAGCACCCTTATATTATTTTTCCTCCTATTGGACTCATGATTGTGTGGTTAGGGCATGAAGCCAACAATCACCATAATATGATTGTAGAGAAATAATTATATCATCAAATAGCCTCCATGGTGTAGGCTTCATGTTAATAATTTAATACATGGGTGGGTAAAAATCATCTAAGCTATATTTTGTATATAACACCTAAATAGGCCAACATTATAAATGTGAAGAATGTCAAAGTCTTCAAAAATCCATTTTTTCATTTTGGGTTGTCCATGTAGGTGGCCCTAGGAAACTCATGGTATCAAAAACAACATCAAGAAAGTAAGACATCATATTCCCATTCTTCAATTCAGGGGAAATCATGATCATGATTGTACTACATCACCCCTTAGACCTTGTTCATAAATGGTTGTGTAATGAGAGAATTACCCATGCAAGGATGTCGAATCAAAAGTTGAGTCCTTTTATTCATGTTTTTTTATAAATGATAACAAATAGGGATTTTGAATCTGAGTGGAAACTACAATTATAATATTTTTGTGTACTTGATAGTGGAAATCGAATATTCTAGTGCCATGGGAATAGAGATCTCTAGATATTCAATTTTTTATGGTTTTATCTTTGTAAATGTATTTAAAATTATATTTAAACCATATTAAAGGATTAAGATTAAACTTTCTAAGAACATTCTCTAATAGCCTTTCAAGAAGAATCCTCAAATTAATAAATATTAAGTAATGTGTGTGTGTGTGTGTGTGTGTGTGTGTGTGATTAGTAGATACATTGATAATTTTGAATAATAAATTCAACTATTATTTGTATGCAAATGTCATTATTTTGACAGTCAACTATTTTCTATAGATTTATGTCATGTTTTATTGGTTAACTATATATTTTTAGATGACACTTATAGCCATTGAGGTTTTTGGTCAAGTCAATTTTTAATTCTACTAATTTATTAAATTCTTAGAGGAGGTTGTTTGACATTTGAACTTGAGTGGGTAAGGAATGAGCCTACTGAATTCACTAATAAAAATTTTGTTATTCACTTTTTGCAAGTATTTAAATTTTTTTTGTAGCCATCAATAAATAATGATGATAATGTCCCATCATTTTAATGATAGTACGTTGGATTCATATCTACATCAATTTAATTTATTTTTGAATATTACCTTACTCACATGTTCATTTTTGTATAATACATATTTATCACTATAAACACATAGATCCTTCGTACATGAGACTTAAATTACATTTAATCATTATTATAGATTTTTTATTTCATATAAAAAACTTTATGTTTTTTTTGGTAACTTGTGTATGAGTCAAGATGAGTGATCTTGTTATGAGCACAAAACTATTCTATGTAGACACATTATATATACATTCAAACTTGTTTATTAAGGGAAAATAAAATCCATATGATCTTATGTCAATGAAGACTAGAGACAAATCTAATATAATGTGTTTGTTTGTGCTTTAAGTGGAGGAATCATATCATTTTATTTTCTCTATTTCTGCATATATTTATATTCACATTTAATACCATCTCTCTAATCTAAATTTAGATTTTTTATTGTGTTCTTTTCTACTGTTTGAACTCTCTCTCCTACTAGCTTGTTTGTTTCTCTAACTGACTTGGTCATGCATTGTAGGAGAAATTTGAGGATTAGAAATGATTTGTTAGCTCCTATAGTTTTAAGTGTGAGTCCTCTAATCACCCTCTAGATTAATCTCCCCAACTCAGGAAGAGAAAAACATGGTGGTGAGTTATTTCTCAAGGCTAAAAGTCTCTTAAAGGAACAAAATTTGGTCAATAAGAGGTGTATCTTTTGACTCACTAGCCCAATTAATGAACCATTTATAAAGACACATATAAATTTAATTATAAATTTTGGAATAGGCACCCTCCACTCTTCATTAGGCCCTAATACTAAAATTTATAGTTGGAAGGATGCATCCCTTAAGATAAGTTTCTCATATCTTAGTGTGAAAACATACCAAACTTATGTTACATGTTTTAGAAGAATCGTTATGGGTAGAGATGAGTTGTTATATCCTAAAATTGTATGAAAATTTCCTATGATCACCCATCAAAGGATTTTATACATCTTGGGATGAGTGATACATGGAGGTAAATTTTATCTCATAGATAAATGTCTCTTAAGACACAAAAAGTGGGTCACTAAGAGGCATATATTATGAATCTCTAACCAAATAGATGAATTTTATATTCAAACTTGTATGTATGGGTTTATAAACATTTAAATATCTACCCTCCTCTCTCTGTTGGACCTCAAGACCTAAATTTGTATTTGGCCAGATGCATTCCTTAAGGGAAGCATCTCATCCTTGAGTGGGAAAATAGAGTGAACTTCCCCATGCATTAAAAGATATATCTGATCGGTAGATATGAGTCATTATTTCCTATAGTTATAGGGATAATTAATATAAGTACTCTCTAGATGAATTTCCCTAGAATTGGGATGAGTGAGATATGATGATGAGTTTTTTCTCGTGACTAAATGGTTTTTAAGAGACCAAAAGTTGGTCAATGGGAGGTGTATCTTATGACTCCTAGCTCAATGAATGAACCATATGTTTAAACACATCTAAATGGGCATATAAATGGTATAATTATCACCAAATACTCTTTGATGGGTGTCAAGATATAAATTTATAGTTTTCTAGATGAATACCTTAAGAGAAGCTTCTCATCTCTGAATGGAAAAAAGGACCAAACTTCTGACATGTATTTTATGATATCTGTTAGGGGTAGAGATGATATTTTTTTCCTATAGTTTTATGAGCATGTCCTATGAGAACCCAAAGATAATTTTCTATAAATCATAATTAGTGAGACACAAAAATGAGTTTTCTCTCACAACCAGATGTCTCTTAAGAGACCAAAAGCTGGTTAGTGGGTCTCATATCTTTAGGCTCATTAGCCAAATAAAAAATAATTTATGTAGGAAAATATACATGGGAATATAAGAACTATAATATCTACCCTACACTCTTTATTTATCCCCAAGTTCAAAATTTGTAGTCATTTGGATGCATCCCTAAACAAAACATTCTCATCCATGCATGGGGAAATAAACTGAACTTCCACTACATATTGCAGGATAAATTTAAGGGTTAGAGATGATCAATTAGTGAATAAAATTTAATAATAAATTATTATAATCACATCTCATATTTTTTTGTCACTCATGATAAGTGAGACATGATAATTATTTTTCTCTCATAGCTAAATTTCTCTTAAGAGACAAAAAAGTTAGTCAGTGGGTCACATATGTTTTGATTAGTTAGCGCAATCAACAAACCATATTCATTGATAGGTCTAGATGGGAATATAAATTATATAATGTCCACCATCCATTCTAGATTAAGGCTTGAGTTATAAGTTTTTAATCATTTGGAGGCATCCTTGATGATACGTTTCTTGTTCTTGAGTGTAGTGCATTGTAAGAGAACCATGAGGGGTAAAGGCAAGCCTTTAACACATACAGTTACATGGGAGAATCCTATAAGAATCCATGAGAGGATTTTATTTCACTCAATAAATGTGAGACATGACAACATGTTTTTAATTGCATCTAAATTTCTCTTAAGAGACCAAATGTTGGTCAATGGGTTTTGTATCTTTTGACTGCTATCCCAATCAATGAACCAATTTTGTCAACACATCCATATTCATGTATAAATGATATAATGACCTCCTTATAATCTTCATCAAACCTCAAGGTCAAAATTTATAATCATTTGGATTCATCCCTAATGATAAGCTTCTCATACATGAATGGGAAAATGGACCAAACTTCCATTGCATGTTGTAGAAGAACCTTGAGGGATAGAAATGAGATGTCAAAACCTATAATTACATAAAATAGAACTTTGATTAACCTTATAGTATTATATTCCACTAGGGATGAATTAAACATGACCATGATTTTTCTTTCATGGTAAAATGTCCCTTAAGAGACCATGCCCCAAGATTATTTAGTGTGTCATCCAGATGGGAATGTTGAATGTCTAGAGAAATGTATTCCATTGGCATTGGAACCTTATTTAGTGTGTCATTCAAGTGGGAATATAAACATGGGAATTAAAATTTGTAATCATTTGGAGGCATCCTTAAAGATATGGTTTTTTCCCTCAGTGGGAAAATAGTTTGAACTTCTTTTGCACATTACAATAGAACAATTAGTGGTAGATATAAGCCAGTAATACCTATAATTTCATGGATAAGTCATATAATAACCCATAGAGTATTTCATGTGGCTTGAGATGAGAGAGACTTAAAATGTATTTTTTATCATTGCCAAATATCTCTTAAGAAACTAAAAGTTGGTTAGTGGGTTGCATATCTTCTAAATCACTGTCCCAATCAATGAACCGTCTTCACTAAATTGTCAATATGGGCATATAAAATACATAATGGATAACCTATGATATTTTTTAGACATTTAAGTTAAATTCTTTAGTCATTTAGAGGAATCCCTTAGGATAATATTCTCATTCCTAAGCGGTAAAATGTACCTAATGTCTATCCCACATTAGAAGATAACTATGAGGGATAAATATGAGATGTCAAAATTTATAATTTCTTAGATGAGTCCTATAATAAAATTTTGAAGTATTAAATGCCACATAAAATTAGTGAGACATGAAAATGAGTTCTATCTCATATCCAAATGTCTCTTAAGAGACTAAAAGTTAGTTAGTGAGTAATGTATCTTTTGAATTGTTAGCCTAATCAAAAATATCTTCATTGATGCATGTGAATGAGAATATAAATATTTGAATGGATAAAATTCACTCTTTATGAAGCGTCAAGTTAAAAATTTATAGTTTTTTAGAGGTATACCTGAAGAGAAGCTTCTCATACTTAAGTGGGAAAACATACCAAACTTCCACTCTGCATTGTAAGAGAACTGTGAAGGGTAAATACAATTCATCCAAACCTATAGTTATATGTATGATTAGTTTAAGAACATATTTTAGGTTTGTATACACTAAATATTAGTTATACATGATAATGAATTTTCTCTTACTGTCGAATGTCTCTTAAGAGACTAAAAATTAGACAGTGGGTTTTGTATCTTTTGACTCACTAGCCCAATTGATGAACAATGTTCACTATCACATTAAAATGACCATATAAATTTTATAATGGAAATATTTTATCTTCATCATACCCCAAGGTGTAGATTTGTATTCATTTGGATACATACCTAAAGAGAAACTTCTCATCCCTAAGTGGGAAAATAAACCATAATTTTTTTACATGTTACAGGGAAATTATGTGGGGTAGAGACAAAGCTTCATTTCCTAAAATTACATGGATGAGTCCTAGGAGAACCCCTATAGTATTTTTTTCCACTAAAAATTGGTGAGACATGAAAATTATTTTTCTCTCATGGATAAATGTCTTTTAAGTGACCAAAATTTGGTTAATAGGTTGTGTATATTTTAATTCTCTAGCCCAATCAATGAACCATCTTCACCAAAACATTTGGATGGAAATATAAATGTTAGAATGGCCACCATTTAATTTATAATAGGACCTAGGGTTTATTGCTATACGCATTTATAGTAGTTTAGAGGCATCCCTAATGATAATATTCTCATCCTTGAGTTAGAAAATAGACCAAACTTCCATTGTGCATTAGAAGAGAACTGTTAAGGGTAGAGACCAGTGGATAACCCCATTATATTATATTTAGATAAAGATGAGTAAGATGTGACAAATATTATTCTCTCATAAAAAAATTTATATTAAGAGAGTAAATATTGGTCAGTAGGTTACATAACCCTTTACTCTCTAGCCCAACTGATGAACCGTATTCACTAACACATCTATATGGGCATAAAACTATTAGAATGACCAGATTAAACTCTTCATCAAGACCTATTTCAAAAAAATTAGTCATATGGAGGCATAATTTTATATAAAATTATCATCCCTAGGTGGAAACATAGACCAGAGTTCTACCATGCATTGTAAGAGAACTATGAGGGGTAGAGATAAGACATCAACACCTATAGTTACATGTATGAGTCATATAATCATTAAATATGGGATTTTTTTCAAATAAATATGATAAATACATGAAAATTATTTTTATCTTACATCTAAATGTATCTTAAGATACCAAAAATTGGTCAGTGGGTCATATATCCTTTGACTTACTAGACCAATCAATGAACTGTCTTTACCAAAGTGTCTAGATTGTAATATAAATGATGGAATGAACACCTTCCACTCTATATAAGTCCTTAAAGGTGAAAATTATACTCCTTTTTATACATTCATAAATAAAATCTTATAATCCTTGAGTGATAAAATGGACCAAAGTTCCACCTCACATTGTAGGAGAATCGTGAGGGGTAGATACAAGTTTTCAACATATACAGTTGTGTGGATGAGTCCTATAATCACCCTAAGATGATTCCATTAAATTAAATATGAGTGAGACATGATAACATGTTTTATTTCAATATCAAATATATCTCAATAAATACAAAATTGGTTATTGGATCACGTATCTTTTGACTTGCTAGACCAATCGATGAACCATGTTCATCAACATGTCTAACTAAGCATTTATATGATAGAATGGCCACCATACACTCTTCATCAATCCCTAGGGTAAAATTTTTTAGTGATCTGGAGGAATAAATGAGTGGGAAATTTTCATCCCTAAGTATTAACATAGACTATAAGTCCACCACATTTCAAAATAACTTTGAGGGATAGATATAAGCTGTCAGTGCCTATAATTCCATGAACGATGCGTTTGAGAACTTTGTGGAGTATTTTATGCCACTCTTGATGAGTAAGACATGTCATTGAATTTTATCTCATAACCAAAGTCTCTTATGATAGCAAATATTGGTCAGTGGGTTGTGTATCTTTTGACTCACTGGCCCACACCATCTTCATCAACTCTTATAGTTATACATATACATCGTCAAATCCCCCCAAAGGAATCTTTACCACTTGAGATGAGCAAGAAAAGTATCTAGTCAACATGTACTATCTTTTGAGATTTATTTTTCTTTCAAGAAAATAATATTCTCTAATCATGGCACCAACCACATGAAGGTGGAAGCTCATCTAATACCACTAGCCTACATTAAAATTGTTATTAAAAAATTTAAACAGAAATTATCGCAATGATGAAATAAATAAATTAAAATAAATCAAATCAAATAAGCTAACTTTAGTAATTTTAAATGATAAATGCATTGAATACTAACCTTACCAAGTAAATCCAACATACCTTTAAGATCAACTCATTTTTTATGTTTTTTGATAATCACTTGATGCTCATATTCACGAACTTTCCACAAATGATTTTTGTGAGGTTTCCCATGATATTTGTAGTGATAACCATATTTGACTAATGAAGCACCACCCTATGTGTTTCAAAATCCTCAAACAACCCTTTTATAATTAAAATATCTATGAATCTGAGTTCCTATAACCACTATAGATTCAATGGGATAAATTAAGTCTTCTCTATCAATGATAGTTGTGGTTAATTTCTTATTTGCCTCTAAACAATGAGATAAATAATAGTATATCCTGTCATCATTGTGCTCAGGTGAAATTAATTTAAAAACATTCCTTTCATTTAAATTAAAATAAATATTTAATGACATGTAAGAAAAAATTAAAATATCACTAATATAACTAAGGCTACATTTATATTATAAATAAATTGTACCTAGCTTTACAAGATCTGAGATGTAGTGAAAGTCTTTTAATGAAGCCATTTCATGATCCCCATGTGGTCACAATGAATTTATAATCTCCATATCTATTATGGTTCCACAAACCTTTCATCAACCCATTCTTTTGACTCACATTCATTCCAATTAAATTCCATATAACCTGAGCAAAAGCATCCTATTTATCTAGTATAAATAGTCCATGAACTAGAATTTGATCTTTAAAATAGCGTTGAGTATAGTTGATCTAGGTGATACAATAAAATCTTCATACAGTATTTTATCTTCTACCTTAATTAACTAAAATAATCTTCAAAAATGAAAATATTTATCTAATCCATGAGATTTTTTTTCATTACACCAAGTCACAATATTTATAGCATCAATCAAATTAACACCATCCTTATGTTTTCTATTCTATTTTTAAGGGTTAATTTTACACATAAATTTAAACCATAATGTTCCCATTTTCCATGCACATCATCAAATAAATTGTAAAAGTGTTTAAACCATTATTCTTATGTATCCTACTAAACTAATAAATAATTCAGTAATTCTTAAACTAACCTACATAATTTAGTAATTGAACATTATTTCTCTTGAATTCATATTTATATAAAAATATAAATAATTCTTTCATATACTCTAGAGAATGTGATCTATGATCAATCATATAAAATTGGTACTCCCTCAAAATCTTTTTGTTTTCCTTTGTACTATTAGGTGTATGTTTGAATGTAATATGAACAAAGACTCCAAGTTGAAATGAATTATAATATTGGGATTAAACCTCATGTTGTGGTTGTAGTGTCTTATTAGCAAAGTCCACAACTAAAATAATGGTCTCAACTAAGAAGTTATCCTTGTAGACCCTGAATTGCTTATCTATCCATTTTGTCTTGTGTATGTATCTTGTATATTAGTAGATAATATTATTCTTGAATTTAAACATGAAATAATATACATATACTTGGTTCGTAACTAATTCACATCTTGATGACTCATTTCCATATTTTAATACATAATTTAAATATTTTTACTTTTTAAATTCAATTATTTGATCTCTAAATTTATGTATACAATTGACTAAATGTGACAAACCACCACAAATTTTACTTATTCCATCTAAACATTCTTTGGATAAAAATTATCCCTCAGTTATTTGACAGAAAAGACTTGGGATTAACTCTCTTGACATTTTAGGTGGGGAAGCCACCATACATTCTTGAATAACCCCATCAATATGTAAAGCATGATGTATGTGATGAAAAATATCAAAATGGATAGTAAATTCAACAGGGATCCTACAACACCATTTGGTGCATGTTTGATTGATTTTAGCGTAAAAGTGCCTATACATCTCAAATGACCTTTGGATAACTATCAATTAGCCATTAAAGTTTTTAGTATTATTTATATAATATTATTTGGGTAATGTCCAATAAATGTTTTATCATGTGCCTAATGATTTTTAACCTTTTATTCTTTTAAAAACATCTTTTACATTAGATGACACCCTTGTGTTGTCATGCTAAAAAAATTCAATCAAATGTCTTATTCCTTCAACTAACAACTTATCTTTTCATGGGATTCTACCACCAAATGCCCAATAATATGTGAGTAAAGGATCATCATGCCTTTCTCATCTTTTTATGGCATTTATTTTAGTTTTCCTATTCAAGTTTAGGGATCTACTTGATTTATTAAGAAATTTAGATCTAGATGTTTACTTGCACACTATATATTTTTTTATTACTCACTTTGCCACATTAATTTTTATTTTTTTGAAATTTCTATTTCCTATGGAATTAGATGAAGTGAATAGATTATTTACTATTGCATTATTTTTTCCCTTTGTATTTCTTGTTCTTAACCTAAAATTATGCATCACATGGTACATTTTATACATTTTCATTAATTTAACAAACACTTGACATCATTTTTATGTATTTTATTCTTAAATTCATAATTCCATGCATGTTGACCATGATGTCAAACTTGTATTTTTTAAATATTACCTTCCATATGCTCTATTTTTTATAATCTATTATAACCATATACACTGGTGTTCATCACATTATCCTTGGAGGTATGGGTATATGATCTATGTTACCACTTTAAAAAAATAAAAGAATATTAGAGCATTAACTAGGTAAAATAGGCCCTATAGGAGAATTGAAATCCTCTTCATTATGAGATAGATGAAGGGATCATCATGTGATGTTTATTATCATGTTCAAAAACCTCATTATGGATTTATGTTTCATTATATTCTATTTCTACATGTGTTCCATCACTCAATGCAAATTCATTAATTAGGTGTTTCATATTTTGAATTTTATAATGCAACAAAGATTGATTAAGTTATCTTATCTCATTTGAAGACATATCTAAATTAAATTTCATGGAATTATGCATGTCATTTTAATTTAAAATATTACCTAGTGTGGAGGAAGTACCTTCATATTTTGTGGAAGATTTTATGGATGCTCTCCTATATGTTTGTCTTTTACTTTCTTTTTCTATTTTGAATTCAATTTACTTAATTATTAGCTCTTTAATTGGTCTTTTTCAATGGTGATCCAACCCAATTTTTTATCTTTACACAAACATGTCTAGGTCTAGATTAAAAATTGAAGTTTTTATAGCAATAGTAATAAAGTAAATGGAGAATTTACATAATTTAGAGTGTCAGTAGAAAAACCCAGTTTGAAGTTTGTAAAATGTAAAATTAATTAGTGAGTTTCCTAGGCAAACAAGAGAATTTAATGAAATATGAAGGGTGTATGCCTTTCTAAAAATGACACATGCCCTCTTTTGGAGTAGTCCTAAATGGGAAAATGCATTCAATGAGTTTTTGGGAAATTTAGGAGTCTTTTTCATCTTTGTTGACACATCTGATCAGGAAGATTTTATTACTAAAAAAATTATATATGGTTGTAGAGGGAAAAGTTTAGTTTTTAAATATATAATTTATTTAATGTTACACTATTATTTTTAATTATTACTTAATTTCAACACTACATAACTCATTATGTACTATGTACATATCATTATAAATATATTTATATATTTTTGAATGTTAATCAAAAGTGTATAGAACTTATACCTAAATAATATATGCATCATTGTATATGCTTTAAAATAATATTTTCATAAAGTTAAGGTAAAAATTTGTGTTTGTACAATTGCAGTTCTAATTTTTTATTTGTATTGACTTATAAAATTATTTAAATATAGAATTATATATTTATTAAGAAAATAATAAAAAAACATCATGATTGATATTAGACATGTTGTCTATATTTATATAAAATTTCATAGAAAAATTCATTCATTTACTGAATAAATTGTCTTCACACACATGCAGACTCCTTATCTTTTAACCAAAAACTTTCAATCCATTGTGATAAATGTATCATTTTCACACACTTTTATCATTAGATATTGAAAATAATATATGTTTATAAAATACATATAGAATGCTAGAATTCATAATCATATGTTATTATCAAATTCTTTTTCAAAGTGTCTCTAAAACTCTCTCCAAAGTCAACTATTGTTACTTTTTATTTTTATATAAGTGTCACTTTAAGCCCCCCTTTTGTCCCCCATTTTATTGCATATACCTTATACATATTTACCCATTGAGAAGGCACCTTGAAATGAGTTGGTAAGGGCATTTACCAAAAGTAGTGGCATACTAAAATGAAAAATGGGGTTTAGATAACTTACCCCACATACTTTTATGTCCCAAGAAATCATCTGAGATGCCATTTTGACCAACAAGTAAAATCAATACAATCAAATGCAATGTTAAGATGAAATAAAAAATTATATTATTTAATTGAATAATTGGCATGAATTATTTACCATTCCTATGGGGATAGGAATACTACCTAAACCATTGCATTGGGAATCTATCTCCTATTTAATGTGAATAGTTTCCACACTATAAGAATTAAATGCATGAATAATATGTTTTATAATGAAGATATAAGAGATATAGGGAAATAATTTTTAGTGTTTGCATTTTCTTGATTTAGTTCAAGCATGTCAAACTCCCAAATATTATAAGGTACATCTAAAATAGTGCTTATAAGAGTTACTTTTCCAAAAAGTGAAATATTTTAAAATAAAATAATAAAGATATTGATCTATAAATTAAAGAAAACTTATTTAATTTAAAAGTCATTTTTGCATTACGATTTTTATAATTTAGAGCTTTGAATTTCATATCACAAAATTACATAACAATAAATACAAATTGATGTCTATGAGGAGAGGATGTACAAATACAAATGGAAAGAGGAAGGGTGCATGCATGGGAGAGTTTTTTCAAATTTTGTTCAAAATACCTAGGTTAAGTATTTTACTTGAAAAACACCTTAGTGCTGGTGTAATTTAAAATTTACAATGTTAGCATGTTAGTGGTAGTGTATATACTAGGAATTTATTTTTAAAAAACTTTCTACTTTAGTTTTGAATATTTTAAGGATTTTTAGGTTGAGGGCCATGGTAGGTGAAACTATCAATCATGTGTAAAAATAATTGTTATTCTTAGAGTGGTAGTTATTGTTTCACACTGGTGGTAGTCCAATCCTCATGATAGTTACACAACCATTAAATCATTAAATTGGCAATCTAGTAACTTCCATGTTGGTTACACAACTACTAATCTATAAATATCAATGGTTTTCCAAATTCTAGTTTCACATAATAGTGGTTTATCTATGGTAGGATATAGACATATTTTTAGGATCCTTTGTGATTATAGAGGGGATATGTACAATAGTGTGGAGATAAAAAGATTTAATCATTTCCTATGGACATCATATTTTTGATAGGAGAGGAGATTTATATTATAAATAGGTTAGGGATTTGGAGGGTGGCATAGGTGATGATACATTCCCCAACTAATATAATAATATTTGATTTTTTTCAAGAAATAGGACTCTAACTAGGACACCTTCCAATTCTCATAGGTCCCAAGATAGTGGACCATTACTTTGGTTAATGTCTATAACATTATTAGATTCCTAGTTATACAGAGGATAATGAAGCTCAATGAGGCCATTGGTAGAGTATACACCTAGGGATGGATAGTGTAATTCATATATGTTATACACAAGACATGGGTGTGAATTAGGGTATAAGGCTATTGTAGATCAAGAGAGTAGAAATATAAAACCTTTGTAAGGTGATTATAAGCATCTTAGCCTCATTATTGGTAGGGGATAATGGGACATCGTATCTCCTTTAAATATGGGATTTGGTTGTCATGAGTACTGAGGAGCATCAAGACATATTTGCATGGACCCAGTACGTAATTTATTGTACCTATAAATATATGTATTGTATATCAAGATTAGGAGGTCAAATTATTAGTCACTTAATAAACATCATGTGTTGGGTGTATGACCAAATGATGCATTATCATAAGGGTGTTACTATTGGATACATAGGGGCCATTATGGATTCTATATTGATAGGAATGTAACCATTTTGTTATGTGTTCCTTGTACTTTTACATTGATAGTAGGAGACATGATTACCTTGTTGTATTTGGGCAATGAAAGTCATTAGGGGGGATTGAATCCATCACTTTGATGGAATGTGATAACATGTGCTAAGTGGATTAAATATTAGACCCTTATGAGTCACACCTCTTACATCATGTTCCATTGGTTTGTATTATAAAATTTAAACAATATCCCTATATCACAAGTTTTCTTTATGGGAGAGATATATATTAGGGATGTGTGGCTTGAGAAACTATGTGTGCTTATAAAATGTGATACAATTAAATCACTTATTATATTATTCGACATATTGTATCATTCCAAGTTGTTCCCTGCTTCTTCGGCAACATCTAGATCACAAATTAACATCCTGTAACAAGTAAACTAAAAGAGTAAGTGGCAGTTTCATAGGCCATCAAAATCTTGGAAACACTTTTAAAATAAAAAAGTGTAGTGGTAAGCCACAGGCTAGGGCATAGTTGTAGGGTTGGGTTCCTGCCACTCAGTGACCTCGAGTTTGAGCCCTGTTCCTTATCCACCACCTCCCAGATTTAAAAAATTGCATTAAATAATAATAATAGAGTGAATAATAAGAAACCAACTATGTAGTGAATAAGCTACCTTATTCGGTGTTTTACATAGCCAGCTAGTATGGAAGAGGGGGAGACTTGTAAGAGTAGTGATGCATAGGTGGTGGATATAGTGGGGACTTAGAGTGGGGAGGTGGATACAGAGGCACTGCCTTTGGAGGGGAAACTTACTGATCCTTGTCGATTCAAGAGTATGGATAGTGCTTAAAGGGTCAGATGGTTGTAATGAAGTTTGGGTTCACTATATAATGGACATGAAAATAAACATGGGCATTTTACAATGAACATAGAATATAGGAGATGGATCAAATCATGTAAAACACAATCTACATCAAGAAACCCTACTCAGTCTATCTTGTTAAGAGATCAGTTTTGAAATTTGAGGGTTTGGGAGGTCATGTGAGATGACCAAGTGCTCAAATTTTTTGACAAGAGTACTCACTAATTGAGGAAGCCCATGATATACTCATTTTTTTAGATAATATGGGAATTACCCCCTATTTTATCTTAGATAGGGGGTACTTTCTCCTATGCAAAATTGGTAGGTTTTAGGCAAATGGAGATGGAAGGGAATTTTTAGGGGATGAGGGATATTTATAAGAGATGTATGAGGATAAGATACACCTAAAGGAAACATAGAAACATCTCACATAATAAAGTAACCCAATAGGATGCTCTAGACCATAGAGGTTGTAGTCATGACTCATAAGGCATGGTTATGCCTAAAGGCCAATTAAGGGTTACATCCAATTATAGATCTAGGTGAGATTTATAATGGATTTTTACATGTTTATGGGATGGATATAAAGGTGTTAAGGTCTTTAGAGTGCATGGGAAACAACAAGGAAATCCATTTTGGTTCAGAGCTACCCTAGACCTATGCAAAATGGAGAATCAAACTTGATAGGAGAACTTCAAACACTCATATCTTTAATGATGTTTTTCATGGGATTCAAAGGCATTTGGATATTTTATTAAGGTCCATAAAAACCCTTTTTGTGAAATTTTTTTGAAATTTTGATGTGGAACTTTTATGAACAATGATTAAGACCTGAAACTACCCTAAAACCTGTGTAAACCCTTGTTAAGGACTAGTTTGGGAAGATTGAGTTGGAAAGATAGTCTAGTGGTATAGTTAGCTCATGAAACCTTTTGGACCTTGGAGAGGACTCATCTAGGCTGCCCTAAACCTTTTTGGTTGTACATACTTGTACCGATGGATGTAGAAACAAGGTTTTTCTCATTGTTTTATGTGTTGTGTAGGATATAATAAGAGTTAAAAGATGAAAAAAAGTTTGGATGGAAGATTAATACTTAATATAATTATGATTATTTATTTAATGCTATGAAACAAATTCTAAGTTCCCTTAATAGGTGATTCAACTCAGCCAGTCAAATATAGCATATTGGACAAGCTAGTGAAGAAGATGGAAAACTTCAAGTGAGATGAATTTAAGGTGTTCCTAATTATTCTAAGTCCATGGAGGACCTTGAAAACTTCCATTAAATCCTTTAAAACATATTTCCATCAGCAACTGATGCTAAATTTGAGGCCAAGTTTGCGAGGTGTATGGAAGAGTAGTTTTCTAGAAAACATATGATGATGGCTCACTTTCAAAGGTTTTTAGAGGACCAGGCATGAAACCAATGCATGGAGAGGTATGTATGATGTCCCTAACCTATATTTAAATCATCAAAACTGGTCCTCATTAGTTATGGAATGTTCAAATAGGCCCAATCATGTAGGTAATTTTTCTGTTGAAAAAGAGGAGTTTTGTGCCACTTTGCATAACTTTGATGACTTATATAGACACTCAGACTTCTAGACATTACATGGTTCATCCCATATCCTCTTAATATATACAATTAAATCCTTGGATCATCTTGACAAGTGTCCTTGTGACTCTTTGACTTCTCTCTTTCTCTCTCTCTCTCTCAAGTTTTATAAGAACTAGCCATTTTGGATATTGTATTCCATGCTCTACCAAAGTATGGAGAAGACCTACTCATTTGTATACCTTTTGATAAATAAAATGAATAATTTTTACCTATTATATGAATATTCATAGTTTGATTTACTTGAATGTTGAATTTAGTTAGTGAAGACTATGGATTCCTTAGCAAGTTGTCACATTTTCTCACCTATTCGTAGCTTCTTCTTGCAAGGCATGTGAAGTGTTCCAGGAGATTTTTATGATTTAAATGAGTTAGAATATTCATTAGTGACATTTTAGGTATTTTTTATAGTCCTATTAACTTTGAACATTCATATATAACCCCATAATGTAACATTGATGCAAGAAGGCATAGATTGGAGAGTGTATGTTTAGTTTGTCCTTTGATTTCATGTGAAATATATATATGGTTAGATGTCATTAGTCAATTTGGTGTATTACCTTGCTTAGATTAGTTTTATTTCAGTTATCCTTCTCCCTTTTCACCTCCAAAGTTAGTATTAGTTACAATTCTTAGTGATACATCAAGGGAGCTAGCCCTATCTAGAGATTCCCCTCATTCTTTAGGTTGCCCACAAGCTTAGAGGTGATTCCATTATGCCACTTGGATGAGGAGAGATTTTCATCTCCTAAAAGGGTGAAATTACAAGTGACAAAAAAAATTGGCATGCCTGGTGGGACTCTTATTCCAAGAGTTGGAAGATTTTTAGTATTGTCCTTCAACACATTAGCCTTTAGAGGCATTTATTCAAGCATCAATGAAAACTCTGAAGCTACATCAACTTGTCAAGCAGCCCAGGTATTCCTTTCAAAGATTGTTGATAAGCATTTTTTTTTGTTCCTTGCTTCTTAATTATGTTTCATGGCTGACCTTTGTGTTGATTACAACTTCACACAAGTTGGTGAGTCCTTCCAAGCTTATGACATTCCCTACTAATATGAGCAAGTTCTTAACCAACCCTATCATGAAGTGTATAATCCCCAATATGGTTATTGTCAGCCTCAATATGATCATACATAGCCCATACATGATTTTTACCAATCATATAGCTAGCCTTCTCCATGTCTTGCTCCTAGTCAACCTAACCATTCCTCAAGCCAACCCATTTCCACTTTCAAGAAGATACTTTTGGACTATGAGAGATATATGTTGGAGATTGATAATCTTAGGGGATGTGGACAAAATATTCCTAATCATTCCATCCATCAATTGATAAATGAATTAGAGTTAGTCAAGAGGGAGTGGGCACCTATTGAGAGAGCCAATTGACAAAGGCTTACAAGTGAGATGCTAGATGTGAGTGGTTTAGTCTCTTTCTTAGAGGATAGGCTAGAAGTTAATGAAAGTTAGCCTCACCAAACCTCTCAACCCTATTTTCCAGTTTTACAAAGTTTTTATTAGTCTTACATGGTTCCCACTCATGAAACCAATAAACCTTATCAAGGCCATCCTTTTCCAAATCAAGTGGAGGAAGGAGTTGAGAAGAATAACCTTGTGTTTAAAGCAAACCTTGATAGGAAAATTGAGTTGTAAAATATGAATATGCAACAATCTATGTTGGTAGTAAACCAAGTGGATTTAAAACACTCATTTCCCTCTCACATTGTAACCCCACCACTTCAAAAAAAGACCTCTAATCCCAATATCCCAAGTTGGAATAAGATACTTGAGTCATGGGGAAAGAAAGAGGAGAAAAGCATTGAGAAATAATGTGAAATTGAATAGAATATTGATCTTATACAAACACCTCTCACCCTTCCTCAAGAAGAGAACTCAAATTTTAAGATTCGAAGTTGGATAAAAATAGTAGAGTCATGGGGAAAGAAAGAAGATAGAAGAATTGTGAAAGAGTGTAAAGTGGAGAGTAGAGTTTATCCTTTACAAGTATCTCCCACCCTTCCTAAAAAAATATTCTTGTATTACATGACAACCCTCATGTACACCTCAACCTCATGATGATTCCTATGAACTTCAAGAAAATCTTTTCCAAGAGAACCTAGCTAAGCAAATAGAGGAGTTAGAAGCAAATATGAAGTTGTTAAATCAAAGGGTGATGGAAGATTTAGACCCAAAGGAAGATTATATTCCTAAACACACCCCATATAACCTCCTTCAAGAGAGTTCCCAATCTGATTTTGAGCCCTATATTCCTCCCCCACCAACTATTTCCTCTTATCCTCACCCCATCACCCTTTGCCTAGATGGACATGTGGTGTGGGAACCAAAATAAGAATAGTTGGTTGAAGAAAATTTAGAACTCTTACTTGAAAAAAATTAAACTCCTTGGCAACCTTATTGGGCTAAGTCACCATATTTTGAGATGCCTAGTCTTGGAATCACTAGAAAGGACATAGAAGATCTTGAAGCCCTTGAGAATCAAAGTCATGATATGGTAGTTGAGATGCAAATTGAGAGCCTTCATTATGTCCTAAATGATGAATAAGAGATGAGTTATTGTGTTGAATCTCCTTATTTGGTTTATGATGAAGAATACTCTTTTTGTGTTGAAGAGCCTATCTTGAGAGAAGAAAATGACTTACAGTCCAGTGTATGACTATGTTAACTATAGGCATAAAGGAATAATGTATAGGTAATGATAAAAGATGAGAATAAATAAAATGACTTGAAATAAGTACTAGATGACTCTAATATATTATAATGAGGTTGGGCACGTTGTTTTAAAGCTTAAATCATGCATAATAACCTACAACAAAGTCTAAAAGGGTTTGTCTCAATCAGGGCAAATAGTGAATTGAGACTTGGTCCTAAGTGATTTTTTAGCTTAGGTTTGAAATGAATGAGTTCCATCATGATAGATTAACCATATAGGTTTTAATTAATATTCCAAACATTACATGGAAAACCTAATTAACATAGAAGTGCACCTACAATGAATGACACAGGCAGGGGCAAGTTGAGTTTCTCAGTCTAAAAGAGAGAACCTAATTTGTGTTTGTTAAGAGAATAAATGAATCTAATATAATTATGGAGGTTATGTGAATTGGGGGCTGATGGATAATCCCTAAAAAACATAACTAGGTACCCATTTAAGGGGATAAGTCAGCTACAGGCAGGGTAAAGTGGAGATGTCTTAATCAACAGTTAGGTAAGCTATCTCATCCTTGTAGATTTAGGAGTATGGATAGTGCTTAATGGGTCAGATGGTTGGAATGAAGTTTGGATTAAATCTATAATATCCATGAAAATAAACATGGGCATTTTATAATGAATTTGGAATAGCGGAGAGGGCTCAAAACATGTGAAACACTGTCTACATTAAGAAACCCTGCTTAGTATATCTTGTTAAGAGACCAGTTTTAAAATTTGAGGGTTTAAGAGGTCCTATGAGATGAAAAAGTGCTCAAATTTTGTGAGAATATTAATAACTACTTGATTAAGCCCATGATATACTCATCTTTTTGGAGATAATATGGGAAGCACCCTCTTTTGTCTCAGACAGGGGGTACTTCCTCCTATGCAAAATTCATAGGTTTTAGGCAAATCGAGATGGAAGGGACTTTTCAAGAGATGAGGGATATCTATAAAAGGTGTAGGAGGCTGATATAAAACTATAGGAATAATTGAAACATCTCACATAATAAATGAACCTAATAGGATGCTCTATACCATAGAGGTTGCAGTCATGACTCATAAGGCATGGTTATGCCTAAAGGCCAATTAAGGGGTTCCTTATAATTATATATCTAGGTGAGATTTATAATGTATTTTGACATGTTTATGGGATGTATACAAAGGTGTTAAGGCCTATGGAGTGCATGATAAGCAACAAGGAAATCTATTTTTGCTGAGAGTTACCCTAAATCTATGCAAAGTGGGAAATTAAGCTCTATAGGAGAACTTTAAATACTCATATCTTTCATGAGGTTTTGCATGGGAGAAAAAGGAATTAAAATATGTTATCAAGGTCCTTGAACACCATTTTTTTTATATTTGTTTTAAAAGTTTGATGTGGAAATTTTATGAACAATGCTTAAGAACCAAAACTACCCCAAAACCTTGTTAAGGACCAATTTGGGAAGATTGAGTTGGAAAGCTAGTCTAGGGGAATAATTAGCTCATGAAACGTTTTGGACCTTGGAGAGGACTCACCTAGGCTAATCCACACCTTTTTTGTTGTACAGACTTGTATTGATGGACGTAGAAATAAGGTTTTTCTCACTATTTTGTGTGTTTTGAAACATATAGGAAGAGTTAAGTGATGAAACAAATTTTGGATGGAATATTAATACTTAGATAAATATTGTATTCATTTCATTCCCTAAAATAACTTCTAAGTGATCTAACCAGGTGATTCAACTCAACCAATCAAATTTGGCATATTGGACAAGCTAGTGAAGAAGATGGAAAACTTCAAGTGAGATGAAATTAATGTGTCCATGATTCTTATAAGTCCATGGAGAACTTTGAAAATTTCTATTAACTCCTCTCCCATGGATTTTCATGATCAATTGATTCTAAATTTGAGGCCAAGTATGAAGGGTGCATGAAAGAGCACTTTTATAGACAACATATGAGGATGGCTCACTTTCAGAGGTTTCTAGGTGACTAGGTATGTAATAAATACATGGATAGACATGTATGATGTCCCTACACTAAATTTCAATCATCAAACTTTGTCTTCATCAGTTATGGATCCTTAGAATAGGCTCAATCATGTAGGTAGTGTTTTTGTGTAAAAAAAGGAGTTTTGTGCCACTTTGCATAACTTCGATAACTTGTATGGAAACTTGGAATTCTATAAATTGAATGGTTCATCCCATATATTATTTACATACATAATTAATTCCTTGGATCATCTTGACAAGTGTCCTTGGGACCCTTGGATTTCTTTCTTTTTCTCTCTCTAAAGTTCTATAAGAACTAGCCATTTTGGCCATTGTATTCTATGCTCCACCTGAGTATGATAAATCCCTAATTATTTGTATACATTTTGATCAATAAAATTACTAAGTGTTACCTCTTCCATGACTATTCATAGTTTTATTTACTTAAATGTTGAATTTGGTTAGTGAAGACTATGGATTCCTTAGCAAGTTGTCACATTCTCTCACCTATTTACAACTTATTGCAGGGCATGTGAAGTTTTCCAAGAGATTTTTATGGTTTATGTGAGTTATCAAACTCTTTATTTCCCTTGTAGGCCTCTTGTCTAGTCCTCCTAGCTTTGCACATTCATCTGTAACCTCACAATGTAACATTGATGCAAGAAAACATAGATTGGAGAGTGTATGTTTTATTTATCCTTTGACTTCAAGTGTAATATGTAAATGGTTGGATGTCATCAATAAATTTGGTGTATCATCTCCATTAGATTAGTTTTCTTTCATTTATCTTTCTCCCTTTTCACCCTCTAAAATTAGTAGTAGTTACAATCCTAAGTGGTACATCAAGGGAGCTAACCCTATCTAGTGATTCACCTAATTAATTAGGCTATCCACAAGCCTATAGGTGATTCCATTGTGCCACTTAGATGAGAAGAGATTTTAATCTCCTCAAATGGTACAAATCCTAGTGACAAGAATTTTTGGCACACCCAGTGGGACTCTTGTTCCAAGAGTTGGAGGATTATTGGTGTTGTCTTTCAACACATCAACCTTTAGAGATATTTATTCAAACATCAATGGTGACTCCAAATCTACATAATCTGGTTAAGAAGCCTAGTTATTCCTATTAAAGATTGTTGATAACCATTTTGTTATGTTCCTTGCTTCCTAATGAATTTTCATGGCTGACCTTTGTGTTAAGTAAAACTTCACACAAGTTGGTGAGAACTTCCAAGATTATGACATTCTCTATCAATATGAGAAATTTATTAACCAACCCTATCATGAAGTGTATCAGGCCCAATATGGTTATTTTCAGCCTCAATATGATCATACCTATCCCATACATGATTATTACTAGTCAATATCCAGCCTTCTCCATGTCTTGCTCCTACTCAACCAAACCATTCCTCAAGCCAATCCATTTCCACTTTTAATAAAACACTCTTGGACTATGAGAGATATATGTTGTAGCTTGATACTCTTAGGGTATGTGGCCAAAATATTCCTAATCATTACATCCATTAAGTCATAAATTCATTAGAGTTAGTTAAGAGGGAGTGGGCACCTATTGAGAGAATCAATTTGTAAAGGCTTACAAGTGAGATGCTAGATGTGAGTGGTTTAGTCTCTTCCTTAGAGGATAGGCTAGAATTTCATGAAAGGTAGCCTCACCAAACCTATCAGCCTTGTTTTCCAGTTCTAAAAATTTGCTATCAGTCCTACATGGTTCCCATTCATGAACCTAATCAACCTTATCAAGGCCATCCTTTTCCAAATCAAGTGGAGGAAGGAGTTGAGAAGAATAACCTTGTGTTTAAAGCAAATCTTGGTAGGCAAATATTTATAGGCAAAAGTTCATATTGGAAACAAAAGTAGTGGATTTTAAACCCTCATTTCCCTCTCACATTGTATCCCTACCACTTTAAAAAAAGACCTCTAATCCTAATATCCCAAGTTGGAATAAGATACTTGAGTCATGGGGAAAGAAAGAGGAGAAAAGTCTTGAGAAAGAATGTGAAATTGAAGAGAAGATTGATCTTATACAAACACCTCCCACCCTTCCTCAAGAAGAGAACTCAAATCCTAAGATCCTAAGTTGGAGAAAAATAGTAGAGTAATGGGGAAAGAGAGAAGATAGAAGCATTGTGAAAGAGTGTGAAGTGGATAGTAGAGTTAATCCTTTACAAGTATCTCCCACCCTTCCTAAAAAACTCCTTGTATTCCATGACAACCCTCATGTTCACCTCAGCCTCATGATGATTCCTATGAACTTCAAGAAAAGCTTTTCCAAGAGAACTTAGCCAAGAAAATAGAGGAGTTAGAAGTAAAGATGAAGTTGTTAAATCAAAGTGTGATGGAAGGTTTAGACCCAAAGGAATATTATATGGCTAAACACACCCCATATAACCTCCTTCAAGAGAGTTCCCAATCTGATTTTGAGCCCTATGTTCCTCCCCCACCAACTATTTCCTCTTATCCTCACCCCATCACCCTTTTCATAGATGGACATGTGGTGTGGGAACCAAAATAAGAGTAGCTAGTTGAAGAAAATTCAAAACTCTTACTTGAAGAAAATGCAACTCCTTGGCAGCCTTATTGGGCTAAGTCACAAGATTTAGAGATGCCTAGTCTTGGCATAACTAGAAAGGAGATAAAAGATCTTGAAGCCCTTGAGAATCAAATTCATGATATGGTAGCTGAGATGTAAATTGAGAGCCTTCAAGATGTCCTAAGTGATGAATAAGATGTGAGTTCTTGTGTTGAATCTCCTTGTTTGGTTGATGATGAAGAATGCTTTTCTTGTGTTAAAGATGTTATCTTGAGATAAGAAAATGACTTACAGTCTTGTGTATGAGTATTAACTGTAGGCATAAAGGAATAATGTATAGGTAATGGTAAAAGATGAGAATCAATAAAATGACTTGAAACAAGTACCAAATGACTCTAGGAGATTAGAATAAGGTTGGGATCATTTTTTTCAAGCTTAAATCATGTATAATAACCTTCAATAGAGTCTAAAAGGGTTTGTCTCAGTCAGAGCAGATAATGAATTGAGACTTGGTCCTAAGTGATGTTTTAGCTTAGGATTGAAATGAATGAGTTCCATAATGATATATTGACCATATAGGTTTGAATTAATATTCCAAACATTGCATGGAAAATCTAATTCACATAAAAGTGCACCTATAATGGATGACATAGGTAGGGGCAAGTTGAGTTTCTCAGTCTAAGAGAGAGAACACAGTTTGTGTTTGTTAAGAGCATAAATAAATCTAAGATAAGTATGTATGTTATGTGAATTATATGATTTTCATGGAGAACCCATCCAAAACATGACTAGGCACCTATTTAAGGGGAGAAGTCACCTATATGCAGGGTAAAAAGGAGATGTCTTAGTCAACAGTTAGGCAAACTATCTCATCTTTGTAGATTCAAGAGTATGGATAGGCTTAAAGGGTAAGATGGTTGGAATGAATTTTGGATTCACTATATAATGGCCATGAAAATAAACATTTGAATTTTATAATTAACATAGAATAGAGGAGAGGGCTTAAAACATGTGAAACACTATCCACATCAAGAAACCTTGCTCAGTCTATTTTGTTAAGAGATCAGTTTTAAAATTTGAGGGTTTGGAAGGTCATACAAGATGTCCAAGTGATCTAAGTTTGTGAAAAGAGTCCTCACTACTTGAAGAAGCCCATGATATACTAATTTGTTTGAAGAGAATAGGGGAAGTACCCCCTATTTTGTCTCAGATAGGAGGTACTTCCTCCTATGAAAAATTAGTAGGTTTTAGGCAAATGGAGATATAAGGGACTTTTCAAGGGATGAGGGATATTTATAAAAGGTGTAGGAGGCTTAGATACACCTAGAGTAAGCATATAAAAATCTCACATAAGAAAGGAACTCAATAGGATGCTCTATACCATAGAGGTTGCAATCATGACTCATAAGGCATGTTTATTCCTAAAGGCCAATTAAGGGGTCCCTTCTAATTATAGATCTAGTTGGGGTTTATAATGGATTTGGACATGTTTATGGGATGGATACAAAGGTGTTAAGGCCTTTGGAGTGCATGGGAAGCAACAAGGAAATCCATTTTGGCTCAAAGATACCCTAAACCTATGTAAAGTGGAGAATCAAGCTCTAAAAGAGAACTTTAAACACTCATATCTTTCATGATGTTTTGCATTGGAGTCCAAGGCATTCAGATATGTTAGCAGGGTCCTTGAACACCATTTTTGTGAAATTTGGATGTGGTACTTTTATGAACAATGCTTAAGACTCAAAACTACCCTAAACCCCTTATTAAGGATCAGTTTGGGAAGATTGTGTTGGAAATCTAGTATATGGGAATAGTTACCTCATGAAACCTTTTGGAACTTGGAGAGGACTCGCCTAGGTTGCTCCATGCCTTTTTGGCTATATGGACTTGTACTCATGGACATAGAAACAAGGTTTTTCTCACTATTTTGTGTGTTGTGTAGGATACACAAAGAGTTAAGATATGAAAAAAATTTTGTATGGAATATTAATAATTAATAAAACTACCAAGAGTCATTTAATTCAACAAAACAACTTCTAAGTTCTCTAACTAGGAGATTCAATTCAACCAATCAAATATGGCATATTGGACAAGCTAGTGAAGAAGATGGAAAAATTTAAGTGAGATGAATTTAAGGTGTACCTAATTTTTATAAGGCCATGGATGACCTTTACAATTTCCATTAACTCCTCTCCCATGGATTTTCATGGGCAATTGATGCTAAATTTGGGGTCAAGTGTGTAAGGTGCATGGAATAATAGTTTTTTGGATAATAGATGATGATGGCTCACTTTCAGATTTTTTAAGAGGACTAGTTATGTAACCAATGCATGTAGATGCATGTATGATGTCCCTACCCTGCATTCCAATTATCAAATGTTGTCCTCATTAGTTATGGATCATTCAAATAGGCCCAATCATGTAGGTAGTTTTTCTATGCAAAAAGAAGAGTTTTGTGCCACTTTTCATAACTTTGATGACTTGTATGGACACTTAGAATTATATAACTTGTATGTTTCATCTAATATCCTCTTCACATAAATAATTAATTCCTTGTATCATCTTGAAAAGTTTACTTGTGACCCTTGGACTTCTCTCTTTCTCTCACTCTCTCGCTGAAGTTCTATAAGAACTAGCCATTTTGGCCATTATATTTTATGCTCCACCTAAGTATGGTGAAGCTCTACTCATTTTTATACATTTTGACCAAAAAATTACTAAGTGTTACCTCTTTCATGACCTTTAGTAGTGTGATTTACTTGAATGTTGAATTTGGTTAGTGAAGACTATGGATTCCTTAGCAAGTTGTCACATTCTCTCACCTATTTACAACTTATTATTACAGGGCATGTGAAGTGTTCCAATATATGTTCATGGTTTAAGTGATTTATCCTATTCATTATTGCCCTCATAGTCCTCTTTTCTATTCCTCTTAGCTTTGCACATTCATCCATAACCCCAAAATGTAATAATGATGCAAGAAGACATAGATTGGAGAGTGTATGTTTTGTTTGTCCTTTGACTTCAAGTGTAATATGCATATGATTTAATGTCATCAATTAATTTAGTGTATCATCTCTATTATATTAGTTTGCTTTCATTTATCTTTCTCCCTTTTCACCCTCTAAAGTTAGTAGTAGTTACAATCCTAAGTGGTACATCAAAGGAGCTAACCCTATTTAGAGATTCACCTCGTTCCTTAGGCTATCCAAAAGCCTAGAGGTGATTCGATTATGCCACATGGATGAAAATAGATTTGAATCTCCTCAAATGGTACAATTCCCATTGAAAGTATTTTTTGGCACACCCGATAGGACTCTTGTTCCAAGAGTTGGAGGATGTTTGGTGTTATCTTTCAACACATCAGCCTTTAAAGGTATTTATTCAAACATGAATGATGACTCCAAAGCTACATCAGCTAGTCAAAAATCTCAAGTATTCCTTTTGAATATTGTTGATAACCATTTTCTTATGTTCCTTTCTTCCCAATGAATTTTCACGGATGACCTTGGTGTTGATTATAACTTCACACAAATTAGTGAGAACTTCCAAGCTTATGGCATTCCCTATCAATATGATCAAGTTCTTAACCAACCCTATCATGAAGTGTATCATCCCCAATATGGTTATTGTCAGCCTCAATATGATCATACCTAGCCCATACATGATTTTTACTAGTCATATATCCAACCTTCTCCATGTCTTGCTCCTAGTCAACCTAACCATTCCTCAAGCCAACCCATTTCCACTTTCAAGAAGACACTCTTGGACTATGAGAGATATATGTTGGAGATTGATACTCTTAGGGGATGTGGCCAAAATATTCCTAATCATTACATCTATCAAGTGATAAATGCATTTGATTCAGTCAAGAGGGAGTGGGTACCTATTAAGAGAGCCAATTGACAAAGGCTTACAAGTGAGATGCTAGATGTGAGTGGTTTAGTCTCTTTCTTAGAGGATAGGCGAGAAGTTCATGAAAGGTAGCCTCACCAAACCTATTAGCCTTGTTTTCTAGCTCTTTAAAGTTGCTATCAGTCTTACATGGTTCCCACTCATGAACCTAATCAACCTTATCAAGGCCATCCTTTTCCAAATCAATTGGAGGAAGGAGTTGAGAAGAATAACCTTGTGTTTAAAGAAAACCTTGATAGGCAAATTGAGTTGTGAAATATGCATATGCAACAATCCATGTTAGCAGTAAAAGAAGTGGATTTAAAATCATCTTTTCCCTCTCACATTGTATCCCCACCACCTCAAAAAAAGACCTCTAATCTTAATATCCGAAGTTGGAATAAGATAGTGGGTTCATGGGGAAAGAAAGAGGAGAAAATTCTTGAAACATAATGTGAAATTGAAGAGAATCTTTTTCTTATAAAAACACCTCCCACCCTTCCTCAAGAAGAGAACTCAAATCCTAAGATCCTAAGTTGGGAGCAAAATAGTAGAGTCATGAGGCAAGAAAGAAGATAGAAACATTTTAAAAGAGTGTGAAGTGGAGAATAGAGGTGATCCTTTGCAAGTCCCTCCCACCCTTACTCAAAAATCTTCTTGTATTCCATAGTATCCCTCATTTACACCTCAGCCTCATGATGATTCTTATGAACTTCAAGAAAAGATTTTCCAAGAGAACCTAGCCAAGAAAATAGATGAGTTATAAGTAAAGATGAAGTTGTTAAATCAAAGTGTGATGGAAGGTTTATACCCAAAGGAAGATTATATGCTTAAACACACCCCATCTAACTTCTTTCAAGAGAGTTCCTAATCTAATTTTGAGCCCTATGTTCCCCCTCCCCCCCCCCCCCACCAATTATTTCCTCTTATCCTCACCCCATCATCCTTTGCCTTGATGGACCTATGGTATGGGAAATAAAATAAGAGCAACTAATTGAAGAAAATTTAGAACTCTTACTTGAAGAAAATGCAACTCTTTGGTAGTTTTAAAGGGCTAAGTCACTAGATTTTGAGATGCGTAGTCTTGGCATCACTAGAAAATAAATGGAAGATCTTGCATCCTTTGAGAATAAAAGTCATGACATGATAGCTGAGATGCAAATTGAGAGCCTTCAAGATGTCCTAAGTGATGAAGAAGAGGTTATTTCTTGTGTTGAATCTCCTTGTTTGGTTAATGATGAAGAATACTTTCCTTGTGTTGAAGAGCCTATCTTGAGAGAAGAAAATGAAGAAGAGGAAGTCCAATTCATGTTCAATCAAGAAGACCTCATGAGTGATTATGAGAAAGAGATTACCATAGGTAGTCTCTTTGATGAACAAAAATATAATCCACAAGCTCTTATCTCCATAGTTGAGGGTATGTGTATTCATGAAGCTAACTCTAATGCATCCATTCTTGAGGAGGAGTGCATCCATGAGGAAGGTAGCCAAGACTTGAAGAAAGATATACATGAAAAAGTCTCCATGATTGATCATGAGGTTGTGGATGACCTTTTAAATCATGAAGAGGTAATGATATTATATGACAAAGAACGTAAGGATGATTGGCAACTACAAATGGAACTTTTTCAAGAGCTTGACGAGCTTTGCAAATTTGAAGGCCAAGTATATGACAAGGTAAATAAATAATATTCCTTGGAGGATAATTACCAAGATTGGGAGGAATTTTCAAAACTCTTTGATGAGATAGAAGAACTTGCAGCTGAGAAGAAGCCCAATCTTGTTGAGAACACCATGGAAGACAAAAAGGTATGCTTTGGTGAATCATCATTTGAAATTTCAATTGAAGGAGCATATGAGGAAGTAAGGGATATTTGGACACAAGAAGAATAATTTCCCATAGCCATGTTATTTGGAGCTACTTGGTTCTCATTGAATAATAAAGTTTGGAAACATTATCAAAGAATTGGAGGCATCAATGCTAGAGTTCAAAAGGTTATATGCCTTATTCAATCTTCCATGTCATGAAGCAAGAAGAGTCTCAATATTTCCATTTAATCTAGGGGTAGGTATGGTCATTGGTAGTTGTACATAGTAGGTTTTTCTCTACTTCTCCTAAGTTCTTTGAGCACATGTGTGTTTGCTTTGTTGGTGTGTGTCTTTCGCTTTATGTGGTTGAGGTAGTCTTAGTGTCATGTCTTGATCAAATGTGTGTATTCAATGGTCAAAGTTTTCTTGTTTGTCTCAGCCCTTAGATGATTCCATAATCCCAATAGACTAATAATTCTAGTGGTCTAGTTAGTATAGCAAGGATACTACCCCTATGAGTCACCAATTTGTTGACCAAATTTGACTTTTTAGTCAAATTGGGGCACCTATAGGTAAAAACTCAACTTTATAGGTATATATTGGGTATAATATATTTTAACGAGGTGAATTATAGGTTAATTTATGTTAACTAATCTTATATTAGCTTTGGTCAATTAGTTTTTATGTCCTTATATCATTTTTGGATCATTTGAGGGGTCAAAAGGGTGCATTTAATGCTTTATATAGGTTTTTTGGTAAATGTGAAGATTAAAAAATGATGATTTAATGTCACATGTATCCAATTAAGTCTTAAGTAACTATTAAAATAGAAAATTTGTAGGTTATGTATAAGAAAGGGTAGTTTTCTAGTGAAAGAAGAAGAAAGTGGCACTTATATGACCTCCTTGGGTAGTGTGCCACATGGGATAGGGTTAGGGGATGTAAATTAATCTTCCTTAACTAAAATACACATTTTTAATGATCTAAAAGTTCCATTTATAGACCAAAACCATTCTCTCTTTTCACCCTTCTTGTCATAGAGAAGTGACTTGCAGGTTCTTGTTTGATATGATCAGTGCATGGGGTTTTAGGAAAAATGATTCTGGGGGAATATTATACACTTAGATACCTCCATTTTCATATAAATAAGTTTGATAATGTTCTACTATTCTTTAGGAATCATCCATTTAAAATTTATTGTTCAAAACTGCATGTTAATCTGTATACCCTTTGGGTTTTGTTTTGGTTTGGGGGATTCTATACAAACCAATTATTGAGCTTATTTTTGGAGAATATTTACTTCTTCATATAATCATGATTAGTTTCATCTTTCAAGTTTTTTTGATAAGCCAACTAACTCACTTTGCAGGAGGGTGGCACCATGAATAGTTTTAATCAATTTTCCACTTGTATAAGTTTGAATTTCATATAGCGGACCTATTTAACATGTTCATAAGTGTGTTTAAAATTTTTAAGTCTTGATTAATCCTTATTTATCATATTGTGGTGGACCAAGTTTTCACATGATGCAAAGGAGGAGATTATAGTAGTCATGTTGAACATTTTTACACATTTGGTAATGTTAGCACACCTATAAGTGCCTTTAGGAGTTGAATTCACAAGGAAAGGGATGTATTGATACTTGTTTCATACCCTTGATGATGTGAGAATGTTTTTGGAGGTGTTAGGATAGGCTCTAAACTCATTTGGAACCTTGAAACCATGCCCATTGCCCAAAACTTGGACTTGTTGCCTGTGAAAGAGATGGTCACCTACAGGTGGTGTCAAAAGTAGCTTGAAATGTCATATAGAGAGTTTTAAGCACTTGGGGAAACCACTTTGTTGTCTTTATATGGTTAAAGGAGTATGGAAGACTTGATTTTAAAATTAATTTTCCAAATACAAATTGAAAACACCTCTAAGAGTGATGACTAAGATTTTGGGACTATTTGCCCTAAAAACACTAAACAGAGGCCCAGGAGCTTTTTGAAAATGGCATATGACATGGGGAAAAATATACTAAGACATCTAATTTAATGAATCCTATATCTATATCATCGGGAAACAACTATGCCAAGAATGGGGTCAATAAAATTAGTGGATGATGAAGATTGGAAGGCCCAAATATGCTCATAAACACACTAAACTTAGTGTTATCTACATGTTCAAACCATAATAGGCCTTTTCATCCACATTGGTAGCATAATATCATGATTCATGATGGGTATTTTTTTATTTTTATGAGATAATTCATAATGTGATAGGACACTCAAGGGAATGATGCATTAGGTTTTTTTTTTCCACTCACACCTCAATTCGTACATTGAGGAAAAGGGAACCTATAGTAGGGTATAGTGAATGGTGATCTAATCATGATGTTTTTATGATGTTTGAATGAATTAAAGGTAAATATAAATATAAAAAAGTGATTTTTTCTTCAAGTATAAAATAAGGGTATCTAATCACCATGACCAAGCCTATAGGAGCTAAGTAACCTACAGGCAAGCCTAAAGGAAGGGGTTCATAGTCATGAAAGGAGGAGCCAAGTTTGGGGAATCAAGTGCATAAAAATTTTGTAGTTAAATTTAACATGATGAATATCATATGAACACATTCATAAAAACTATGATAACCTATATGAACCCTTAGTAATGCATTTGAATCCCACACATACCTCTTATGGCCTTAACACACACTTACAATCCTGTGTATGACTGTGTTAACAGTAGGCATATACAAATAAGGTAAAGGTAATGGTAAAATATGATAATGAAGAAAATAAATTCAAACAAGTACCAAATGACTCTAGGAGATTATAAGGAGGTTGGGCATGTTTTTTTCAATCTTAAATCATGCATAATAACCTACAACATAGTCTAAAAGGGTGTGTCTCAATCAGGGCAGATAGTGAATTGAGACTTGGTCATAAATGATGTTTTAGCTTAGGTTTGAAATGAATTACTTACATAATGATGGATTGAACATATAGTTTTGAATTAATATTCCAAATATTGCATGAAAAACCTAATTCACACAAAATTGCACCTACAATAGATGACATAGGCAGGGGCAAGTTGAGTTTCTCAGTCTAAGAGAGAGAGCACAGTTTATGTTTGTTAAGAGCATAAATGAATATAAGATAAGTATGGAGGTTATTTGACTTATGTTTCATGAATAATCCCTCCAAAACATGAATAATAACCCATTTTAGGGGAGAAGTCACCTACAGGTAGGGTAAAAAGATGTCTCAGTTAATAGTTAGGCAAGTTAACTCTAACTCATCCTTGTAGATTCAGGGGTATGGATAGTGCTTAAAGGGTTAGATGGTTGGAATAAAGTCTAGATTCACTCTAGCATGGTAATGACAATAAACATGAGCCTTTTACAATGAACATGTAATAGAGGATAGGGCTTAAAACATGTGAAACACTGTCTACATCAAGAAACCCTACTCAATCTATCTTGTTAAAAGATCAATTTTGAAATTTGAGGGTTTGGGAGGTCATATGAGATAACCAAGTTATTAATTTTTTTAAGAAGAGTACTCACTAATTTATTAATCCTAGGATATTCTCATTTTTTTGGAGAGAATAGGGGAAGTACCCCCTATTTTGTCTCAAATAGGGGGTACTTCCTCATATGCAAAATTGGCAGGTTTTAGGCAAATGGAAATGAAAGGGGCTTTTCACAAGATGAGGGATATTTATAGGAGGTGTATGATGCTGAGATACACCTATAGGAATCATATAAACATCTAAAATAAGAAAGGAACCCAATAGGATTCTCTATACCATAGAGGTTGCAATCATGATTCATAAGGCATAGTTATGCCTAAAGGCCAATTAAGGGGTTCCTTCCAATTATAGATCTAGGTGAGCTTTAAATGGATTTTTAAATGTTTATGGGATGTATACAAATGTGTTAAGGAATTTTTAGTGCATAGGAAGTGTAGACACCGCAAATGTGTCTACACCTTGGTTCTCCCCCCTTGTCCACCTCAAACCCCTATCCTAACCCTTGGCCTTAGTCCCCTCCATTCATTTGATTAAAATAACTTAAATATTTTAATTAAGTGGCCCCCTTTCCACCTCACCCTTGCCACCTTGGATCCTCCCTTGAATCCCTCCACCTTCCCCCTAGCATTTATTATGCCAAATCTCCTCATTATCTTTCCCCCCACGCCCATTTAAGCATCTTCATAACCGTTCTTCCCACAACCCCTCGCTCGGCGGCGTGCAAGAATGGGCAGAGGCTATTTTTAGTCTCTGTCCCCATTCTGCCACTGTCGACGTCGGCGACCCTTCGGCCGATGTCGGCGAAACTGCCGGCGTCGGCATCCTTCAATACCCCTCTCTACATCCGTTGCAGCCCCTGGACCCTTGAGCTCGCAAACAGAATCCTCTCGGCGCTTTGGCATTTGACTCTCTTCTCTCTGGACCTCGTGCAACAGTAGCAACAGAGGCAGGGACTTTAGTTTCTTTAGTTTCCTCTTGCAACAAGTCTTCCGTGGCTCCAACAATAGCTCCTCCATTCTTCAGTCAGCAAACCAAAAGGTAAGCAATTTCATTATGTTATTTCATTCTTTTCTTTAAGTTTTCAGTTATCTACTGTCTTCTACTTGCTGTGTCCTTCCCCTAAGAGGCTGAAAAGCCTTCTCAAAACTTGTCCCCTGTCCATCTCCCTCTTTCCTATCCCCCTTTTAATCTAGTCCTAGACAACTTCCTCATCCTCCCCTGCCAACAAAGACCCTGTACAGGGCACCCAACCAGACCCAGACCATTCTCCAAACCATCCAAGCACGTCCATAAACTCTGTCTCAGACCCATCCATGGACCAAAACCAAACCAGACCCGACCACAGGCCACAACCCCGATCGACACCGGTCACTTCCCCAACCGACGTCGGCAGGATAACCGACGTCGGCAGATCAGCTAACCGACGCCGGCGACATTTCTGACCTCGGTGACTGTCATCAGCCTGACAACTCCTTCAGGTGTCATTCCTCCACAGCCAAAGAGGGGTGCTCACAAGCGTCTGGATTATGGTGCGCAGTCTATATCCAGGTACTTCTAGCCTTGTCCATTTTCTTTAGTTTCTTTATTCATCTTTTGAATGTAGAAAGCGAATTAGCGATAGAAACATTCTGGCACGCCCGGTGGGACCCTAGGTTCCTCCTGGGTTCCTTTTTCTTCTTCATTCATTTAGGAGCATTAGGTTTTTACCTTTTCTCCTCCTTCTTTTCTTCTCAATGACACTATAAGCAGGAATTAAAAAGAATCCTTCTTTTCTTTCTTACACTTTCTAGACTAGTCTAAATATCATACTCTCAAACCCTTTCTCAAACTTGTCTTCATAACAAACATCACATTTCGACTTGGGCATTAAAACACTTTGCATTCATTTATGCTTGTGCTTGCATCTTCGTAGTCCACATCTAGTAACTTAAATGCATATTGAATAAATCGTAGACACTTGATGTTACACTACCAAACCACATGCACTAAAATGAACATAAAACTTACTTGAGACAAGGCCCGACTGGGATTTCATCCCCCAGCAGATACCTTACCCGTCCCGGTGACCCTACTTGGATTTCATCACCAAGGGGGAAGCCCACTCCGTTCTCTGGCGGAGGATAAACTCTAGGTGAGGTATATCTTGGCTAAGTGAGACCAGCTAACCACTGGAATTGTGAAGTGAGGGGAGCTTGCTCCTTAGCACCAGGCCACGTACCAGACCCTAACACAGATTTTTGAGCACCTAAAACAAAACCCGAAACCAGCTCTAGACTTCTTCTTCTAGGACCTTCTTGACAGCCAATCTCTCTAAACATTCATCTAAGGCATAAGCCAGAGCTTCTAGAGTTAATTCCTAAGATTTATCGCTTAGGCTTGTCTGTCTCTCTCTATTTTCCTCTTCTCATCTGTTTGTTTGAGTGAGTGAGGACGCTTTTTTCATTGTTTTTCCAAGAATCTTCAAATCTTTTGGTTCTCTGGAAAACACAGTCACCGGCATCGGTTCTTTCACCGACGTCGGCTTTCCTCTCTTACCGGCATCGGTTATCTGACCGACGTCGGCCATCTTTCTTACCGACATCAATTTTTCAACCGACGTCGGTCTCTGTCACTGTTCTTTTTTTTTCCAAAACCAGCAGCCTAAAACCTGTCCCTTCTCTGTCAAAGACTCCATCCTGGTTTTTTGAAACTGAACAACACAGTTTCTGAAGCCTGAACCTTCTTTGCCTTGCATGGTTTTGACTCGTAGCCAAGCCAAGGCTCTTGTCAACCATGCTAGCCGTCAACCACTTCCGTCCACCCCATCCGTAACCAGGCCTACAATGGAGTTCAACTCGGAGACCGAAAGAACTCCTACCCGTCCAACCCCGCCTCAGACTCCTATTGTCCAAAAAGGGGACCAAGATTTCGAATGATTCTTGGACCTCAACGTCAAGGCCTTGCAACACTATCTCGCGCATAGCCAAACGTGAGACTCCTTGGCAATCTAATCTACGGAATGCCAACCTCTCTTGTTGCGACTACGGCTGCATCAACAGCACCTGTAGTTCAACCTTCAGACACTCGAGCCATCGCTTCGACCACTGACCAGACTTAGACTTTGACCAATCCTCCAGGTATGGCCTCTCCCTCTATCATTGGGCCCACTTCCACCGGGGTTCCAGCCCCCTGTCAACCTCAATCCACTCAACCGCTATCCACTCCTTTTCAAAACCTTGTCGTCTCTATTTTGCCTACCCTGGCCCCTATCAACACCAGGGTGGCTTCCTACCCCTTGGACCCCGTTACCACAGTCCAACCTCTCGTGGCAAAATCGGGCTTAGCTATGCCTTCTATGCAACCACCTTTAGCCTCTTCATCTATCCCTACGACTAGTTACCCCTACGTTGCACCTTTACAAGGACAACCAACTACGTCGTATGCATCCCCTAGCCTCTTCCAAGTGCCCTACAACTTAGGGGGCGCGCCATCCATCAATCCGTTGGCAGACATCATCAAAATGCTGATGGACAAGATGACCCATCTTGAGACTTCCGTTTTCGGCTCACGCAATGCTCTCTCATACGAGCAAATTTGCAACGAGCCCATCCATCCTTCTATCCCAATCAGGCCATATCCTAGCCAGTGGGAGCTTCTAAAGTTTTCTCGCTTTCAAAGCAAGGAAGACCCACAGCAACACTTGCGGGCATTCAGACATGCCTGTTACCTCATTAGCCATGATGATGCATTACTTTTACGCACGTTTCTTATGTCTCTCTCAGGTGCTACGCTTGACTGGTACAGCTCCCTTCCGAGCCATTCTCTCTTCTCATTCACACAATTGGCCTAGCTCTTCCTCGATCACTTTTCCATTAACATCACTAAGAAGGTCTCGATCATGGACCTCTATTCTATCCGGCAATTCGAGGACGAGTCCATAGCCGACTTCGTTGCTCGATGGAGAGGCCTCATCAACCAACTCTCCTTTTCCTTACCCCAGGCCGAGCTTATTGAACTCTTTTCCCAAGCCTGCGCCAGACATATCTCTTCCACCCTGAGGGTTCAAACCTTCCGCACTTTTGACGAAGCCTTCACGATGGCTCACAAACTTGAGTTGCGTGCCATCGAGGAGAATAAAGTCAAGTTGTGGAGCAAGAATCCCAGCTCTAAAACCAATGACTCTTCTTCTGCTAAGCCATCATCATCCAACTCTAAATCCAAGGCTTCAGCCAATGCCGTGGTTGTTAGACCTTCATCTTCTTCGACCAATCAACCTGAGCCATCCACATCTCAGAGCGCCACTCGCCAATTCCAGCAAAGATACGTACAATGACGGTATACTCCTCTCAGAGAATCATACGCGTCTGTGCTGGAAAAGCTTGTTAAATAGGGGGTCCTCAATCTCCCTCAAGCCCGACCTCCTCCACAATTTGATCCCTCACACGCCATCCCCGCGTGGTATAGGGAGCATGACTTCTGCAGCTTCCACCGTGTTAAGGGACATGACACGGAAAATTGCAAAACTTTTAAGAACATAATCCAAGATATGCTTGAAAAGGGGGATCTCATCTTAGACAATCCAAATGCACCTCCTAATCAGGCCATTGACATCTTCAAGCAGCCATTCCCTAATCATCCGCCAACCCAAAACAACATCCAGACCTTAATTGATGACAACCATGAGCACAACATTCGAACAGTCAATACGGTCTCTCCCTTCATCCCCAATCAACCTCAAGAGGTTAGTCCATCAATTAGTCCATCACATGTGGATGAACATCTTTCCCCAGCTAGTTCTCCACCGACCTCTCTCATCTTGGAGGATGCCTCGGCTTTAACAGCACCACCGGTCTCACCATCCTCCTTTCTACTGCCTATGGAGGACCAGACCCTTCCTACTCCTCAGCCACAAGTGGAGGGCACCATCATCCCTGCCCTTTACCTGCTCAAGGAGCCTCGCTTTCCGGATTCTTCTCCACCTAGGGAAGAACCTGTCTCCCCTTCGTCTTCATCTAAATCTGTCATGACTTCACCACACCATGCGTCTAAGACCACTACACCCATCTCATCTTCAACCTCGCAACCATCAACATCTTCTTCTCAGCGATTTTCCCGGTTAGTGGAGAAAATCGCACTTCTCCCTCTGAGAAAAGTGACGCCTCAGGTGTTGTGGGAGCATCTTAAAGCCCTTCAACATACCCACGCCCTCTCATCACATGCTGCTAATCCTCCCAAGGCAAAATCTCTTCAGACTCTTGACAAAGACCAGATTCTCAAACCTCAACCAAACCCATCAAAACCAAAACCTGCATCTATCTTGTCTAAGCCCATCAAATCATTTGGCGTTCGTCCTGTCTCCACCCTCACTCACCCGCAAGCGAAGGTGGACCTAGGCCAGACCTCGACCAGTAGCAGTCTTCCGACCAAATCAAAGAAGACTACCAGACCTCAAAAGTGAATGCCTCCTTCCCCGTCACCATTACCATCCATTTTGGGCCCCCATCCTTCGACCTTGGCTAGCATCCTTCCCACTCCAGCCTCCAATCAAAACTCGTTGCCTCCTTTACTTCCTCTGCCCACTTCCAGCCGTCCCTCTCCCAAAAAGATGGTACCAATCACCAAGAAAGAGCCGTCTCCGTCTGGCACCGCACCATCAACCCATAAGGTGGTACAGAAACCCCTTCCAACCTCGCCCAAGCAAAAGTCACCAACCTCGCGCATATCAACTAGCACGGACCCTCTAGTGGGCTCATAGTCATTGATATTGCGCTGACTCCTGCAGACTTCCAACATAACCCTTCCACCCATCCGACCTTTCCAACCTCTCGGATCCAAGCCCTCCTGGTTCGACGATACAAAAATTTGCTTATATCATCATACACCAGGACATGATACCGAGACTTGCTGTGCCCTCAAGGCCGTCATCCGCTGCCATATGGAGAAGGACACTCTTCTCCTTGAGGACACTCTTGACCAGACCCCGACTCCTTCCCTTCCAACCTCTTCAACCATGACAACATCTCACCAGCAAAACACGACCCCTTCTTCACCCCTATTTTCGAAATCAATGTTGTCCGTATAACCACTAGGTCACAAAAGGACAAGGCAAAAGAAAAAGCTGCCATTCCTTGGACCTATCCCTTCGTCAAGCCACCTCTTGCACCCAAGCCTAAAATTTCTATCCTTAGCGCATCCCAGCCTTCTTCATCTTCCTCTTCTGGGCTAATTCATGACTCCATGCTGAAGCAGCTTCATCAGACACCTGTGAAGATGTCCCTCTATGACCTTATCCAAACCTTGCCTCAGCACCGTCAAGCCCTCATCCAAGCCTTGCAGGTAGCAGAGGTCCAACCCGAGGACCCCCAGCCACTCGCTGCCCTCGTCCATTCTTTATCTCCTGTCAACTCCATCACATTCAGTGATTCTGAGATTCCCACATCCAACACAGAAGATCAGGATGCCACCCTCTTCATCACTACCTATGTTGATCAGACACGCATCAAATGCATTATGATCGACGGCGGCGCTAGCATCAACATTATCTCTACCCATGCCTTCGATCAGCTGTCTCTTCCCAAGAATTGCGTCTCCAAAACTGACGCGATCTTACACTCTTTCAATGACACCACCGCCATGACCATTGGCACAGTCATCCTTCACATTCACGTTGGTCCACGCACAGTCCTAGAGCTCTTCTATATCATCGAAGGAGAGTTTCAATACAACATCCTACTGGGCCGACCTTGGATCTGTGCCATGGCCTGTATTCCCTCCACCCTGCACCGTTGTGTGAAGTTTAAGCATGACGGGCAAGTCCATACCATTCCCGCTGACCCTTCACCCTTCAAGACTTGCAACACAACCTACCATCCCAATGATGTCCTCATTCCCATCAAGCCATCAACTCTAGCACCACCTCCATCTGCGGAAGCTTCGACCAGTTCGCAATCGGCGGTCGCCCTCACCTCTCCTCTTCAAGCACCAACCAAAGACCCCATGGATGACGTCTTCCAACGACTATCACTTGGGGAATATCGCTTGTTGACCCTAGACATGCTCCAAACTCTGTAAGAGTATGGACGCCTTCACCTCAGTCCCAATTACGACTATCGGATCGGGATGGTCGTACCTTATGGTCCTCCTCACTTCCGAACCAACTTTGTCTATGGGGGGCTCAATCAAGCTCCTACCAACGGTAATTCCCTCTCTTCACTCCAACCTTTCACATCAGATTTCTCGTTTCTTGGCAACCCCGCCTTTGCACACACTTACCTTTACAGGTGTGCATGGAAGGGTTTTGGTTTCAGACGTTATGAGCAGGGCTCTCATCAGCCTATCAAGCCGCTCAATGATGATGATGCCAAGAAATGGTATGGCCTGGGATATCATGACCCCACTCAGGCTCCTTTCGACCTTTGTCCCGAGCCAACCATTGACCAATCTCCTCCAAACTCACCCATTTCTCCTTCGTCACCTACGGAGTCGGTGGTCTCCATCCCTCCTAGTTTTTTTTTTCCATAAACACCGTCCGCCTGGAACCCCTGACTTATCAGCTCAATGGGGTGTCCAGGTCTCTCCCTCTCATTTTTCCTAGCATGGTAGAAGATGAGTCGGCAACCATTCACACTGTCCACTACATTGACGATGATGCCATCCTTTCCTACATGGGTGCTGATGACTCTTTCATCCATCGTTCCCTCCCTTCCGAGACCCAGGTTATGTTAAATGAGTCCACCATTGACATCAACCTCCCTTCTTCTTCTAATGTTCCTCACGTCTTAAAGATTGGCCAATATTTAGACGCTCAGGAGCAGCTTGACTATGCCCAGTTCCTTTCCAACCATAGCAAGGCCTTTGCCTGGACTTACAGTGACATGCTTGGCATTGACCCCACCATTGCTACCCATAACATTGTCACCAAACCAGAGGCTAAGCTTGTTAGGCAAAAGCTTCGAAAGATGCATCCTCGCGTTGTGCTCCTCGTCAAAGAGGAGCTTCAGCACCTCCTTTCTATCTCCTTCATCCAACCCATCGAATATCCGCAGTGGGTCTCTAACATCGTCCCAGTTACTAAAGCAACTGGGGGGATTCAGATCTGCACAGACTATCGTGACCTTAACCTAGCCTGTCCCAAAGACGACTTCCCTCTTCCTAACATTGACCAACTTGTTGATCTCATGGCCGGCCATGAGATGCTATCTCTCATGGACGGGTTTTCAGGATACAATCAAATCCTGATCGCACCAGGAGATCAGCACAAGACTACCTTTATCACCCCATGGGGGACTTTTTGCTATCGAGTCATGCCTTTCGGCTTGAAAAATGTTGGTGCCACATATCAGCGTGCCATGACCTACATTTTCCATGATCTCCTCCACAAAATTATGGAGGACTATGTGGATGACCTTCTCGGCAAGTCCAAACTTCGCCGCGACCACTTGACCATTCTCACAATCATCTTCTCTCGCCTTTTGCAATACAATGTCGGCCTTAACCCCAAGAAGTGTGTCTTTGGGGTCCTCTCAGGCAAGCTTCTCGGCTTCATCATTTCCTTCTATGGTATCGAGATAGATCCCACCAAGATCTGTGTTATCCTCGAAATGCCACCCCTGACCAATCTCAAGCAGCTTCGCAGTCTCCAAGGGAAGCTCCAGTCCATTCGCCATTTCATCTCGTAGCTTTCAGACCGCTGCCAACCTTTTCATCGTCTCCTTAAGAAGGACATCTCCTTTAAGTGGGATGAGGACTATCAAGAGGCTTTTAAAGCCCTTAAAAGCTATCTGGTCTCTCCACCAGTCCTCATTCCACCTAAAGATGACCAACCCTTCTACCTTTATATCTCCACCACCAACCATTCGTTAGGTGCCATGATCGCGCACCGAGATGAGCATCATCATGAGCAAGCGGTTTACTACATCAGCTGAACACTGGTCGACTATGAAACTCGGTATACTCATACTGAGAAACTCTATTTGGCATTAGTCTTTTCCACCACCAAGCTCCGCCACTATCTCCTCAACCACAAAACCTTTGTCGTCACTCACACCGACCCGATCAAGTACATGCACTCCAAGCCATATCAGAATCAACGTATGGCTCGGTGGCTTATGCTGCTCGCTGAGTTTGACCTCAAATTCATTCAGCAGAAATCTATCAAGGGGCAAACCATCACTGACCAACTGGCAGATGCCCCTCTTCTCGACAATTAACCTTCACAGTTTGAGTTCCCTGACGAGTCTATCGCCACACTCTCCACCAATGACACCGTCTACCAAATGACCATGTTCTTTGATGGCTCCAAATGTCAACTCGGTGGGGGTGCGGGGGTCATCCTCATCCCACTCGAAGGGGAGCCCATGCCTCTATCTTTTAAGCTTGACTTTGATTGTACCAATAATATGGCCGAATACGAGGCCTTAATTTTGGGACTTCAAACTACCCTTTCCCTCCACATCAAGTCTATCAACATCTTCGGTGACTCGCAGCTCATCGTCAATCAAGTTAACGGTTCATATCTCTATAAAAATGAAGTTTTACAGAGGTATAAAAATCGTGCTGACCTTCTCTTGGCATCTTTCGACCATTACCTCTTGCAGACTGTTCCACGCTCTACGAACAAGTTTGCCGACACCATGGCTTCTCTTGCTTCACATATCCCATCTTCATCATCGTCATCTCGACTTTTTGTCACAGTGTATCACATACCTTTGCCTTCATACATCTCTCCTCACATTGACCATATCAACACTATCAACTCTAGCCCACGAGATGACTGGTATAAGCAACTTGTGGACTACTTGTCTCTTTCTGTCACTCCTCCCAACCTCTTTAGCAATGCACGGCGAGCTTTCATCAAGCACACAGCTCACTATACCATGCTAGGAGGTCTTCTCTATAAGCGAGGCTTCGACGGCCTCCTCCTTCGCTGTCTAACCTCCACTAAAGCTCTTCAAGCCATAAAGCAAGTCCACAACAAGATTTGTGGTGGACACTTCAATGGAAACTCGGTTGCCAAGCGCATCCTTCACCTGGGTTATTACTGGCCCACCCTTCATCAAGACTGTAGCGACTATGTTCGACGTTGCATCAAGTGTTAGCAACACTCTAACCTACTTCATCTCCCTAGCCATTCCTTGCAAGTCGCTCAGGATTTTTGGCCTTTCTCTCAGTGGGGCTTGGATCTAATCGGTGAGATTAACCCTCACTCGTCTCTTCGTCATCAGTCCATCATCACTGCCACTGAGTATTTCACCAAGTGGGTGGAAGCCATTCCTCTTGTCTCCATAAAAGCTGACAAAATTATCGACTTCATTAGCAACCACATCATCTGTCATTTTGGTGTCCCTCACAAAATCATCACCGACAACGGCAAGTCCTTTAAAAACAAGACTGTCCAAAAACTATGTGACTCATTTGGCATCAAACTCAGCTTTTCTTCGCCTTACTACCCACAAGCAAATGGGTAGGCTGAGGCTTCCAACAAAATTCTAACTAAAATTCTCATGAAGGTGGTCGACGATACAGAAAGGGATTGGCACATTCATATTCCCTTCACTTTGTGGGCCTATCGCACTAGCATCCGAACCTCTACGGGTGCTACTCCTTTCTCCCTCATGTACAGAATAGAGGCTGTCTTACCTCTCAAAGTACAGATCCCGTCTCTTCGCATCTCCTTGCATGACATTCTCTCCAACGATGACTTTCATCAAGATCATTTAGCTCAACTTGAGGTACTCGACGAGCGCCGTCTTGCTGCCCTCAATCATCTCCATGTCTACCAAAGTCGCATAAAGCGGGCCTACGACAAAAATTTGTGAGAACGAGATTTCAACATCAGAGACCTCATCCTCAAAGAGAATCAGCACGTGACCAATATGGAGTGAAGTAAACGAGGCAAATTCACCCCCAATTGGCTTGGACCTTTTATCATCACGCACAAGTATGGGTCAGGGACTTATCGTCTGTCCTCCCTTGACGGACGGCCAGAACCTGAGCCTCTTAATGTGTTGCATCTTCGACCATTCTTCTATTAGTCGAGTACTTGTCCACTTGACACGTAACTTGAGCTCGTCCCTTGAGCAATCCTCGTCCTCTTAATCCTCATCCCTTTCAACCCTATTCCCCTTTAACAAGTCCTCTACAACCCTTTTATGACGCACGGATGCTTTGTCCTAATAAAAGGGAGTCCTTGAACTTCTACAGCCTTGTCCGTGACTCTAATCAAAAAAATCAAAAAATCAAAAAAATATATCAAGATGTCAAAACATATCCAAGGTCACAAAATTAAATTCAAAAAGATAGACTGATCCCTCGAAGGATAGCTGTACTATCATTGTTGTAGCTAATAGACTGATCCCTCGAAGGACAGCTATTCAAACATTATATAAAGCAAAAATATAGACCACTCCCTCGAAGGATGGCTATGACTAAATCTTGCTACAAATAGCAGCCTTTCTTAGAAGCTTCCCACATTGATCAGCTTCGTAACATGACCACTAAATCAAAAGACATCTCTATGTAGGCTTCCCGCATCAATCAGCCTGCACCAAAAAAAAAAAAAAAAAATGGGTCATGGACTTGGCTTGTAGTTGTCTCAGGGTCTCCTATAAAAAGGGACAAGGTTATTCTTGCTCTTAAACTGGGTTACCCTATCCTCTTCCTATCACCTGCTCAGGGGACTTCGAGCTCACTTTAATGTCAAAGTGATTCGATTACCGTTCTAACACAACACTGGTCAACGACGTAATGCATGAACGGGGATTTTGTTCTAATAACCCCTATCTATGCTTCCTTTCTGGTCCTTGTCAATGAAAGAGCAATTTGCCTTTCATCTTTTCTCTACACTTTGGTCACATTTAATCGCATCAATTGGTGACTCAACTCAAACCAAGCCATTTTTCATCATTTTCAGTTAGCATCATCCTAGTCCATTTCACATAGTTTTCATGGACACCAATACACATGGGAACTACCGACCAGACCCAATTTATGTTAAGCATAAACCAATACTTGCTGAAGCATAAATAGACTTCCATTCATTTTTAGCATGCATCCATCATGACTATGGAAACTTGCTAGGGATGAAAGCCTCTCGACCAATGTGACATCTGTAGCATCATCTTGCCCTCATCATTTTGACACTTGACCACATCCAATCATTGATCCATCTTTTCACTTCGTCTGAACTACATTAGTCTGAGGCCCTATGACCAGGGCTATGTAGGCATCACTCAAATAACACATCCTCTGAGGTTAGCTCGACCACCCCCATTTGTTCGTCTCCTTGATGGACAAACCTTCTCTTCATCAACTTTGACCAAGACCAATCAGTCTCTTTGACCCTTCCTCCCTTTTTAGGGAGAACTACATTGGCCTAAGGCCCTTCACACAAGGGCTATGTAGGCAGCACTCAGATCACATGACATTTTCTGAGGTTAGCTCGGCCACATCCTTTCATCCATCCATCCCCTTGACCAATGACCATTGGAGATCCTGCGTATCTCCTTCGACCTTCGACTACTTCCAAGCCAATGTTGTCTTGGTTGTTTTTGCGTGTGTGCTACCTCACGGCTAGTTAGCAAAATTGTCTGCAGACCCTATTTTTGACCCTTCGCAAGTATAAGATCATGAGCCAGTTGATCCCTACTACTTGTGGCACTTTCGTGTTTCTGGGAGCACTTCCTGAGCCTGGGATACCTAGAACACGATGACCATTTGGAGCTTCAGCTTAGATTGAGTGACCCGATCAGCAGATGACTAAATGCTGAGGCCCGATTACTTCAATTTTGGCACTCCTTGACCCTCGACATGTGACAATTTGACCCGACTATCCCGTGAAGTGGTATACGCGCAATCACGACTATTACAGCATTTTCGCTCACACTCTTCTATCCATTTCTCTATCAAATCGACACTCGATCTTTGGTTCCCTTCTCTCGACTATCGCTTTGAGGGGGGAACACCTCATCCTTTTCCTGGGGCAACCAACTCCTATTTTTGTCTTGAAGTTCGTCAAGAACAACCAACAAGACAAAAAGGGGCAAATTTAGACACCGCAAATGTGTCTACACCTTGGTTCTCCCCCCTTGTCCACCTCAAACCCCTATCCTAACCCTTGGCCTTAGTCCCCTCCATTCATTTGATTAAAATAACTTAAATATTTTAATTAAGTGGCCCCCTTTCCACCTCACCCTTGCCACCTTGGATCCTCCCTTGAATCCCTCCACCTTCCCCCTAGCATTTATTATGCCAAATCTCCTCATTATCTTTCCCCCCACACCCATTTAAGCATCTTCATAACCGTTCTTCCCACAACCCCTCGCTCGGCGGTGTGCAAGAATGGGCAGAGGCTATTTTTAGTCTCTGTCCCCATTCTGCCACTGCTGACGTCAGCGACCCTTCGGCCGACGTCGACGAAACTGCCAATGTCGGCATCCTTCAATACCCCTCTCTGCATCCGTTGCAGCCCCTAGACCCTTGAGCTCGCAAACAGAATCCTCTCGGCGCTTTGGCATTCGACTCTCTTCTCTCTGGACCTCGTGCAACAGCAGCAACAGAGGCAGGGACTTTAGTTTCTTTAGTTTCCTCTTGCAACAAGTCTTCTGTGGCTCCAACAACAGCTCCTCCGTTCTTCAGTCAGCAAACCAAAAGGTAAGCAATTTCATTATGTTATTTCATTCTTTTCTTTAAGTTTTCAGTTATCTACTGTCTTCTACTTGTTGTGTCCTTCCCCTGAGAGGCTAAAAAGCCTTCTCAGAACCTGTCCCCTGTCCATCTCTCTCTTTCCTGTCCCCCTTTTAATCTAGTCTTAGACAACTTCCTCATCCTCCCCTGCCAACAAAGACCCTGTACAGGGCACCCAACCAGACCCAGACCATTCTCCAAACCATCCAAGCACGTCCATAAACTCTGTCTCAGACCCATCCACGGACCAAAACCAAACCAGACCCGACCACAGGCCACAACCCTGACCGACGCCGGTCACTTCCCCAACTGACGTCGGCAGGATAACCAACGTTGGCAGATCAGCTAACTGACGCCGGTGACATTTTCGACCTCAGCGACTGTCATCAGCCCGACAACTCCTTCAGGTGTCATTCCTCCACAGCCAAAGAGGGGTGCTCACAAGCGTCTAGATTACAGTGCGCAGTCTATATCCAGGTACTTCTAGCCTTGTCCATTTTCTTTAGTTTCTTTATTCATCTTTTGAATGTAGAAAGCGAATTAGCGATAGAAACAGGAAGCAAAAATGAAATTCATTTTGGCTCAGAGCTACCCTAAACCTATGCAAAGTAGAGAATCAAGCTTGATAAGAAAACTTTAAACATTCATATCTTTCATGATGTTTTGCATGGGAGTCTAAGGCTTTCAGATATGTTAGTAGGTTCCTTGAACACCATTTTTGTGAATTTTTTTTGAATGTTGGATGTGTAACTTTTATGAACAATGCCTAAGATCCAAAACTGCCCTAAAACCCTTACAAACCCTTATTAAGGACCAGTTTGGGAAGATTGAGTTGGAAAACTAGTCTAGGGGAATATTTATATCATTAAAAAAATTATACCTTGGAGAGGACTCTCCCAAGATGATCCACGCCTTTTTGGTTGTATGGACTTGTACGAATGGGGGTAGAAACACTATTTTTCTCACTATTTTATATGTTTTGTAGGATAAATAAAGAGTTAAGAGATAAAATAAAGTTTGGATGGAACATTAATACTTAATATAACTCAAAATATTCATTTAAATCCTTGAAAAAACTTATAAGTTCCCCAACTAGATGATTCAACTCAACTAGTCAAATCTGGCATATTGGACAAGCTAGTGAAGAAGATGGAAAAATTCAAGTGAGATGAATGTAAGGTGTCTCTAATGATTCTAATGAAATTTTGGACATTTAAAATTTCCATTAACTCTTATCCCATGAATTTTCATGGCCAATTGATGCTAAATTTGAGGCCAATTATGTAGGGTGCATGGAAGAGCAATTTTCTTGACAATAGATGAGGATGGCTCACTTTTAGAGATTTTTGAAGGACCAAGCATGCAACCAATGCATGGACAGGTATTTATGATGTCTCTATCCTACATTAAAATCATCAAACCTATTCCTCATTAGTTATGGAATGTTCAAATAGGCCCAATCCCATATACTCTTCAAATACACAAGTAACTACTTGGATCAGCTTTAAAATTTTCCTTATGACCCTTGGACTTCTCTCTCTCTCTCTCTCTCTCTCTCTCTCTCTCTCTCTCTCTCTCTCTCTCTCTCTCTCTCTCTCTCTCTCTCTCTCTCTCTCTCTAAAAACTAGCCATTTTGGCCATTGTATTTTATGTTCCACCTAAGTATGGTGAAGTCCTACTCATTTTTATACCTTTTTATCAGTAAAATGACTAATTTTTACCTCTTCCATGACTGTTCATACTATTCTTTACTTGAATATTAAATTTTCTTAGTGAAGACTATGGATTTCTTAGCAAGTTGTCACATTCTCTCACCTATTTGCAACTTCTTGTAGGGCATGCAAAGTGTTCTAGGAGATGTTCATGGTTTAAGTAAGTTAGACTATTCATTAATGCCATCATAGGCCTCTTGTCTAGTCCTTTTATCTTTTCACATTCATCTACAACCCCATAATGTAACATTGATGCAAGAAGACATAGATTAAAGAGTGTATGTTTAGTTTGTTCTTTGATTTCAAGTGTAATATATGCATATGGTTGGATGTTATTAGTCAATTTGGTGTATCACCCCCTTTACATTAGTTTGTTTTTAGTTATCCTTCTCCCTTTTCACCCTCTAAATTTATTAGTAGTTACAATCTTAAGTGGTACATAAAGGGAGCTAGCCCTATATAGAGATTCACCTCATTCCTTAGGCTACCCACAATCCTAGAGTTGATTCCATTGTGACACTTGGATGAGGAGAGATTTGCATCTCCTCAAAGGGTAAAAATCCAAGTGACAACACCACCTTTTTGGTTGGTTTGGTTAATATTTTCTTTAGTGGACTAGATGGGTTTAAATCCAACTTCAAAGATTAATGGATAAGACTAGAAGTAAGAAGTACCCTTAGGTTCTTGATAGGTTTGATTATAGAGGTGTAAGGTGATTTGATGATTTTGGATGGAAATGGTTTGGATGGTTCTTACATAATTTTGGAGGTATAGGTGTTTGATGAAGGGATTGAGGTGATGATAGGTTTATTGGTGGATAAAAGTGAGGTTAAAGGTTCATGCTTGTTTTGATAGGGGAACCCAAGATGGTGCCAAAAGGTGGCTCAATCTGTATTAGGTTGAGAAGAGAAGTCTAGGATTTGGACCAATATAGAAAAGGGTTTGTAAACTAATTTGGTTTCTTGGGCATCAAATTCAAATACTAGGCCCATAGTGTTTCTATGCAAAATTGCTTTCTACATTCAAAGAAGAAATAAGAAACTAAAATAAATGGTCAAGGCTAGAAGTACCTGATAAAGTTATGCGCACCGAAATCAGACGTTGGAAGATTCTCCTCTTTGGCTGTGGAGGAATGACACCTGCGAAGAAGAAAAGACTGAAACACGAAAAAATGTTAGTCAAAGGATATGGTGGGCTGTCAGGCGAACGCTCAATCCCGGAAGTACGAAGACTTCCTAGAAGGATATCAACCCACTAATAAAAAAGTGGAATATTTGATGAAAGTAGATAATGAAAGAGAAAATGACAAAAATAAATGACAGAAAATTAAAATGCATACCTGATAAGCAGCACTGTTCTACACAGTCGCTGGCGTCAGTCTCTGTGATGCCGGTGTCGATCTGGAAAGGTGCCGACGTCGGTTGAGGTACCATCGTCAGTCGGGGAAGTGACCGGCATCGGTCAGGGCAGGTTCTGGACAGAGTCTGGGCGAGTTGCAGAAGGTCTGGGAGAGTCGGGACAGGGTCTTGACAAGTTCAGGATAGGGTCTGATGGAATCGGGACAAGGTCAGGATAGGGTTTGGGCAAAGTAAGGTCGGGTTTGGACAGAGTCTGGGAGTTTTGGTCGAGTCTGGACAGAGTTATAGATTGGGGTAATGGACAGGGATGTAAAGAAGGGACTCAGGGCTTGGGTCTGTGGTTTGAAGATTTGGGATGACAGAAATAATGAACAACTAATAATCAGAAGGAAATGAAAATAAACAAAGAAAATACTTACCTGTCAAAAGACGTGATGAAAGCCATAGTCAAAGTTGTTGAAGCGTCTGTGCAGTGCCGGATTGAAGCGAATGCTGGAGTTGGTGGATGTTGGAGTCAGTTGATCACGAGAGTGTTGATTGTAAGAGTCTGTGGATGTCAGAGTTCTAGAATTCTGATTGATTGGTTCTGTTTCTCGTGATTGATCAGCTGGCAAACACTGATGAAGGCAAGGGACGGTTCGAGAGACGGTTCGATAACCATTCGGGAAACTGATTGGGAATCGAATGGTAACTAATAACGAATAATGGTAAGGTGACCGATGTCGATAGGATTTCTGACGTCGATCGATAAGTGACCGATGTCGGTGACATCGACCAGGTAAAGACCATTGTCGGCAGATGCATAATGAAGACAGAGTCTAGCTTTTAGCTCTCTGCTCATTTTTACATGCTGCCAAGGTCAAGGCTGGTAGAAAAAGTGATCGACAAGAGTTAAATAGGAGAAGAAGAATAAAACGGGGGATGACCAGGGGAGTTGACACGATTTCGGTGTCTACATTTGCCCCTTTTTGTCTTGTTGGTTGTTTTGGATGAACTGCAAGACAAAAATAGGAGTGATTGCCCCAGGTGTGGGATAAGGTTGATTTCATCTTGTTGGTTGTTCGAATGAACTGCAAGACAAAATAGGAAAAAGATAGGTTGCCCCGATTATGGATGAGGTATTCCCCCTCAAAGCAGGAGTTGAGGGAAGGGAACCGAGAATCGGGTGCTGATTTGACAAAGAGTGGATGAAAAAGGGGTGAGGGTGAACGCTGCAAAAGTTGTGATTGCACGCATATCACTACACGAGATGGTCAGGTCAAAAGTGTCGCAGGTCAAGGGTTGAGGAGTGCTAAAATTGAAATAACTGGGCCCCAGCATTTAGTCGTCTGCTAATCAGGTCACTCAATCTAAGCTGAAGCTCCAAATGGTCATCGTGTTCCAGGTATCTCGGGCTTAGGAAGTGCTCCCAGAAACACGAAAAAGTCACAAGTAGTAGGGATCAACTGGCTCGTGATCCTATACTTGCAAAGGGTCAAAAAAAAAGGGTCTGCGAACAATTTTGCTAACCAGCCGTGAGGTAGCATACACGCAAAAACAACCAAGGCAACAATGTCTTGGAAGTGATCGAGGTCGGAGGAGATAGGCATGATCTCCAATGGTCATGGGTCAAGGTGGATGGATGGATGAAAGGATGTGGTTGAGCTAACCTCAGAAAACATCATGTGATCTGAGTGCTGCCTACATAGCCCTTGTGTGAAGGGCCTCAGGCCAATGTAGTTCTCCCTGAAAGGGAGGAAGGGTCAAAGAGACTGATTGGTCTTGGGCAAAGTTGTCGATAGACTGGTCATGGTCAAGTATCGAAATGATGAGGGGAAGATGAGGATAAGATGATGCTATAGATGGTGTATTCTGTAAAATTGGTCGAAAGGCTTTCATCCCTAGCAAGTGTCCATAGTCATGATGGATGTATGCTAAAAATGAATGAAGGTTGATTTATGCTTTAGCAAGTATTGGTTTATGCTTAACATAAATTGAGTCTAGTCGATAGTTTCCATGTGTACTGGTGTCCATAGAAACTATGTGAAAAGGACAAGGATGATGATAATGTCATGTTGTCGAGTTGTTGGTCTGAGAATGTTTTAGTTGAAAAAGGTTTGGTTAAAGGTGACCAAAGTAAAAGATATGTGAAAGGCTTATTGCTCTTTCATTGACAAGGACCAAAAAGATAGCATAGATAGGGGTTATGAGAACCAAGAGCCCCATTCATGCGTGACGTCGTTGACCATGGTTATGTTAGAGCGGTAATCGAATCACTTCGACATTAAAGTGAGCTCGAAGTCCCTTGAGCAGGTGATAGGAGGAGAAAAGAGGGTAACCCATTTTAAGAGCAGAAATAACTATGACCCTTTTTATAGGAGACCCTGAGACAACTATAAGTCAAGTCCATGACTCATTCAATTTTATTATTTTTGGCGCAGACTGATCAATGCGGGAAGCCTGCATAGAGATGTCATTTGCTTGGTGGTCAGTTGTGAAGCTGATCAATGTGGGAAGCTTATAAAATAGTGTTGTTTATTGCCAGATTTAGTCATAGCCATCCTTCAAGGGAGTGGTCTAGATTTTTGTTTAATATAAAGGCTTTTAAATAGCTGTCCTTCGAGGGAGCAGTCTATTAATTACAGCAATGATAGTACAGCTATCCTTCGAGGGAGCAGTCTGCTTTTTGATTTTGATATTGATATAGTGACCATGGATATTGTGACATCTTGATTTGTTTTGACAGAAATGTGAGTCGTGGACAAGATTATAGAAGGTCAAGGGCTCCCTTTTATGAGGACAAAGCATCCATACAGCATAAAAGGGGTTATATGAATTGTTAAGAGGAATAGGGTTGAAAGGAAGTAGGATTAAGAGGGTGGGGATTGCTCAAGGGACGAGCTCAAGTTAAGTGTCAAGTGGATGAATACTCAACTAACAGTAGAACAGTCGTAGATGCAATGCATTAAGAGGCTCAGGTTCTGGGCATCCATCAAGAGAAGATAGATGATAAGTCCCTGATCCATACTTGTGCGTGATAATAAAAGGTCCGAGCCAATTAGGAGCAAACTTGCCTCGTTTACTTCGCTCCATATTAGTCACGTGTTGATTCTCTTTGAGGACGAGGTCTCCGATGTTGAAATCTCATTCTCACAGATTTTTGTCATAGGTGTGTTTGATGCGATGTTGATAGACATGGTGATGATTAATGGCAGCAAGACGGCATTCGTCAAGTAACTCAAGTTGAGCTAAGCGATCTTGATGAAAGTCATCGTTGGAAAGAATATCATGTAGAGAAATGTGGAGAGACAGGATCTGTACTTCGAGAGGTAAGACAGCCTCTGTTCTGTACATGAGAGAAAAAGGGGTAGCACCCGTAGAGGTTCGGATGCTAGTGTGGTAAGCCCACAAAGTGAAGGGAATGTGAATGTGCCAATCCCTGCCTATGTCACTGACCACTTTCATGAGAATTTTGGTGAGAGTTTTGTTGGAAGCCTCGGCCTGCCCATTTGCTTGTGGGTAGTAAGGCGAAGAAAAACTGAGTTTGATGCCGAATGAGTCGCATAATGTTTGGACAGTTTTGTTTTTAAAGGACTTGCCGTTATCGGTGATGATTTTATGAGGGACATCGAAACGACAGATAATATGGGTGGTGATGAAGTCGACGATCTTGTTGGATTTTGTGGAGATGAGAGGAATAGCTTCCACCCACTTGGTGAAATATTCAGTGGCTATGATGATGGATTGATGATGAAGAGACGAATGAGGGTTAATCTCACCGATGAGATCTAAACCCCACTGAGAAAAAGGCCAAAAATCCTGAGCGATTTGTAAGGCGTGACTAGGAAGATGAAGCAAGTTAGAGTGCTGCTGACACTTGATGCAACGCCGAACATAGTCGCTACAGTCTTGATGAAGGGTAGGCCAATAATAGCCCAAATGAAGGATGCGCTTGGCAACCGAATTCCCACTGAAATGCCCGCCACAAATCCCATCGTGGACTTGTTGAACGGCTTGGGATGCTTATATGGAGGTGAGACAGCGAAGAAGGAGGCCGTCGAAGCCTCGCTTATAGAGAAGACCCCCTAGCATGGTATAGCGAGCGGTACGCTTGATAAAAGCTAGTCGTGCATTACTAGAGAGGTTGGGAGGAATGACAGAGAATGATAAGAAGTCTACAAGTTACTTATACCAAGCATCTTGTGGACTAGGGTCTATAGTGTTGACATGATGAATGTGAGAAGAGATATATGAAGGCAACGGCACACGACGCACCATGACAAAAAGTCTGGATGTAGATGAGGAAGATGGGATATGTGAAGCAAGAGAAGCCATGGTGTCAGCAAACTTATTTGTGGATCGAGGAACAGTCTGCAGGAGGAAATGGTCAAAAGATGCAAGGAGAATGTCAGCACGGTTTTTGTACCTTTGCAAAATTTCATTTTTATAGAGGTATGAACCGTTAACCTGATTGACAACGAGCTGCGAGTCGCCAAAGATGTTGATGGACTTGATGCTGAGAGAGAGGGCAGTCTGGAGTCCCAAAATTAAGGCCTCGTATTTGGCCATATTATTGGTACAATCAAAGTCGAGTTTAAAAGACAAAGGCATGGGCTCCCCTTCGAGTGGGATGAGAATAACCCCAGCACCCCCACCTAGTTGACATTTGGAACCATCAAAGAACATAGTCATCTGATAGGTGGTGTTGTCGGAGGAAAGCACAGTGATAGACTCAGCAGGGAATTCACACTGTGAAGGTTGATTGTTAGGAAGAGGGGCATCTGCTAGTTGATCAGCGATGGTTTGCCCCTTGATAGATTTCTGCTGGATGAATTCGAGATCGAACTCAGCAAGCAGCATGAGCCACCGAGCCATACGTTGATTCTGATATGGCTTGGAGTGCATATACTTGAGAGGGTCGGTGTGGGTGATGACAAAGGTTTTGTGACTAAGAAGATAGTGGCGAAGCTTAGTAGCAGCAAAGACTAACGCCAAATAGAGTTTTTCGATATGGGTATACCAAGTTTCATAGTTGACCAGTGTTCGGCTGATATAATAGACTGCTTGCTCACGGTGATGCTCGTCTCGATGCGCGATCATGGCACCTAATGAATGGTTGGTGGCAAAGATATAAAGGTAGAAAGGTTGGTCGTCTCTAGGTGGAATGAGGACTGGTGGAGAGACCAGATAGGTTTTGAGGGCTTCAAAAGCCTCTTGACAGTCCTTATCCCATGTAAAAGAGACGTCTTTCTTAAGGAGATGATGAAAAGATTGACAGTGGTCAGAGAGCTGTGAGATGAAACGGCGAATGGACTGGAGCATCCCTTGCAAACTGTGAAGCTGCTTGAGATTGGTCAGAGGCAGCATTTCGAGGATAGCACGGATCTTGGTGGGAACTATCTCGATGCCACGGAAGGAAACAATGAAGTCGAGAAGCTTGCCAGAGAGGACCCCAAAGACACATTTATTGGGGTTAAGATGAACATTGTATTGAAGAAGACGAGAAAAGATGATTTTGAGAATGGTTAGATGGTCGCGGCGAAGCTTGGACTTGCCGAGCAGGTCATCCACATAGTCTTCCATGATTTTGTGGAGCAGATCATGGAAAATGTAGGTCATGGCGTGCTGATAAGTGGCACCAGCATTCTTCAAGCTGAAAGGCATGACTCGATAGCAAAAAGTTCCCCATGGGGTAATGAAAGTGGTCTTGTGCTGATCTTCTGAAGCAATCAGGATTTGATTGTATCCTGAAAACCCGTCCATGAGCGATAGCATCTCATGTCCGGCCGTGAGATCAATAAGCTGGTCGATGTTAAGAAGAGGGAAGTCATCTTTGGGATAGGCTAGGTTGAGGTCATGATAGTCTGTGCAGATCTGAATCCCCCCAGTTGCCTTGGTGACTGGGACGATGTTAGAGACCCACTGTGGATAGTCGATAGGCTGGATGAAGGAAACAAAAAGGAGGCGTTGAAGCTCTTCTTTGACAAGGAGGGAAACGTGGGGATGCATCTTTCGAAGCTTTTGCCTGACAGGCTTAGCCTCTGATTTGGTGACAATGTTATGGGTAACGATGGTGGGGTCGATGCCAGGCATATCGCTGTAAGTCCAGGCAAAGGCCTTGCTATGGTTGGAGAGGAAATGGGTATAGTCAAGCTGCTCCTGAGCGTCTAAAGATTGGCCAATCTTTAAGACATAAGGAACATCAGAAGAAAGAAGGTTGATGTCAATGGTTGATTCATTTAACATAACCTGGGTCTCAGAAGGGAGGGAGCGCTGGATGAAAGAATCGTCAGCGCCCATGTAAGAAAGAATGGCGTCATCGTCAACGCAATGAACAGTGTGAATGGTTACCGACTCATCTTCGATCATGCTGGGAAAAATGAGAGGGAGAGAATTGGACACCCCATTGAGCTGATAAGTCAAGGGGTCCAGGCAGATGGTGTTTATGGAAAAAAAACTAGGAGGAATGGAAACCACTGACTCCGTAGGTGAAGGGGGCAAAACAGGCGAGTGTGGAGGTGATTGGTCAATGATTGGTTCAAGACAAAGGTCTAAAGGGTCTTGAGTAGGGTCATGATATCCCAGACCATGTCGTTTCTTGGCATCATCATCATTGAGCGATTGGATAGGCTGATGGGAGCCTTGCTCATAGCGTCCGAAACCAAAACCCTTCCATGCACACCTGTAAAGGTAAGTGTGTGCAAAAGCGAGGTTGCTAAGAAATGAAAAGTCTGATGTGAAAGGTTGAGGTGAAGAAAGAGGATTACCGTCAATAGGAGCTTGATTAAGCCCCCCATAGACGAGGTTAGTGTGAAGGTGAGGGGGACCATAAGGTATGATCATCCCTATCTGATGGTTGTAGCTGGGGTTGTGATGAAGATGTCCATACTCTTGTGGAGTTTGGAACATATCTAAAGCCAGAAAGCGATACTCTCCCAATGAAAGTCTTTGGAAGACATCTTCCATGGGATCTGTGGTCGTCGCTTGAAGGGGAGGTGTAAGGGTGACTGCCTGTTGCAAACTGGTCAAAGGAGGCAGTGTCGGGGTTAACGGCTTGATAGGGATGAGGACATCGTTTGGATGGTAGGTGGTGTTACATGTTTTGAAGGGCGAAGGGTCAGCAGGAATGGTGTGGACTTGTCCGTCATGCTCAAATTTCACACAATGGTGCAGGGTGGAGGGGACACAGGACATGGCATGGATCTAGGGTCGGCCCAGCAAGATGTTGTATTGAAACTCTCCTTCGATGATGTAGAAGAGCTCCGGGATTGTGTGTGGACCAACGGGAATATGAAGAATGACTGTGCCAATGGTCGTGGTAGTAGTGTCATTGAAAGAGCACAAGATTGCGTCAGTTTTGGAGACGCAATTCTTGGGAAGAGCCAACTGATCAAAGGCATGGGTGGAGATGATGTTGATGCTAGTGCCTCCATCAATCATAACACGTTTAATGCGTGTTCGATCGATATAGGCAGTGATGAAGAGGGCAGCGTCTTGATCTTCCGTGTTGGATGTAGGAATCTCAGAATCACTGAATGTAATGGAGGTGATAGGGGCTAAGGAGTGGACAAGGGCAACAAGTGGTTGGGGGTCCTCGGGTTAGACCTCCGCTGCCTGTAGGGCTTGGATGAGGGCCTAACAATGTTGGGGCAAGGTTTGGATGAGATCATAGAGGGACATCTTCACAGGCGTCTGGTGAAGCTGTTTTAACATGGAGTCGTGGATTGGTCCGGAAGAAGAAGAAGAAGAGGAGGGTTGAGGCGCGCCAAGGATAGAAATCTTAGGCTTAGGTGGTTGAGGTGGATTGACAAAAGGGTAGGTCCAAGGAATGGCAGCTTTTTCTTTCGCCTTGTCCTTTTGTGACCTAGTAGTGATGTGAATGGCATTGATTTCAAAGATGGGAGGTGAAAGTGATGAGGGAGTTGTAACCGGTTGATGAGATGTAGATGGGTTTGAAGAGGTAGAAGGGTTATGAGAAGGAGTCAGGGGTCGGTCGAAAGTGTCCTCAAAGAGAAGAGTGTCTTTCTCCAGATAACGGCGAATGACAGCCTTGAGGGCACAACAAGCCTTGGTGTCGTGTCCTGGTGTACGATGATATAAACAAATCTTCGTGTCATCGAACCAGGAGGGTTTAGACCCGAGAGGTTGGAAAGGCTTGATGGGTGGAAGAGTTATGCTAGAAGTTTGCAAAAGTCATTGCAAGATTAAAGAGTATGAACCCACTAAAGGATCCGTGCTCATTGATCTATGCGATGTCGGTGACTTTTACTTGGGCGAAGTTGGAGGAGGCTTTTATACCACCTTCTGGGTTGATGGTGCGATGATAGGCGGAGACGGTACACTCTTCATGAGAGGTACCACCCTTTTGGGAGAGGGTAGGCTAGTGGTCGGTAAAGGAAGCAAAGGAGGCAACCGATTTTGATTAGAGGTTGAAGTGGGAAGGACTCTAGTTAAGGTTGAAGGATGCGGGTCCAAAATGGAGGGCAATGGGGACAGAAGAGGAGGTGTTCGCCTCTGTGGTTTGGCAGTCTTTTGTGATTTGGGTTGAAGACTACTATTAGTTGAAGTCTGGTTTAAGTCCACCTTCACTTGTGGATGAGTGAGGTTGGAGACGGGGTGAACGCCAAGCGATTTGATAGGTTTAGGCGGAGTAGATGAGGGTTTTAGTTTTGATGAGGTTGATGGAGATGTAGATGGTCTAGAGGCAGAAATCTGATTTTTGTTGATAGTCTTAAGAGGTTCTGCCATGGGAGGATTAGCAGCATGAGATGAGAGGGCCCGGGCTTGTTGAAGAGCTGTGAGATGGTCCCACAATCCCTGATGTTCCACTTTCCTAGAAGGGAGAAGTTCGAGTCTCTTCACTAGTCGGGAAAATGGCTGAGAAGATGCGGGATGAAGTTTGGGCTCTTGAGAAGATGCCGACGGTTGTGGGACTGAAGGTATGGTAGTTTCGGCCCCAAAGCATGGTGAAGTCTTGACAGGTTCATGTTTGGTTGGAGACGAAGGAGAGATAGGTTCTTCCCTGGGTGGAGAAGAAACTGGAGAATGAAGCTCCTCAAGCGGGTAAAGGGCAGGGATGATAGTGCCCTCCACTTGTGGTCGAGGAGTAGGAAAAGTTGGGTCTTCCATGGGCAGCAAGAAGGAAGATGGTGAAACTGGCTGTACAGGTAAGGTCGAGGCATCCTCCAAAATGAGAGAAGTTGAGGGAGAACTAACCAGAGAAAGAGGTTCGTCCACATGTGATGGACTGATGGATGAACTCACCTCTTGAGGTTGGTTAGAAATGAGGGGCGAGACTGTATTGACTGTTCGAATATTATGTTCATGGGTATTGTCAGTCAAGGTCTGGATGTTGTTTTGGGTTGGTGGATGATTAGGGAACGGTTGTTTGAAAATATCGATACTCTGATTAGGAGGGGCATTAGGATTGTCGAGGATGAGGTCACCCTTTTCCAACATGTCTTGGATTTTGTTTTTAAGGGTTTTACAGTTGCCCGTGTCATGACCTTTAACACGGTGGTAGTTACAGAAGTCATCTTCCCTATACCATGCAGGGATAGCGCATGAGGGATCAAATCGTGGTGGTGGTCAGATCTGAAGGAGATTGATGGCCCCTTGTTTGACGAGTTTTTCCAGCACAGACGCGTATGATTCTCCAAGTGGAGTAGACTGTCGCTGTATGTATCTCTGCTGAAATTGGCGAGTGGCACTCATAGATGTGGATGGTTCAGATTGATTAGTTGAAGGTGAAGAGGAAGAAGATCTAATAACCATAGCATTTGCTGAAGCTTTAGATTTAGGATTGGATAAGGAAGGCTTAGAAGAGGGGTCATTGGTTTTGGAGTTAGGATTCTTACTTCGCAACTTGACTTTATTCTCCTCGACAGCACGTAACTCAAGTTTACGAGCCATTGTGAAGGCTTCATCAAAGGTGCAAAAGGTTTGAACCCTCAAGGTAGAAGAAATATGTTTAGCGCAGGCTTGAGAGAAAAGTTCAATAAGCTCAGGCTGGGGTAAGGAAAATGAAAGTTGATTGATAAGGCCCCTCCATCGAGCGATGAAATCAGCAATGGATTCATTCTCGAACTGGCGGATAGAATAGAGGTCTGTGATGGAAACCTTCTTGGTGATATTGATGGAGAAATGATCGAGGAAGAGCTGGGCCAACTGAGTGAACGTGAAGATGGAATGGCTAGGAAGAGAGCTGTACCAGTCAAGTGCAGCACCCGAGAGAGACATGGGGAACGTGCGTAAGAGTAACGCATCGTCGTGGGCGATAAGGTAACAGGCATGTCTGAATGCCTGTAAATGTTGTTGTGGGTCTTCCTTGCTTTGGAAACGAGAAAACTTAGGAAGTTCCCACTGGCTAGGATATGGTCTGATGGGGACAGAAGGATGGATGGGCTCGTTGTAGATTTGTTCGTACGAGAGAGTATTGCGTGAGCCGGTAACGGAAGTCTCTAGGTTGGACATTTTATCCATCAGCATCTTGATAATATCTACTGACGGATTGGTGGGTGGAATGCCTCCTAAATTGTAAGGCGCTTGAAAGAGGCTGGAAGAGGTGTACGATGTAGTCGGTTGTACCAATAAGGGTGCAACGTACGGATGACTAGTCATAGGGATAGAAGAAGTGACTAAGGATGGTTGGATAGAAGGCATGGCTAGGTTTGATGTTGTCATGGGAGGTTGACTAGAGGTAACATGGGCTAATGGATAGGTAGCCACCCTAGTGTTGATAGGAGTAAGGGTAGGTGAAATGGAGACGACCAAGTTTTGAAAGGGGGTAGAAAGTGGTTGAGTGGGTTGAGATTGATAGGGGGCCGAAACCCCAGTGAAAGTGGGCCCAATGATAGAAGGAGAGGCCACGCTTGGATGGTTGGTAAAAGGTTGGTCATTGGTTGAGGCAACAGCCTGGGTATCTAAGGGTTGGACTACGGACGCCATTGATACAGCCGCAGTTTTGAGGAGAGAAGTCGGCATTCCATAGATTGGATTGCTCGAGGAGTCTTGCATTCGGCTATTCGCGAGATAGTGTTGTAAGGCTGCGGTATTGAGGTCCAAGAATCGTGCGAAATCTTGGTCCCCTTCTGGGATAATAGGCGTTTGGGTCGGAGATGGTCTGGTAGGAGTTCTTTCAGTTTCTGAGTTGAACTCCATTATAGGGTTGGTTGTAGGTGGGGTAGATGGAAGAGGATGATGCCTCGCGTGATCGACTAGAGCCTTGGCTTGGCCATGAGTCAGAACCATTCAAGGCAAGGAAGAATGTCCTCACAAGCTCAAACAAGCAGATAAGAACTAAAAAAAAAGATGAAGACAAGCAGATCCTAAAACCCTAGAAGTAAATTATTAGGATTATAGTGGCTTATGCCTTAGAATATGTGTAGAGGAAGATTGGCTTTTGAGTCAGGTCCTAGAAGAAGCAGTCTATGGATGGTTTTGGGTTTTGTTATGGTGCTCAAGAAGTCTGTGTTAGCTTCCGTACAGGCCTGGTGCTAAGGAGCAAGCTCCCCTCACTTCACGATTCCAGTGGTTAGCTGGTTTCGCTTAGCCAAAATATACTTCCACTAGAGATTATCCTCCACCAGAGAACGGAGTGGGCTTTCCCCTTGGTGATGAAATCCAAGTGAGATTGCCAGGACGGGTAAGGTATCCGCTGGGGGATGAAATCCCAGTCGGGCCTTGTCTCAGGTAAGTTAAAATGTTTGTTTTGTGTAGGTGGTTTGGTCGTGTAACATCAAGTGATCTAGATTAATTCAATATGCATTTAAGTTACTAGATGTGGACTAAGAGATGCATGCAAACAAAAATGAATGCAAAGTGTTTTAATGCCCAAGTCGAAATGTTTGTTCGTATGAAGACGAATGGAGAAAGAGTCGAAGAATATGAGTTTTAGCTAGTCTAAAAGTACAAGAAAGAAAGAAATGTTCGTTTTAGTCCTGCTTATGATGTCATTAAGAAGAGACGAGAGGAGGTGAAAAGGAAGGAACCTAATGCGCCTAAATGAATGAAAGAAAGAGAGAAAGAACCCAAGGAGGACCTAGTGTCCCACCGGGCGTGCCAGAATGTTTCTATGCAAAATTGCTTTCTACATTCAAAGAAGAAATAAGAAACTAAAATAAATGGTCAAGGCTAGAAGTACCTGATAAAGTTATGCACACCGAAATTAGACGTTGGAAGATTCTCCTCTTTGGCTGTGGAGGAATGACACCTGCGAAGAAGAAAAGACTGAAACACGGAAAAACGTTAGTCGAAGGATATGGTGGGCTGTCAGGCGAATGCCCGATCCCGAAAGTACGAAGACTTCCTAGAAGGATATCAACCCACTGATAAAAAAGTGGAATATTTGACGAAAGTAGATAATGAAAGAGAAAATGACAAAAATAAATGACAAAAAATTAAAATGCATACCTGATAAGCAGCACTGTTCTGCACAGTCACCGGCGTCGGTCTCTGTGATGCCAGTGTCGGTCTGGAAAGGTGCCAACGTCGGTTGAGGTACCGTCGTCGGTCAGGGAAGTGACCGGCGTCGGTCGGGGCAGGTTCTGGACAGAGTCTGGGCGAGTTGCAGAAGGTCTGGGAGAGTCGGGACAGGGTCTTGACAAGTTCGGGATAGGGTCTGATGGAATCGGGACAAGGTCAGGATAGGGTCTGGGCAAAGTAAGGTTGGGTTTGGACAGAGTCTGGGAGTTTTGGTTGAGTCCGGACAGAGTTATAGATTGGGGTAATGGGCAGGGATGTAAAGAAGGGACTCAGGGCTTGGGTCTGTGGTTTGAAGATTCAGGATGACAGAAATAATGAACAACTAATAATCAGAAGGAAATGAAAATAAACAAAGAAAATACTTACCTGTCAGAAGATGTGATGAAAGCCATAGTCGAAGTTGTTGAAGCGTCTGTGCAGTGCCGGATTGAAGCGAATGCTGGAGTTGGTGGATGCTGGAGTCAGTTGATCGCGAGAGTGTTGATTGTAAGAGTCTATGGATGTCAGAGTTCTGGAATTCTGATTGATTGGTTCTGTTCCTCGTGATTGATCGGCTGGCGGACACTGATGAAGGCAAGGGACGGTTCGAGAGACGGTTCGATAACCATCTGGGAAACCGATTGGGAACCGAATGGTAACTGATAACGGATAACGGTAAGGTGACCGACGTTGGCAGATAAGTGACCGACGTCGGCGACATCGACCAGGTAACGACCGTCGTCGGCAGATGCATAATGAAGACAGAGTCTAGCTTTTAGCTCTCTGCTCATTTTTACATGCTGCCAAGGTCAAGGCTGGTAGAAAAAGTGATCGACAAGAGTTAAATAGGAGAAGAAGAATAAAACGGGGGATGACCAGGGGAGTTGACATGATTTCGGTGTCTACACATAGGTTGGGGTAAGGGAATGGTTTCTTCACCCTTGTCCTTGATTAAAATTTTCAAGATTCAAGAAAATGTTTCCTCCATGGAAGGAGTAGATAAGGTGATTTATCTTTGTGGAATGGTTTCCAAAGAGAGATTTGGTGGTTATATGATGGGGGAGGAAGGTGTGATGTCAATGGTCACTTCCTTTGGTTTTTTTAATCAAAGGAGAGGTGGATAAGTCCATTATCTCATCAAGTGAAGGAAATGAGGGTGTTGGTTCCTTTGTTTGGGTATCCTAAGGAATGGAGGGTGATTCCACCACTTTAATAATTAGAGTGGAGAAAGAGGTAATCAAGTTAGTGGTTTCCTCCATAATAGGTTTACTAATAATTACATTGATTGTATGGACCTCACGAGCATGAGACGATTCTAGTTTTTTTTCATCATGGTTGGTAGAAGGGGCATGATTGGGAAAATATTGATGAAAGATGTTGAGTGACTGATTTAGGGGTGCATTGGGATTGTCAAATGGAAGTTCTCTTTTATCAATCAAATTTTGGACAATGGTTTTGAAGGTGTTACACCTACTAATGTCATGTCTAATGACATGATGGAAAGCACATAGATCATTCTCATTATACCAATTAGGCACAGGGTAAGAAGCATCAAATTGTTGAGGAGGTTTGATGGGGGGAAGTTGTATGATGTTAGCTTTGATAAAATTATCCAAAACTGAAGCTTATGACTCCCCTAGTAGAGTGTCTTATTTTGGGGTAGCCTAGTTTTTATTTTAATCTTGTTGATTGGAGGATTTAGATGAGTTGATTTGGTTAACAACTAGAGGTGGAATGGTTTTAAGGACAACCATGTTTACGGATGCCTTTGGTTTGGTCTTAGGGTATTTAGATTGGTTGGTGGTTTTGGATGGGGAAGGGTTGTTATATTTAAAGATCGAGTTTTTATTTCTTAGTTTCAACTTCCCCTCATCAATGGTTTTGCTTTATATCCTACATGCCATGGTGAAAGCCTCATCAAAGGTTCAGAAGGTTTGAACCTATAGAGTGGGGGTGATGTGTTTGGCACACGATCAAGAGAAAACATTAATAAACTTGGGTTGGGTCAAAGAGAAAGAGATATGCTTGATAAGACCTCTCCATCAAGCTATGAAATTAGTAATTGATTCATCATCAAATTACCTATGGATTAGAGGTCGATGATGGAGACCTTCTTAGATATATTGATCGAAAAGTGGTCTAAAAAAGTTTGGGCAAGTTGGGAAAAGGAAAAGATGGAGTGCTTGGTGATAGTACTATATGAAACTGATGTTGGTCCAGATAAAAACACAAGAAAGGTATGAAGGAGAAGAGAATCATCATAGGCAATCAAGTATAAAGAATGTTGAAACACTCTTAGGTGTTGTTGGGGGTCCTCCTTGCTTTAGACTTTAGAAAATTTGGGTAGTTCCCATTGAGAAGGGTAAGGTTGGATAGGGACTGATGGGTGAATAGGTTTGTTATAGATTTGATCATAAGATAAGAGCTTATGAGCCCTAAAGATAGATAACTCTAGGTTGGTCATTTTTTCCTTCAACATTTTGACCAAATCTATTTGGGGTTAGGGAGTTCCATAATTATATGGTAAGTTTTGTTGAGGTTGGGTGGATGCAATATATGGATAACTGGTAGAAGGTTGAGAAGATACCACATATTGGTATGTGGTCATGGAGGGTTGAGAAGATGCTACCATATAAGTGTTAATGGGCATAAGAGGTTGGGTAGAAGATGGAGCTACATATCCTTATGGATTAGGAACATAGTGTGGGTAAGGTGTGATAAGTATTTGTTGAGGAGTTGATGTGGGTTGGTGCAGAGGTATGATCAAATTGGTAGATTTGGGAATTGATATGGATTGGGTTATAGGTATAGATGGGTTAATTGGTTTGGGGTGAGTGGTGACTCTGGTATTGATAGGTTGAAGGATAAAAGGTATAAAAAGTACTACATTTTAAAGTGGGGTAGAGATTGGTGGGTTGGTAGTGATAAGAGGGATAGTGGAAATATGGGTATAAGGTATCATCCCCATGGTGGATGGAGTATGGGTAATAAGAGGTGAGGTTGCTCCTATGTTAAAGGGGTTGTTGGTTGGTGTAGGGGTGATTGGTTACTGGTTGGGTTGTTTGATTGAGTTTGGGTAGAGGTAGTAGATGTATTAGTGGTGGAGGAAGATGTTTGATTGACCATAGGTTGGGTAGAGGTAGTGGCAACCCTAAGATGGGGAGGCATCCCATAAGGTGGATCATTAGGAGGAACTAAAATATGGGTACAATAAGATAGGGTGTTGTGGTAATGTTGGAGGGATGTAGGATTGTTATCAAGGAAAGTGATGAAATCCACATCACCTTAGAAAACTATTTGATGCATGGTGGGGGGGGGGGGGGCGGGTGGGGTGGTGGGGGGTAGAAGGATGGGGAGAACCCTCAACATCCAAGGTATAATCCATGGAGGAAAAAGAGGAGGAAGGTGGATTTTGGTTGGTTTGGTTCTTCAATTATTGTCTAGTAAATACCATGTGAGAAATTTCACAACTCAAACACAAAACAAACAAAATAAAAATATCTCAAGGCAATAAAAAACATACACTATAGTGCATTTAAAATCTTTGGGTACCTTTTATCTCATTTTTGGCTTATGCCTTAGTTGTAAAGTGTGAAGAACTTGGTTTGTAGAATAGGTAGTAGAAAAGAAGTCTATAGTTAATTTTAGGTGTTTAAAGTTCTCAAAAAGATCTATGTTGGAAATCAATATGTGGCTTGGTATTGGGGCCTATACCCTCACTTCACACACCACAACAATAAGAGTATCAAGTGCTTAGCCAGTATATATCAATTTCTAGAGTTTAGACTCAACCAAAGAGCTGAGTTTGATTTCTCTTCTTGGTAATGACACCTAAGTAAGATAGCCAAAGGGTGAAGGTGATCTTTTAGGATATGAAACCCTAGTCAGGCCTTATGTCAATTTTTATTATTTTTTTATTGATTTAAGTGGTTTGGTATGGTGTATGATAAATAAGTGAATCTACGATTGAATTACTTAGCCTTTAATTTTAACTATGTGAGCTAAAAATGTAAACAATCAATGTGTGCAAGGTTTATATTATACCGAAAATAAATTTTGACTTCTTTGTGTGAACATAGAATAAGGAAGAAAAGGGCACCTATATGCTACTAGGTCCCACCAGGCATGTCAAAATGTTTCTCTCAATTTTAGCTTATTTTTTAGTTAAAGAAGTAAAAAACTAAATGTGGGTATGGTAGAACCTATTTGTTTATACATACGTGATCCAGATTATTGTGAAGAGTTCCTCTTTGTCTTGGAAATAATGACCTATATATAAGAAAGATATTAAAACAAAGGGTTTGTTAGATGAATAGCAAGATGGATTACCTAGCGTGAGCTAGATCCAAAAAGCCTAAGCTTACTAGGAGGTTATCAATCCACTCTCTTAGGATAGTTAAGTTGAAAGAAATAAGGATGAAGTACTTGCATCAAGTGATAGAAAAGACTGAAAGGGAATGCAAGAATAAATAAATGCTTGATGAAGTAAACTAATTATAGTAAATAATGGGTCAATACTAATGCTAAATAGGTCAACTTGGGTTCAAAAAATAGGTGGGGTTTCTATGAACAAGTAGAGAGATAGAAAGTACAATTTAGTTGAGGGTAAGTAGGTGAAAATATCTTGTTGTTATTTCCTACCATAGTGACCATTGATGGTTGGGATGACTATCAATGGTTAAGGTGACCATTAATGGTTAGGTGACCATCGGTGGTTACAAGTGACCATCAGCAGTTAGGTGACCATCGATGGTTGTTATGGGTTTTGGGTATGTTTAGAAAAGGGTTGTAGAATGGATACAAGGTGTTGAAGGTATGTTTATGGTTAGGGGGTCAGAGGGTAATAAGCAAAGGTTGTGGTTCATGTAAAGATGTCAGAAACCAAATAAACAAAACTTGAAATATGAAATGTACATAGTTTTTTACTTGATGGCTGATGGTAGACTGAGAATTTTTTTTGGTAGAGTAATGGTACTTTACCTAAATAATAATTTTGGTAGAGGTTTGATTCACTATCATAATGGCTAAATTGCTAGAGGGAGGACCTACAAAGAAGTTCTTAATGCTAGAAAGGGTAAAAGAGATGGAGGTGTAGGTTTTAGAAAGGGCGAAGTTAATTACACAAATTTAATTCTTAATGTGTTATCTTATTACATGAATTAGATTATGATTTACTTGGGTTTGCATATAGACCAAGTTTGAGTGTTCAAGTGATAGGGACCTAATTGTCGGTGGTCAAGGTGACCTTTGATGGTCGAGTGTTGAAGTTCAAGCTAGTTGAAAAAGGTAGCTTAGTAAGTTGGTTTAGCTAACTAGATAACTTGAATCAAGGTCACGGTCAGAGGCTAGATAATGGTCTGATTTGGGATGTTTTGACATATAAAACCATTGTGTATAGTTTTTTAGAGTCTACAGGGAGATTTGGGGGGCTAGAAATAACAAAATATTTAAGGATAAGAAGTGAAACAACAAGAATATTTTTGAAAGAATCTTTATGTATATCAAATAAAACTATAGGTCAATTCAAATCAAGAAAGCCAAAAATTTGCTCTCCCATGAAAAAATTCTAGCTCAAAATTGGCAAATAGACACTTCAGACTTAGGAAAACCAGACCCTAAGGATGAAATAAGAAAAATAATGAAGTAGAAACCTTACCTGAGGGATGGATGAAGCTCAAATTTGATGGAGATTCAAAGGGAAATTTGGAAGCAGAAAGGGGAGGGGGTATCATCAAAGATTTTGAAAGAATGTTGTTTGCCACTTATTGAGATGATATGGGTCTAAAAATGAATCACTAGGCTAAAGCTTTGGCTTCACTATTGGGGATCAGATTGGCAAAGCAAATAAATGATCAAAATCTCTTGGTGGAGTGTGACTCCCTAATTATTGCAAATTGTTTGAATGGTAAGAATCCCATAAGTTGGTATATCAATCATGTCATTGATAAGCTAAAGACATATTAAATTTCTTCCAACAAGTATGTATCCAACATACTTATAGATAAGGGAATGAGATTGATAACTAGTTTAAAAATAAGGGAGTCAGCAATGTGGGTTTTAAAACTTGGTTTAGCTATGAATACCTCCTTAGGAAATTGATTTTAAAAGTCACAAATGAAGTTAAAACCCATGTTAATAACTCTATGCATATGGATGCTTTCCCTAATGTCTAGAGGGGATGTGAATTTGTATGTTATGAATTGAGGACTTGGGCCTCATGAACCTAACTTTAGTTTTTCTATGAAGAAGCATCTAGAAGGGAAAAAGAGTCTTGAAGAAGACCAAAACATTATACATGGATACAACCCTATTTGGATGGTCTATGAGCACAGAGACAACAAGAGTGATTGGAGTGAAGATGAGAGGAATTTATTGGGCCTACCAAATAGGATTGAACCTAAAATCCAAATAGAAGTTATAAATAATGAAAGATTTTAGAATACCTTGTAGGTAGGGGGCTTTGCAAGTTTTATGAAAAGAATTTAAGGATTTGATAGACATCTATCTATCCTATCCATAAAGTCTTCAGAGGAAAGGTCTATTATCATCAATGGTGTCATGATTGACATCATAGAGAAGACTTTCTCTCATGTGATAGGACTTACAATTGAGGAGACCAAGAGCTACTACACTCCAAGAGAATTCAAACTAGATAAAGAGGCATTTTTTAAAGATGATGAATATTTGGAGTCGCTGCATAATGGTCTCGATAGGGAATATCTTCTCAGACCTTTCGATAAGGTAGTTTTTCACCTTATTCAATATATTACTTTAGAGGTTAGATATAATGTGGTGAGATGGTCTATGTTTATAAGGCTCAATTACTTTAGGTATGTGTTATCCTTTAGCCTCCCTATATTTATTTTCAAATCCATGGAGACCTCTATTCTAAAATTCATGAATGGGAGTTATTTTGCTCTGAGACATGAGGGGTAATTTTCCTTATTTTAAAATATTTCAAAGGTATGAACAAAATCTTGTCTAAAATACCATAAAACCAACAAGCAAAGATAGAGGAGGGGCCAATGGATATAAGGAAGATAAAAAAATTTAGATTAAGTATAGAGGTAGCCTGAGTAGGTTTTTGGGAAGAAATAAAAAATCTATTGAGAAGGAATTCTATAAGAAAGGGAATAGTATCATTAAATAAAAGGATAACATTAAAAAGTGCCTTAGAAGTTCTTATAAAACTACTGATCATAACAAAGAGAAATAGGGGAAATAGGGGTACAAGAGTTTACAGGAGACACAAGACAAGAGAGGTGTTGAGAAAGTCATTGACATGGATAGATTCAATGTGGAATTGGAATAAATTAGAAATGAGGGAGAGAAGAAAAGAGAGTAGGATTAGGCATAGATAATTCTTGAGAAAAACAAAGAGAAGAAGGGGAATACAACTCTAGAGAAAGGGGAGACATCATAGTTTCAAAAGGATAAAAAAGTGGATTTCAACCATCTAGTCAATTTTCTCATAGGCAACGAGAATGTAGATAAAATAATAGAACATAACCTTCAAAAAGCTCTAATGATGTGGTTCATGCATGAAATTATGATTCTAAAGAGTAAGTTGAATGTGCTTCAGTAGGAGAATGCTAAATTGTCTCAAACCTTGGCACAGGGAGAGGAGGACATCTAGATTCAATCCCTGAATTTCAAAGTGGACTTACTTTAACATGCTAATGAGAATTTGCAAAACAAGATAAGTTTCCTAGTTAGTTGTAGCAAGGCTGTAATAAATGAAGGTATTCAAAACATGGAAAATCTTATGGCTCATCTCAGGGAATTATTTAAACCCAACTATGTTGGAAAAGGTAAGGATAAAAAAGGGCTAAGTAGTATTACCTAACACAATATAGATCATGAAGGTTTATTGATGCAGATATCTATGAATCTCAAGAAAATGAAGGCATGTTAGGAAGATGTGTCTAGAAGCTTGGAATTAAAATAGTTTTTATGTTGTTTTTAGGCTATTTTGGGATCATTTTGTAGATGTTTCTAGATTGTGTTGGTCCTTGTTTCTCTGTTTGGCTTGCTTATCCTTTTCTCTCTTTTGTGCTTAATCTTCTCATAGGGTTTGGGGACCCTAGTTCAAAAAATTCCCCCCTTTAACCTTAATAAAAAAATAAAATTTGGATCTTATGTTTCAATGCAAGACACATATTTGTTCTATGATTACTAGTCCAATGATAATCACAAATTGATTTTGAATGAAATGTTCTAGATAAGTGAGTCATGTTGTGATACCTAATATAAGGTAAGACAATCATGTTACTATCAAGTAATATTTTTAATATTGCACTTTAACTTTCCTTAACTTTTTGAAATTTCATGATTCATTAATGGAATCTGGAGGACTTATTGTAGTTGCCACTTTTCTATTATCTAATGGTTTAGGATTGTTTTTTTATAGGCACATGGATGTTATTGATACTCAAAGGTTTTTGAATAGAAACACAATGTAAAGCATGAATCTCATAGCGTTCACACTCACACACATACATACATATGTGTGTGTGTTACATACATACATACATGTATATAAGGTAATGAAGAATCCTTAAGAACCATAGGAGGAATATCATTGTGTATAAGATGTTCTACATTACAAAAGGCACTTGTCACTTGTGGGATTTAAGTAGGTCTATCAATATTAGTGTCACCACTATTAATAATTTTTTTGATCTTATGTTTCAATGCAAGACACATATCCATTGTATGATCACTAGTCCAACAATAATAAAAAATGATTATGAATGAAATGTTCTAAATAAGTGAGTCATGTCATGATGCCTAATAGAAGGTAAGACAATCATATTCTTATCAAGTAATATTTTCACTTTTGCTCTTTGACTTTCCTTAAGATTTTGAAATTTTTATGATTCACTAATGGAATGTGTAGGGTTTATCATAGGTGTCACTCTTCTATTAGCCAATGGTTTAAGATTGTTTTTTTGTAAGCACATGGAAGTTATTGAGACTCGAAGGTTTTTGAATAGAAACATGATGTGAAGCATTAGTCTTATTGTGTGTGTGTGTGTATACATACATGCATGCATGCATATGTATAAGGCAATGAAGTATCCTTATAAGTTGTAGGAGGAATATCATGATGTATAAGTTGTTCTACATTACAAGAGGCACTTGTCACTTGTGGGATTCAAGTAGGTACATTAATATTAGTGTCACCACTATGAATAATTTTTTTGATCTTGTGTTTTAATGCAAGACACATATCCATTGTATGATCACTAGTCCAATGACAATCAAAAAATGATTTTGAATGAAATGTTATAGATAAGTGAGTCATGTTGTGATGCCTAATAGAAGGTAATACAATCATATTCTAATCAAGTAATAATTTCAATTTTTCACTTTGACTTTCCTTAAGATTTTGAAATTGTCATGATTCACTAATGGAATGTGTAGGTTTTATTATAGGTTTCACTCTTCTATTAGCCAATGGTTTAGGATTGGTTTTTTGTAGGCACATGAATGTTATTGAGACTTGAAGGTTCTTAAATAGTAACACGATGTCAAGAATTAGTCACATAGTGTGTGTGGACACACAGACACACACACACACACACACACACACACACACACACACACACACACACACACACACACACACACACACACACACACACACACACACACACACACACACACACACACACACACACACACACACACACACACACACACACACACACACACACACACACACACATGTATATGTATATGCATGCGCGTGCATGTGTGTGTGTGTGTGTGTATGTGTGTGTATGTGTGTGTGTGTGTATACATACATGCATGCATGCATGCATACGTATAAGGCAATGAAGTATCCTTATAAGTTGTAGGAGGAATATCATGATGTAAAAGTTTTTCTACATTACAAGAGGCACTTATCACTTGTGGGATTGAAGTAGGTACATTAATATTAGTGTCACCACTATTAATATTTTTTTTGATCTTATGTTTTAATGCAAGACACATATCCATTGTATGATCACTAGTCCAATGATAATCAAAAAATGATTTTGAATGAAATGTTATAGATAAGTGAGTCATGTTGTGATGGCTAATAGAAGGTAATACAATCATATTCTAATCAAGTAATATTTTCAATTTTTCACTTTGACTTTCCTTAAGATTTTGAAATTGTCATGATTCACTAATGGAATGTGTAGGTTTTATTATAAGTTTCACTCTTCTATTAGCCAATGGTTTAGGATTGGTTTTTTGTAGGCACATGAATGTTATTGAGACTTGAAGGTTCTTAAATAGTAACACGATGTCAAGAATTAGTCACATAGTGTGTGTGGACACACACACACACACACGTGCGCGCACGCGCACACACACACACACACACACACACACACACACACACACACACACACACACACACACACACACACACACACACACACACACACACACACACACACACACACACACACACACACACACACACACACACACACACACACGTGTGTGTGTGTGTGTGTGTGTGTGTGTGTGTGTGTGTGTGTGTGTGTGTGTGTGTGTGTGTGTGTGTGTGTGTGTGTGTGTGTGTGTGTGTGTGTGTGTGTGTGTGTGTGTGTGTGTGTGTGTGTACACACACATGACAATGAAGTATCCTTATGAAACATAGGATGGATGTCATGGTATATAAGTTTTTATATGTTACAAGAGGCACTTGTCACTTGTGGGATCCTAGGAGGTACATCAAGCTCAATGTCACCACTAATAAAATTTTTTAATCTTATTTTTCAATATAAGATATATATCTATTGTATGATCACTAGTCCAATGATAATTACAAAATGATTTTGAATTAAATGTTGAGTCATGTCATGATGCCTAATAGAAGGCAAGCAAATCATATTCCTATCAAGTAATGTTTTTAATATTGCACTTTGACTTTCCTTAAGTTTTTTAAATTATCATGATTCACTAAGGGAATGTGTATTACTATAGGTGTGACTCTTCTATTAGCCAATGGTTTAGGATTGTTTTTTTGTAGGCATATGAATGTTATTAAGACTTGAATGTGTTTGAATAGAAACACAACACGAAGCATGAGTCTCATTGTGTGTGTGTGTGTACACACACACACACACATGTATATATGCATATGTGTATGTACATACATTCATACATATGTGTGTGTGAGGTAATGCAAGCCCTCACCCAAATAAAAACTAGATTATACAGAAAAATTTGATAATCTTGGAAAATTTACAAAAGAAAAACTAATTGATAGATTTCAATAGTCAACTAACCAAGATTGAAATAAAATGAGTCAATAAGCTTAGCATCAAAAAAATAATCCAAGTAAAACAAGATTTAGGAGCTAAATTATAAAAATCCCAACTAAATACTATATCACACTAAGAAACAAAATGAAGAAAGTACTTGATTTCAATCATTTAGGAATGGATGATTTAAGAAATCCAAAGGGATCTACCACCTAAAACCAATAAGCATATTTTAAACTAATCTACAATTAGATAAATGGAGCATTGAAAATTTTACATCACCTACCAATTCACCTAAGAGACCCACTTCATCCAAGTAATCTATATCTGTCAAATGCATCCAAGGATTAACATGAATGTATTTTATCATAGTTAATAATATTTTTAAATCTCTCCATGGACGAACATTCTTAGAAATTACTTCATCCCCCCTTAAAAGTTACTACTCCCACATTAGTAAGGAAATCACCAAGATTTATAATCTCTTGATAGTAATGTCTGAATGAAATTATAGAAAAAAGGGAATAATATAACTATTTTATCTTATTTTGGATTAATGAACCTAAAAAAACATAAAAATTTAAACTATTGAGATTGTACAATGCTACACCACAATATGACTAAATAATTAATTTTTTATATTTATGGAAAATACTAATAAGTTTAAGATACTTAGCTTGTTTTGGGTCTGTGTAGGCGACATAAAGGGTTGGAAATGTATCTGAATCTACCTAGATTAGTTCATAAATATTTGGAAACTTGTGTTAGGATGAAGGTGTTTATCTTATGTTAGATCCATTATGATAAATTATGCCTCACTATCTTGACACAAGCCACAATGCCTTCTTAAAAAAATCCTTGTGTGATAGTAGATACTCATTGTTTGCATAAATAAAAAAAAACTTTTCTCCACTTTGAAACCTTATCTCCACTTTTGAAACTAGGTTAACTTTTAAAAATAGAGAAGAGTGATGGGTTGAGCTTTTTGCAACCAATCCTAAATGAATGGTTGATCGTTGCCTACATATCCAATACTTAGAGGGGAGAAATAAAATTGCATGTAATTATTTCCTTTAAGTGTATGCGTGAAATGATGCTCCTTTTATGAATGAAACCTATGATATAGCTTTTGACATTTTCCAATAGAAAACTTGACTTGGCTTAGGTGATTTAGACTTGACTAAAACATGGTCCTTGTAAATAATTTATGATTTAGATAGTTTAGGGTTGTCCTTCTCAAAGTGTAGTTATGTATAAATGTCTTATTGATGGGTGTACATAGGGAAATAGACTTAGAAATATTGTGTATAAATATATGACTCAAGAAAATTCTCATGCCACCAACATGTGAAATGTACAGACCAAACCATAAACATAATTTAAATTTTAAAAATGATAGTTTTTTGGCATGCAGACGCATCTGGTGGAGATGTGCAGTTTTTAAAATCCAAAGATGCCTAAGTATTTCCATGTATAAAAAGATAGAAACAATAATTTGATGATTAGGATACAATCTAATAATTATAAAAAGTAGTTTGGATATAAACTAGGGAATTATTGTAGGTGACTAATAGTAAATTAGGAATGTCATGCCCATATAAGGTAAACACATATGAGGGAAGGGTATGCAACATCTATATGTGTATACAAAAATCATGTAATATTAAGGTATGTCAATACTAACATTGTCAAATGTACAATACTCTATTTTAGTGTTTACAAATGCCTCCCTTTTGTTCTAGCATTGAAAGTAAACAATACTAGAGTATAAAAATAAAGAGATATGTATTAGTGTGTAAACACAATTTATCTTTGGGAGAAAGATCTAAGTGTAAATTTTTCTTTATTAAACCTAAAATACATTTATCCATTAATGTCCATGTATGAAATGAAATATGAAATATATAATATTAATGTAACTTTTAAAATTTAAAGAGTGAAGAAGGAATAGAACTACAAATGGGTGAATCATTTTTCCTTCTAAATATTTGGAGATGTGCTTAATTTTTAAGCATTGAAGATTGAGAAAAGGATAATGTCATGAGATGATTATTTCCTAAGGTAATTTTTTAAGCACAAGATATAATGAGAGGGGGGGTGAATCAGTATATCATATATCTTATAAAACTTTCCCTTAATCAAAATCCACTTAACCAAACATTCAAGATATGTAATAAGATTGAAACAATAAACACCACACAAGATAGAGAGACACCAGATATAATGTGGAAACCCAATGTGGGAAAAACCATGGAGAACAATCTCAAATATATGAATGAGAACCAACTCAAACAATATCTACAATTACCAACTTGTAGGAGCACCAACCCCTTTGTTGAGCACCAACACAGCAACTATTCATGAGCACTAACCCACAAGAGCACCAACCCCTTTGCTAAGCACCAACACAACAACAATTCATGAGCACCAACCCCTTTACTGAGAACCAACACAACAATAATTCATGAGCACCAATCCCTTTACTAAGCACCAACACAATAACAATTCGTGAGCACTAACCCAAAGGAGCACAAACCCACAAGAGCACCAACCCTTTTGCTGAGCACAAACACAAAAATAATTAGTGAGCACCAACCCACAGAAGCACCAACCCCTTTATTGAGCACCAACACAATAATAATTCGTGATCACCAACCCACAAGAGCACCAACCCCTTTGTGTATACCACACAACTATCTCTCAATGTTTCTATCTCAACAAATGATAGCTCATTATAATATCTCTTTCCTATCTCACCTTTGATCTTTTAAGCTAGATATAATAAATACAAATCATACTCATCTCTCCCATTGCTCTTCTAAGCTAGATATTACAATATCAAAACAAACTCTCTCTATCACATTACAAATGGCTTCTCAAGCCTTTATTTATAGCTTTCCAAATGACCTTTGGCCTTCCCCCTTTTGTGACCCTTCAATCCTCATGGAAAATGGCACCAAACTTGTATGACCCTTCATATCCTTTCCTTTGAAAAGTCATGTGGTGACCCTTCATGAGAAAAAACATCCTTCTCTCTTTTGTCTTTATCTTGGTGACTTTTCATATTCCTCAAAGTGTCCCTTCATGAAAAATTGTGCCCTTCCTCTTTTGTCTTCACTTGGTGACTCTTATAATTCCCCAAGATGACTCTTCATAGGAAAATGCATCCCATTTTTTTTTTATCTTTACCCTGTGACTCTTTGACTTTTCCATGGGCCCTTCCTTTGTCTCATATGCAACCAAAAATATATTCATTAATATTAAATAAATATTAACACACATAAGCTAAGATATAACTATTACAAATATCATTAAATGCAATGGGGCCTTTATCACCAATAATGCTAGACCTTTGACATCAATGACAATATTTCCAATAATCTCCCCTTTTGTCATTAATGGCAACCTCAAACTTGAAACTACCACATCTTGTCACCTGCACATATTATCATCTAAAAATATACAGTAACTCCTTCTTACTATAGCAATCTATACCTATTCCATGTACCTATTTTTTCACCTATACCTATACCTGTTATTCTCCCCCTTTGACATCAATGGCAAAGGGCATACTTAGAGCTAACACTTAGTTCCCCCTCAATTGATGTTAAACATCAATGGCAAAAAGTAATATAAATTACTCCCAACTCCTCTCATAGATCCTTGAATGTGTCCTTTGATTGTGCCTTTGAGAAGATATATGACAATACATATAAATTATTGTCTATCCTTTAAGCATCTGCAATCAACTCATTTGAATCTTTTCTTCTAATCTCAAAACCTTTTACATGAAACTTTAATGTGTATCCTTGATCACATATTTGACTAACATTCAATAGATTATGCTTAAGACCTTTTCCATACAAAATATTCTTAGACTTAGTTCTACCATAATCCAAACTCAAAGTACCTTTTCCAGCTATCTTGGTAGTGGTTTTATCTCTGAATCTCACTGTGCTACCATTTATTTTCTTTAGACTTATGAACTTAATTTTATCTCCTATTATATACCTTGAACATCTGCTATTAACTAACCATGGGTGATCTTTATTTCTTACATGCGAGCTGTCTGAACCATCATAAAATCTTCAGGTTGTTTCTTCTACAATGAACATGTCTGAACCTTCTTCTTGATGAATGGAACTTTGAAACTTTGATCCTTCTTGATTGACTTGAACACACTTCTATAGTACCAAGCTATGTGTCCAAAGTTGTTGCACTTGTAGCATACTATGTTCTTTTCATCAAAGCTTGATAGAGGAGCAAAAGAGTTGTAGCTTCTACTTGACTCTACTTGACTTTCCTTCTCTTTATTTCTAAAACTGTTGGCTCTTTTTCTACATTCTAATTTCTTGTGACCATATCCATTACAATAAAAATAATAGACATAAAAATAAGACATGTTTGTATATCTCTAACTTGATTACCTTTTATAGCTTTGTTCTTTCTAGCCTTCTCTATTTGAAATGTCCTCTATATTCTTCACTTCTCCCCTTTTTGTTTCCTCTTTTGTAAGAGCTTCAACATAGCTCTTTTTCCTTTCAAATTTAATACCTATCTTATCTGAATTTGCCTTTTGGATCTCTAATATCTTATTCAATATGTTAGTTCTATCCTCAAATTTTGAGTCACTAACTACTTTATCATTGACTACTTTATTAATATCTTCTTTTAAAGAGACAATCTCAATAGCATACCTTTCACATTCTTTTTTTGTTATTTCTAACTATGTTGTTAGATCTTATTCATTCTTCTTGGCTTCTTCAAAGTGTGCTTGTAGATCTTCAATCATTTCCTTTGACTCCTATTCATTTTTCTCGATCTGGTACTTTAATCTTTGATTCTTCTTCTCAATATATTTTAACTCTTCTAGGGCACAAATGAGTTCTCCTTCCAGATTCACTTCAGCTTCATCCTCTTCTTCTTCTTGATCATCTTCATATATGGCCATGAATAGAATCTCTTCTTTTTCTGAATCACTGACTCCACTATCTTCGATTGAGCTAGGATCCTTAGAATATAGGCTCTTCTTCTCGAATCCCTTCTTGGATTTGCCTTTGAAATTCTTCTTATATGTATACTTTTCTTCTATTCCTCTTTTCAGCTTGTGAATGAAAAGTGCTCTATTGTCATCTTCATCATCACTAGAAATATCACGTGATTCTTGAATCTTAGCTTTCTCTTTCTTTGATGTCTTGAAAGCTGCTTCTCTCTTTAAAGGTTTATCTTGTTCACTCCACATCTCATATGTTGTGAGAATACCATGAAGTTCATCCATATTTAGCTTAGCTAAATTTTTTATCTCCTCAATTGCCAAAACTTTTACATCATATCTCATTGGTAGAGATCTCAAAACCTTTTGAACCACCATTGACTCTTCCAACGTCTAACCAAGACCTTGAATCTAATTTATGATTTGATCAATTCGTAAGAAATAACTTGCTATATCTTCTTCTTCTTCCATCTTCAAACTCTCAAACTGTCTTCTAAAAGTTTGAAACTTAGCTTGCTAAACTTTTCCATCACCTTTGTAAATATTCTTAAGTTTTACCCAAGTTTCATGAGCAGATTTACATTACATAACTTTAACAAATTCAAATTCACATAAACCACATAAAATAACATTTAAAGCTTTAGAATTACATTCACTTGCCTTCTTTTTTGTTGGAGTTATTACAAGTGTCTATGGCTCTTCATATTCCTCCACCACTGCTTGCCATATGTCAAATCCAAGGGCCATCAAATAAGTCCTCATTCTTATGCTTTAAAAAGCATAATTCATCCTATCAAACAAAGGTGCCTTATTTGTAAAAAACATTTCATGTGATCCAGCCATCACACTTTCTTGATCTACCTTCAAGCTGTAAAACTTTTGAAAAAGAACCTACTCTGATACCAATTGTTAAGCATAAGATATACCGAGAGGGGGGGTAAATCAGTATATCATATATCTTATGAAACTTTCCCTTAATCAAAATCCACTTAACCAAATATTCAAAATATGCAATAAAATTGAAATAATAAACACCACACAAGATAGAGAGATAACAGATATAACATGGAAACCCAATATAAGAAAAATTATAGAGAACAATCTCAAGTATATGAATGAGCACTAACTCAAACAATATTTTCAAGCACCAACTTGTAGAAGCACCAACCCCTTTGCTGAGCACCAACACAACAACTATTCATGAGTACCAACCCACAAGAGCACTAACCCCTTTTCTAAGCACCAACACAATAATAATTTGTGAGCACCAACCCATAAGAGCACCAACCCCTTTGTTGAGCACCAACATAGTAAAAATTCATGAGCACCAACCCACATGAGCACTAACCCCTTTACTGAGCACCAACACAACAATAATTCATGAGCACTAACCCACAGGAGCACCAACCCCTTTGATGAGCACCAACCCACAAGAAGACCAACCCCTTTGTTGAGCACTAACACAATAACAATTTGTGAGCACTGACCCACAGGAGCACCAACCCATTTGTGTATACCACACAACTATCTCTCAATGTTGCTATCTCAATAAATGATAGTTCATTACAATATCTCTTTCCTCTCTCACCTTTTCTCTTCTAAGCTATATATAACAAATATAAATCATACTTATCTCTCCCATTGCTGTTTTAAGCTAGATATTACAATATCAAAACAAACTCTCTCTATCACATTACAAATGGATTTTCAAGTCTTTATTTAGATATTTCCAAATGACCTTTGGCCTTCCCCCTTTTGTGACCCTTCAATCCTCATGGAAAATGGTGCCAAACTTGTATGACCCTTCAAATCCTTACCTTTGAAAATTCATGTGATGACCCTTCATGAGCAAAAATGTCCTTCCCTCTTTTGTCCTTATTTTGGTGACTTTTCATATTCCTCAAAGTGTCCCTTCATGAGAAATTATGCCCTTCCTCTTTTGTCTTCACTTGGTGACTCTTGGAATTCCCCAAGATGACTCTTCATGGGACCTATTCTTCTTTTGTCTTTACCACGTGACTCTTTGACTTCTCTATGGGCCCTTCTTTTGTCTCATATGCAACCAAAAATATATTCATTAATATTAAATAAATATTAACACACATTAGCCAAGACATAACTATTACAAATATCATTAAATGCAATGGGGTCTTTATCACCAATAATGCTAGACCTTTGACATCAATAAAAATATTTCCAACATAAGTGCCATTTTTAAGCCATGGATTACGAGAATAAATACACTAACCCTCGTGAAGATAGAGTAGTGTTAGGATAGTTAGCAACATAGAACCTCAAATACACTACTCATTTAAGTAATTTTTAACCTCAAGATGAAATGTTGAGCCTATATTAAGCTAATGTGAAATGTGCATGAGAAATTTTAGGCTCAATAATTGTGATAGTGTTCATGGACAATGCTTATGCCCCATAATCTAACCAACTATCCCAATTTGAGATAGAATGTCATAAAATCTATATGATACTCTATCCCAAACTTGATATATCTAAAGACCTATAACTTATGTTCATATAAAATGTTTGCATATGCATTGAAAATGCCTCGAATATGTCAAAATATTTAAATATGTATATCACAATCTGAATGAAATTAATAATCTAAACCAATATAAACTCTTTGAAACATGTAATTTATCCCAAAACTTTAAATGAATCTAAATTATTTCAATCATATAATATGTCTCAAAAATATGAATCATTTGTGTATGGAGGCTTGAATATTTATGACAAGTCCACTATTATGCCCCCTTTTGAAGTGATGCTTATCTTGCAAATTACTCATCTTAAAATTAAAAAATTAACTGCATCATATTATATAAAAAGATAAATATTTAGAAGCATGTGCTAACATATGGATAATATGTCATCATAGTATGAATTATTCATCAAAGTATATATGAAACATGTATCCTAAGATATACAATTGCCATGTTAAGATAGATATAGCAATCAGGCATGCAATAATAATTATTATAATTATAGGTAATGAATAGTATTATACATAGAAAGGTCCATGATATGTATCATGACACCACACACAAGTATAAAGTTGTGTGATATAGATCATGATACTACAAAATCAAAATAAAATACTATATATATCTATTCATAAGCACATAAGTGTCATGGCCATGATGCATACAATAAAACACATGCAATAACACTCCATGTCACACAAGATAATAGTCATGTACAATGGACACTTAAATTCCATACAAGGCAAGAGCCACATGAAATTAATAATAAAATGTCACACAAGATAAAATATACATAAAAATAATAAATTTAATGAAATTATTATCATATAAGGAGGAAAGGGCCTAAATAGAGAGTCGTATGATGAAAAATTTGATCAAACAAAAATAAAAAAATAAGGCAAAGGGACAAAGAAATAAATAATCATACAATGAAATACCCAATCAAGGAATTTCATACACTAAGGTAAGAACCAAAACAAATAATAATCAATGATTAGTCTATAGGAAAATATATAACAAAAATAAAATATAAAACAAGTCAAATTAGTCTACACCATCAATCAATGTCAAAGTCACAACATAGAAATGTATCATATCCATGAAATGTAGTACTATAAAGAATATAAGTAAGAGCAATGCCTAGTAAGAAATAAATGTGGCTTAACATGATAAATGAAAAATTCATAGAAATATATAACCAATTACACTATAACCTATGGAATGAGATGGCCCCAACATTGGAATTACTTATAGGTATATGAATGCCCTATATCAATACATCCATGTATCGTGTATAACTTGTATGTTCTATTGTTTTATCATATTTTTGAAAACTAGGGAAATAGATTACCTAATATGAAAAACTATTGTGTAAAATCATAATGCTAAAGATATACAAAAAATGTTATAAACTGATTTAAAACTCACTAAATTAAGAAATATACTAAATATGTAAAGTACAAAAGAGAAATATAAACTTAAATGGAAAACTAAGATGAACATTGTTTCTAAATCTAAGATTAATCAAGGGACTATGTTGACTATGCAGACCTAAAACAAGAGATGGAAGAGTTCTTGGACAACAATGTTGTAACTAGACAAGAGTGGGGGGAACTCTTATCTGGTAGGTTGGCCTTGTCTGGTATAAAATAGTGATATGATATTTTTTGGGTTTTGTGCACCTTCATCTATTATTTTGTAAATTGTGTAGGAGTTCTCGATCTGATGTGGAGATCACTATGTAACTCTTTCTTTGCTTGAAATCATATCTCAATGATAGGAATATGATAAAAATCATGGAATAAAAAAGGGTTAACAGTTGAATTTATGCTTGACTTTAACACCCTCTATGTTGAGTGTTGCCTACATACCAATGCTCTAAAGAGGAATCAAAATTCATGCAGTTCTCCCATGTTACAGTGGTGTGTATGAAATTGGTGAAATTTTATAAAAGGTGGTACAATCCGAGTGTAATTAAGTGCTTCAACCATGACTTATGACCTTAGAAGTGTATTCAAATACTAGCTCAAGGATACTAGGGTTGTATATAATCAAAATTGGGAGAAATATGTAATTTTATCTCAATGTGTAATTAGAATTCTAGTTATTTTTAGTGTTGATCCTTTTGTATGAAAAATTATTTGAAATATAATTTTATAGTAGTATTTATTTTTTACTAGATGGGGTAAATGCTTTTGAAGTTAGAGATATGAATCAAATAAATGAGGGTTTTGATTAATGGACCCACAACTAAAGAGAGGGGTTTTGAATGATGGATCCACAACTAAGAGGGTTTGCAGGATCCCACAATTTTTACAAGGAACAACAAGAGGGTCTTAAGGGTCTCACAACCATAAAAAGCATAATTAGAGGGTTTGAAGGATCCAAAAATATTTTCAATTCAAATAACAAGAGGGGTTTAAGGATCCCACAACCATAACACCAAGAGGGTTTGATAGTTCCCACAACCTTAGTATAAAAAAGGAGGTTACTTCTCAACAAAACATAAATAATGAATGCACTTCAACAAAATTTACCTGGAACTTCTACTGTAGAATAAGAGCCCATCAAGAGTAGAAAGTATTTTGCTAGTCTTTTGCCTCCTGGGAACCTTTGCACATCCTCTACACAACTAAATCACAACAAGTGGGATTTTCCTCCCATTGATCCAAACATCATATAAATCACAAGGAACTATCCAATTTGTCCTCAGTAATCTAGCCATAGCTTGATATAAAATAAGGATTTTTAGCTAAATATAATAAATACACATAGATTCTAGGACAAACTCCAATGACCAAAAGAGACAAGGGTGGAATCCTCTATCATCTAATCTAATAAGATAAGTTTTGATGTCTTTTCCTCTATCTACCATAATCAAAACTAATCAAAATATTTGGTTAGTGACTAGCAAAACTACCCAAACCTTACAAAAACCATCCCCAAGGAATCATGCCTTCTCTGTCCAAGTGGTCTAAGGTTCTCAATTAATTTTTCCACTATAGACCCCTTATGTAACCTACACAAAGCATTTGGTAAACCTGATTACAGTCCCATATAGATCTGGTATTCATCAAAGTTTCCCCACAACCTCTAAAAAACTTGAGTGTAACAACTGAGCATACATACCCACTCAACCATACCATAACCCACAAAGAGGGCTCATAAATATTAGACCAACCTCCATATAACCTTTTGAGGTTTCCTCTATAGTACCCATTAACTTGAAGTCCTAAAATTGGTTGGACAAGGGTTTCAACAAGGTTTCTGCAAGAACCCAAACCTAGAAACCAATCCAAAATAGTGCATGAGACCACACAAAAAGCCAAAAAAAGTGAAAAATATCTATTATCCTCACCTATTTTGAGAACAATGGTTTGGATTCCTCTATCCTCCATATAAACAAAAAATATTTTGGTGGGGCATCCTCTATCCACCACCATTAACCTCCACTTGAAATAACAACTTCTAACACTCCCAAAATATGGCTAAAGTTTCAAAACATTAACCAAAGAGTAGGAAGAGGCCCCAAACCTCACTAAGGCAATCCATCATTCCTTCATCTTATTAGACATAGTTTTGAGCCCATGGATTTGTCACCTATCTTCAAAAAATATTTTTCTCTATTCTTTATGGATAGACACCACTCAAAATATATTATTTTAGCATTTAGGGCACACCAACCATTTTATCTATTTCTTCCCCACCTAATGAGCCATTCAAAATTTTTAGGGATGGCCCTGGTGATTTAGAATACCCCCAATCCTCCTAGATCTAAACCATCTTTGTCTCAATGATCTTCATCCCATCTTTTTTGCTCGGGACCTATTAGAAACTCCCTCATCTTGATTATCTACTAACCATATGAAACCAATTGAGGAAAGCACCACTCAAGAAGATCTTTATCATGTCCTTAGGATCTAGGTTAGATTCATCCTTATCTTCCTCCTAGTTTTAACCTGAGTTTTCCCACTCGTGGGACAAATTCAAAATATTTCCTCCACTCTTCTTTGCCATTGAAGGGGAAGCTTATAAAACTCATAGGTTGACCTTTTCATTAACTTTTAATTTCACAAAATAGCCATTATTTGACATGAATGTAATAGTGGTTGGTTCAGACAATAGGTTAAGACACTCATGTTCAATGGGGCAGTGTTGTCTAATGAAGACAAACATGAGAATGAAGAATAGTCTAAGTTTGGGCTTGGACTATTTTCATGATAAATAAGGACATTTTGAGATTACTAATTATCTTTTAAGAGTGAGTCTTCCTCATAGAAAGTGAATGAAAGTGGTCAAAAGGACCTATAATAGGTTATGAGTTAAGTGTGTAAAAAGGGTGGTTAGGAGTGTATTGTTTTAACTTAAATTCTAATTTATGTGTCTCCATTAACCCCCTTTTGTTCTAGTAATGAAGTAAAGCAAAAGCACTAGAGTATAAGGAAAAGTGTGTATCTAAACTTACTTGTGAAGTGTAGTATTGAATGTAGGCCAAAACGTTGAGTTATGTTTCACATAAACTTATAATGAAACATGCATAAAAATAGTCCTCACTTAAGATGAATATCAAAAATCATAAGAAAAAATAGTGAATAATAAGGAATAAATACACCTAATTGGGTAAACAAACCATTATGTTTTCCTGATGTAAAACTAGTGACTATGTATGGTATAGACCCTTGTAGATTTCATTTGCATTGAAGAGCTTGGATTAGACTATGCATGCCCCAATACTCATAGTAGGTGAGTGTGCTTAACAACTCAAGGTCTGTGGATTTGATTCCATCATCACATATCCAAAGTAATGAAGTAGTTTGGAATCCCTGTATGGATCCTAATAGATTGTTCTAGTATAAAATTGGTACAAAAGGTGAAATAACCATTTCAAATGAAATAAGGTTCATTTTTGGTGAAAAATTGATGCAAAAATTTAGTATAATTTTATTCTGGTGTATACAATATGGAGAATGACAAGCATTGTCATTCCATTTATGAAACTTGTAAAACCCTGAGTAAGGAAGAAGCCATGTGTCATAAACATGCCCCCAATTTGATATATGGTGTATAAATATTATGAGACTAAGTAATAGAAATTAAGATTATGAGAAAAAACCTATGTTAACTTGGAAATCATGCCACATATAATGCCCCCAAATTGAGCAAATCTAATAAATAATTTGAGTACTTTCTGGGAATTGAGACTGTAAATCTATTATAAATTATTTTGAATTGTTTGAGATTGATAGATTTTTTAAATTACTATTTTATGTGTTTTGGGACAATAAGACCCTATTTAGACAATAATTGGGAGTGCTCTTGTCTATTTGGAGTGCTACTATCCAAACTATTTATCTAAGTTTTTTTGGGTATGCTTTGTGATCTACTGTATGAGGAATATGAAGTTTTGTTTATGTCTATCTGTGAATTGTACTAAGTTGGCTTAGTCTCTAAGACAAATCATTGTGTATGCCTCCTTTTTTGAGGTGAGTTGTTGAGCCTATATAATAAATTAACTCAATAAAAAGTTGTAGCAAGAAATGTTAAGATAAAATATGTAAATATGAGTGAAATGATAACATAGAGGAGCTTGACATCATAATATAGATAAATTAAGTATAATATTAATGTGAGATGCATGTAAGAACAAGCATACATAGTGTGAATATCAAGATAAATCTAATTATTTAAGCACACAGATAAGTGATCAAAATTTAGTATCAAATGCTAACTATAACTACTCAAGAAGGAATGCATGATATCCATCATGGCATCAAAATCTAAGTAAAACAAGAAAACAAGTACGTGTTATGGACATGACACATGCATACATAGAGTATAGACAAAACACATAAAACATGTAAATAAAAGGCTAAGAGGCCACATAAAAGTGACATGTTCAAATGTCACTTGCATAGAACCAAAGAATGAAGACTTAGATCCACACACAAACATATTCAAATGTCCTAAAATGGATAGAAACACACACAATGACATGTTAAAATGTCCTCACATGCATAAAAACATATAATGAAAGATTAGAGCCACACGTAAAAGACATATTCAAATGTCCTCAAGACAAACAAAGAAAACATACAAGACATGAATTAGGGAAGTAAACATGAAAATCATGAATGATATATGTAGTTGATCAACTTAAGAAATTTGTAACACTATTAGATTCATTAACCCAGATAACCAATAAGATATCAATGTGTTAATACATGAACAACATCGATAGATTAATACAATAAAATAACTATGTTTTTGGCAATAAGGGATAACCAAAGAAGGATAAAAAATTGTGTATAGGATGCCATAAATGGTATTATTAATGTATATACAATTTTTGGAAGGCATGTGTGTGATATGTATTTGCAAAATAAGAGCTCTGATCACTGAGAAAACATCAAACCAATATGACAATAATGAGGTGAGATATTATCCATGCAGGGTGTTCCTAACTTTATGCATTTTTTGAGTATGTAACAACTAAATAACCTATAATAGATTCTAGGGATGGAAACATGTATGCTTTGTTACCATTCATGCTCACTTCTGAAGCATATATGATATAAAAACTAGATATAAATACATACTAAATAATTGTGAATACATTAATTGATGTATGGATGAACTAAACATAAGCCTGCATAGGTCTTAGTTTTAGAATTTTATGGAATATTTTATTTTTTTATATTTTTTCATATATATTAAGAGTAAAAGGACAAAGTGAAAATAAATACTCTAACTAATGAGTTTTGCAAGGGACTCATGATTGATGGGCCCTGTGTCTAGAAGATGAATGGTAGCCTTTTGCCAAGGGAAAGGGCTATGTTATAGTGACTATGTTGATATAAATGGAGAATCTAAATATTAATTACCCTCTATACCATAATTTTCATTATCATATTGATGATTTGTAGAATATTGTACCTATTGTTGAGCACAATGAACTATAGGGATTTTTGGAACCCATCTTAGAGTGTATGAATCATGTGTTGGTGTCTTATGTGAGGTACCCTTAGTGATCTATAATATCAATTTGGGATGTGTAGGAATAGAGATAGGATCTTTATAATCTATGACAAATCTCTATTGAAGTGGCCTCTCAAGTATAGGCCTCTATGTAAGGGTAGATACCTACTTCAAAATCTTTGAGTTGGTTACAACTTTTTAGGTGGCTCAACTAAAATATTCTATATAGGAACCAAAAATGTCTATGATGTGGGGTACTCATATGCGATAGCCAAAAAAATTATGAATTCATTAGTATATATATACTCTATGCATCTATGAATTGTACAATGAACTTCATGAATCTACTAAAACTAAAGGTGTCCCAATAATATATCAAAAAACCTTGTGCTAGGTAATATTGTGAATTTAGTGGCTACATGTACGATACCAACCTATAATGGTAATGTAATCTCACCAATGGAGCTCTAACTATGACTATTGAATCCTTTGATGACCATGGTGGTAGGAAGAAAATCATGATATTTTTATCTAATATGATAAAAAATAATGATTGTATACATATTCACACTTGAATTATTATCAACCATGACACTCTAAATAGGCTTGTAATCATATGAATAAAGAATGTAAATTTGAGTCGTGAATTACTATCTCATTCTTTACAAATGTGATAATTAGTCTAGACAATACTGAAGTATGGTAGGTACCAATGATGTCATTCAAAGTATTTGGCACCTCTGAATGAGAATGGTAAGAAACTAAAAAAAGGTGTGCATTGCATACATAATGAATTTCCAATGTATCTATTATCTCATTATCTCTATGCTTAATAAAAGGATCATTGAATATTTTCATTACTTTATTTTCACTAGGTTTCCCTTTTGAACTATTTATGGGTGTGCCTCAATCAATTATGTTTGCATTTATCACAACTGAATCTTGTGCCTCAAATTGATACATTTGTTAGTAGTGTGTCCTTGTGTCTTATGATAATTACAATAAACATTCTGATCAAAACCTTTTAGAAGAGTCTATTTCACATCAACCTCTCTATTGAGAGTGAAAGATATGACATTGCATTCCAATAGTGTTTTGAGGACCTTATATGGAGCTTCTAATATGTTGTTAAATTGTCTCCATGGAGGATTTGACAAGAAAATTCATGGAGTAGGCTCAAAGACTACATGTAATTTTTCATTTTGATCATTATTATTATCATTTGGTCACACCTTGTAAGGTTTTTTGATCAAACTCGTTGTATTTTAAGATGAATTGGTTGTATACTTAAGCTTATTCATTGCTAATAATTTGACTTCCTTTCCTTTATTATGTGGCACAAATATGTGAATGCTATAAAAAATTTGAACATGTACTCATGTAAGGGTGGAAGCAAATTTGTCTTTAATATATCATGTAACTCTTTATATGCCATAGGATATGTCATTTTGGATAACATAGTCTTGTATCTTAAGACATACTCTATTATAGGCTCATTATATTTCTAATTGATTTGATCTATCCAAGCATATGAAACCTTATCACTGATATTTATTGAAATATGTGCTAGGAATATATCAACCAATGGATTCAATGCATGCACCAATTGATGTGGTAAGTCATAAAACCATTGTAATGCATATTGCTTAAGACATATTAGAAATAATTTAGTTAATAACTTAAAATTAGACACATATCCAAACATGTTGCATGGAATGCTCTAAATTGTTGTTTAGGGTAACCCTTTCATCATATAGTGTAATATTGGGTGTCACAAAACCTGTAGGTAGAGGATATTCTGATATATGTTATGCAAATGGAGTGTACAATAAAATGTGAGAACCTAATTTATTATTAGGTTTTGAAGCACCTCATTCCATATGCAGCACCTTATTCTATAGAGATTGAATCTTGTGCATAAAAGATTGTACATTGAGAGAAGATGAATGTGTGTTAACCAAAGGAGTTGTCCCCAAGGACTATGTATTTAATTAGCATATTAATATGTTAAATCCCTTGGGTTACCCCCATTAGAAATAGTGGTACACAAGTTGTATCCAATAGATCGATAGGATTAAAAGTCTCAGAAGATTGTCCTTTAGATGATTTCTTGAGTTTATCTCTAATAATTTTGATATAAACCCTTTTATTCATCTCTTATTTATGTCATCAAATCTATCAATTTGTTATGCCATTATCGAGTGATGAACTAAAATATGAGAATATTTAACTTGAGAATAACTTAGTGTAGCATTATCGTTAAGGTAGAGAGAAACAATTTTCTTAACTTGGATGAAAGAAAAATTAAAATTATGGAATATTTCAACTATTAAAAAATTTATCAATTTTGAAAATCTTGAATCAAAAATTAGAAAAATAAAAAAGAATGATAGAAAACCTAGCAACATAGATAGTTAGGTTTTTTCAACATTTGTACAATAGATGGGTTCACCAATATATTTTATCATTTTTTAGACTATGGAAACAAATTATTTAATATGACAAACTATTGTGTAAAGTAATACTACTACATATATAAGATAAATGTTATAAATTGATTTTAAACTCACTAAATTAAGAAATATACTAAATATGGAAAGTAGAAAAGAGAAATATAAACTTATCTATAAAATTGAGATACACATTATTTTCATATCTGATATTTGCAAAGGGATTATGTTGATTGTGTGTAGATATGGAATAGGGGCTGGTAGGGTTCCTGTATAACAATGTTGTAACTATAAAATAATGGGGGGCACTCTTGTTTGGATAGGCCAAATTTATCTGATAGATAACATGGATATGAGATTTATAAGTTTTATGTGCCTTACCCTATTTATTGTGTAGAGTGTGTGATAAATCCCAATTTAATATAGACAACATTGAGTAACTCTCTATTCACTTGAAACCCTAGCTCAATGTGTTTCTCTTAATTTGTGCTCATTTATCAATTTGGAATAAAGTAATGAAACTAGTAAATGGGGTGTGTAGAAGAGTACCTAACAAAGTGTGTGCATGATCCAGATGATGGTGAGAACTCCTATTTGACTTGGAAGGAATAACATGCAGATAAGAAATACACTAGAAAAAGGGTTGTTAAATGGTGGTTTAGTGGATTGTTTAGCATGAGCTAGATCCAAAAGTGTATGTTTGCTAGGAGGTTGTCAATCCACTATTTTTAACAATGAAGTTGATATAAATGAAAAAAATACTTGTGTTCAATAATTGAAAAGTAAATGCATGTAAGATGAAATGAAATTAAATTGCTTATTAAAAAAAATGACTAAATATAGAAAAAGTGATTCAATACTCATGCTAAGGTACTTGGGGTTAGGTTCAAAAAATCTAGGTAGGCTTTGTGAATAGCTTAGAACATAGAAAGTAAGGTTTGGTTAGGGTTAAGGGGAAAAAAATAGCTTGCTACTATTTGGGCCATAGTGACCATTGATGATTGGGTGAAATTTTAGTGGTTGCACTAACTTTTGGTGGTTGGATGATCGTCGATGATTGAGGTAACCATTAGTAGTTGGGCTAACCATCAACGATTGCCTATGAAATTCTAGAAATGTTTAAAAAAGTAATGGCAGATTGGGTAATTTATAAAAATAGAGGGATATTATGGATCTAGAGGATGTAAAATAATATAAATATAGGTATAGATAGGGTTGGGAGGTTAGAAATGAAATAGATCAAAGAAAACAAGCATGAGAGACTTGTAACCTAATGGTGGAAGGCTAAAGAAATATAGCCAGAGTGATAGTACTTTGGCCTTTGAAAGTGATTCTAACAAAGGTTTAGGTCTTCATTAATGTTGCTTGTTTACTGAAGGGATGTTGGTTACCTATATTCAAGATAGCTTTGATTTGGATAGCTATATTTCTGGATCCTTTTCTCCTCATACTTCTCTTCTTTTATAGGATGAAGTTACTAAATGTGTAGGAGGAAGTTGTTAATTGTGAAGGAGGACAAATTTGTCATTTATTATGCTTTAAATCTTATTAGCATCACATAAATAAATTTTCTAAATGCATCCATATTTATCTTGTACAGTTGGTAATGCTTTTGAAGCAGGCTTGGAGGACTTGACCATCGATGATTAGACTAATCATCGATGGTTAGGCTGACTATTGATGGTTGAAGTTTTAGGGGAAAATAAATTAAAAAGGGTGTGGATTAAAAATTAAATTTAGAGGATTATTTTAGGGGGTTCAATTTAGTAAAGTAATAAATGGGCTAAGTTAACTAGGTGGTCAACTAGCTTCAAGGTTGAGTAGGAGTTCAAGGCATTTTGACATCTAAAACTGTACAGTTTTAGAGTGTCTACATAATGACATAGGAATATGAATGCATTCATGGAATAAAAATTTATTAGTGGTTGAATTTATGTTTTACCTTAATACCACTTGTGTTGAGTGTTGCCTACATACCAATACTTTGAAGAGGGATCAAACTCTATGTAATTCTCCCATACTACGATGGTGTGTGTAAAACTAATGAAAAATGTTAAATGATGGTGCAATCATAGTGTGATTAAGTGATCCAATAATTAATTATGACTTTTTAAGTGTACTAAGACTTTATTTGAGAGCTACTAAGATTCTACATAATTATAATTGAGAAAAATAGAGAATTTGCTCTCAATGTGCAATTAGAATTTTGGTGTTTTTTAGTGTGGAAGCCTCTTGTATGCAAAATAATTTGAAATATGATTTTAAAGTAGTATTTTTAGAATTCCTTTGGACAAGAGTTATAAAACTCATAGGTTGACCTTTTCATAATTTTGAATTTAAAAAAAAAGGCATTACTTGGTGGGAAGACAATAATGGTGGGTTCAGACAACACAACAGGGTGCACTTGTCTAATCAACATTGTTTTTCAATGAGGAAAAAAAACTATGCTAAGGATAAAAATAGTTTGAGTGTGGGATTAGACTATTTACATAAAAAATAGTGACATTATGGGATAATTATTTAGCTTAAAATAGAGATTCCTTCATGCAAAAAGTGGTCAAAACACTGTAGAATAGGTCATAAGCCAAGTGTGTAAAAAGGGTGGTAACAAGTACACTATTTTAATTTAAATATTATTTCTCATGTCTATATCTACATCTCACTCATATTTCATGAAATATATGTGTGTATGAAAAAAAATATTTAATCTACCAAACATGTGATAAATAATATAAATCAATGTAATAACTAGCAAAACATGTTATGCTTAGGCCCCAATTTTCATTTTTTTGTATTTTTAAAATATTTTGCACCTATGTGCAGTCAAGAAAGGTCAATTAAAAATGATATGAAAAATAAAATAATGTGGTGGATCCAAACAATATGTGGCATGTGTTAAGACTATTGTGCACCAAGTGTAAATGAAAAAACAATGTCGAGAAAATGAAGGCAAACAACATGCCTCCATTGTATATGTGAATTAAAACATCATAGCTCAATAAAATAAGTGGAAGGTTGAGGGGTATGATGAGGATCAATAGATATAATCATATAATATGTATGCATAAATGTATGAGAACATGTAAGCACAATGTAATCCATAACAAGGAAAGATAATTAATATGTAGGAGCGAGTAAGTAATTGACACAAAAAATGTGCATTGTTGTTCTACAAGATATATCATCATAGGATAGATGTTGTGGATGTATATATTAATATAAATAATAAAAATAAAATGGTCAATTGAAAATGACAAGTGCTATAAGAATGATCAATTCAAGAGCATATGTATATATGTGTATGATGATAGAATAATAAAGGGAATGGGAAACCAAACAAACATTAAGAAGCTATATAATAAATTAAGTTATTATTAGTCAAAAATATCATCAAGCAGATGATCATATGTATATTATGTGTACACAATTCATTCTCATGACTTTCATGTTGAAATTGTAATTAGAACCATTTTTAGAAATAACACACAAAGTCACTATTTCTTCCAAATTCATTTTCACACATCACGTGCATATTCTAAAATGTATTGGGGAAACCCTGATTGGATAAATTCACCATACACAATCATTAGTTTCACTTAATTTATCTTGAATCAAATTGTAACTGTGCAAGAGACATTTTAGGATAATTAGGTTGAATGGTTCTTTAACTTTTAAAAGTCACATCACTTTTCATTAAGGTAATTAACATAATCTTACTTTAATGAGAAATTCCATAGCTTTTAGAATTCCCTATTTTTAAAATTCATTAAGTGGATTTAATCCTCAATTTTGATGGCAAGTGGCCAAGTGTTTGGTGACATCACCATGGCATCTGTTTCTATGCCATTTCGCTTTCACATTCAAAGAGGGAAAATGAGAAACTTAAAGAAATGGTCAAGGCTTGTATGTACCTAGAAGTAGTCTGCGCACCGTAATCCAGACGTTGTGAGAACTCCTCTTTGGTTGTAGAGGATGACACCTGAAAGAGATAGACACTAAAACACGAAAAATGTTAGTTGATAAGAGGGTGGATTGCCAAGCAAAAGCATGGTCCTAGAAGCGCTAAGGCTTCTTGGAGGATGACAATCCACTATTAAAATAGAATATGACAGAGACAAAAAGGAAAAATAATAAAAGACTAAAAAGAAAGAACTGAAAGCAGATGCGTACCTGATAAAGCTACAATCTGCTTAACACAGTCACCGACGGTGGTGATATTGCCAGCGTTGGTCAGGAAGGTCACCAACGACGGTTAGACTACCGACGTCGGTAGGGGAAGTGGATGAGGTCGATCGGGGTAATGGCCAGGGACGGGTTCAAGTCTGGTTTCTAGTCTATAGAATGGATTGTGGTCTCGTTTGGGGGTCTGAGGGTCTATGAGGGATTTAGAGGGACTGCTTAAGGTCTAAGGGACTGAGAATGTTGTCAGGAAAAGGGGTAAGGGGTAGGAAAAATGCCTTTTAGCCTTTCCGTAAAGTAATTTAGTCAGGTTGATTAGATTGGTCTTAAGATGGTCTGTAGGTCTCTGATAGCTTGTGCTGAGTTGATTGGATAGAGGGTGTTGTCTAAAGAGAGACTAAAGGGGTGTCAAAGGCAAAGGAAAGGGAATAAGGGGTGAGAGAAGGCTTCTCAGCCTCTTTGAGAAGAACAGGGAAGGTTGGGTCAAGGATGCTTGGAATAGACAATAGATAGAATGCTAATATATTTGAAATGACACTGAAATGAAAATAGTACAAATACTTAGCTATGATACGAGTTGGCAAAGGTGCAAAAGCTGTGTTTTGGTTGTTGCTGGTGATGGAGATAACGTGCAATCCCTATGTAGAATGTCTGATGCAAGACCTTAGTGCCTAGAAAATGCTGTCAAGAATGCTAATCCCTGCAAGAGAACAAGAAGCCAAAACACCAAAAAGTAGGAGCACGAGGACTTTGTTTCACTGGAAGAAGATTAGAGATTCGTGATTAGCTCCAGAGATTAACCATTTCTCATTCAGGTCCCATCAAAGGGTTAGAAAATTGGTTTAAGTATAACCGATGTCGGCAATTCCACCGGCATCGGCCGACATTTGACCGACACCGGCGGGTGGAGAACAGGTAAAAAAAGCCACCAAGCCCATTCTCCATCTGCCAAGTGCACTATTTGTTAGAGAATGTCAAAGGTTGGGCTAAATACACATGAGAGTATGTTAGGCAGTTAGAGAGAAGTAAGAATAGGTCTTGGGTGAGTCATAGGGTGGGAAATAGTCCAAGGTGAGGTGTCAGACGAGGTGTTATAGGTGATGTGTCAAAGGGGAGGATATTAATAATAAATTATTATTTTTAAATTAGTAAGTGCATGGTTTAAGAATGGGTTAAGAATGGACCAAGGGGGAAGGTGACCAAGGGTTAGACACTATTTTGGTGTCTACATTTGCCCCTTTTTGTCTTGTTGGTTACTCTAAACGAACTGCAAGACAAAAATAGGAGTCAGTTGCCCCAGGTATGGGATAAGGTTGATTTCATCTTGTTAGTTGTTCAAGTGAACTGCAAGATAAAAATAGGAGGGTTGGTTGCCCCAATTATGGATGAGGTATTCCCCCTCAAAGCAGGAGTTGAGAGAAGGGAACTTGAAATCGGGTGCTGATTTGACAAAGATTGGATGAAAAAGGGGTGAAGATAGAGTGAGAATGCTGCAAAAGTCGTGATTGCGTGTACACCACTTCACGAGGATGGTCAGGTCAAATTGTCGCAGGTCAAGGGTCGAGGAGTGCCAAAATTGAAATAATCGAGCCCCAGCATTTAGTCGTTTGTTGATTGGGTTATTCAATCTAAGCTGAAGCTCCAATGGTCATTGTGTTCCAGGTATCCCAGGCTCAGGAAGTGCTCTCGAAAACATGAAAATGTCACAAGTAGTGGGGATCAACCGGCTTGCGATCCTATACTTGTGAAGTTCAAAAGTATGCGCACAATTTTGCTAACCAATCATGAGGTAGCATACATGCAAAAATAACCAAGGCAAAATCACTTTGGAAGTAGTCGCAGTTAGAGGAGATGATCATGATCTCCAAGGTCTGGTGGTTGATGGATGGAGGCAAAAGTGATCGCAAGTGTGCCCCAGGGGGCCAAAATGACTTGTACTAGAGGGCTGACTGATTGAGGGCATGATTTTGGGGCAATGTGATGAAAAAAGGAGGTTTGAATGTTGCCGACGTCGGTGATAAAACTGACATCAGAGACATAAAGTGACTGACATTGGCAGGATATTGGCCGACATCAGTGGTCTAGGGCACGCTTATGCCGACATCAGCGACCTACTAAATCTGACAAAACTGGATTGGTGGCTGACCAAAAGTCATTTGTGATTTGGTTGACTGAGAGAAAAGAGCTCTGGAGCCAAGTGAGTGAAAGTGACACAAGTGTGAGGTGTCAGAGAAACATTAGTGGAGAGAGAGAGACAGAGGCACAGATTGTGTGATTGTATAAAACATTGTTATATATATATATATATGATGTGATTTTGATCATTGATGTGTTATGAAAAATGTTATGGATGCATTTGTATGTTATTTTGATTTGATATATGTTTTGATATGATGTTTAGGATTATGATGCTAAGATGATTATGGTGTTTATATGATGATGGATGTATGATTAGGATTAATGATTAATGATATGGATGAAAATGATTACTGTTAATGATTATGAAAACATGTGATTGTTTGTGATGTGATTGGCAGGTGATGAAAGAACGCGATGGAAGATATGCGATGAAGGAATGGTCGAGCTAACCCTAGAAGACCCCATGTCAACTGAGTGTTGCCTACATAGCCCCTGTCATTAGGGCCTCATGCCAATGAAGTTCTCCCAAGAGGGAGGAAAAAGATCGAAGTGGTTGATTTTGGTCATGATAATGATATAGCACTTCCCATATGTCTAAGGGTACATGCTTGAAATGACGAGGAGAAGATGATGCTACAGGGTTTTCCAAATGGTGTATTCTGTAACATTGGTCGGGGTTTTTCATCCCTTAGCAACTATCCATATTCGTGATGGAGGTATGCTAAAAATGAATTGTAAGTCGATTTATGCTTTAGAAAGTAATGGTTTATGCTTGACATAAATTGTGTGGTTGATAGTTTCCATGTGTGTTGATGTCTATGGAAACCAGAATGATTAGGCTATGTGAGTGGTTTGAAAAGAGTTAGATTGAATTGTTTTGACAAATGATGTGGTTGAATGTGACCAAAGTGTAGGCAGAAAGTAAAAAAAACATAAGTGCCCTTTTATTGACAAGGACCAAAATGACAACATAGATAGGGGTTGTTAGAACCAAGAGCCCCATTTATGCGTTGCATCGTTGACCATGAGTAGGTTAGAGCGGTAATCGAATCACTTCGACATTAAAGTGACCTCGAAGTCCCTTGAGTAGGTAATGGGATAGGAGGAGAGGGTAACCCGTTTTAGAGTAGTGATAACTTTTCCCCTTTTTATAGGAGACCCTAAGATAACTACAAGTCAAGTCCATGACCCCTTTTTTTTTTAGAGCGGACTGATCAATGCGAGAAGTCCACATAAAGATGTCACTTGTTTTGTGGTCATTTGTGAAGCTGATCTATGCGGGAAGCTTCTAAGAAAGTGATGTTTGTAGCAAGATTTAGTCATAGCCATCCTTGAGTGAGTGGTCTATATTTTGCTTTATAGATTTAAGGGCTTTTGAATAGTTGTCCTTCAAAGGAGCAGTCTATTAGCTACAGTAATGATATTACAGCTGTCCTTCAAGGGAGCAGTCTGCTTTTTGATTTGGTTTTGTGACCTTGGATATTTTGACATCTTGATTTAGTTTTGACAGAATGTTGAGTCATGGACAAGACTATAGAAGGTCAAGGACTCCCTTTTATTAGGACAAAGCATCCATACGTCATAAAAGGGTTATAGAGGATTTTGTAAGGGAAAAAGGGTGGAAAGGATTGAATATTAAAAAGACAAGGATTGCTCAAGGGACGAGCTCAAGTTAAACATCAAGTGGATGAGTACTCAACTTAACAGTAGAATGGTCGTAGATGCAAAGCATTAAGGGGCTCAGGTTCTGGTCGGCCTTCAAGAGAAGACAGACGATAAGTCCTTGATCCATACTTGTGCGTGATGATATAAGGTTTGAGCCAATTAAGAGCAAATTTGCCTCGTTTACTCCATTCCATATTGGTCACATGTTGGTTCTCTTTGAGGACGAGGTCTCCGATATTGAAATCTCTTTATCTCAGAGTTTTGTTATAAGCTCATTTGATGCGATTTTGATAGACATGGAGATGGTTGAGGGCAGCAAGATGATGTTCGTCAAGTAGCTCAAGTTGAGCTAATCCATCTTGACGAAAGTCATTGTTAGAAAGAATGTCATGGAGTGAAATGCAAAGAGATGGGATCTATACTTCTAGAGGTAAGACAGCCTCTGTTTCATACACTAGAGAGAAAGGGGTAGCACCTGTAGAGGTTCAGATACTAGTGCGGTAGGCCCACAAAGTGAAGGGAATATGAATGTGCCAATCCCTTCCAATGTCGTTGACCACCTTCATGAGAATTTTAGTTAAGATTTTGTTAGAAGCCTCGACCTACCCATTTGCTTGTGGGTAGTAAGGTGAAGAAAAGCTGATTTTAATGCCAAAGGAGTCACAAAGTTTCTAGACAGTTTTGTTTTTAAATGACTTTCCATTATCGATGATGATTTTGTGAGGTACACCGAAATGACAGATGATGTGGGTGTTGATGAAGTTGACAATCTTGTTAGCTTTTGTGGAGATGAGAGGAATAGCTTCCACCCATTTAGTGAAATACTCAGTGGCAGTGATGATGGACTGATGACAAAGAGACGAATGAGGGTTAATCTCACCGATGAGATCTAAGCCCCATTGTGAAAAAGGCCAGAAATCTTGAGCGACTTGTAAGGCGTGACTAGGGAGATGAAGCAAGTTAGCATGCTACTGACACTTGATGCAACACCGAACATAATCGCTACAGTCTTGATGAAAAGTGGGCCAATAATAACCCAGGTGAAGGATGCGCTTGGCAACCGAGTTACCACTGAAGTGTCTGCCACAAATCCCGTCATGGGCTTGTTTAATAGCATGAGAGGCTTCAATGGAGTTTAAATAGCGAAGAAGAAGGCCGTCAAAACCTCTTTTATAGAGAAGGCCCCCTAGCATAGTATAGCGAGTGGTGCACTTGATGAAAGCCCGCCGTGCATTGCTAGAGAGGTTGGGAGGAATGATAGAATGAGCCAAGTAGTCCTCAAGTTATTTATACCATAGATCTTGTGAACTAGAGTCTATGGTGTGGATGAGGTTGATGTTAGTGGAAATGTATGAAGGCAATGGCACGCGATGTACCATGACATATATTCTTGATGAGGATGATGATGAAGAAGGAATATGCGAGGTGAGGGAAGCCATGGTGTCAGCAAATTTATTCATAAATCGAGGGACAGTCTACAATAAGTGATGGTTGAAAGATGCTAGAAGAGTGTCAACACGGTGCTTGTACCTTTGTAAAATTTCATTTTTACAAAGATACAAACCATTGATTTGATTGACGACAATTTGTGAGTCACCAAAGATGTTGATGGTCTTGATGTTTAAAGAAAGGGCAGTTTGAAGTCCCAAAATTAAGGCTTCGTATTCAGCCATATTATTGGTACATTCAAAGTCGAGTTTGAAAGACAGGGGCATGGGCTCACCTTCATGTGGGCTGAGGATGACCGCCGCACCCCCACCGAGTTGACATTTGGAGCCATCGAAGAACATCATCATTTGGTAGAATGTGTCATCAGTTGAGAGAGTGGCGATAGATTCATCGAGAAACTCACACTGAGAAGGTTGATTGTCGGGAAGAGGGGCATCCGCTAGTTGGTCAGTGATTGTTTGGCCCTTTATAGATTTTTGCTAGACAAATTCTAAGTCAAACTCAGCAAGAAGCATGAGCCAACGAGCCATACGCTGGTTTTGATATGGCTTAGAATGCATGTATTTAAGAGGGTCAGTGTGAGTGATGACAAAGGTTTTGTGATTGAGAAGATAGTGACGGAGCTTGGTAGTGGCAAAGACTAATGCCAAATAGAGTTTCTTGATATGAGTATACTGAGTTTGATAGTCGACAAGTGTTCAGCTTATGTAGTAGACCGCTTGCTCACGGTGATGCTCATCTTGATTCGCGATCATGGCACCTAACGAATGATTGGTTGCTGAGATGTAGAGGTAGAAGGGCTGGTCATCTTTTGGTGGAATAAGGACTGGTGGGGAGACCAAATAACATTTGAGGGCTTTAAAAGCCTCTTGGAAATCTTTATCCCATTTAAAGGAGACGTCCTTCTTGAGGAGGTGATGAAAGGGTTGACAGCAGTCAGAAAGCTATGAAATGAAGTGGCGGATGGATTGGAGCTTCCCTTGTAGACTACAAAGTTGCTTGAGATTAGTTAGAGGTGGCATTTTAAGGATAGCATGGATTTTGGCGGGATCTATCTCGATGCTATGAAGAGAGATAATGAATCCGAGGAGCTTTCTTGAGAGGACCCTAAAGACGCATTTCTTGGGGTTAAGACGGACATTATACTAAAGAAGGTGAGAGAAGATGATCTTGAGGATAGTCAAATGGTCGCGACGAAGCTTAGACTTGCCAAGCAGGTCATCTACATAGTCCTCCATGATTTTATGGAGGAGATCATGAAAGATGTAAGTCATGGCAAGCTGATATGTGGTGCCTGCATTTTTTAGACCAAAAGGCATAACCTGATAGCAAAAAGTTCCCCATGGTGTAATGAAGGTGGTTTTGTGCTGATCTTCTGGTGCAATCAAGATTTGGTTATATCTTGAAAATCTATCCATGAGTGATAACATCTCATGGTCAACCATAAGATCAACAAGTTGGTCAATGTTTGGAAGGGGAAAGTTGTCCTTAGGACAGGCTAGGTTAAGGTCGCGATAGTCCATGTAGATCTGGATCCCCCTAGTCACCTTGGTGATAGGAACGATGTTAGAGACCCACTATGGATAATTGATGGGTTGGATGAAGGAGACAGACAGAAGGCACTGAAGCTCCTCTTTGACAAGAAGCGCAACATGAGGATGCATTTTGCGAAGCTTTTGCCTAAAAAGCTTAGCCTCTAGGTTTGTGACAATGTTATGAGTGGCAATGTTAGGGTCGATGCTAGGCATGTCAGCGTAGGTCCAAGCAAAGGCTTTGTGATTATCTGAGAGAAATGTGGTATAGTTGATCTGCTCCTGGGTGTCTAAAGATTGACCAATCTTTAAGACATGAGGAACACCAGAAGATGAAAGGTTAATGTCAATGGTTGATTCATTTAACATAACCTATGTTTCAAAAGGGAGGGAGCACTGAATGAAAGAATCATCGGCACCCATATAGGTAAGAATGGCATCATCGTCTATGCAGTGAACAGTGTTTATGGTTGCTGATTCATCGTCTATCATGCTGGGATAAACGAGAGGAAGAGACCTGGAAACCCCGTTGAGCTGATAGGTTAGGGGTTCCAAGCAAATGGTGTTTATGTAAAAAAAAGACTAGGAGGGATGGAAACCACCAACTCCATAGGTGAGGATGGAAGAATAGGCGAGTCTAGAAGAAATTGGTCGATGGTGGGTTCGGGTCAAAGGTTTGCAAAAGCCTCAGTGGGTTCTTGAAAACCCAGTCCATATCGTTTCTTGGCATTATCATCATTGGGTGGTTCGATAGGCTGATGGGAGCCTTGTTCGTAGCATCCAAAGCCAAAACCCTTCCATGCACACCTATAAAGGTAGGTATGTGCAAAGGTGGGGTTGCCAAGAAAGGAGAAATCAGATGTGAATATTTGAGGTGAAGAGGAAGGATTTGAGTCAGTAGGAGCTTGATCTAACCCCCCATAGACGAGATTGGTTCAAAGGCTAGGGGGACCATAAGGAATGATCATTCCAATCCGACAGTCATAGCTTGGATTTTGATGAAGTTGTCCATACTCTTGAGGAGTCTAGAACATGTCTAGAGTAATTAGGCGATATTCCCCCAGTGAAAGTCTTTGGAAGATATCGTCCATGGGGTCCTTGGTTGTTAATTGAGAAGGTGATGTGATGGCAACTACTATTTGTGTACTAGTTGATGCTTCCACGGATGGAGACGATGTTTGGGTTGGTTCCTTGAGAGGAATAAGAATGTCATTTGGTCGATAAGTTGTGTTACAAGTCTTAAAAGGGGATTGTGCGTGGACCAACACAGATATGGAGGACAACAGTGCCAATAGAGTTAGTGGTGGTGTCATTAAAAGATCTAAGGATTGCGTCAGTTTTTGATACGCAATTCTTAGGAAGAGCCAATTGATCAAAGGCGTGGGTGGAAATGATATTAATGCTGGCACCCCCATCAATCATAACTCATTTAAAATGGGTTCGATCAACATAGGCTATGATGAAAAGAGCAGCGTCTTGATCTTCTAAGGTAGAGGTAGGAATTTCAGAATCACTGAAAGTGATAGAGGCGACGGGGGATAAAGAATGGACTAAGGTAGCTAGTGGTTGAGGGTCTTCAGGTTGGACCTATGTTGCCTATAAGGCTTTGATTAGAGCTTGACGATGCTAGGGGAGCTTTGGATAAGGTCATATAAGGTCATCTTCATAGGTGTTTAGTGAAGTTGTTTTATCATAGAGTCTTTGATTGACTCTGAAGAAGGGGGTTGGGATGCACCTAAGATGGAAATCTTGGGTTTTGGTGGTTGAGGTGACTGGACAAAAGGATAGGTCTAAGGAATAGCAGCTTTTTCTTTTGCCTTGTCCTTTTGTGACCTAGTGGTTATGTGGATAGCATTGATTTCAAAGATAGAAGGTGAAGAAGGGGTCATGGCTTGTTGGTGAGATGTTGATGTGGTTGAAGAGGTTGGATGGGAAGGTGTTGAGGGTCGGTCAAGAGTGTCCTCAAGGAGAAGAGTGTCTTTCTCCATAAAGCGGTGAACGACTACCTTGAGGGCACAACAAGTCTCAGTATCGTGTCCTGGCATATGATGGTATAAACAAATCTTTGTATCATCGAACCAGGAAGGTTTTGACCCGAGGGGTTGGAATGGTTTGATAGATGGGAGGGTTATGCTAGAAGTCTGCAAAAGTTGGCATAATATCAAAGCATATGAACCTACTAAGGGGTCTGTGCTTGCATGAAGTGCTGGTGACTTTTTCTTGGGAGTTGTTGAAGAAGGTTTCTGTACCACCTTTTGGGTTGGTGGTGTGGCCACATGTGAAGACGGCACTTTCTTCGTGAGAGGTGCCAAATTTTTAAGAGGGGGTAGACTTGTGGTGGGCAAAGGAAGTAATAGAGGTAATTTGTGTTGGTTAAGGGTCGGAGTAGGGAGTACTCTGATTAGGGTAGAAGGATGAGGGCCTAAAATGGAGGGTAATGTTGATGGTGGAAGAGGGGTTCACTTTTGTGGTTTTGCAATCTTCTTCGACTTGGTCAGAAGACTACTATTGGTTGAGGTCTGGTCTAAGTCCACCTTCACTTGCGGGTGAGTGAGGGTAGAGATAGGGTGAACGTTGAGTGACTTGATTAGTTTAGATGAGGTAGATGCAGGTTTAGAAGTGGGAGTCTGGTCTTTGTTGAGAGTCTTGGAAGATTCTACCTTGGGAGGATTGGTAGCATGAGATGAGAGGGCACGGGGATGTTGAAGAGCTTTAAGACGCTCCCACAATCCCTGATGCTCCACTTTCCTTGAAGGGAGAAGTTCGATTTTCTCCACTAGTCGAGAAAATGGTTGAGAAGATATTGGATGAGGTTTGGGTCCTTGAGAAGATGTGTTAGGTGTGGCAGTAGTCTCAGACCCAAGGTGTGTGAGAGTTATAACTAGATTGTCGTTAGTCGAAGAAGATGGAGAGTCAGGTTCTTCTCTTGGTGGAGAAGGAACTGGAGAATGTGGCTCCTCAAACAGGTAAAGGGCAGGGATTATGGTGCCCTCCACTTGTGGTCGAGGAGTAGGTAAGGTCAGGTCCTCCATAGGCAGTAGGAAGGAGGATGGTGAGACCGGTGGTGTTGGTAAGGTTGAGGCGTCCTCCAAGATGAGAGAGGTTGACAGAGAACTAACCAGAGAAAGAGGTTCATCCACATGTGATGGACTGATAGATGGACTAACCTCTTGAGGTTAGTCGGGGATGAAGGGTGAGACTATATTGACTGTTCGAATGTTGTGTTCATGAGTGTTGTCAATCAAGGTCTGGACATTGTTTTGGGTCGGTGGATGATTGGGGAATGGTTGCTTGAAGATGTCAATGCCTTGATTAGGAGGTGCATTGGGATTATCTAGGACGAGGTCACCCTTTTCAATCATGTCTTGGATTATGTTTTTAAAGGTTTTACAGTTTCTTGTGTCATGACCTTTGACATGGTGGTAATTGCAGAAGTCATTTTCCCTATACCACGCAGGGATGGCACGTGAGGGATCAAATTATGGAGGTGGTCGAATCTGGGGGAGATTGAGAACCCCCTATCTAATAAGTTTTTCCAGTATAGATGCGTATGATTCTCCAAGAGGAGTATATTGTCATTGTATGTATCTCTACTGGAATTGACGGGTAGCGCTCTGAGATGTGGATGGCTCAGGCTGATTGGTTGAAGAGGACGAAGGTCTAACGACCACAACGTTAGCTGAAGCTTTAGACTTAGGATTGGATGATGAAGGTTTAGAAGAAGAAGAGTCATTGGTCTTAGAGTTGGGATTCTTGCTCCACAACTTGACTTTATTCTCCTCGATGGCATGTAATTCAAGTTTGTGGGTCATCGTGAAGGCTTTGTCAAAGGTGTGGAAGGTCTGAACCCGTAAGGTGGAAGAAATATGTTTGGCACAGGCTCGGGAGAAAATTTTAATAAGTTCAGGTTGGGGTAAGGAAAAGGAGAGTTAATTGATGAGGCCTCTCCAGTGAGGAATGAAGTCAGCTATAGATTCATCCTCGAATTGGCGGATAGTATAGAGGTCCGTGATCGAGACCTTCTTGGTGATGTTAATGGAGAAGTGATCAAGAAAGAGCTGGGCCAGCTGTGTAAATGTGAAGAGGGAATGGCTGGCAATAGAGATGTACCAGTCAAGCGCAGCATCAAAAAGGGACATAGGAAATGTGCATAACAGTAATGCATCGTCATGGGAAATAAGGTAACAGGCATGTCTAAATGCCCGTAAGTGTTCCTGTTGGTCTTCCTTGCTTTAAAAGCGAGAAAATTTGGGAAGCTCCCACTGGTTGGGGTATGGCCTAATCAGGATGGAAGGATGAATGGGCTCATTGCAAATTTGCTCGTATGAGAGAGCATTGCATAAGCCAGAAATGGGGGTCTCTAGGCTAGACATCTTGTCCATCAGCATTTTGATGATATCTGCTGATGGATTGGCAGGTAGAGCACCCCCTAGATTATAAGGTGCTTGAAAGATATTGAGAGGGGCATATGACGTGGTTGGTTGCATAGACGCAACATATGGGTAGCTAGTTATTGGAGCGAAAGTTGAAGCCAAGTGCACTTGTGTTATGGGGTTGGTAGGCACAAGTTGGATAGGGGCCGTCAAGGATGGTTGAGGAGTGGCCACACTTGTTGAAGGGTAGACAGTTACTTTTGTGTTGATAGGTGCAAGAGTAGGGGGGATAGAGACTAGTAGGTTTTAGAAAGGTGTGAGATTTGGTTGAGTAGTTTAAGGTTGAGGGAGTACTGAAACCCCCATGGAGGTAGGTCTAGAAGGAGAGGTTAAATTTTGAAGGTAGGACACGGTTGGGTTATTAGTCGAGGTGTTGGCTTGATTGTCTATAGGTTGAATTGTAGATGATGTTGATGTGATTCTTGTCTCGACTAAGGAAGTTGGCATCCCATAGATTGGGTTGCCTAGGGAGTCTCGTGTTTGGCTATGTGTGAGATAGTGCTGCAAGGCTTTGACGTTGAGGTCCAAGAATCGTGCAAAATCTTGGTCCCCTTCTGGGATAATAGGAGTCTAGGTTGGGGTTGGGCAAGTAGGAGTTCTTTCAGTCTCCGAGTGGAACTCCATTATAGGACTGGTTATAGATGGTGAAGGTGGAAGCGGTTGTTGCCTAGCGTGGTCAAGAAGAGCCTTGGTTTGACTGCGTGTCAAAACCATTCAAGGCAAGAAAGGGTTAGGTTTCAGAAAACTATGTTTTTCAGTCTCAAAAAACCAGAATGGATGTTTAGACAGCAAGAAGTTGGATTTTAAGCTTGCTATTTTTGGGAAAAAAGATTGGACAGAGACCGACGTCGGTATAAAAACTGATGTCAGTGAAGAAGTCTGCCGATGTCGGTCAAATAATTGATGCCAGTGGAGAAAAGTTGCCGACGTCGATTATAAAACCGATGTCGATTACTGTGTTTTCCAGAAACTCAAAAAAAAAGTTTTTGGAAATAAAGAAGACGTCCTTACCAGCTCAAAAAAAATAGATAAAAATAGAAAATAGGATGAAGACAGGTAGATCCTAAGCATTAAATCCCTAGAAATAATTTTATTGGGATCGTATGGCTTATGCCTTAAAGTGATGTTTGAGGAGGTTGGTTGTTAGAAGGGTCCTAGACAAGGTAGTCTAAAGATGGTTTCAGGTATGTTTAGGTGCTCAAAAGTCTGTGTTAGGTTTTGTACTTGGCCTGGTGCTAAGGAGCAAGCTCCCCTCACTTCACAATTCCAGTGGTAAGCTGGTCTCGCTTAGCCAAAATATACTTTCCCTATAGATTAGACTCTGCCAGAGAACAGAGTGGGCTTTCCCCTTGGTGGTGAAATCCAAGTAGGATTGTCGGGACGGGTAAGGTATCCACTGGGTGATGAATTCCCAGTCGGGCCTTGTCTCAAGTGAGTTTGATGTTTGATTTAGTGCACGTGGTTTGGTTGTGTAACATCAAGTGATCTACGATTAATTCAATATGTGGTTTACTAATTACTAAGTGTGGACTAAGAAATGCAAGAAAGTAGAAATGGAATGCAATATATTTTAAAGCCCTAAATCGAAATGTTAAGTTGGAATGAAAACAAGTTTGAGAAAGGGTTTGAAGAATATGATTTTTGACTAGTCTAGAAATGCAAGAAAAGAAAGAAAAGTTCTTTTTATTCCTGCTTATGATGTCTTTTAGAAAAAAAGAAAGAGGTGAAGAGGGAGAAACCTAATGCACCTAAATGAAAAAAGAAGGAAAGGAACCCAAGGAAGGCCCTAAGGGTCCCACCGGGTGTGCCAGAATGTTTCTATGCAATTTCGATTTCACATTCAAAGAGGGAAAATGAGAAACTTAAAGAAATGGTCAAGGCTTGTATGTACTTAGAAGTAGTCTGTGCACCGTAATCCAGACGTTGTGAGAACTCCTCTTTGGTTGTGGAGGATGACACCTGAAAGAGACAGACACTAAAACACAAAAAATGTTAGTTGATAAGAGAGTGGATTTCCAAGCAAAAGCTTGGTCCTAGAAGCGCTAAGGCTTCTCGGAGGATGACAATCCACTGTTAAAACAGAATATGATAGAGACAGAAAAGAGAAATAATAAAAGACTGAAAAGAAAAAATTGAAAGTAGATGCGTACCTAATAAAGCTGTAATCTGCTTAATACAGTCACCGACGGTGGTGATATTGTCAGCGTCGGTCAGGAAGGTCACCAATGACAGTTAGACTGCCGACGTTGGTAGGGAAAGTGGATGAGGTCGATCGGGGTAATGGCCAGGGATGGGTTCAGGTCTAGTTTTTGGTCTACAAAATGGATTGTGGTCTCGTCTGGGGGTCTGAGGGTCTATGAGGGATTCAGAGGGACTGCTTAAGATCTAAGGGATTGAGAATGTTGTCAGGAAAAGGGGTAAGGGGCAGGAAAAAGGCCTTTCAGCCTTTCCATAAAGCAATTTAGTCAGGTTGATTAGATTGGTCTTAAGATGGTCTGTAGGTCTCTGATAGCTTGTGTTGAGTTGATTGGACAGAGGGTGTTGTCTAAAGAGAGACTAAAGGGGTGTCAGAGGCAAAGGAAAGGGAATAAGGGGTGAGAGAAGGCTTCTCAGCCTCTCTGAGAAGAACAGGGAAGGTTGGGTCAAGGATGCTTGGAATAGACAATAGACAGAATGCTAATATACTTGAAATGACACTGAAATGAAAATAGTACAAATACTTAGCTCTGATACGAGTTGGCAAAGGTGCAAAAGCTGTGTTTTAGTTGTCGCTGGTGATGGAGATAATGTGCAATCCCTGTGTAGAATGTCTGATGCAAGACCTTAGTGCCTAGAAAATGCTGTCAAGAATGATGATCCCTGCAAGAGAACAAGAAGCCAAAACACCAGAAAGTAGGAGCACGAGGACTTTGTTTCACCGGAAGAAGATTAGAGATTCGTGATTAGCTCCAGAGATTAACCATTTCTCATTCGGGTCCCATCAAAGGGTTAAAAAATTGGTTTAAGTATAACCGACATCGGCGATTCCACCAGCGTCGGCCGACATTTGACCGATGCCAGCAGGTGGAGAATGGGTAAAAAAAGCCACCAAGCCCGTTCTCCATCCACCAAGTGCACTATCCGTTGGAGAATGTCAAAGGTTGGGCTAAATACGCACGAGAGTTGGTTAGGCAGTTAAAGAGAAGTAAGAATAGGTCTTGGGTTTGTCATAGGGTGGGAAATAGTCCAAGGCGAGGTGTCAGATGAGGTGTTATAGGTGATGTGTCAAAGGGGAGGATATTAATAATAAATTATTATTTTTAAATTAGTAAGTGCATGGTTTAAGAATGGGTTAAGAATGGACCAAGGGGGAAGGTGACCAAGGGTTAGACACTATTTCGGTGTCTACAGCATCATAAGTAAATATTAGGGATCATGAAATCATCATGAAAGTTGTCAAGCATTTGCAAAAAATCAAATAAATATCAAAATTTGCAGGACATTCCTAATCAAAGCAAACTCAACCATGGTTATTAATGGAATAAGTCATCTAATATTGACTAATATTCATCCACTCATCTTGATCTTCATTCGATGGCTACAATCGATATGATCAATGTATTAAGTAAAGGATGACCCCTCTAAGGATAACAAGTTTTTTATGTGTAAAGAAATTCTATAGAATCAATTAAATAACTTCAATTTTTCTTCCACTCTTTAACCAAATTACTCGTATACAAGAGGAGATGATGTCAAAGTGAACAAATGACATTGATCAAGACTCTTAATTCTATAATCTAATAAAAAAAACTTGAATCCATCTTGGAGATTGAATCTATTAGAAAGGTATAACATTTGGTTATGTTTTTCTATTTGTTTACATTCTCTTAAACCTTTCCCAATCTGAGGGATTATGCCTAAGGTGTTGTGTTTTTCAATTTATTGTTTTGAATGAACTGACCTATCTTCTAATCATAATCTATATTTGGCACCTCTGGTGGGATTGATGCACCATACAATCTCATTAGAAACATTCTAACACCCTCTAAATTCAAAAAATATATATTTTTGAGATTTTTTGCTTTATTTCCTCTAATTTTTTTGTCTTCCTTTTTTGTGAATCGATGGGATTGCTCTGCATTTCATCGAGATTACTTCTCATAATTGGTGGAATCACTCTACTAATTGATGGGATTATTTTCCAATCTATTTTTTGTGTTTTTCAAAAAAATGATGGGATCACTCTGTTAAATAGTGAGATCAATATGCTAAATGGTGAGATCAATCTACAAAATGATAGTATCACTCTACTAATTGATGAAATATTTTTACACTCTAATTTTTAGTTTTCTTTGATTTTTTGTAAAATGACAGGATCACTTTGCTACATGGTGAGATCATGACAAAACAAGACCAAAATTATGGAATCACTCTAAAAAAAAGGTGATATCACTTATGTTCTACTCCTTTATACATTTTTTAAAATGGTGATATTTTTGTTTAAATGGTAGGATCACTTTACAAATGGAGGGATCACTATGAATATAGTGAGATCACTCTATAAAATGATGAGATAACCAGGCAATAAATTTCCCAACTTTTGAAGGTTTGTTTTGGGTTGTCCAAATTCTATTTTTTGTTTGTGTTTTTCAAACCAAATTTTTTTTGTAACTTTTCATAATATTTAGTTAATTTTCCTTCATGTTGTATAGATTTTCATAAAATTGAAAGTATAAAATTGCTAATTTGTTTGTTTGCAAGTTGTTCATCAAAGAGATCATATTGAAAATTTAATTTTTATTACTATAAATTTTGCTTGCCAAAGACTACATTTCAAATTCTTAACTTGTTTATTATAGGTTACGCTAGTCAAATCAGTGGATTTATTACCATACAAATCAAGTTTTTACTTACATCTCAATTCAGTGTTTAAGCAAAGAACCCACATTTCATTTTAGTGCTCTTAAGGCATTTTTTCTTTACACTTGATTTATTTGCATCATTTAAAGTTCACATTGCTTAAGTTTTATTTTAGGGTGCTTGTTTTTTAGATAGTCTATTTGTATATTCTCTTCTCTTGCCCATTTATGGGGTCCTAGGGATTAGAAACATTTAGTTTATCATTATATATTTTTATAAGAATGTTAGATTATGTTATTCTCTTGCCTATTCGTGGGGTCCTAAGAATTAGAAATAGTGATTCTTTCCTTTTAAATTGACTGTGCAAGGTGGATTTCATCTCCTTTATATGAGTCTTTAGGGTGTGGTGATTAAGAATTCACTCCTTAATGTATGTATCAACCCTATACATTCAATGGGGTATATAAATGGAGGATGTATTTAGTCATTATTTGTTGAATAACTATATGTTTAAGTGTATTTATGAAGTGGAAAATATTTCATGCTCCAACATAAACCTCAGATAGTACATCTCAGGCTCTTATTTTATGGTGCCAATTCATTAAGACTTTTATGGTTGAAGTGTGCATGAAGGGACTAGACCCTCCCATGCTACCTATTAATCCTTCCCCTTATACAAATTTTGAGCCTCACATATTGTAATTTATATCAAGGACCATTTAGATAGCCTTGTTAAACTTTATCTTAAGACCATCAGTTGTAAATTATTTTATATTACAAAGAATACTAATCTATCCTAAGATTTCATGACATACCACTTGAATAGTGAGGATTATGTGCCACCATTCTATCACCACTTTCAAGTAAGGTAGTTATGTGGGATATGATCACCATTTAGATACCTTGAAATCTTCTCCATATCTTCTTCAAATTGACCTAATCTTATGGTAAACTTATATAAATCCTTGGTATACTCCTTGACACTCATCTCCTTTTTCTTCAAATTCTATAATTTATTTAATAGGTTAGTTTGATAATCACTAGACAAAAAAATTGCTTTTAATTTGGCTACCATCTTGTCCCAAGATTTAATCTTGGCCTTGCCTTTCTTTATCCTCTCATTTTATACATAATCCCACCAAAGGGTTGCATGTCCTTTCAATTTAGTGAAAGCAAACTTCACCTTATTCTCCTCTAGTACATTTGCATAATCAAAATACTTATCTAGTTCTGTAATCTAATCAATTAATTCTTCACCATCTAGGTTACTTTCATAATTACAAAGTTCAATCTTTGGTTTTGACCTTTGTTTCATCACTAGTTTTATAAATCTATTAGTTCTTTCCTCTTCATGCTATTCAAATTCTTCTTAATCTTATAGTGTATGTGGTTCTTCTTCCCTATCACTAACATCCCATATTACCACTCATCTCCTTTGATTAGCCTCTACTTCTATCAACCTTGCATTAAAAATCATTCTTGGGTTTATTAACTCCTCCAAGATTGCATCTCCCATCTAGATACCTACTCTTCCACCTCCTCTTGTATTCCTCCTATGTGGCATTTTGGATTATCAATCAAACTAAGCAAGAAACAATCAATTTCACTCTTACCTAAAGAGTGTCACCTTCCTTCAATCCTCTTTAAGGTATACATTTTGCTCTGATACCAATTTGAGGTAGAGGGATATAGTTAATCACATCAAATTACAAATTTATTCAATTAATACTAACTCCTATTAACCCTTCAAAAAGACAAATTTAGTTGGCTTGAGAAATACACATGGTTTCTAGTCAAACAAAGACCTATCCTAGATAACCATTATCCTCTCCTCACTCTTTACAAAGTTTCACACTCAAGTTCTTAAGGGAACTACATTAACCCACATTGTCTCTTCATAATTAGGTCTCTTTCTTGTATCCCTCCTAAATCACTTAATCATTTGATTTTTACAGCACATAAGGGTTCAAATAAAACAAAACACAATTTTAGATACCCATTAAGGTCATTCATATTTTTCCAAAGTTTGGTGGAATAACTCTCAATGTAGGTGTATTAATTATGCTAGACCTTCTAGAAACTAGGTCTCCTTGGAAGTCAAACTAAGTTTTGACTCAAAAATGGTCCACACATGCCAAGACTCAAATAAAATAGTTGATTCACATTTAGGACAATATTAACAATCTACAAGTGCAATTTGAAGGTCTAAAATGTTGTCTAGATGGTCAAACCATAAAATGGTAAAAAACCATAAGGTTTATAAGTTTGATGTTATCAAGTGTAAATATGTATTTCAAGGACTAAAACATATTGAATATGGTCTATTATAACCCTTAAAAACCATACGTATTGAATAAATAATTTGATTCAATGAAAATATACTCAATAGCTCATTTTCTAGCTTGACTATTCACAACAAAAATAGGGTACAAGACTGAGGATTACAAACCTGAGGTTTAAATGAAGTTTTGACTCCTCCAAGGGTCCTCAATTTTAAAAAAAAATTCTTCCACTTATTAAATTTTTTTCAACACCTTGGAAATTATCAAAATCCGTGAATTAGACTAGAGAAACCTTCTTCACCTTTATAAACTTGACTATGTCAACATAGTCTACTCTAGGCCTGAATTCTTCTCATTTCCTTATGTGGATCAATGAAATATCTCAAGATACACAAAAAATTAACAACTTATAAAAATTTACACTTACCAAGGACCTCTTACGACTTCACAATACCCACAGTATAACCTTATTTAATTAATGAATATCAAGACTATCTCACACAGTCATACACATAATTATGTGTCACAGGTAACATCTTCTTGGATTATTGAACCTTTCATTTCATTTATTTACCAGTATTTCTATGAAATAGAATGAAAATTAAAATGGCATTCACATATCAATAATCTCATTGAAGTTTACAAAAACACCTCTATATTGTTCTTTTCTCCACTAGATTTATTGACCTCATAAATTGAATACACAAAATTTCACAAACATGCAAGGTTTCAATCAAAATTTGGATCTTTCCTTAATTAATCAAGGCTATTCACCTATTTACATACATAATAACGATCTCCTCTCACTATTATCACCTTTTATAACTCCTAAAAACTCTATAACTATTTATTGATCCTCTTCAATGTGTGCCCATTTTTTGGAATAACCTTCTCAAGCATTATAAAAAGTTAGACATGGATAATATGACCTTAAAAAGGTGGAAAGCAAAAAAATAACCTATTAATATCTAAATTACCTATAAACAACTAAATTTCAACCTTAGACTCTAAAAAAACAAAAATTAGACCATATAAACTATGTTGGTGTTGGGGGATCAATCCAACAATAGATTACAATTGTGAAAGCAATAAACACGGAATTAAATCAGATTGACAAGTAATTAGAATGATAATAGAAAGAACAAGAGATACAAGAAAACACCCTGAAAACTTGTATTAACAAACTCTTTACAAAAGGAATAAAATTGAAGAAAGCTTCTTTCTTCCACACCTCTCCTAGATGTATAGATCTCTCACTAGATCTCTATTCCTCAAGAGCTCTCTCTCTCAAGAACAATCAACTCCAACAAGCCTGGATTGATTCAATTCTGTACTGTTCTTCTCATACAATGAATTACAATAATAATTCACCCCAACTACAATAATCAATAAGCCAGGAAGATCTAATTCTACATATAGAATTAGAAGACTTGAGCATGCACTTCCAATAAGCAGTTAAGCCACTTGAACAAGGGCTCTAAAAATAGTATTGCCAATAATAGAGACGCGAGCTTGAGACTACAACTCAAACTCATCATGCAAACACTCGCTTCTGTCCACGAAAATAGCTTTCTGGACACGCAGGTAATCGACGTCGATTCTTGCTGCTTGTCTGTGACCGCCGTCGGTCGATCCTCTACCGACGTCGGCGCCTCTGCAACTACTTTTGACTGACGTCGGTCTCTTCTGACTGACACCGGTGTCTGTGTAGACCCAAAACTGATAAGTGTGCTCTTTGGTGAAGCTTTTTAGCTCCACACCCTAACAATCTCCCACTTGGAGATAAACAACTGCACCAGTACCTGTACAGCAACATCTTCTAGCTACAATAATCTACACCAAAGCTAAGAAGATCTAATTCTACATATAGAATTAGGAGACTTGAGCATGTACTTCCAACAAGCAGTTAAGCCACTTGAACAAGGGCTCTAAAAATAGTATTGCTAACAATAGAGACACGAGCTTGAGACTACAACTCAAACTTATCATGCAAACACTCACTTTTGTCCATGAAAATAGCTTTTTGGACACGCAGGTAACCGACGTCAGTTCCTGCTGCTTGTCTGTGACCACCGTCAACCGACCCTCTGTCGACATCGGCATCTCTGCAACTACTCATGACCGATGTCAGTCGCTCCTGACCGATGCCAGTGTCTGTGTAGACCCAAAACTGATAAGTGTGCTCCTTGGTGAAGCTTTTAGCTCCACACCCTAACAATCTCCCACTTGGAGATAAACAGCTGCCCCAGTACCTGTACAGCAACATCTTTTAGCTCCTCCATCTTCAACTCAATCATGAAGACCAATAGAAGTTGAATGAAGATTCAACTTCTCCTTTGTAACTGGCTTGGTAACATATCAGCAGGATTCCTATCTGTATGGATCTTTTCCAGCTTCAACTCACCATCTTCCAATACCTGTCGTATGAAGTGATACCTTAGCTGTATATGCTTTGTTCTTGAATGAAAGGCTGAATTCTTAGCCAAATGAATTGCACTCTGACTGTCACTATACAATCTGTAACTCTCATGCTCCCTACCAAGCTCATCCATGAACTGTGTCATCCATATCATCTCCTTGCTAGCTTCTGTGGCTGCAATATACTTTGCTTCTGCAGTTGACAAGGCAACAACCTTCTGCAACTTAGATATCCAACTAACCGCCATTCCACCTACAGTGAAAACATAACCTGTAGTGTTCCTCATGCCATCCAAATCACCTGCCATATCTGAATCTACATAACCATGTAGAGAAGTATCTGAACCTCCATAGCACAAGTGCCTACTGCTGGTTCCTCTCAGATATCTAAGGATCCACTGCACTGCTTTCCAATGTTCCTTACCTGGATTGGCCATATACTTACTTACCACTCCCACTGCTTGGGCAATATCCGGTCTAGTACACACCATTACATACGTCAAACTCCCTACTGCAGAAGAATATGGAACCTTACTCATGTACTCTACCTCATCATATGAATTAGGACATTGTTCTTTACTCAACTTAAAATGTCCAGCCAAAGGTGTGCTTACCGGTTTAGCATCCTGCATATTGAACCATTTTAACACCTTGTCCACATAATCTTCTTGAGACAATATCAACCTGTGATTTTTCTTGTCTCTCTTAATGCTCATGCCAAGGATTTTCTTTGTTGCTCCCAAATCCTTCATAGCAAATGTTTGAGCTAATTTCACCTTAAGCTTAGAGATATCCTGCATGTGTGATCCTGCAACCAGCATATCATCTACATACAACAATAGAATAATATATCTACCACTATAAAATCTCTTGAAATACACACAATAGTCTGATTGACACCTACTGTAGCCATGCTCAGTCATAAACCTGTCAAATTTTAAGTACCATTGCCTAGGAGCTTGCTTGAGGCCATACAAGCTTTTCTTCAATCTGCACACAAACTTCTCCTTACCCTTGACCTCAAATCCTTCTGGCTGTTCCATATAAATTTCCTCATCCAAATCTCCATGAAGAAACACTGTCTTAACATCTAGCTGCTCAAGATGCAAATCCTCAAAAGCAACCAAAGACAATACAACCCTTATTGAAGTCATTTTAACAATAGGAGAAAAAATCTCACCAAAGTCAATACCTAGATTTTGTGCAAATCCTTTCACTACTAATCTGGCCTTATATCTCATCTGTCCATTCTCACCTTCCTTCAACCTGTAGGTCCATCTGTTCTTGAGTGTTCTCTTACCAGCTGGCAATTCAACCAAATCCCATGTTTGGTTCTCTCTTAAAGATTCCAACTCCTCAACCATGCCACGTTCCCACTGCCTCTTGGACTCCACCTGTATTGCTTCTTCAAAACTCTCTGGTTCTCCACCATCAGTTAGCAATAAATAAAATAAAGAAGGAGAATATCTAATTGGAGGCTTATTCACCCTTTCTGACCTCCTGATGGGTGTCTGAGACTCGTCTACAACAGGTTATCCACCCAAATTCTCTGATAGTGACCGACCTCGGTCACCTGTAGACCTGTTACTGGCCGACGACGATTCTGCCTGATCGACCTCGGTACCTATCTTGCTGAAGTCGGTGTCTATACGGCTGACACTGATTTCTGTCCTACCGACACCGGTTCCTAACCTGCTGACGTCGGTCTCTGTGTTTTCCTGCAAGTGATTATTTCTTTTTCCTGCAAGCTCATCTTGGACTTTCACCTCATCCAATTCACCATTGCTCTGCTCAGATTGATTCAGCTTCCTTAGCTGATCACAATACATCACTCTTTCATTGAAAACAACATCATGGCTCTTGATTACCTTGTTAGTTTCTAGATTCCACAATCTGTAACCAAAATCATCTGAGCCATAGCCAATAAACGTGCATCTCATAGACTTAGCATCAAGCTTCTTTCTATTTTCCTTATCTATATGCACAAAGGCTTCACAACCAAAAACTTTGAGATATGAGAGATCAACCTTTTTACCTATCCATGCCTCTTCTGGAATACCACCATCCAGAGCTGTAGAGGGTCCTCTGTTAATTAGGTACACTGTAGTGTCAACAGCTTGTGCCCAAAACTGTAAGGGCAAACTGGCATGCAATCTCATATATCTTGCACGCTCCATTATTGTCCTGTTCATCCTTTCAGCAATTCCATTCTGCTGAGGTGTCCTTGGAACCATCCTTTGCCTATGGATTCCATGCATGTAACAATAATCTCTGAACTTATGACTGCAGAACTCACCACCATTGTCTGATCTCAGGCACTTTAATCTTTTACCTATTTCATTCTCAACCATAGCTTTCCAAACTTTAAAAGTCTCAAATACATCAGATTTTCTTCTAATACAATAGATCCATACCTTCCTTGTAGCATCATCTATGAAAGATACATAGTACTGTGATCCTCCAATGGAAGCAACCTGAGCCGGTCCCCACACGTCTGTGTGAACAAGCTCCAACTTATGCCTCTTCTTAGTAGACCCAGTCTTGAGAAAACTAACCCTTTTCTCTTTTCCAAATACACAGTGCTCACAAAACTCTAGATCTATGCCTTTTAAATCTGAAAGCATACCTTTGGACTTAAGAATTGACATCCCCTTCTCACTCATGTGGCCAAGCCTTGAGTGCCACAATTTAGCATCCACATCAGAAGTAGATAATACAGAAGGAGATTTGTTAGTAACACAATTACACAAATAGAGAGTACCTTCTCTCTTACCTCTGGCCATAACAAGTGCACCCTTAGTCACCTTCCAAGATTCTACTGTGAGAGTTACTGTACAACCCTCATCCCCTAACTTTCTTGCAGAAATCAAATTTCTCTTCAAGCTAGGAACATGCATCACATCTCTCAACACCCATGTGTTGTTGTTCTGCATCTTCAGCTACACTTTACCTTTGCCAATTATTTTATAGGGCTCATCATCCCCTAGATACACTATTCCAAAATCTCCATGGATATAGTCACTGAAATATTCCCTGTTAGGAGTAGCATGAAAAGATGCACCAGAATCTAATACCCAAGATTCTATATTATTATGCAGAGAGAAAATTAAATCATCTTGTGCAATACCTGCAATCTTGGATTCTTCCTTTCCTTCATGCTGGTTGTCCTCCTTAGGCTTTGACCAACAATCTCTACTTATGTGCCCCATCTTTTCACAATTCCAGCATTGTGGCCTTCTGCCATTTCTGGATTTAGATCTGCCTTTCCCCTTTGATTTGGATCTTGATCTGCCTTTCTTACTCTTCTCTTTCTGCCTTCCCCTGCTCTCAAAACTTAAAGCATTCCCGGATGCCTCTTCTATGCTTTTCTTACGTATTTCCTCATTCAAGATAACACTAACAACATCCTCTACTTTCAAAATATTTGATGCAGATGCAGTATTACTTACTGCCATTACTAAGCCATGCCAGCTTTCAAGCAAAGAACATAATATCAAAAGAGCTTTTATTTCATCATCAAACACTATATTCACTGAACTTAACTGATTCAAAATTCCATTGAAATCATTCAGATGAGTAGAAACAGATCCACCTTCATTCATATGCAAATTAAATAACTGCTTCATAAGATATACCTTATTAGAAGCTGAGGGTTTTTCATACAAATTTGGTAACATAGTCATCAACTCTACCATAGACTTTGCCTGTGATAAATTAGATATCACAGTGGATGCTAGACTCAGTCTTATAGACCCCAGAGCCTTTCTGTCAAGAACTTCCCATTCTTCATCCTCCATGTCTTTGGGCTTCTTTGCAACCCCACCTAGCGGTAGGTAGAGATCTTTCTAATACAGATAATCCTATATCTGTATTCTCCAGTGTTGGTAATTTTTGCCATTGAACTTTTCCATTCTCAATTTACTTTCATCTGCCATTGCTTCTCCCACTCAAACAAAAATCCCTGCAGAAACTCCTGTGAGAACCTGTAATCAATACACACTACACAGATCTGAACCACCTGTTAGTGCACCTAAACTTTGATACCAATTATTGGATATCAAGCTCTGAACCTGCAACCAAGGCTCTGATACCACTTGTTGGGGGATCAATCCAACAATAGATTACAATTGTGAAAGCAATAAACACAGAATTAAATCAGATTGACAAGTAATTAGAATGATAATAGCAAGAACAAGAGATACAAGAAAACACTCTGAAAACTTGTATTAACAAACTCTTTACAAAAGGAATACAATTGAAGAAAGCATCTTTCTTCCACACCTCTCCTAGATGTATAGATCTCTCACTAGATCTCTATTCCTCAAGACCTCTCTCTCTCAAGAACAATCAACTCCAACAAGCCTGGATTGATTCAATTCTGTACTATTCTTCTCATACAATGAATTACAATAATTCACAATAGCTATTACCAACTACAATAATCCACACCAAAGCTAAGAAGATCTAATTCTACATATAGAATTAGGAGACTTGAGCATGTACTTCCAACAAGCAGTTAAGCCACTTGAACAAGGGCTCTAAAAATAGTATTGCTAACAATAGAGATGCGAGCTTGAGACTACAACTCAAACTCATCATGCAAACACTTGCTTCTATCCACGAAAATAGCTTTCTGGACACGCAGGTAACCGACGTCGGTTCCTGCTGCTTGTCTGTAACCGCCGTCGGCCGACCCTCTGCCGACGTCGGCATCTTTGCAACTGCTCATGACCAACGTCGGTTGCTCCTGACCAACACCGATGTCTGTGTAGACCCGAAACTGATAAGTGTGCTCCTTGGTGAAGCTTTTAGCTCCACACCCTAACAGTTGGAAATTTAAATATTTAAAATGGCAAATTTGGTAGGAAAATGCCAAATGAGACCAAATTCAAATTTTAAGCTAATCTAACACTTTTATCCTATGCAAATCATTACTATAGACCACCTAATACTCAAAGGACTCAATTACAAACCAAATTTTGATAAACTAGAGTTATTAAGTGATGTTCCTACATCATATCCACTCTTCAAATCATTTTTTTCATGAAATATCTTACTCCACTCAAAAAAATCCTTCAAATCATCCATGTATGGAAATGAAAATATATACTTTATATTAATATTATTAATTTCTCTATATTTAGTGCATGGTATCTAATCTCTACTCTTCTTAGGCTTTAGTACTACCAATAATGCACATGTGGTCAAACTTTATCTAATCAAACCCTTATTTAACAACTCTTAAACTTGTCATTGTACTTCCTCATTATATTTTGTAGCTAATCTATGTGTTTATTTGTTTGGTAAACTCAAACCAGGTATAAAATCCATATGATGACTTATACTTCTCATTGATGATAATCAATTTGGAATATCATTAGACACAATCTCCTTGAACTCACTTAGTATCTCCTTTATCTCTTGTGATAATATTTCTTTTAACTTCTTACACTAAATTAGAAATTAATGCATAACAATCACTCTATTTAATTTCCTTCAGAAACTTTTTCCTAAAAATATCAATACCTTTGGATTATATTCTACTTCTTCACATTTATCCTTCGAAAGACTCTGTTTATTTTTTACTTCATCTTTTCACAATGTATATGTATTCGTATGACAATCATGTTGTGACCTATAGTCAAAATTACAAGGTCTTCCAAGCAAAATATGAAAAACATCCATAGACATTATGTCACATAAAAACTCATATCTATAAGTATCAATTTGAAAACCTACCATGCACTTTTTATTCACTATAACTTGATGTCCTTTCAACAACCACAAAACCTTATATAGATTTAGATGCAAAACTTTTTGCAACTTTAATTTATCTACCATATCTTGTGAAAACTATTTGTGCTTCAACTATCAAAAATTAATTTGCAACACTTACCCTCATACTTTTAAATGGTTATGAAACAATTATTTCTCTATGTGGGATTATTATCTTCCTTTACAGGATTCAACAACACCCTCTTCATCATGAGAGCTTTTCTAGTCTCTAGCTCATATATGTTATGAATAGATGCAACACTTTATTCATTTGCTTGTGTAATATGAACACTTGTATCGATTCTTATGTTTCCTTAAATATTCATATGTGGACATTTAAATGCTTTATAAAAAATCTCACCACATATGAAACATGTTCCATTAAATTTATGACCTCTACCTCATCCATAGGTATATATCCTCTTCCTCTAAAATTACCTCTACCTCTCTAGGTATTTCCACTAGTACATTTTGAATTACTTGTCTCACTCTCTTGCATTTATGTTGAATAAAATATGTCAATTACACATCCACACATGAATATTCATCTTCATCTTGATTTCCATCCTTATTATTTTCATAAAAAAATCACTTCTACTTTCAATGCACACTGATAGACTTCTTCCATAAATCTCAGTCTGATCATACCAAATGCATTTTGAATTGCCACACACAATCCATTCACATATCTTGAGATCTTCTCAACATCATATTCCATCTAATCTAATCTAATAGTAAGTATATAATTCTCCTCAATATACTCTTTGATATTCATATCCTTTTTCTTAAGGTTTTGGAGCTTCTTAAACAAACTCATACTATAATCCACCAAAATGAATTTAGCTTTTAGCTTGTCAACAAATTTATCCCATGTCTTAATATTTTCTTTACCTTTGTGCACTCTCTCAGCTTTTATATGTTCCCACCATAAATATGCATGACCTTTCAAATTTGTTCTAGTGAGCTTAACTCACTTGGGATATTCCATATCTTCATACTCATTTTTTTTCTCTAACTCAGTGATCCAATCAATGAACTCTTCAGGACTCAATATTTTGGAATAACTTCCAAGGTTTGACTTTGGTTTACTTATTATTCTCACAATAAATTGCAATAATATATCCTCAGGTTCATCAAACTCTTATTTTGCATCCTAATCTTCATGTGCTTCTTTCTTAACCTTTGTATAACTCTCATTGTCAAATACTTCAACTCCACAACATTATGTGGCTCTCACAGTTTCCATTTCGGCTTGCATTCATCTTATTACTTCTGCCAAATTTGCTACTCTAGGTGCTCTAACCACTTGAGCTATTATACCACATAAACCTCCTTGATTTGTCATTTTCATTTAAAATCAAATATTTATATACCAAATGGTGATCTGATCTAAGATCGATCGCTTATTTACACCTTACACCTTCTTCCCAACAATCCCATTGGAAGATGTATGCAACTACTTTCTACCCATAGTCACAAAAGAAAAAAATAATAATTAATAACAAGGACTATAACCTTGATCTGATAAAAAATTATGTAGTCATGGTTGTGGATATCAATTAATAAATGCCTTAGACCATGAAGCCCATAGAATACACAACTAAATTTTCAATGAAATGCATAAACAAAAATGTAGATCTTTATTTGATTTCAATAACAAGAAAATACAATAGCATACTAACATAATTAAATCATGATCTCTAATGAGATGTGCTACAATATCTTATCCATGCATCTCTACTTTGATAACTCACAGTATTTTCACCCTAATCCTCTGATCTAATCTCCACACCTCCAAAAATTATCCCTTTCATAAGCATAAGGGCATGCTTATATAGATACAAGACCTGCCTACTTACTTTAAGTGATTTTATCCCACTAACAATATTAACTCATTTTAGTAAGTCCCAAACCTTAAATGTCATAACTATTAAATGTATTCACATTATTAAGGAACAAGAACATGTTATATTTTAATGCATTCCAAAATAGAAGATGAAATTAATAGATGAATCATTATCCACTTCCATGACTTTCAAAATCAATTTCCAAGCAAGTAGCAATGGATCTTTCCATAACACATTACAAATACTTATAAAGTTTCTCAACATTGAAATGTGTTAATATCAATAACAATTATGAAAACCTTGATACCATGACTCTCATGCCCATTCAAGGATGATGTGTTTCTTTATATATGTTTCTTAAAATTACTTGAGACTTAACAAACAAATTTCTTAGAGACAATCCAACAACCTCAAGAAATATCTCCTACTTATCTTGATCTATGGTCAATAATCTCCTCAAACAAATATTTTGCTTCAAATACATATCACAAAGTGACAAAAACATGCATACCATATTTTTATAGTTATGCAGTAACATAATATTCTTATAACAGTTCACATTAGGTTTTTCATACTCAAATAGATAGTAAATTGATATAACTATGAATCAAAAGATGCATGGATCATTACAAATGTAGGTGAGCTCACAGGAAACATAAAACTTCACTAAATAGGTGCTCACCAAGGATAACACAAATAAAATCAATGTAATAAATAAGATTTTTGAAAACTCATAATAGAACACAAGTGTGGTAAGAAAATTTACACAAGACAACACTTTGACAAATTCTAAACTAGCATATATTTTTTGTTGATGCAATATTTTAACCTAGATGCTCCTACATATAATCACTTAAAAAAATTTGTTTCACATTGATAAAAGGAGAACTAATCTTTCTAATTCCATTTTTGGTTTATTCTAATAGTCATAAGCCAAGTTTAAATCTATTTTACTACAAGTCAAGTGCATTCATTGTCAAGCATTCAAGTTAATTTTTTAATTCTATCCATATAGTGAAGTATCAAGATTCACACACTCACGATAGGAGGGAGAACTACAACAACCTAAACCCCTTTTCAGCTATGTAGGTAGCACTCAAATTATGCAGAGTTTTATGAGGATAGTTTCATTAGTCCCATTTCTTGATTTACCCCTTTTACATTTGATCTATATTTGTTTTATGCATAAGAACTAGGGTTTTTCTATTCAGGTCTTCCATGCATCAAATCAGACCCTATAGTCAATCAATAAACCACCTTAGATAAGTGTAGTTACTTGTATAGTAAAATTGATTTTGCAATCAACATAAATATGATTACAATCAATGAACAAGGATACAATGTGCCCCTATCCATCCTAGTGTGGCCTTATCCTAATGCATCATAGAATCTTGTTTTCAAATGTGATATAGTTCACATATAGTTCTAGCTAGTTTTACATCAATGACCTGCCTATGTAGTCATCATAAGTTATATCTAAGTTAGGTTTTTACATTTCATTAAAATTTACCATTTATAGCTCATTTCATTTTTTTTTATTTTACTGTATTTCTACATTTAGATTATGTATATTCTATATTCTAAATAATCATTTAATAGTTTAGTTTTTATTAAAATTTAATTAATAAATAAAAATAACACATTAAACACAAATATGACCATAGTATGGCTTAGGGTCTTGCAAGGATATTTGGTGATCAATTTAATTTTATCTCGGATCCTAGACATGTTTTAAAATGGAAATTGAACCTCATATGCATTGTAAAAATTATATCCTTATATCCATTCAGGATGAAAATTGGTCCATGTTAGTTCTAGGACTAAATTTTATATTAAATACAATTATAGCTATCAAGCTAATGAAGTTAATTTACTGAGTTAGAGGTTTTATACTTTCACAATCCATGATGTTCACAATGAGTTTTTTGAAAAAAAATCATGGTATTCCAAGAACTTGTGGCCCCTCAAACAGGCCTCAAATCAATCTCAATATGCAAGATTTATAAAAACTTTACCATCTATGTAACTATTTATGTTGAATAAATGTATAGAAACATGTTCATACTTCTTCTTTACTTTGTGTCTGCAATGGCAATTTAAACAAATGACTATTATGGGGATGGATTGTAATGCATGATGAAATAATAACTATGGTTATAATCAATTGTATAGTGAGCTCATTTCCTTATATTTCAAAGACAAAGGTTTTATTTTCAGACTAGTATATAGAAAATTGATGATGTAATTTCTTTACATATATTGTTTTAAACTTTTCATGTGAATAATATCATCATATAAGCATTTTATCTTGTTAATGAAAGATTATGGACTAATTAGTTATGAGTAAATCTCATTAATATCTATATTTAAGATAAATTTACCACACATAATAGTGAGAACACATTAAATTATGTTAATTAATAAAGACTATAGGTCATTATAGAAAATAGTAAATGTACACATTTATCTTCAACATTCTAAGATCAAAGATAAACTATAGAAATGGTTAGAATATAATAAATACTCAATCAAACTTACTTGTTAATCAAGGAATACACTGAGATGGGGGGGTGAATCAGTATATCATAAAACTTATAAACTTTCCCTTAATCAAATTCCACTTAACCATACATTCAAGATATGCAATAAAACTAAAATAATAAACACCACACAAGATAGAGAGAGAGACCAGATTTAATGTGGAAAATTAGTGTGGAAAGAACCACAGAGAATAATCTCAAGTATATGAATGAGCACCAACTCAAACTACAATATTCACAAGCACTAACTTGTAGGAGCACCAACTCCTTTGATGAGCACCAACACAACAACTATTCATGAGCACCAACCCCTTTTTTGAGCACCAACACAAAAAATATTCATGAGCACCAAACCATAAGAGCACAAACCCCTTTGTTGAGCACCAACACAATAACTATTCATGAGCACTAACCCATAGGAGCACCAACCCCTTTACTGAGCACCAACATAGAAACTATTCATGGGCACCAACCCATAGGAGCACCAACCCCTTTGTTGAGCACCAACATAACAACTATTCATGAGCACCAACTCATAGGAGCACCAACCCATTTTGTGTATACCACACAACTATCTCTCAATGTTGCTTTCTCAACAAATGATAGCTCATTACAATATCTCTTTCCTATCTTTCCTCTGTTCTTCTAAGCTAGCTATAACAATTACAAATCATACTCTATCTCCCATATTACAAATGGCTTCTCAAGCCTTTATTGATAGCTTTTCAAATGACCTTTGGCCTTCACCCTTTGTGACCCTTCAATCTTCATGCAAAATGGTGCCAAACTTGCATGAACCTTCGTATCCTTGCATTTGAAAATTCATATGGTGACCCGTCATAAGCAAAACCATCCTTTCCTCTTTTGTCTTTATCTTGGTGACTTTTGGAATTTCTCAAGATGACTCTTCATGCAAAAATGCATCCCATTCTTCTTTTATCTTTACCCCATGGATCTTTGACTTCTTCATGGGCCCTTCTTTTATCTTTATGCAACCAAAAATATATTCATTAATATTAAATAAATATTAACATAAATTAGCTAAGATATTACTATTAAAAACATTATTAAATGCAATGGGGCCTTTATCATCAATAATGCTAGACCTTTGACATCAATGACAATATTTCTAACAATCTCTCCCTTTGTCATTGATGGCAACCTCAACCCTGAAACTACTACATCTTGAAACCTACACATACTATCATCTAAAAACATACAGTAATTCCCCCTTACTATAACAACCTATACTTATTCCTTATACCTATTTCTACACATGTACCTGTACCTATTATTCTCTCCCTTTGACATCAATGGAAAAGGGCCTACTTGGAGCTAACACTTAGCTCCCCCTAAACTAATGCTGAACCTCAATGATAAGAAGTAAAATAAATTACTCCCAACTCCTCTTAAAGATCATTGAATGTGTCATTTGATCATGCCATTGAGAAGATATCTAATAATACATATAAATCATTGCCTATCCTTTGAGCATTTGCATTCAACTCATTTGAATATTTTCTTCTAATCTCACAACCTTCTTCATAAAACCTTAATGTGTGTCTTTGATCACATATTTGACCTACACTCAATAGATTATGCTTAAGACCTTTTACATAAAAAAAAAATTAGTCTTGGTTTTGCCATTATCCAAACTCAAAGTACCTTTTTTGGCTATCTTGGTAGTGGTTTTATCTCTAAATTTCACTATGCCACCATTGATCTTCTTTAGAGTTATGAACTTACTCTTGTCTCTAGTCATATGCCTTGAACATCCGTTATCAATGAACCATGACTAATCTTGATTTATTATATGCAAAGCTATCTGAACCAACATAGAATCTTTAGGTTGTTTCTTCTACCATGAACATGTCTGAACCTTCTTCTTGATGAATGGAGCCTTGAAACTTTGGTCCTTCTTGACTAACTTGAAAATGCTTCTATAGTACTGAGGTATGTGTTTGAAGTTGTTACACTTGTAATGTATTATGGCCTCTTCATCAAATCTTGATAGAGGAGTAAAAGAGTTGTAGCTTCTGCTTGACTCTACATGACTTTCCTTCTTATTTCTAAAATTGTTAGCTCTTTTTTGACATTCTAATTTCTTGTGACCATATCCATTACAATAAAAACAATAACATTAAAAATAAAACATGTCTATGTATCTTTGACCTGATTACCTTTTGGAGCTTTGTTCCTTCCATCCTTATTTGTTTGAGATGTCCTCTGAATTCTTCACTTCTTCCCTTTTTGTTTTCTCTTTTGTAAGAGCTTCATCATAGCTCTTTTTCTTTTCAAATCTGATACCTGTCTTATCTGATATTTTCTTTTGGCTTTCTAATATCTTATTCAACATATTAGGGCTATCATCAAATTTTGAATCACCAACTAATTTATCATTGACTACTTTCTCAATATCTTCTTTTAAAGAGGCAATTTCAATAACATACCTTTTACATTCTTTTCTTACTTTTTACAACTATGTTGTTTGATATTTTTCATTCCTTTTAGCTTCTTCAAAGTTTGTTATTAGATCATTAATTATTTCCTTTGACTCTTTTTCATTTTTCTTGATCTGGCACTTCAATGTTTGATTCTTCTTCTCAACAACTTCTAACTCTTCTAAGGCACAAATGAGTTCTCCTTCCATATTCACTTCAACTTCATCATATTCTTCTTCTTGATCATCTATACTTTTGCTTGCAGAGGCATCTTCATGTATGGACATGAATAGAATCTCTTCTTCTAGGTCATTGACTCCACTATCTTCAACTAAGCTAAGATCTTTAGAATATAGGCTCTTCTTCTCAAATCTCTTCTTGAATTTACCTTTGAAATTCTTCTTGTATGTAGAATTTCCTTCTTCATTATCATCATTAAACTTATTTGGTCATTTAGTTAAAAAATTTCCAATCTTTCCATAATTAAAACATTTAAAAGGTAATTTTCCTTGATATTTACCTATTCCCCTTTTTGGCTTGTGAATGAAAAAATCTCCATTGTCATCTTCATCATCACTGGAACTATCACTTGATTCTTGAATCTTAGCTTTCTAATTCTTTGATGTCTTGAAATCTACTTCTCTCTTTGAGGGTTTATCTTGTTCACTCTGTGTCTCATATGCCATGAGTATACCATGAAGCTCATCCATCTTTAGCTTGGCTAAATTCTTCATCTCCTCGATTGCTGAAACCTTTGCATCATATCTCATTGGTAGAGATCTCAAAACCTTTTTTACCATTGTTGACTCTTCTAACTTTTCTTCAAGACCTTAAATCTGATTTACTATTTGATCAACTCATAAAAGATAACTTGTTATATCTTCTTCTTCTTCCATCTTCAAACTCTCAAACTATCTTCTAAAAGTCTAAAGCTTAGCTTGCTAAACCTTTCTGTCACCTTTGTAAATATTCTCAAATTTTACCCAAGTTTCATGAGTAGATTTACATTGCATAACTGTAAAAAATTTAGATTCACATAAACCACATAAAATAGCATTTAAAGCTTTAGCATTATTTTCACTTGCCTTCTTTTCTACTAGAGTAATTACAAGTGTCTGTGGCTCTTCATATTCATCCACCACTGCTTGCCATATGTCAAATCCAAGGGCCATCAAATAAGTCTCCATTCTTATGCTCCAAAAAACATAATTCATCCCATTAGACAAAGGTGCCTTATTTGTACAAAATCCTTCATATGATCTAGCCATCGTGCTTTCTTGATCTTCCTTCAAGCTGTAAAACTTTTTCAAAAGGAAATTGCTCTAATACCAATTGTTAAGCATGGGACATACTCAGAGGGGGGGTCAATCAGTATATCATAAATATTCTAAACTTTCCCTTAATCAAATTCCACTTAACCATACATTTAATATATGCAATAAAACTAAAATAATAAACACCACACAAGATAAAGAGAGACACCAAATTTAACGTGAAAACCCAATGTGAGAAAAACCACAGAGAAAAATCTTAAGTATATGAATGAGCACCAATTCAAACTATAATATTTATAAGCATCAACTTGTAAGAGCACCAACCACTTTGCTAATCACCAACACAGTAACTATTCATGAGTACCGACCCATAGGAGCACCAACCGATAAGAGCACCAACCCCTTTGTTGAGCACCTTCGTGAGCACCAACCCACAGGAGCACCAACCCCTTTTCTAAGCACCAACATAATAACTATTCGTGAGCACCAACCCATAGGAGCACCAACCCTTTTTATGTATACCACACAACTATCTCTCAATGTTGCTTTCTCAACAAATGACATCTCATTACAATATATTTTTTCTCTCTCTCCGATACTCTTCTAAGCTAGATATAATAATTACAAATCATACTCTATCTCCCATATTAGAAATGGCTTCTCAAGCCTTTATTTATAGCTTTCCAAATGAGCTTTGGCCTTCACCCTTTATGACCCTTCAATCCTCATAGAAAATGGCACCAAACTTGCATGACCCTTCATATCCTTGCATTTTAAAAGTAATATGGTGATCTTTCATAAGAAAAAGCATCCTTTCCTCTTTCATCTTTATCTTGGTGACTTTTGGAAATCCTCAAGATGACTCTTCATGGAAAACTACATCCCATTCTTATTTTGTCTTTACCCCATGACTCTTTGACTTCTCCATGGGCCCTTATTTTGTCTTTATACAACCAAAAATATATTCATTAATATTAAATAAATATTAACACACATTAGCCAAGATATTACTATTAAAAACATCATTAAATGCAATGGGGCCTTTATCATCAATAATGTTAGACCTTTGACATCAATGACAACATTTCCAACATTACTCATATTAAATCATATAATATCATATAGTGATCACTTTAAACTAAAAAAATACATAGCATTAATCTAAATTGAGTAAGCAAAATACATGAAAAAACTCATAGAACATTCATTATGATTTCTCAATCTTGCACAGTTTTCTTAAACCTTTATAATAAAATTGTCACAATACAATGTATTTATAATAGCTTGATGATAACCACCTTGATTTGAAAAATTATTTGTGTGTAATCACTTGTTCAAAATAGGCTAAATCTAAATTCTTTCTAAATTAGGTAAAAATAAAACTAAAGCTTTACATTTGAATTTAAAATGAGCTATCCTAATCTAAGAAAATATCTCTAATAATTTATCTCCACTTTGAAACTACTTGGACATGCCTTTTGTCTAAATTTAGACAATCTATAAGATCTCAAAGTGCCACTATGACTTTAGTTAATCATATAGAGTTTAGTGAATTTAGTCACTTTGAACTTCTTTTTACTTCTAACATGCAATTAATGGCCATTGCTCTAATTGTGATATTATTTGAGGTCACTATGAACTTAATTTGAAATTCATTTATGAAGTGAAATTTATTATTCATAAAATACTTTATTGCATATGTTTTCTTATTCACTATGTTGGCTTCAACCTTCTTTATAGAATTCACCTATGACCGACTTCATTGTGAATTTAATCAAAACACCTCATGTGACCTTCAATAATCATTACTCATTTAATTGGCTATGAATTTGAATTAAAAATATATTTTCATGATAAATTTTCTCAACCCTTCAATGCTAGCAAATTTTTTGAATTTATGGTAAAGTTAAACATTAAAGTGTAGTGATGGGAGTCAAATTTAAAAAAGTATGAATGAGGCATATCCAAAATACATGTGGAAGCATAATGGGGTGGTTGGTTCATGGGATAACTTTTTTAGATTGGTAGCAATTTCAAGCCCATCAAATTTTAACTTTAGGTTCATGTAGAATCTTGGTCATCCATGTGGCAACATCATAGTGTGTTTGGTTCACAAGATGATAGATTGAAAGGTGATGAAGATCATAAAATTATACTATATATTCGTTAGGTGACATCATCAATTAATACTTTAATTTTTTTATCATGCATAGTTTCATGACCAATTTTATTGAGACACGAGCATGTTTCATTTCATCACAATGTCACAAAGTTCATAAAGAGTTCAAATAATTGATTGTGTTTACTGCAAACTCATTATTTTTATTCACTTTGTTTCATAATCTTCACATGTTTAACTTTTGGTTTGCATGAAAAAATAAAGTGATCATGATTATATTTAAAAATATAAATATCACAAAGACATGTGAATAATTTTACATTGAATATTAACTACCCATTCAAAAATAGATCTTCAAAGAAGACTCTTTAAAAATTTAATCAGGTTGGAAAAAAATTATGGATTAATTTTGGTTGGCAAGCATCAAATTTAAGATAATGTGAATTGGGAATCTCTAGTGTACACATGCTAACATCATAAAGTACTTTGTTTAGTGGATCACTTATATGGATAGGTGATGGTTGTGGGTTAATGAAAGCTAACTTTAGGAGCATAGAAAATCATGGTAGTCTATATGGTGGCATCATAGGGTTTTTGGTTCATGGTATGATGGGTTGATGGGTAGTGACAATAGTTAATGTAAGGAATTATTCACAAAGTGATGTCATCCATGAAGTCTCTAAAATTTCATTGTATCCTACATAGTGTCATGACCAATTTTATTAAGACACATGGATTATTTAAATTCACCATAGGGTCAAAAAAATTGTATATAGTTCATGAAATTTATTATGTTCACTATGAACCCATGATTTTTATTCACTTTGTTTCATAATCTCCTCACATTTGGATTTTGGTCCCTACCAACAAATAATGCGAAAATGATTATATTTTTAAAAATGAACATTACAAAGACACGTGAATAATTTTATATATTATATGTTATATGAATGGTTTGGCTTGAAAATAATCCTAAAATCACATGGTAACAAAGGTGGGGAACATTTTATAGGTTCATTTTATAAATGGGTGGCCATAGGTACTTATGCCATATAAACAAGATGATGATTTAATTAAGTACTTAAGGGACTGCACTATGTTAATAAAATGGACCCAAACTTTAAATTATTTTGACCATAATGGAAATTGATTAATAATCCCTTGGGTTATGTATTAAAGTGGCCATGAATATAATGTGAACATTTATAAGTTTTATAATGTGAACATCACTTAAGAATGAGATAATGGATTTCATTTTTTTACAATGGTTGCCTTTCCTTTGTTAATTATGGATGCATTAGATTATTAATCCAACCTTTATCACTTTTATGTCATAATGGCCACATTTTTTATCACATAATGACCCACCTTCCCAATTTTTATATCCAATTGTTCACCTTGTCCTATTTTGTGACCAATCATATATTGGCATGCAGTGGTTTCCTATTGATGCTAGGGTCATAGAGTTTGCATAGTGGTTGAAACTTTGTGATCCACTTGGATCTATTAAGGTTTTCCAATCCATTTTATACCCTCCATGGATCCACATATTTTTTGTGCATTTTTTATTTGATAGGGTAAAAAATAGGTTTTATAGGGATCCTGGAACCACCAAAGTGAAGTACGAAAAGTATAAACAGGCCAGTTAAAGGTTGAAAAACATCAAAAAGCTACTATATAATACCAAAAATAAGGAAACTAGAAAACCAAAAACAAATCTTACGAGAGAAGGCCCTCTGGTGGTTCTTCAACATATTTAGGATTCTTCATGGGGATGTCTTGCTTTACCTTTAAAATCTTGGCCTATGTACAGTTCCTGGGTCCTTCAACAACTTCACTAAGAAATATCATTTGGGTTCATTTCTGCCCTTTAACTTACAAGGTGGACTGATTAGGGGAGATCCCCTTGGGGGAACCTAAAGGGGGATTTCAAGATCTTAGGTGACTAAATGATAGGGGTCTGGGCAGGTTGGGAAAACTAAATGAAAGAATGTACCATGGACTCAGCCTATCTATGTAAAGTATTATAGTCTTAAATGATCTTGGCAAGGGTCATCCCTACTTATTGAACCTTGAAGTTAAATTTTTCCAATTGTAATTTGTTCCTTTCCATCTCATCAGACATAATGAATTTCCCTTTTTGGGCAGTCTCCATAGGAGTACCCATATCGAGGGATATCAGCTTAGGTTTAAGAATGAACAACTTGAGGGGGAGGTCATTAGGATGGGATTTGGAAGGGTTAGATGGGGGATACACTCAGAGGGTTGGTGGGATCCTAAGGTGGGATCCTCTATAAAGGAGTCCTCCCTAGAGAAGGAACCCCCCAAGGGGACCTCCCAACCGTGGAGGGCTTGGTCATGTTTGACAAGGAGAAGGATCAACCCTTGGTGGAGGATAGGGTTAGTGTTGTTTACTTGATGCAGCAAAATAGTTCTTTTGAGGGACTTAAGCAAAAATAAAGGTAGATTAATTTTATAGTCAATAAAGTGAACACATTTAAATAACATATTAAAATTACCTTTTACAGATAATATTAATAAAATAGAGGTCATAAGTGAGATAAGTGTCATCTATCATATGGCCACAAATTTCATTACATAGTCATTCAAAAATTGAATCCAAAGATGTAATACATGCAGTAGTCACATAACAATCATGAAACACGTAGATCAAAATTTATAATTCATGGATTCAATAAGTCTATTATCACCAACAAGCCCCATTTCTCTTTAACAAATAGGGATTATCTTTTGGACAAAATTGGTATATTTATATTTACAAAATATCAATTTATGAACTAGGTTCTTCATTGTCACTATATATTATAGGTTTAATTTACTTTATTTTGTTAAAAGTTAACCAACGAATTAATTCATTTGATTGTCAGCTAAGGAAGAATAAAATTTGGCTTATAGCTTGAAAATTAAGGTTTTAGAGCATAAAATTAAGTAGATGAAAGGGCCTCAAGTATTCAACCAAGTTTCTTATCATTTATTTTTCACTGACACCTTTAAGAATAGCCCAAGCGTTGTTGGGGCTAGTCAAGTTATAATGGATGTCAAATTAAAAAATTATCTATTCAGTGTGATTATGGTTAGTGTTTACCTCCCCATTGAGGTTTGATTCTTAGGTTGAGGCTAGTTGTATTTATTATTTTTATTAATATGATGCATCTTTTATGGTTTAAGAAACCTAAGTTTATGGTTAATTTAATTAATTTAGGCCAAATTCATTTTAGTATTTCCTAGTCAAAATGTTCACATTATTTATTTTAGAGTTGACTTAAGTCTATCACAACCATTTTTTGTTGTAAATCCTAGGGTTCATATCATGAACATTTTATAATATTCCCTAAATCCAAGGTTTACACAAATAAATATTTAATATTTCCATCTAAATTGGTCATTGATTTATACTTATTTTATCGATCGAGGCCTCTCTATATTATATAACTTTAGGATTATTTTTTGGACCCAATAACTAAACTAAATTGAATCACGTATTTTAATGGGTTTGTAGCCTTCTCAAATTTTGTGAGTTGAATGTCATGACTCAAGATTCCAAGATTGTACCATGTGTCTCTTCTTAGGCTACTTGATTTAGTTTAGGCTTAGGGAACCCTATGAGTCATACTCCACAATTACACAGAATATAATAGCCTATTGTATGTATTTCAATTTGGACATAATATTTGTGTCACTTATAACACTATGACTCCTTATGTACATGTCATGTGTATTATTTTAATCACAATTTTTTTCTATTATTTCATTTTAATTGCAGCCCATTTTTCTTTAATTTAAGTTTAAATGGATCACTTTTTGTAAAATTTTAGGCACTTTAAGTTTAATATAAACTATAACCGTCAAGTAAAAAAAAGGAAATTTTTTAGTCATCTACCCATGATGATGACACATGGAAACTATGATTTCCATGATTACTTTCTTGTTTACTAGGTCCTTATTTTAAACATGCAATTTTATTAGATTTAAAAGTAGTATGTAGACTTCAAAATAAAATAGTAATGAAATTGGAGGGGCATCAAAATTTCCCATGCCATTTATTTGAGCCTCTTTGAAGTCTAATCCAACACATTTTTATAACTAAAAAATCTTGAGAAAGGATGATAAAAAGCCTCCTCTTTACCGCCATCATAACCCCTGCTCACTTTCACTCACATTGATAAAAACTTACTAATCCCTTTAACATGTCTATAATTGTTTGTCTTTTTTTGTAAATATCACATGACAAAGTCAAGAAGTCAAGTTTTCAATGATTTCCCTCATAGAGATTAACACCACAATTCTTAGGTTTGAAAATACAACTCTCAACTTCTCTTACGGTCATTGTGAAAACATTGAATGATAACTTTGGATTTAACTAATGTTATTTATATGTTATTTCCTACATGTTATATTCTCCATTGCCATTTATTGTGTTGGCTTCAGCCTTTTGTGGTATTTAATCTTAACTTTAATGTGAAATTGATCAAAATATGAGATCGCATGTGCTTGATATTTATCATCAATGATCCATGCACATTGAATCATATTTGAATTTGTAAGGTACCTATGTGATCAATTTATTCATCCCTTTCACAATGGATAGTTCTATGAAATGTCAAAAACATATGACATGGTGATAGGTGTGACAATTGTAAAATGTATCTTATGTTTCAAATATTATCCTCATTATCCATGTGGCAACATTATGAGGTTCAGATTCATGGGGTGAGTTGCAAGCCCATTTAACTCAAGTTCATGGGGATCCACAACATACATGTGTCATCAATGCATGGCTTCATATTCACAAATCTCCATATGATTACTTGTTTACTATGTATTCCATGACCAATCAAAATGGTAAATGTGGCATGCTACCATTAGATCAAACTCATGGAGTTCATACAAAGTTTATGGATTTATTTAATCCCTGCAAACAATAAAAAACACATGTGATCATGTATATAAAATATTAATTATTCATAATTGAAAATGAAAGACACATTACATTCTCTAAATGTTTATGGGTTTATTTTATAAAAAAATTGGAGATTAAAAGGTATTAATATAATCAAGACATTTTTTTTGAATAAATTAGAATGTATAAGATATACATTAAATACACATTATTGATTTGAAACTTATTATTTCTATAAATATAATAAAAGATGAAAGTATTAAGAAATGGATGAATTAGATGAAATTAGGTCTATAGGACTACAAAAGTGACTATGAAACAGATTTTAGGTCTACTTTGGTGATATGAATCAAGAACACAGATTTTCATTATTCTGGGACAAGACCACACTATTAGGATAGGCTAGCTTGTGCTTTTTCCTATATGGCATGTTGATGTATTTTAGGTTTTTTCTATGTGATTTTTTTAGATACACCTTTGCCTTTATATGTAGATGATTTTGATTCACTATAGTATCTTTTTTATGCCTCATTCTTCACTTGAAACCTAGATCAATGATAAAGAGGAATGAATGCAGTAAAATGGGGGAGTGGGGTAATACTGGATGGGGTTGTGTTTGACATCAACAACCCATGTGTTGAACATTGCCTACATAACAACACTACAAAGAGGGATAAAACTCCATGTATTTTTCCCATGCTATAGTGGTGTGTGTGAAACAATGGTGAGATGTTACATGTTAGTGAAATCTTGGTATAGTTATGTACTTGAACAATGACTTGTGACCTTGGTGTTATTTTTAGACCTGGATCAGGGCTAATTGGACTATATAGACTTATAATTGGGAATAATATGTGCGTTCTTCTTTATTTACTCTTAGATAATTCTAAAATCTATAATAGTGGTAGACCCTTTCCATCTAGTGAACAAATGGGTATAAAATGTGCTTATATAGTGGTTCTTTTAGGATTTACTCAAATTGGACTTGTGAAACATGAGGGATGACCCAATGTGATGAATTTTAATTTAGGTAATTAGTCATTAATTGGTAGGAGGATAAAATTGATAGATTTAGACACTGTCGATTAGCAAGATTATCATGAAGAAATGGCATCATATGAGAAGCTGAGACAATTAAAGTAAGTGTGAATCAATTTAATAGTGAGTCTAGGCTATTTAGAATGAGGCATATGAACATTTAGTATCAAATTTTCATAAGGATAAAGATTCATCTACATATAATTATAAAAATAATATTTTAAAACCATGAAATTGAACATAGGTTAAGTGGGCATAAGGAGTGGTCATAAGTGCAATGTTTTAATATTAAATGTTAATTTTAATGACTAAATTTCCCCCCTTTTATTCTAATAATGTAGAAAATCAAAAGTACTAGAGTAAAATAAAGAGAGTTATACATGATCATACCTATGAAAAATGGTTTTTAATGTAGATCACATGTTGAAATCTGCTTCATCTAATCCTGCCATGAAACTTGTATAAATCAATCCTTATGATGAAAAACTAAAATTTAAAAAAAAAAGAAACCTATAGGTCAAATAAAAATAAACGAATACACATTTTCATGTATTTGAACCATTATGTTTTTTGGTGTAATATTGGTGACTAAATAGGGTGAAATCCATTTATATTTATTTGTTGAAACATTTAGATTGAACTGTGCATTCCCTAATCCTCATTGGTATTAAAACATGCTTAAAAACTCAAGATGTACTTGACTTCATCATCATAAAACTCAATATAGTATAGTATCTTGAAATCCCTATATGAATTTAATAGATCATTATGGTGAAAATAACTAGTGTAAAACTAGTGCAAAAAGTTGAATCAACAACTGCAAATAGAATAATATTCATTTTGGTGCAATACTGTAAAAATACCTTGTGTAAAAATGATAAGAACTAATTTTGTTGTATATAACATAAATAATGACATGAATTTTCATTCCTTCTATAGAAACAAGTGGATAATTAAGTAATAAGTGATCATGTGATATGCACATGCCCCCAACCTGATATCTAAGTATATTGATTATAATAATTAATTAAAATATTATGTAACTTTTTGGAATATGTGTCACATATAATGCCCCCAATCTAAGTAAAAATTATGATAATCCTATGTATAAATATAAAAATTATTTCTAAATAACCACTAAAAACTATTTTTTAGATTGATTATAATTCTAATAATTTAAAAAAATATTATTTATGATTCATGGGATGAAATCACATTTTGGACAACCACAATCTGTGTTATTGTCTAAATGGTGTGGTGTTGTCTAAATCAACTTTTTAGATAAAAACTAAGTATGTATTATAATCAACTAAGTAGGTACTATTTTTTTTATCTATGTAGCGGATTGTTATAGATTAGTCTCTAAGAAAAGCCCCATGTATGACCCCTCTTTGGAGGTGAGTTGTGAAGCTTGTGTGATAATGTAACTCACAAGAAGAACAAAAGTTATGAAAATAATGTTATTGAAAAAATTAAATATAGAGTAATAATAATAACATTGGAAACCATGGCATCATATTAATAATCTAAGAAAAATAGTAATGTATGATACATGTAGAATGAAGCATATATAGTGTCATGTCTAGATAGATGTTAGCAGTTAGGCACATAGTGAATAAATGATCATATATTGAGTACTTAAACTAATTTAGAATTATTCAATGAAAATGCATGATATTGATCATAGTATCAACAAACTTGGGAGATAAATAATATGTATCATGATATTACAAATTGAACAAATAATAACAAACAAGATTCATGACCATGATGCATACACAAAGAGCACATGCAAAAGCACACAAAACATAGAAAGTGTCCAAGGAACAACATACAAGCTCCATGTTCAAATGTCACTCACAGACAAACACACACAATAAGGCTTAGAGCCTCAAATAATAACATGTTCAAATGTCCACAATCTAGAGAAATAAATACACATAAAGCATGAAAAAAAGAAGCAAACATGATAAGAATGTATGAATATGTGAAATTAATCTACATAACCAATTTGTAATAGTAGCATATTTAAAAACCTAGGTATTTAGTAAGATAGTAATGTGAAAATAAGTGAGAAAATATAGAAATATGTGTGTAGTGTACTATAATATAGTAAAAACAAAAGGGATAGCCATAGAGTGATAAAACTTGAGTAAAATATATCTACATTGAACTTATTTTGATGCAAAAAAGTTGTAAAAGGCTTGTGATTTTCTTGGTTATGATAAATTAGAGCCTATGTTCATTAGGCCAAGTCTATTGGAATGGGACAAGAGCACAATTTGTTACTATTTGGTTAGTGTGATTTTGTTTGTGTACTTGATGGGTCTAAAATAATATAACCATCTATAACTCCATATAAAAATGACATGTATGTTATGAAACTCACTCAAGTACACTTGTGAAGCATATTTGATATAAAACTAGATACAAAGAAGTACTACATACACTGAAGCACAAATCAACAAATGTAAATAAACTACACATATCATGCATAGGTCCTGAATTTTATAATTTTTGAAATATATATATATATATATATATATATATAAAATTTTTGAACTAACATATACAACATTTTTAACATCTAACAACACATCCAAGCAATTTGGATAATAGAATGGTGGACCTCATGGAATATGATTGACTTTTGGATATTGAATCTTGTCAAATTCCCATATATCATAATCATTATGACCATTATACTATGCATGCTCTATAACTTTAGCATTATATTTTGCATTATTTTGAATCTTATGCATGCGTACATCATGGTGCTCTATTATGTCAAAAAACTCATATCTGGTTTTAGGAAAAAACAACTTTGAGCTTGGATTATCATTTTATAATATGTGATTGTCATCAATACCATCATGAAGAATATGGATTGTAGCATCTTCATATTTTAATGTAATACAATTTTATAACTTATCAACTATAACTTCCATTTATTACAACCATTTTTTATCAAATACAACACTTATCAAATTCTTGTTTTCATAACAAAAAATAATGTATCCACAAAATTGGGACCACATGCCATTGGTACTATAATACGTCCTATTGAATCTTGGTAATATATAGATTTCTAAAATTCATCTTGATGATGACTTATGTGTTGAATAAATTCAAGTGTATATACATTTAGCTATGTGTTATCATCAATTTAAACATGTTTATATTCATTCTCAATAAAAATTTGAATGCTCAAAGGGTAATATCTTGAATGTTTATAATTTTAGTATATTTGACCCTTTTTATGAGCCCTTTTAGGTGGTAGTATGTGTTGTATAATCTGAATAGTACGTTTGTCCTTATATTTCTAAAAAATTTTTTGTAGTGTTGAACAAGTATGAGTAGCATGCCCTATTATTCTATGAAAATGACAAAAGGGTTTTCCCTTTTGGTTACATAATTTGTTAGTATATTTGTACCTCTCTATAGGTAAATCCTATAATTATTTATTAGGTAACATCTATAATATAACATATGGCCTATCATGTGCACTATTATATTATATTAGAATAATTGGTTCTATATCCAATAACTTGACATTATTTATTACTTATTACAAAGGGGATGATTTATACCTATAATGCATTGATGTATATATTATGTTTTTTTCTCTCTAGTAATGTTATATTTGAGAAATATGTTAGTGTTGGCAATATGATTGTCATTGATGTCAAAAGGGAGATTATTGGCATTATGGATGTCATTGATGTTCAGGTCTAGGTATGGTGACTTGAGGATGTGTAAGGAATCCTATCAGAGGTCAAAGATGATTAGAGTGTTGGTGTGCATGATTGGAATTCATTTGGTTGTTCATATTCTTCATCTAGACATTTTAGTTGTATGACAAGAAATCTTAGAAGGCAGTTTGCTAATTTTGCCATTGCCATGTGTGAATGAGTCTAGAAGAGTTGGTTATATGGTTATGATCACATTAGTGCCTACTTGTTATGCACCATTTTTAAAATTATGCGATGAATCATGGTAGAAGATATGAGGATGCAAAGTTGGCTACTCAGATAAAATTCACTAAGTTTTTATACTTAACCAAATTTGCAAAAAGGTTCAAGCAAAGCCAAGTAAGCATGTTGATGAGGTCAGCATTTACACACATGGAGGTCTCAAGATAAATTAATCATATGTTATTTTTCATTTTTATGCCTAGTTTCTATGTTTTGAATCTTAGGTCACATGATGTAGCACAATAAAAGATATGCATGAGCAAAGTTGGGCTCCCAAGCATTTTGACAGTGTTTTCCCACAGTCAAATTTATAGATGGTAAGAAAGAGATGAGTAAGAATTTTTATAATGTCATATATTGCATGTATGAAGGTTTCTAGAGAAAATGAATACATGTATGGAATCCCGTATGTTAGAGGATATTATGCACTAAATTATAGGTCATGCAATGAAGTGCATCAAAAGTTATGCAAGAACAAAGTTAGCCTTCCAAATAGTTCTAAGCATAGTTATCTCTATGGAAAAAAAAATTGAGTGAGATGATTAATGGAATTATATTTAGCATGCACAAAGTATTCAAGAAAATATTAGCATATGGGTTTGTTCATTATCATGCCTAATTTATATGGTCCAAATTTTAGAATAGGTAGATGGGCAAAACAAAAGATATGAAGGTGAAAAGTTAGCCTTATAGGCATATTGAAATGGTCCCCATAGTCAAATCTACACAAGGTAAAGTTTGATCTTTTTAGAAGATATAATTGTGAGTGTTTAATCATATGTTGAAGATCCAATGATGTGAATCAAATTCAATATGTCAAATTCACTTATGAGTGAATGCACTAGTGAGAAGTGTCACAATCACAAATCTTGAACAATAAATCTACGGTGTGGTTCAAAGGTAAATAGTCAATGATCAATACAAGGATGCCAAGTGTCTCAATAGTGGGAACTAACAACAATGTGCATAAAGAACGTGTTAATGCTAAGTGTCACATTATTGAGAGATTATTAGAAGATTAAATGATGAGTGGATGATCATGCAACGAAGATCCGATGGAGTAAGTAGACTCAATAGGATTAAATGCTCAATTTTTATTAACACAAAGGTGAGTTAAAGATTGATCTAGTTTGATGAGATCGATGGAGTGTATTTGTTCTAAATACTTAGAAAGCAGTGAGATGAGATAAAGAGCTCAATGTTTAATGACATGATATAAGTAAAGTTTGTGCTAGTTTGAAGATCTAATGACATGTGGGAGCTCAAATTAGAAAGATTAATGGACACATTTTATAGTTAAAAAGTTAAATTTTGGAAGTGTATAAAGATCAAATGAAGCACATAAACCTATCAAAACTTGATTGAATATACACATTTTAAAGTTGAACAAATTAAATGAGGATCATCAGATCATGGTGCCAAACTTAAGATCAATAGTCAGTATTTAAAGATATGATCATCCCAATGGTCAAGTGGAAGAACATGCAGGTAAGTCATAAATCATGACACATCTAATTTGATTGTAGTGATCAATAAAATTTGTGTAATATGGCATGTGCATCAAAAATAGAGTCCAATCTATGCTAAAAATAGTAATGAGCCCAAGAATCATGGCAATGGAACATGAGTTCAAGACATGGGAAACTTGTTGTTAAAGACTAGAATTAAATTCAAATAGAATTGAGTGTGATGTGTTAGCAAACTAGTGTGAACATAGAGAATATATGAAATCCTAGATCAAATACTTATATATATGTCATCTAGGATACAATCAAATGCTACTGAAGTTGTTGGAATTGTGTCATATAGAAGAATATAGAGACACAAAGTTAGAGGTGTAGAGAGTATGAGTTTTTATTATTGAATAGTGTCGAATAGAGAAATATAGAGACACAAAGGTAGATGGGAAGAGAAGAGAATGGAAGACAAGAGAGATGAAGTGCAGAGCATGAAAAATTACAAACCAAACTTGTAATAGAAAACAAATAATTAGATTCATATATGAATCTATATTATAATCTAGAACTAGAATTTGATAGGTAGGTGCCATCAGATAAGTTGAGTTGGTGCTTAGTTAGGGAGTGGGTGCTTCCTTAGAGTAGGTATCTTAAATTAGGAGATTTGTGTCTCCTTAGGTTTGGTGCCCTTAAACATTGTAACTAGTGAGGTTATTTATTGTGAGGTTGGATTAGAATGGTAGATTCTAGCAGCTATTCTCATGGTGGTTTTTCCCATATTAGGTTTTTCACAATATATCTAGTGTTGTGTCTATTTATGTGTATGTGATCTTTGTATTTAGTTTTAATATGCATTAAAAATATTATAAAAGGACTAAGTTAATCAATATATTGATTCACCCCCCTCTTAGTATATAGTTGTGTTCTAATAGTTAATCCATGGTACACCTTATAAAGTAGCATTCTATGTAGTATTTATATTGTAATAAATATTCTTTCCTTTATCTATGAATTATTACCTTTGAACCATATTTATATTCACATGGTCCAACTCGGGTAAAAATCATACCAAATAAATAATCATCCATGTTCATTTGTGTTGCATTTGTATCATCATCAAAACTGACATTAGAATCATCATCAATATCTTCTATAGTTATAAAATTTTGATCTTCTAAATTTACTAGTAAAGGTAATTCATTTAAATCATATATTTGTTCTACCTTTTTAGGTGAATGATATTATCATAAAACATCTATAGATTGTCACTTTATATTTATTTTATTAGAGTCACCCACCTCATATGTATGTATTTGTTTTATAGGTATGATCTTTGTTGGTGGCATTATAGTATATTGAGATGCTTTTAATTTTAATTTATCCTCGGTAATAAATTTGATAATTTTACAATATATGACTACTTGATTATGAGCAAGGCATGTATATAAATATTCATCATGTAAAAAATTTAACACATCAATGTAAATTAGAATAAAAAATTACATTTTATGAATCCATGGCCTACCCAATAGTAAATTATAATGCAAATGACTAGGCATTACTTAAAATTGAGTAGATAATATTTTGGTCCCTACCTTGATATCCCAAGTCATATAACCTAGCACTTAGTGAAGCACATTATCAAATCCGTGGAAATTATTGTATGTATTTTTAATGAATGCCTTATTAATACCCATTGTTTGTAAGAATGAAAGGTTTAAAATATTCAAACCTGAACCATTATCTATCAAAAGCCTATTGACTATCGTATTCTTGATATGCATTTGTATAAATAAAGGAATATTATGATCAATAGTAGACTAAGTACGTAAATCATCATTTCTAGAAGATATAACATCATCAACACATTTAAAAGTATTTACAATAGATGAAAAATAGGAATGTTATGTGTCACAGGGATGGGAGTCTAATTAAATGTTTGATATAAAATATTCTTGAAAAGGTATCCTTTTAGGCAATTCTAACATAGAAATCTTAGCTAGTGTATTCTTTAACTGATCAACAATAATATAACTTTTAGATTGATTAACTTGTCCTATTGGATTTGGTGGAGGATGTGAAGGGACTTCTTGAGTCTATTCCTCTTGTCTTTATCGATGGGGCACACAACCTCATCTAGTGATAACAACTCAAACCACAAGATATATTATAATCTTAGGGCAAATAGTAGACAAGGGATATGAGAGCTAATATAGTTTAGAGGTATATGGGTAGGAAGAATGAAAGGAAACATATGAACCCTATGACATCTAGTAGTAATAGGTGGTAACTCAAACTGAGTCATGTAAAAATAAGCAACTTATAACTATTCATTATTAAACTCTTGATTCATATTTAATTTTATTTTTTCCTTTAAATTATGCATCCATCAAGTTACATGCAATTGAAATATTTTATATATTATAGGAAAGCAACATGTAAATAACACAAAAAATTTTGAAATAAGAATCAATAGATAGATTGAGTCATTATGATCATGATATTTATTTCTTAAAATAAAAATTATGAATTAAGTATATAAAACCCTAAAAAAAAATGCCAAAAGGATATAAGGAGAAATCTATGAAAAACTAGGGTTTTGTAATATTCAATAATAAACATGTCATGATATTCATTTCATAAATATGTTTTATCAAAATTGAATATTAAAAAGAATTAATATAATTAAAACAAACTAGTGAGTAAATCAGAATGCATAAGATTTAAAATAAAACCTCATGATTGATTTAAAATTTATTATTTTTATAAATATATGAAAAGAAGAAAGTACTAAGAAATGGATGACTTAGATAGAACTCAATGTGCAAGATTATAACACTCATTATGAAACTAACTAAAGGGTTATGTGATGGTGTTGTGAATCAAGAATAGGGTTCCATGTTATCATAGGATAAGGTTAGGTTATTTGGGCTAGGTCGGCCTACACTACTATTTGTAGGGCATCACAATGCCTTTTAGGGTTTTTACTCTATGTTTAAATTTTTTAAGATACACCTTTTCATGTAGATTATGTGTGTATATGTAGATGATTTATATTCACTATGAGATCCATTATGTGTCTTATTACTCACTTGAAACCCTATCTCAATGACAAGGATGAATGAATGCCTTAAAATAGAGGAGTAGGGTAATAAGTTTAGTGTTGGATTACAAAGATGGTTAGATCAAGCATTAGTCATGAAAAACATGAAAAATTTCATAAGATCTAATAATCTAAGCCAGCCTATTCAACAAGGTTTACAAATAACAAAAATAATCAATTGAAAGAAAGCACATGTACCTATTACCTTCCCAAAAGCATTCCACCATCCAAAAGTAGCTCTAAGCATGTTTTTTCCCTTGATTTGGTGTTTTTGTCTTTTTCAACAATAGATGTCAAGCTCTTGTATCATCTCAAGATCACCATGCATAATCTAAGATCAAAATAAGAAATCAAATATATGCCTATCAAATGAAGCTATCCTATTGAAAATAAAGCATTACCCAAATTAAGCTTTAAAATGATGTTTTATGCTCTTCTATTTATATATTTTTTAAATTGTTTAGGATCAACCATGACCATCAATCTCAATATTGAGATGTGTGGCTATGAATTAATCTAATTATTTAATTAAAATCCATAAATATTTGGGAGAAAGAGGCATTAATTAGGCATGGGTACCCATAAAAATGATATTTGTTATATTTATGGCTTAAAGATATCACCTTATTGATCATGTCATTAGGTGATGCAAATATTCAAAATCAATTTCCAATAAATAAATTTTCTCCATGGAATTATTGCTTAAGCTTAAATTATGGTTTAATTTGCCTAAGTAAGATTAATCAATTGTAATGCAATTCTTTATAAATCGGTGCACAATTAATCAAAATGGTAATAAAGCCATATTATTGGGTAATAATTTGACTCAAGAAAACTTGGAAGGTGATGTTATATGCGTATAAACTATTATCCCATTTAAAATGTTGTTGACACAAAATAACACAAGCACATGACATGTGCTTATGAATTAGAAAAAAAGAGTGATGTAGAGCACCAAAATGTGAAATTATTATTTTGACTCGAAATAATTTGATCAAAGTTAAGAATCACATGAAATTCATCATATTTAAGGATATATTAGCCTAAATCTACATTTGCATATAATAATCTCAAACCATTTAGTGCATTCAAGTGATTTTTGCCTAAATTATGCATTTAAATGCAATTCGAGTAAGATTGATAATTTTAACATAATGGCGTTAGGAATTAGATGTCTATATTTTTACCCTATTGAGAAGGTGTGTGAGGCATTTAAATGAAGCAATATATTTTTAAAGAATAGAGTTGTTAAGAATAAATTGGAAATGACCCATGATGCCCCCTTGAGAGGGCATACTAGGATGAAAGAAAAGGATGGACTCTCAAAAAAAGAGAGAAAGTGAGATTAACCTATGAAACAAATTAAACCCAGATGAGTTAATGCTTGCATGCATTGACTCCATCAATGTTTAAAATATAATTATAAGTGTAATGTGCCCCAAAAATGGGGTTAATGGGAAGGATATAGTCCAAAAATAGAAGTGATGAACTTTGAACAAACCCAAACCTTGGGTGCAAGTTACGCACTTCAAAATTGATCAATCTTGAAACAAGTTACACATTAAAATATTTCCAAAATGAGGGGAAAAGTCTGTAGAGCTTAGAATTAGAATAAAGAAGAAATATGGTCTCAAATAGAGAATAAATAATAATGCACTCTATCAGATAATATATGATCATGGTAAGCAATTGTGCCCCATTAGGGCTGATTTTGATCATTGATAAAGAATGGTTTTCCCCTATAAGGCTGATTTGATTCTTATGGTAGGTTTAAATGTTGTGCTCTAGCATGGGAAAATTGGCAAGCAATATTTCAAGGAAATAACTTAAAATATAAATTAAATATTATCAGGTATAAACATAGATGCAATGGCGCAATGACTTGAAAATTCATAAAAACCAAGCAGATGAGGATGCACAAAGATGATGAAAGAGATCAAAAGAAAAGTGAAGATGGTTGAGCTAACTTGAGATATATGTAGTATTTAAGCATTGCCTACATAGTTTAAATAGACCTCAAGCCAATGTAGTTCACCCAAAATTGGGAGAGAATGGAATGAGGGATGATGAAGACTGACCAATTGTTCAATTAGACTCATGATGTATGCCAAGAGATGCATGTCTAAGCATAGATTTAGAGTGTTAAACCTATTGAGCCTAGTTTATGCATGATGATCTTGACAATTTTTCATCAAAGATGTATTGATGTTTAGAATTGAATCTAAAGCACAAAGTTCTTGCTATAGAAAAATAAATTATGCATAATAAGTCTAAGGAACTTATGAGGACATTGCATTTGAATTACGTAGAGCTGGTTCAAATGTGAATACCTATAACTAAGTATAATGGTAAAAAATGACCAAAACTAGAGTTATATCTATTTACATTTTATAAAAAAAGTAAAGACAAAGAAAAGGAAAAACATAAATGAACATATCTTAAAATCAAGATATGAATAATCAATACTTAAGTAGGAACAATAATGTTTGAAAATAAACCAAGAACAACTTGATAACATGAGACTAAGATATAAATAACCAAAATCCATGTGGACCATCAAGATGTAGTGAAAAACAAAAGAAAAGAGAAGAATAAGACCAAACAGGAAAAAAAAAGACCAAGAAGAAAAAAATAATAAACAACCAAAGGAAATAAATAAAATGAAGAGATAAGAAAGCACAAAAAAATACTAATAAAATTCAAATAAACACACAAACAAAAACAAAGTTAGTGCAGTTTAAAAATAATTATTCAAGTACCTATAGTAGGGGCATTAATTTATAAAATAGCATAGCTAGAATACAGACACAAAGGTGTTTCCAAATAATAGCGAAACAATGTGGAAGAAATGGGGGAAGAGAAGAAAAGGAAGAAGATGGTTGAGCCGACTCCAAATGTAAAATACAAGTGGGCGTTGCCTACATAGTCCCATGGTTGCATGTTCCAACATGAACTTCAGGCCAAATGTAGTTCTCCCTTGAAGTGTGATAGAAGAAAAAGTGATGAACAAAAAACATAATCAATGTTGTAGAAGAAAAGGGAAGATGGGATAGACAAAAACGGTCTTGTAAAATGGTAAGTTGGTAAGAAAAGATTTCTTAAAAAATGGCAAAAGAATGAAAACCAAAATATACAAAAGTGTAAGACCATGTTTTTTTTATTTTATGGATTATTTTATAATTTTTTTGGGATAAAATATGTATAAAGGGGAGCAACTAGTCAAATATATGCTTGTCTAAGAGTAAAAGTTTTAATAACAACTAAGTCAGTTGCAATGACCCATGCTTATAAATCGGTGAGAGTGAGGATCTTAATAAGGCAAAAATACCCACCAAAGAGAATAAAATAATGATAAAATAATGTGCAACATAAAATCTAAAGAAACATCTAGTAGGCAAAGATCCTGAGCTGAAAAAGTGTCCATGTTCACTTATCTATAGAAGAAGCTATAAAATACTATTTTGGCTGAACTGCTTTGTAGAATTGGCACTGAATGTGTTCATAATGCCTATGATTCATAATCAATATCATAATTAGTCAAGGGATAAAATTTTCAAGTTAAAAAAATCCTAAGATAGGAAAAAGGATATGGTTCTCAAAGAGAACGGTCTAAAGAATGTGGTCCAATAGATGGATGGTCCATGGTGGGATAAAAAAATGTGGTTCTCGAAGAGAGATTGGTCCAGAAAGAATATGGTTCTAAGGGAGAATGGTCCAAAGAATATGGTCCAAAAGAGGATGGTCTAAGATAGGATAAAATGTTTGCAGAGTGCCAATAGTCCAAATTTTCCACTGTCTAGAGTCATGAAATGGCTCTCGTAAGAGTGGTCCAAGGTAGTATAAAATGGTAGGATAAAGTTACTTCAGTACAAGTTGCCCCCAAATAAGGGGTCTTATATATAATGGTTTGAATATTTTCATGTGTATAACCTCTTAATTTGTATGATGTTTATGGGCTCTATAATTTCTTCACCATTCAAAATAGCCAGTCGATATACCCCTCCTCCATAGTTCACTATGATAACATATGGTCCCAACCAATTAGGTTGGAACTTATCTTTTTTTTTACATTCAGCATTTGTGTTCTTTTCATTATCTTCCAAGACAAAATCACCAATCTCAAACTACTGATGGAGAATGTCCTTATTGTATCTTTTTTTCAATCTATTTTGATAGGTTTGCAAGTTTTTTAGGGCATCCAAATCCTTACCATCAATAAGTTTTAGTTCTTGCAACCTTAAGACTCTATATTCCTCATCATCTTTAATATGTTCCAAAGATACTTGAAATGATGGCAGCTCAATATTAATTAGGATAATAGCTTTTTTGCCATAGATAAGGGAGTATGGAGTATCTCCTATAGGGGTTTAATGACTGGTTTAATAAGCCTAAAGGGAAGGAAAGATTTGTAAGTGCCATTTACAGCTAGCATAATTATCTTATTTAAAATGGACACAATGGTATTTTTTGATGCCTCAGTGTATCTATTACCTTTTGAGTTATATGGATTCAATTTTTTGTGCTTAATTTTGAATTTTTCAAAAAGGTCTTTTACATCTATGTTTACAAAGGATCTGTCATTATCAAATATAATGTGAGCTAGGATGCTATATCAACAAATCATATGATAATGAATGAATTTGGATATCTACTTCTTGGTGAAATAAGTGAGAATAATGACCTTGATACACTTATTGAAGTACTTGTAGCATTTAAAACATGTTTATGGTCATCTGAAGATGTTGGGTTTATTTACCTGATGAGATTGAGACCCTAAATAGAGAATAGTCATGGTGTTGTAATCAATTGTAATGGTAGGGAAGGTTCATGTATCAAGTTTCCATGTTGTTGACAAGGAACACACTTCCTTAAATAATTTTAAGCATCGATCTCCATTTTTTACTAATAATAGCCTATTTTGATATGCTTCTTTACTAAGACTACACTATTGGTGTAGGCCCCAAACATTTCATCATGAACCTCCCTTAGCCCTAGTTTGGATTCTCTCAAAGATAAATAACAAAGAAGCATTCCATCATAGCCTTTATTATAAAGCATGTTTCTAAGGAGGGTATAATAGGATAAGTAGTGAAGGAATAGTTTTTATCTATTATTAGATAGGTTGGCTAAGAAAACATGATTATGGAAGTAGTTATAAAAATCTTGGAACCATGGCAGTTCTGGGGGGGATTGGGACCAGTAATGACACATACCCTTTTTGATTCTAGTATAATATGTGCAAGTTGAAGAATATTTTTAATCAAGAACTGATACTCTTTAGCACTACCATCAATGTGTATCATGGATCTGATTGTTTCCATTACATTGGTTGATTTGTTACTAGATCTTGGCATTTGTTCTAGTTGTAGAGATTTAAAATGAACCTTGAGATTATCCATGATTTTATTGTAGGCTAAAAGCTTGTCATCTCTAGTTTGATACTGATCAATGGTCTAATTGATGATCAACTATGAATCACCATAGACTTGTAAGTGCTAAATATCTCACTAAATTACAAGATGAAGTCTTATGATGAGTGTTTCATACTCTACCATATTGTTGGTATAATAAAGATTAAATTTAAAATTATTTGGGAATTAGGTCCCCTTATAATGTAATTAACAATATACTAGCTCCAAATCTATGTAATGTAAAAGAGCCATTAAAATATAGCTTCCATTATTCAGGTTCCCTATGTCCTTGTTCTATTGCCATAATAAAATCATCTAGAAAGTCAAATTTGAGAGGTTGAGTATCTTTAATAGGGGCTTCTACAAGTTGATCAGTAATAATTTGCCCCTTGATAGCCTTTTTATTCTAATACTCAATGTCAAATTCATTGAGGAGCATGACCCATTTTTCCATACATCCAGTTAGAGCTACTTTGGATAATAAAAAATTGAGAGGATCAACCTTGGAGATGATAATAGTTTTATTGTTTAACATATAATGTCACAAATTTTTGGTATCAAATACCATAGCTAAACATGCCTTCTCAATAAGCGTATAATTGTGTTCATAAGCCACCAGTGTGTGGCTTAAATAATAGACTACATGTTCTTTACCTTGATCATCATGTTGGGCCAAAAGTGCCCCTAGTACATGCTCAATTACTGATATGTAATGAAGTAGTGGTCTTCCAAGTGTTGGTGGTCTCAAGATTGGTAGATTAACCAAATACATCTTGAGTTTTGAAAAATTTATCTAAAAATATTCATCCCATTAAAATGTAATCCCTTTATTTAAGAGATGCGTAAATGGGTTACACTTATCTACCAATTAAGAAATGAACCTACGTAGATTGGATCTTTCCTTGCAAGATTCATAGTTGTTTAAGATTAGAAGGTGGAGGCATTTCCAAAATGGCCTTAACCTTTGCAGGTTCAACTTTGATCCCTCTTTGTGATACAATGAAACCTATCAATTTCCCTAAAGTGACTCTAAAGACACACTTCTTAGGATTCAAGCAGGTTTATATTCACGAAGCCTCTAAAAGATTCTTCATAGAACATTAAGATGCCTAGCTCTTGTTCTTGATTTTACTAATATGACATCAATATGGTCCTCAATAATATCATGCATCATGTCATAAAATATGACAATCATGGCACTTTGATATGTGGCACTAGCATTATTCAAGCTAAATGACATGACTTGGTAATAAAATGTTTCCCACAGAGTTGTAAACACAATCTTGTGTTGATCTTCATGGATATCTTGATTTGGTTGTATCTAGAAAATCCATCCATGAGGGATAACATCTCATACCCAGTATATGAATTAATGATCATGTCAATGTTGAGTAGATAAAAATCATCTTTGGGGCACGCTTTATTGATATCTCTAAAATTAGTACAAAGACTTATACCCTGTGGCTTTTTACTCACTAAAACTATATATGAAATCCATTCAGAATAGTCAAGTGTTTTAATGAACTATATATGAACTTTTGTAACTCTACTTTAACAAATAGAGTGATGCATGGATACATCTTCCTTAAGTTTTGTTTGACTAGTTTGCCATCAGGATGGATAACAAGGTGATGCACAATCAAATCAAGGTCTAATACTTGCATGTTAGAGTATGCCCATGAAAATTTGTCAATATAATCCTTCAATATGGATATAATATGTTCACATTCTGCTTCAGTAAGGGAAACTCCAAAATAAACAATTTTAGGATCATCATATGTTCCCAAGTTCACTTTTATTGTGTTTTCCACAAGGAGTGTGGATCCATCTTCTAGAATTTTGGGGAAGGTATAATAATGATCATCTTCTTCTTCTACAGATTCTTATTTTTTCTCCCAAAGATTTGGATAATGTGATGAATTAGAATCTACTATCTCATGTAATAGTCAAGTAGCGAAAACCTCTAGAAACTCAAGATCAATATGCTCAATAAATTATTATTTTTATGAATAGATACGTGTACTAGTTATAGATCTAGATTTGATGGACCCTCTACATTATAAAGGTATGAGCAAACTTTCTCACCTGAGAGTGCTTAAAATAGGGTTTTACTAAAAGGCTTGTCTTTTTCTTTACTTTTTTCCTGATTAATGAGTGCTTCAAAGAGGTTTTCACTTAAAGATATCAATGTTTTACCTTTATAGTGACCAAAAGTTTTCCTACTCTCCAAATTAGGCATAAGGATCCAATAAAAAATCAAAGCCTTGTTTGTGATCACCAATGGGTAATCCATCTCTAAGGCCAATATATTCTGCAATTGATTCTTCATTTTGAAACTCATCAAGACATATAACCAAATTTTATTAGTCCTAATCAATGAGTTTAGGATGGTAAAGGCATAGGGAATAATGAGGTTCTAATTAAGGTTGGGAAGCTCCAATAAAAGTATGGGGTTCTTCTTTAGTAAAGGAAGCTCCAATGTGGGATCTTGCTTTAGGATGGGAAGCTCTAATGGTTAAGGTCAAAATGACATTAAAATCAAATATGTTTATGTCAACAAGCTTATCAAAAATGCTATAATGGAACACTTTGTCACTACTAAGAGGCTCATCGCTGGTTGATTTGGAAGAATCACTATCAAAAGTCATGAGGTGACCCCTAGGTTGTATAAATCTGAAACCATGATTCCAATTAATTACTTTAACTGATAAAGGTTCTAAGATCCCTTACACTCATGGGATAAGGCCTTTTCCTATATAATCAAGATGATCCATGATCCAATTAGGGATAAGATACTTTGGATTCTAAAATCAATTGGCAAGGCCTTCAGAATATAACCAGTCTCCTTCAATAAAAGCCTCTCAATCATGTTTTGGTGTAATAGTAGGTACAAATACCACTGGTGGTTTTCATTGATGTTTATTTTTTTTCCAACTCAAGGTGGGTCCATTAGTATTCTTTAAAGGTTTAGGATTAATAAAAAAATTAGGAGACTTAGAAAACTTTGCAACATGAAAGGCATCCTTAAGATGGTATGTGGAAATGCCCACATCTTCTATCACAACCTACTTTACAAGAGTTGTGGGAAATGGATCAACAAAAGTAGAAGTGAGATCACTAGGGTTGATATAATTGGATGGAGGTATATGTGAAACTATAGCCTTGTTCTTCTTCATAATGAATTTAAAACTTATACAATTGTTATAATTATAGAACTCAACTTCTAGATGTTTTTAATATTGATAAGGCTATTGATTGATGGGAATAGTAACCTCGATCCCATTATGGGGAAACTTGAGGCACTGGTTTAAGGTGGATGGCAAAGCCTATACTTCATGGATCTAAGGATGACCAAGAATTATGTTATAAGGTAGTTCAATGTCCATAATATGAATTAACTTGTGGTGGGAAATGGACCCAATAATGATTGACAACCAAATAGTACCATCAAACTCCCTCTCGACATTATCATAAGCCTTAATAGTAATCATATCTAGTTGAATGTATTTTAAAGTGTAGCCTAACCTTTGTACTAGCTTAAGAGATATGATGTTTCACCCTGAACCATTGTCTATAAGAACCTGCTTGATCTTATGGTTTTCAATGATTATCTCAATGTACATTAGATTATTATGGCTTGACCCAAGTGTGGACATGTTTTTTTATCAAATTTTACTTGATGAAATGAATACAAATGTCACACAAGGTTTTGTAACTGTTCAATATTTATATTGTTGGGAATAATGGATTACTATAAAAGGTTATTTAGGATAGTTATATGGACTCCAGATGTCTATAAGAGATCCAAAATGGAAATCTATGTAGGGGTTTTACTTAGTTGGTCTAATAGACTATAAGTCTTCTCAACATTGGGATGAGATGGTTTGGCTTTAGTTGGCATAATATTTTACTTTAGATCTAATGGCACAATGTTCACATTGGGTTTCATATTGGAAGAAGGGGGCGAAGGGCCCTAGAGAGCAACTTGTAAGCATCTAATTGTGATTGTACAACCTAGAGGTGGCAAGGAGCTAATATAATTAGAAGAAGAAGGAAAAGGACCTTGGAAGGTGGCTCATGGGCATCTAGTTGCATTTCTATAATTTAAAATCGGCAAGGAGCCATTATAATTAGAGGAAGGGTGTTGTTTATAAATAGTAACCCATGCTAATAGAGTCACAATAGAATTACATGAAATCAATATGGTATTACAAGAGGGAGAAGGTGTTGACCCTATAATAATGGGTTTCATACTATAAGGAGTACAAGATGGTTCATGGGTTTTGATAGTAATAGTGGTAATGTGGGATACATAAATGCATCCCATGGTATTTTATAGTCATAAGGCATGTTGTTGTAACCCAAATTGTTAGTATGGGTATTATGATCATGATTATGTGCATGCTAATATAATTTTGACCCCAATTTTGGTTTTCATTTTGCCTTTGGTTATGTCCTTGGTTTTGTTTGTTCATTGGTGTATGTTGTTGATTATGTCAAGGAAAGGGGTCTTTATAGATTCCCATATCCTGGTTAATGTCATGTAGGGCTAGTTTAATCTCAAATTCATCACTCTTAATGAGATATTTAATAATTTATTGCAATTGGATGCAATGATAAGCACCATGAATAACAACACAATGAAATTTGTACCATTCATTCTCCTTGTACCAATCTGGCTGTGGTTGATCTATAGGAAATGGCCTTGGTACTGGCCATATAATCAGGTTAAGCTTTTGGAACATTGTCTCAATTGGTTCACCTAATTTTCTAAACACTCTAAAATTAATATGGAATGTCCTTCATGGAGGTTATTATTTCAAATTGGGTGGTGTATTAGGGGGAGCTAATTGTACATTTGGATCTGGTAGAGCCTATACCATTTGTACATGCCTTGTTTTAGTCACCTCATTTATAGCCATGTTTTTGTTCTTGTTAAAGCCCTTAGGCTTATCTTTCACAACTATTTGGACTAGTGATTGGGTTTGATTTGATGTTTAACCCTATGTGAAAATCTTGACAAGGACCTTGGCAATAAGAGCCTTCTCAATTTGCACCCCTTTGTTGATAGTATCCTCAAATGAGTTAGCATAACGTAGTCATAGATTGTGTGTGACCTTAGGGTGTAAGTTCTATGTAAAAATGTCCACCAACTATTTATTTGGTAAGTTATGTTAAAAGCGACCTGTTAATGCTCTCCACCTCTATAGATATGTTGTAAAGCTTTCCCCATTATGTTGTTTGGATTTTCACAAGTCAACAATAATCAATTCATGCTTAATGTTGTATGAGAAATGTTTGACAAAATTTTTAGATAATTCATTCCAATATATAATTGATCCCTTAGGTAACTTAAGTAGCCAATCTAAAGCTTGTCCCACTAAACTTCATAGAAACAATAAAAATAAGTACATGTTATTGTAAGCAACCTCTTGGCATAAAATGAAAAATGACTAAACGTGTTCACATGGGTCCCACTTTAATTTGTATTTTTTGAACATTGGTGCCTCAAAATGAGATGGAAAAGGGACTTAGAGAATGCTCAAATCAAATGGATATGGACATATCTCATCAAATTTATTTTTCTTAACTTTTTTATTCATCTCCATCATGTCACAATCTCTTTCATAGAGTTCCACTCTTTCATGTTTGGTGTATTCATGCATGGAACATAATTCTATTTGTGTGCTATGTTCCCCTATTACTACTATTGGGGTGGAATGTGCCCCTTTTGTTACATGGATTTATGAGGGATATACACCTTACAATTTGTGACTTAGTTTTGATTTTCTCTTATAGTCAAGTAAATAGGTCATTGATTCCTTAGAATCTAATGCCTTAAACTATATGTGCTTCATTGATTTTGGGGAGTCCTCGATCCATTCAACCATGTGTGTGTTGGTTGAGATGAACTAGCCAAAATACTTTGAGGGATCTCCTCAATTCAAACCAAATTTTTGGGTCTCTATGTTTTCAAAGTGACAAGAGGTTCATGATGATTTAAAAAGGTATGTTTTGTGTTTGAAAAAATAATTTTTTTAGCCTCTTGTGTCTTTTTATATTTATTTGAGACACCTTGATCTATAGTTAATGTTTTCTCAACCAATGTTTTGTAGGTTCAATCACATTTCCTTGTTCCTTAGAATCATTGTTGTGAATTGAAGTATCAACTAGAGAGTCTATTAACTCCATAATAAGTTGGTCTACATATCATTGACTTAGTTTGTTAATCTTGGTGACAAGATATTGATCAATTGGCTTTGACTCTATAATTATTTCCTTTCCCTTGTTAGAAGAAGAAGGTATGTTTGTATTCATGACATTTGTAAAATCTTGCTCTCATAGTTCTCCTTCTCTAACTAAGGCATGTAATTATTCCATGGGAAAATCTAAAGGTAGTCTAGCACTAGATTTGATCAACCTTAGAAGGGATTCATATTTATCCTCTTTGGGTTTATACTAAAGGTAATCTTCCTTAGATCCTACAGTCATAAGACAACATAATTTTCTTCACCATTATAAAAATGCTCATCCTCATAGCTAGGGCCATAAGAGACTCCACTATGAGTGAACCTTTGAGTCATTTCTAAGAAGGGTTGTTCTATATGTTTGACTATATTTGGAAAAATGTTGTGCAAATGCTTTGAATAAGGTATGTGTTTTGACCTTTTTTAAACAAGTGACAAGGTACCAAAGAGACTATAAAAGGAGGGTGGCGTAGTACCACACCCAATTAGAAGAATGTGACCATGAAATTACTCAACCTTGGGTAAAGTTAAAATCATATGAATTAAAAAATGGTATGATATCTCAACAATCTAAAGTGTAAACTAATATACCAAAGCCTAGATTTTTGTGATATGTCAATACTGTAAAAACTAGTTCAACTTCAATGAGTTTCTACTAGGATAGTAGAAGAAATCCCTTCGAATTAGGAAGAAGACAATGCAAACCAAGAAACTCAAGATGTGAAAAGATGTGAGAATTCATAAGTACAAAATTAGAACCAAATGGGTAGCAAAATGTTGCCACATGGTAATATGAATGGTAGTATAAAATATGTTCTAGAACTTAGAGTGTAAGCAATGCACAAGATGACTTAAGTTCAGCAATGATGAAAATGGATGATGAGTTTATAAATGACCTTCAATCCAAATGGAAAATTGAACCTAATTTCCCTTAAGTCAAGTGCAAATGGAAAACCCAATTAACACATCAACCTTATGAACTTAGAAAGGTGAAATTTTGAATTTGAACTATCAATAAAGGACTTAAAGATTTTGGACAAGTGGTTTAGACTCAAATGGGAATCCTAACTGTGCTAATGTAGATATGATAAACACAATGTTTAAGATGACAAATTTGAACAAGAAAAAGATGTTTTTTACTTGGACAACATAATGCCTCCTTGTTCAAAAATGGTGTACAATGTGCTTTGGTTATGATGTTTGTTTACAAGCAATTTTTGACATAAACTAAGACTAAGTAATCTAAGACCAAAAAGACAAATGCAATTAATTAATCATCTTAAGTCCTAAATTAATAAGGTTTGCTTTGTATTATTGAAATCCATCTATATATGTACACTTGGAAGGAATTTTAAGTGTTCATCCAAAATAAAAGCACATTAATTGGTAGGGTATTTTACACCCCCTTCTTCCATGTGGCAATACAATGGCAAAAACATTTGGGTGCACCTTGCATCAACAATACTTTATGGCAAGTGGGGATTTATAAAATTTAAAATTTACAACTATCTAGATGGTCCCAAGTGTGGTTAACACAAGAGATGAAACATGTCAATTGAGTTCATACCGATCAACTTATCATGCAAGGATATATTTTTTTGCATGATGATTCCATCCATGGATTGCTTAGTGGAATCCCCTAGTCAACCAAACTTGATTGTGGATTTTTTTACAAAAGGAGAAGTTAGTCACTTAACCCCCTAGCTTTCATAATATGTGTACCCTAATTTTTATACCCTATCATGAAATGAAGTTGAAACATTGTCAAGAAATGAAGCCCTAGGTTAATGCTTCCTTAGAGAACCCATGGGAGGTAATGACATCCTCCTCACAAGCCAAATTGTATGAAATAAAATCTAAGTGAAAAGGTTTTAGGGATATTTTTAGATCACCCAAACCATATAGGTTTTATAGAGAGCCTAATAACTATCTTTATATGTCTTGGATAAAGGCATAATTACCATGAAAAGACACTTTTAGTCACTTGAGTTCCCTATATGGGATTGGGGAGAGCATACATGTGTAATTCAATTTACTCAAACAATCTCACAATCAAGTGATAGATGATTTACATAAAATAAAACACTTCAAAAAATGAAAACTTAAGTGAATGTTGAGTTTTATAACACTAAATTTGAAATTTGAAGTGAAGTTTTTGGCCCCTTGGCCTTAGTTTACAAAAACTTTGAAAAAACATTCACCAAAAAATCAAATAAACCATGTAATTTTCTTTTTAAACACCAATGAGAAGGTTCCTAATTCTTTCAACACCAAAGGGAAGGTTAAAAGACTTAATTATGCTTAAATAAACACTTTTCCTTATAGGTCCTGCATGAAAAATTAGAGAGACTTGTTTAGCTTTGAAGCACAATTCAGTTTGAGATAAGCACTTTTGAAAAGCATGCTCTCAAGTCTATGTTTTTTCAAAAACATAGAAATTGATATCGGTCATTATAGATCGATGACAGTTGCTGCAAGACCAATGTTGGTTATATCTTAAGCATGGTTGGTCAAAATTAACTGATACCAATCACCTATGACTCCGAAGGTAGGAAAATATTTGGATAAAAAAACACTTGTTAGACTTGGTAGGATAAAATCTCTAAAAGAAAACCTTTTGGATCAAGAACATGTTTAGATCAGAGACTTATACATTTAATTTTTACAAAAACAAACTTGAATAAATCTCTAAAATGGATTTTTTTAGAAATATTTTCCCCTATTACCCAATTGACACCGGTTAGCCTTGACCAATGTTGGTCACCTAGAATAGATGTCGATCACTATGTGACATATGTATGCATAAAAAATGTCAAAAACATGAGAAAATGAGCATAAAAATTGATTTTAAAGGACTTTTAATGACTTTAGTGGAAATTTAAGATTGTCAAGATGTCTTCTTTGCTTGAATGTATTGTCTAGGTCAGATTTAGGCTTATTCTAGAGCAGCATAGGCCCTAACTATTCTAATGGTGCTTAACATTTAGCACTCAATCATGATAACATCAATATACATAAGGCACAAGCAACATAGTAGAGAATGGAATGAGGTCTATGTTGGGCTATTTATGCCATGGCACAACTCTATTCTTCAAGGACTTGCGTTAGTGCAATGGTGGTTGTGCATTCATAGGTGCAACCCTTAGGTTTCCTAGGCTTAATGGCATTCAGACACTTAAATTCCAATAAGGTGTTAGGTTAAGGGTCTTAGGCATGGTCTTGTACTTAGGAATGGATATCATTCAGGGTGTAGGATCTCAACCACACTTAGACAATTCCTATCATGGGTGCAATATTTTTTTACTAGTTATAGGCCCACCATCAATGAGCCAAGTTAAAAAACTTTTGATAGTTCAATATACATTCGATAGAATGAAGCATATAATCAATGAACATTCAAAGACTTAAACATTATTCCATTAAACTAGTTGCACAAAGAATTCTCCATTAAACATGTTAAACAATACATACATAATCCATATAAACTGAGCAAGTACTCAACATAAACTACTATGGCCCAAGCTCACAGTTGAGATTGGGTGTTATAAAGGGGAGTGTCAAAGAGCATCTTGACTGAGTTCTATACTAAGGTAACTATCTAGCAAAAATTCACCAAATCTTCACTACTCTATCTTGTCTCCCTCTTAAACTAAACTTAGCTTCCTTTTATAGGCTTCAAAACATCTTAAGATCATGGGGAATGGAACACACTGATTGTTGAGCTAGTGTTGGAGCTACACATCCTACCACGTCTACTACACTTTGTATTTAGTGTGAATTCATTATCTCATACACCTACTTCCTAATGATACATGATTCAAAAGGAACCGCTTATCTTTAATGGTTAGTCATTGTCCCATATGCTCACTTCCTGATGTTGATTAGAGTTATGAGCCACCAACCAGCTAGCACCACTAGAAGATAAAATAACAATCATCCTCCATGATTTCCTCATGCCTAGGTGTTTACTAAGTTGACATGGATTCACTACTTATCATGAAATGGGGCCCAACATTACCCCATAAAAAATGTTAGTTCATCCTCATACTATCCTTCCATCAACTTAGCTGCCCAAAATTTGGGTAGGCTTTATTGTAGTTCTACCTTGAAGTCTTTGAATCCCTAGATTGTAAGCTTGATTTCTTTGATGGCATTATCAATCTCCATAGAAGTAGCCTCAAGTGTGAGCATGTTAGTGTTTTCTAGTTCTTTATGGAATGCCTCTAACCTTTCCTTTGGCTTTTGGACCCCATTATCAAGGATGGTTCCCTACTCGCTCACCTTTGTCTAAAAGGCACAAAAAAGATCTTCTAGGTCTTGTTCCTAGGTATTGATTTCAATGTCAACATGTTGACATGTTTCGTAAATTATGTGTGCTCAGCTCTGATGATAGTGAATGCTTGTTTCATCAATGCATCCTTTTCCCATTTCACCTTTTAGAGGTACATGCCAATGACTAATGCCTAGGTGGATAAGCTATAGAAGATGACATTAGCATCATCTGTGCACTCTTCTATCCTTACAAAGAGGTATTTTACCTCATTGATATTTTTTTTGATCTCTTTATTTATGGATTTGCAAGGGTCTTCTTCCTCTTCTATCATCAACTTCATCAGAGGGAGCATTTGTTATACTAGCACGCACACCCTATCCACTTCTAAAACCTTGGAATTGTTAGTATGATCTAAAAGGGATGGATTTACTTCTTCAACATGCTCAGCCAAATAATTGAGCTTGATCTTCATGGTGATGATTTCTTATTTTGCCTTAAGAATTATATCTTTCCACTATGGTGTGAACATCATTAATGATATTCTTGTGTGCTACCTTGGAGGTCATCTTATGGGTTCATATCCTGGGGGTTGAAAATTTGGTAGTCATGCTCCTCTTTTAGTTTTTTGGCACTCTATATTAATTTTAATAGCACCTCAAAATGAGGCTCATCTATGTATCAATCAAGTACAAGGGACACTTTATGACATGTCAATGTTGTTGCAAATCTAGAAAGAATGTAGTCTAACATGTAGAAGTCATCATCTGTAGTATACCCCTTCTACACCTTTTCCCAGTAGCTTAGCTTAAAATCTTCTTTTTTGATAGTCAATTCTATCTGCTCTTGCTCCTCTTTTCTTGCACTACTACCTTCTTCGGTGCCTTCTTCTTTTTATCTTTCTTGTAGAGATTATTCTTCTACAAACTTTTCCCCTTCATTCACTTCTTCCTATGGCTTTTTGGTGTGAACCTCTATAGGTTCCTTCTTGATGCCATCATTTTTTTCCTCTCCCCCTCTATTTATTCTTTTAAGGCACCAACATCACCTTCTTAGTCTCTAGGCACTCCTTCAGTACTAGGGCATGCCTATTCTATAGCTTCTTTTATTATACTAGTGTAGGCACTAGGTACCTCTACTATTTTTTATTTAATGGTTTTCATGCCTAAAATAACCCTCTTCTATTCTTTTCCCTTCTTAACCTTCTCTTTCTGGGCCTTCTTTATTTTTTCCTTCCTCTTCTTCATGATTGTAGTGGTCTCTCCTCTTTAGCTCTTATCTCCTTGGCCTCCACTTTATCAATTTCTTCTTGGGTCATGCCTTTGTCCCTAATGGCCTCTCTCTTGTGATGCAACTCTAGTATTACTTCAATATGACCCTGAACAAGGCCCATCTTTTCTCATTTTCACCTTAACTCATATTTGTCTTGTGGATGCTACATTATGGTTTCTTTAATTAGTGCACTTGATGGTCTTACTTTTCCAAGAATGGAAGTAGTGCTACCTTAAATATCCTCTTGTAATTCCACCACATTGGGCTCTTCCTCCATCTTATCAGCCTTTCACATTTCTTCTTTTCTCTTATATAGCTCTTATGCATTTTGAATATCCACATCACTAAGGCCAAGCTTCCTCTAAACTTGTTCTTACTTCACCTCTTCACTTAAGGGTGGTGGGGGAGTTTCATCATTAGATGAGGAATATTCTTTAGGCACAATGTACAAACTCTTCCCAAACTCTACCTCCTCTAATTCCTCTTGTGCCTCTATGTCTACCAGGGTGATGGTGGTCATCACAAATGGGAACTTTGGCTTCTTTTGCTTCTCCTTTGAGATAGGATAAGTCTTTAGCATGAACTTCACATGCTTATTTTTTAGGGTTGATGGGGAGGCTTTATTGCCTGAGGTGATTTTAAACTTTATGTACTCCTCTATTTCTTCTAATGTTTCCCCTTTCTTATTTTTGGGAGAATTATTTGTTTCAATTGGTATTGGCATTTCTTCATCATTGATCCTGATGGGAGGGTATTCAGTTTTCTTGGCACTAGGGCTCTTTCTCTTTGGCTTAATCTCATAGTAAATCTTATGTATGTATCCTAGTATGGTCACTTCTTGAATAGGGTGCATATCAGTGTGATATGAGTCATCCTCTTCATCCTTTGTTGCCTTCCCATTTGGGTGCATAAACTAGCACCACAACATGTTCCTTTCTATGTCTATCTCCCTCACCAAAATATCTAATTATTGTGCATTGGGGATCCTTTTGAGTGTATCCCTAAAATACTTGGATGAAAAATCATATGGGAGCTTTAACCATCTAGACATATTTCCATCAACCACTTCCAAGAAGACTATGCAAAAATGTTACATAATTGTAAAGGTTATTGTCCCATACATGCTCTTGGGGAGCTCTTGAGGGATGCACCACTTGAACCTAAATGCCTCTATATATTTCTTGCACCATCTCATCATGCGAGCTTTATATTTTATGTTGAATTAATTGGGAAAAATTAATTCCTTATATTTCTACATCAAGGAGTCATTATGTTTTAGAAAAACCTAGAGATTATCCTTGTCCCCATCTGGTATGCCAATTTCCTCCATGACTATCAAGATTAGGATGGAACCCCACCTAAAGGTCCCCTTGGTTATGTGAGACTCTAGTGTATTTTTTACAAAATCCTCAATAATAAATTTGGAAATGTTAAAATGTATGCCCTATACCATATGATAGGTGACATAGAGGTAAGCTTTCATGACATCAGTCCATTAACCATCAGGGTAAAGTTTTGAGCTCATGAAGTGTGATTCTACCCTAATGCCAAGGTCCTTATAATATTTAATGGGGAATACAAATCCCATTTGTTATAACTCAAGAGATTTTCCACACACTCTACCTTGTCATCATCACCCATCATCTCATGGATGTCTTTCTGATGTCTAAGAGCCCTATTATCCTTCCAATGAGGTGCACCAAAATCCTCATGATCCTCCCCACAAAATATATGTGGTCATCATGTACATACAATAAAAATAATTGAATGATCACCTCTATCTTTCCAAATCATGACAAATCATACAACTGAGTTGCATTGAAGGCTATCAATCTGTCTCAAATGGAGACATCAAATAGGGTTGCATCTTGCTTTGTCTTTCTCCCTAGATCCACCATCCAATCCAATGATGGGTCTTGCACATGACTAGAATTATGATGGTTGTACTCTTTTAGCTAGTAGGTATGTGCAAATAAATTATAATTTCCCCCCAATAAAACTTCTAGGGGAAATTGCATCACTTGATAATACATCTTTGTTATCACTTTGGTATCAATTTACACCATGTTGACTCCTACTGGTGGTGTTGTTATTCTTACAAGGGAAACTTATACCACTACACACACCCACTTTGGGTCTTGTTGTTGTGGACCCGTTCCCTTCTACTTTTGTCCCATACTAAACCTACTAGTGTTAAAGCATGGTTGGTTTGGCCTATCAAATCCTTGAATGGTTCTTGGCACTTCACAATCATAAGAATTATGACTGTAAATTTAGCTCTGAGCTTTGTATTTTGTTAATGTCATCTTTGGTGGCATCCCATGTTTCTACCAACTAGTTCTTGTAGAAATGTCCTCCTATACCTCTCTATACCAATCTTAATATGAGCACAAATTCTCCAACTTCACAATCATTCTCTTTAGGTGCTTAGGGGTGTTTAGATTCTTCCTCTAGTAGGGTTTTTATGATTAGGCTCTCTAGTTCATTGGTTTGATCTAGTTTTCTCGACATCTCAAGTTTACACAAAGTTTGTAATGGAACCTAGTTAGCTACATGAAATTTTATATTACTTCCATCTACCACCTTTAATGTAGGTACATTAATGGCACGGAAGCATCTAGATTTCTTGAAATCCACAAAATTCCATGAAATACTTGAAAATCATCTACTACCAACTCATTTATTATAGATATTTGTTCCTCTGTCGTTACTTCATTTAATGCTCTTAATTATATTTTAATGAAGTGAATTATGGTTCACATGCTCACTTCCTACTCAAATCTAAGTAGATGCTAGAAATATATGATGATTCTCCTTCTATGTTTCATTCTCTTAGCATGACCTTCACCTTTAATATGGTAACCTAGTTGAATTACCTCATATGCACATGATTCAACCTCTTCGGTTCTATCTTCTCTTATTATTATGCTTCTATTTTGAGTGTGCTTATCTATCTTGGTAATGCCAATTATATATGAAAATTTTCCTTTTGTGTTTTTTTTCTTAGCATGACCTTTGCCTTCAATATGGTAACCTAGCACAACACCTCATATGCACATGACTCAGCCTCCTCCATTCCATCTTCTCTTCTTGTTGTGCTTCTATTTCAAGTGTGCTTATCTATTTTGCTTAGTTTCTTATGCTTCATCTTGCTTTGTCCTATCCTACCCCATACAAAACTCTTGCACTAGTCCTCCAATAATTAATTCTCTTTTGGTTCTCTTATGTAAGATCATATTGTGCATATTTACTTTCTTTCTTTCACATGATCATATTTTTCATCTTCACTTGGCTCCTATTTCATCTAAGTCTAGCAACCTCCTTGCACCCTAAAAATTAAGTGTTTGGCCCTAGGTGGTTAGAAATAAAATGGATTCAACTCACTCGATTGGAATTATGTGTGAAAGTACTAGAGTAGTTCTTCCTTAGACCTATAGGGCCCTATAATCTATATCTTACATATCTATATTTTGTGCATCTTCCTCCTTGAGTCTAGCAAGTTTCATGTACCCACTACTTAGATGTCTGGCCTCAAACACTTTAAAAAGTATGAGGGATTGACTCACCTAATTATATTTATGCATGAATAGAAAGATGAATGTCTACTTAGGGACCTAAAAATTCCCTACATCTAGGATCTGGTGCATGGTGGTCTAGTGCACTTCCCATGTCTAATGATGGTAATCCTCACTCACACAAAACTTAGGTGTCTAGACTCAAGTGCCTAGAAAGGTTAAGTGCTTGAATCACCTAGCTATAATTATGAGGGAAGTGTCAGTAGATTATCTTGATGGGCTTCAAAGTCATACTTATTCACTCTTTACACTACTACCCAAGAACAAAACCAAAAAAAACTATTTGGCTTACACCAAAAGTTATGTTGGTCATCTTGACTCAAACTGACTAGTGACAAAAAATTTGGCATCCTCATCACACAAGCACCATCCTATTATCGCTATGGCTTCAACCTATTGCCATTGAAATACCTAGGGAGCATGTCACCAATCAATGCACGTAACTTGCATTTACCTATTTTCAATATCTGGTGGATGATATAGGGGCCCATCCACATTATTTGTAGTTTATTTGGGTGCTTGAAGTACTTGGAGTCATAGATCAAAATGAATTCACCTTTTTATAACACCTTATTCTTTATATTCTTGTCATGTCATAGCTTTTGGTATGCCTTTTTTGTCTATTGGCTCCACTTTACTTGGGTGTGCGTCTCATCTAAGTGCTCCAAGTCTTCCAACTTTATGTTTAATGACTCTTAGTCATCTAATTGACTAATGCACATGATTTATAATGATAGTACCAAGAACTCCATTAGTATAATTGCTTTAGTGCCAAACACCAATTGAAATGGAATATCCTTGTTTAGATGCTTGTAGGTTGTGAGATATTCCCATAGCACTACAAATATTCGATCATCCCAATCGTTGTGACCAACATTGCATATCTTTGTGAGGCTTGTTATCATTATTTTTTTAAATACCTCAGCTATATCATTTGATTTTGGATGATAAGATGTCATTTTGTGGTGTTCCACCATATATTCAACCAATAGGATGTGCACTATTTCATTGACAAAGTGAGTGCACCTATCGCTAGTCAAACTGAGCAGGCACCCATATCAGCTTATTATGTTTTTTGAGATGAAATGTGTGGTTATGGTGGCTATGCAAATTTTTTATTGATCTAGCCTTGGCCCACTTGGTGAAATAATTTATGGTTTCTAAAGTATACCTTATACATATGCACCATATTACAGGAGTTATCATCCTAATAAAATCAATGGCCCATTTTTCAAATGGTGCCTAGGCAAGAATGGGGATGAGAGGCATCTCATCCCAATGGTTGGGCTTCATTGTGCACTACATATATCACATGCCTAGGCACAATTCTTAGAATCTTGGAATAGGCTTGGCCACTACAAACCTAATTATAACACTTTTCTTGTCGTTATGTCTCTAGCATAATGTCCTACTATACCTTCAGGCACCTCTTACAATATGGAGTCTCTTTCATGATCCAGGCACATTAATGCAGTACTTCATATCTACTTAGCTTATACATTTCTCTGCTAATGAGTTGAAAGGGGGCAACATGAACTAATAGTTATTTCTTTTCCTTATTTGTCATTGTCTAGGGTACAACTCTCTCTACCAAATCCTCAAGGATGTTTTGGACTCTATAAAATTATGAATTTGGTATATCATCCTCAATAGGCACCATTGTATCACCAAAATCAATATGGGACAAATTTTCTAGCCCTAATTTCTACTTTTTGGGATTAACTACAACAAAAAATTAGAACTCCTAGAATAGAACTATCCACCTGCATATGTGCCTATGTAAAACAAGCTTGTTCATGAGGTATTTGAGCACCTCATGATCAGTGAAAAATATGAATGGGGTTGCCAACAAATATTGTCTAATTTTTTTCAAGGCATAGGCCATGGCAAGTGCCTCATGCTTTGTCATTATGTAATTCTTCTCTATTGAGTATGACTTCATACTAAAAAAGGAGATGGGATTATCTATTTTACCTTCACCAGAATGTGCCAAGATTGCATCAATCATAGCGCTAGAAGCATTGGCATGGACATGAAAAGGTGTTGTCCAATTGGGGAACTTTAAGATAGGCATGCTAGCTAATCTAAGCTTTAGGGTCTCAAAGGCATCCTCTTGTGCTTCACCCTAGTATAATGGTCCATCATTGTGCAAAATCTCTTCTAGTAGTGCCACAATCTTTGCATAACTCGTAAATTTTATGTAATATCCATAGTGGCCAATAAATGTGTGAACATCTTTATATGTCAGATTTTGGAGCTAAATGATGATGGAAATCTTTATTGGATTGATGAGAAAACCATCCTTAAAAATGATTTCCCTAGTAGGGTTCCAAAGAGTGTTGATAAGATGCACTTCTTTAGGTTCAAGGATATCTAAAGTTGCTTGCACCTCTCAAACATTAGGCACAGGTTATCACAATGGTCCTTAATGAGGCCATACACCATATAATCATCTAGATAAACTTGGATTAACTTATGGATGAAATCCTTGAACATGGTGATCACCACTCTGGAGAACACAACTAGTGTATTCTTAAGTCCAAATGGCATCATGTTATAAGCAAAACAACCTCATTTAATCACAAAGGTTGTTTTTGGCTTGTCCTCCTCCTCAATCTAAACTTGGTGATAGATAAAGAACTCATTATTGAAGGTGTATATTTTAAAAATTACAATGCTTTCTAGGACTTCATCAATAAATAAATTGGGAAGGGGTCATTAACATAGGCATCATTCAACATTATGTAATTGTTGTAGATGTGAATGCACTCATCCTTTTTTCGTGATTATTACTATTTTGCTTACCCACTCAAACTCTTGCATAGGGTAAATAACCCATGTGCCCAACATAGCATATATCTCTATTTTCACCTTGGTGTGGAGGTTGGGATTCATCTAATAGGGGCACTTTTTGACTAGTCTTTAACTTTTAATTAGCTTTATGCTCATCTAATTAGCTTTATGCTTTATGCTAATTAGGTGCCTAGATTATCCATCTTTGGCTTTACTTTTATGTTTATATCTACTTTGGTGGTCTTAAGTGGGGCACATTATGGCTAATTCTTCTCCTAGTGTGAGTCTTAAACTTATCAAGCTCCCTCTATTGTCTCAATGTGAAGATAAGTGGGGTCTTCTTCACTAGGAATTCTATCATCTACTTAGTGCACAAGCTTTCTTTTGGTAGTAAACATTTTCTAGTACCACTCTTTTTAAGTTTCATCATCTTCCTCACTCAAGTCATTGTTGAGAGTTTATTCCTCAAATAAGGTTGGGAGTGCCAACCCTTTTTCTCTAAGCATGTCTTTCAAGCATTCCTTGAGGATTGTAGTGTCTTCAAACACTACCTTCCAAATTACTTATAATGGCTTGACCAATTCTAAGTTTTATAAAAAAAAGGAGAAGGTATGCATAAACTTCTCCTTAAAGTCCTATCAATTGTTTATCTCTCAATTCATCTTGTTGACCACATACCATCCTCATTCCCATGTCTTTAGAGTCCTATATAAGGCATGCACCTATAAGTTCTTTGGGGAAGTTTCACTAAAGTTAGTCCATGTTCATTTGTATAGGCATACATGCATCATGAGTTTGGAGTCACTAGAGTACATTGAGATATCTAAGTTCTTATTAATTCTCCTAAATCTAGTGAAAATGGCCACTTTTAGCTCTGTCCAAGTCAACAAGTTAGACCTTTACACTGCCCACCAACACATGATAGTGTTCCTCAAGGTATACAAAACTACACCCAATCTATCTATCTCATTGGAGATGCATGCTTCAAGGTCATGGGCATACCCTTCCACTAGGTTGCTCCCTTCAAATTTTGGGAGTACCATAAACTTTCCTTTACTCAGGTGGAGTACCATCTTTCCTTTCTTCTCCTAGTATGGGACCCATCATTTCAGAGCATGATCAATCTATACCCAGTTAGTATTTATGTGATTTGGCACCTTTATGTGCACCAAAAAACATCTATGACTAGTGGCCTCATATGCTTCTTCAACCCATCGAGTCATAAGTGACATCAGTGGTGTTTGATGTTGACATTACATCCTCTCAAGAAAGCATTCCTTGATAAGAATGATGGAGATTCTTGATGCCTTATGCTATGATTTTATAAATATGGTTTATCTCATCTTCTAAATCAACACTCTCCATATAGGGGGTCCTTAGTCACTTGAAAGTGGGATCACTACCCTTTCCTTACCATTTTTGAAAGTTATGTATCAATTCTTGAAGTGCATATTTACATTATTGGCATAGCACCAAGGCCTCCCTTGAAGCGTTGGTAATTATCTTATTCTACTAACATATTAACTTCAATGTCAATGGTGAATTTAATGCCCATAATATCTATTATGAAACATTGTATAATTTTGATTGGTTATGCTCAAGTCTTATTGGCCATGAAAAGTACATGGGGAGAAGGTCTCAAGGCTAGCTTTCCCATATTCTCTCATGAATCCTTGGTCAAGATATTGACCTCTATACTGGTGTCAATTATCACCTCATGGATAGACCATCTATTGATAGTGGCATTGACTAGTAACTCTTAGTCATACTCTATGTTCTGAGTATGCCCTAATTCATGTGCCCACTTCATATGTGGCCCAACAACTTCAATTTCTTAGGGCTCAGCAACTTCACTTAGATTTCTCCTTATGTGCTCTAAGAGAAAAAATTTTAGTAGGAGAAGCATCCCATATATTTATAAGAGGTTCAGGATCTTTGTAAACTCTTACTCTTATATATCTTACTTTTTACATGAGGTAGTAGTCTATGCTTCTAGATCTCTGGCCAACTGGAGTTCTCCCTATAAATTTTGTATTACACTCATGGCTTATTATATTACATCATTTTAACATTTTGGGTTAGGGTAGGGCATAAATTTTGTCCAAGCCCTGTTATGCACTTGGTGTAGCTTGGTTCACCATATTCTAGGTGTAGTTCTTGTGTAGGTGCAATTGGTAGCTGAGTGGTGAACCCACTCCATGTGGTTTCTTACACCTTGATTGGATTTGTATGTAATGGTTACACCTTTGGAGCCTATTTTGTATCTTTAATCTCATACCTTATCATCCCTATGCCCCTATTGATACCCATTTTACCTTAGGTTAGCTTTTTTTACAAGTTAGGGTACTCTTCAACCACATGCAATCCTCAACAATACTTGTATTTTAGATACATCAGGTAGTCACATTGATAGTATTCAGCCAACCTATACTTATAGCATGATTATGGTGAGAATATTCATCCACCTCACCCTCTAGCACCTCTTTGGTTCCCATAGCCAACATTTTTCTAGCCATAACCCTCATTTCTTTGGTTTTCCTACCTTTTGGTGGTCATAGTTGTCTGACATGTACCTCTCTCCATGTTCTAGCACATTTCATCAATTACTTGGTAGTAAGTTATGTTGTGAGTGTATACATAACATAAATTGTAGTATATGGTCATGTACCTCATGTTAAACTTCACAGTTGAAAAGCAATGTGTGCACATTCCTCTAAGGGCAATTATTTTTATTATGACCCTCCATCTCATAGACGATGTACCACAACCTGCTTTGAGCATCTTACGATGAACTAGCAGTCATATTTTCTAGTTGGGAGGCCATAGATGTAATATATGCTTCCATGAATGGGTTAACACCTATATCATCACTCTTAACTACCTTGGCTCAGAGCATGGCTTCAAGTGCTTCCTAAAGGTCTGTGAAAGTTTTCATGGATATCACTCTTTTGAAAGGCACTATCAGTCCTCCAATGAACCATTTCCAATGCTAGGAGGGGTAAATGTCATAAGGGAGCTTTGAAAGGAGCATCTTTAATTTAGCATTGTATAAGTGCACACTCTTTGATAATCCTTGGTTTATCTCCTTGAGTGTAATGATGCTCTATTTCTCAAACTCAGGGATATCAAACTCCTTCAGGAAGGCTCCCTTTAAGGTGTCAAAATAAACCATAGCTTTCTTAAGATCAAACTTCCTATACCAAGAATGGGCATGATCGAATAAGGTTATCTCAAACTACATTGCCTTACACTCAAACTAGGCTATTTCCCAAACATGTCATTATAACTCACACTTGAGGACATTCTCTACAATGTTCTCCATGCCATGATACTCTGGTAGGTGCATGGCCATCTCATAATAGATATGGGGTTGGGGAGCAACTAGTGTCTAAGGTGTTTGTCCTTTTGGTGCTTGTCCTAGAATTGGTCTTCCTAGGCCTCCAACCATTAGGCCAGACACTAGTTTGGTGGTTACTATTGGTTTCACAAAAGATGATGGTGTCATACTACCAATTAGTGGAATAGGGCCACTTCCTATGGGCTATTGCCCAGGCTATGTAGTTGACATTAGATGAACTGGGGTGCTTGCACTCATGTTTTATCTAGTTAGTATAATATCCCAAAAGGGGATATTTGGATATTAAAAAAATTATGCCTTGAATCCACAATAAAATGAAACATGAAATAAACAAATTTAGTTAACCCTAGCTCCCAAATATTTTTTCAATAATAAATTTTCCCTTCAAACCCTAGGTGTCACACTTCAAGGGTGTTGTAAGTAATTTTTAGCAACTAATTGATTTACAATTCATCAAAAATTATGCCAAAATAAGTACCAAGCTGAAATTATAAATATGTACCTTTTTTATTTTTGTGAAGCCCAACTACCACTTATAAATAACCCTTAAATTCTGATTTTTCTTCCATATTTACACTTGCTTTTTGACTGATTTTTCACTTTAAACCCTTGTCATAAATAGCCATAATAATCAAAAAAATATGAGGAAAATTATAGTAAACTTATTAAGCTAATAAATGACCACTGCAAACCCTCAAGATGAATCATCCAACTTGCCAAAGTAAAGGAAAAATATCAGAAAATTATTAGAAGGTTTTGCATTAATTTGAAGTCTCAAACATCTACAAATCACCTCAAAACCCCAATGCTAATAGAAAAAAAATAAACAATAAATTTTAGAATATTTATTTGACCTTTTTGGCCCTAAAATCATCTAAAAATCACATCCAATATGAGTCACCATACTTGGAATAATTAGAAAAAAATTACCAAAGCATGTCACTTTCAAAAATAATCTTAAAACCCAATGTTAGACCTCAACAAGCAAATTGCTAATCTTTGAGGGCATCAAAAAATAATTTCCTCTACAAGGTAGTGTCAAAAGACACCGTTATAGATATATCACAAGAGAAATTACTATTAGGCATACACCCCAATATTTCTTTTCATGTATGAAGAGCAAAAAAAATAAATTCACACATGCGCAAGAAGAGTCCTCCAAATCGCCAATATACCCTTCTAAGTGGGGTGAATCACTTAGGGAGGGTAAATATTTCATTAAACCCAACCTTCTACTAACTTTCCTTTAATTATTATTTCTCTTTTGATCACTTGAATTTGACCAATCAAATCTTCAACATATTCTATTAATTAAATAATTAATTGCCTTAAAACAAAAAAATGACAAAAATCACTATTTGGGAAAATAATTAAATAATTAATAAAATACAATTCCCAAAAAGGAACCCTCTAGTCTATGGTTAAATATACCAAAGGTCTTTAAACCTCCTCATGTGTGATGTGAAAATGGGGACATTATAGTCTTCCCTTTCCACAATTGCTTGCCCACAAGCAATTTCAAACTAGGATGCTCCAAGATGTCCTCATTTTCCCATGTGACATCCTCAAGTGGCAAGTCTTTCCATCTAATCAAATATTCTTTGATGCTTTAGTTCTTTAGTTTCTTTTCATGAACTTCAATGATACTTTCTAGAATTAAGATCAATTTCCTTTCATCATTCTAAGGGGGCATCTCTAAAGAAGTAGAAATATGTTGCCCAAGAACCTTCTTAAGACAAGAAACATGAAATGCATTGTGAATCTTACCATTTTTTGGAAGCTCCAACTCATAGGCTACTTTTCCTACCTTGATTTTCACTTTGTAAGGCCCATAAAATTGTGGCTTTAATTTTTTTGAGCCACTTTTCTTGAGGGATGTTTGCCTATAAGGTTGTAATCTCAAAAACACCCAATCACCTACTTCAAATGACCTCTCAACTCTTTGTTGATCTACACACAATTTTTGTTGATTTTGGGCATGTTGTAGGTTTTATTTCAAATATTTCATGCTATCATATCCTTAATATACCAAATTCTTAGCTCCTGGCACTCTACTATCTGTTAGAAGTAAATCAATGAAGGATAAAGCATCATAGCCATAAAGTGATTTGAAGAGAGTCATACATATAGACATGTGAAAGGTAGTATTATAGCAATTTTCTACCATATGAAACCATTTTATCCATGTATATTTTTACCTTGAAACATAATTCCTCATATAACCTTCCAACCATTTATTTACAATTCTCATTTTCCCATCAGTTTGGGGATGATAGCTAGTGCTAGGAGTGAGATCAATACCTATCAAATGGAAAATTTCTTGCCAAAAATAACTCATAAACCTATTGTCCTTATCACTTAAAATACTTTTGGGAAACCCATGTAATTTGAAAACTTCTTTGAAAAATACATCAACAATCATAGGAGCATTGTACTTAGCTGAAAGTCAATAAAAATGAGTAAATTTTGTGAGTCTATCAACCAAAATATATAAACAATTATTACCTTGTACCATAGGTAAACCTGTAATGAAATCCATGGAGATAATTTCCCATTTTTTTGAGGGAATAAGAAGGGGTTGTAATAAACCATTTGGAAAAGTATTTTCATTCTTGTTTCTTTGACAAACTAAGTATTCTCGAATGTAATTAAGTACTTCTTTCTTCAAGCCCTTCCAAAAGAACCTTTCTCTCACAAGTTTGCAGGTTTTGAAATAACCTTGGTGACCAGCTAAAGGAGTTTCATGGGCAGCCATTAAGATAGTTTCCTTCAACTTAGATTCATGAACCAAAAAGACTCTATTTTTGTAGAGGATAAGTCCATTCATCAATTTGAATTTTTCATTAACAATTTTACCTTCAATCAAGTCACTATCAAATTTATTTTTAGCATATTTCATTATAATCAATTCTTTCCAATTGGATGATATAAAATACATAGAATTTATTTCTACCTTTTTACACAACATATTGCAACATGCAAGATTTGTATGAGGGGAGCCATTAACCAAACCTTGAATAATTGTTTCCTTGTTACCTATCTTGAATTTGAGAGTCAAATCTTTGTAGTTGAGGGAAAATTCTACCAAGGAATGCAACCATTGAATTCCAAGCACAAGATCCATATCCCCTATATCAATTATATATAAATCATCACATACCTCATATCCTCCTAAATAAATGGTTAAATTAGCAATCTTTTTAGTATAAAGAAGAGAAAATCCATCTGCTATAGTGACCTTAAAACCTTAGAACTCCTCTTCTTCAAAATTTCATTTTGTCACCAAGTTCTTACCAATGAAAATATGAGTGGCCCCACTATCAACCAAGATGGTGACCTTGTGCACTTTTAGTATTCCTCTCACATGAAAAAGAATAATATTTAAGGGCTCTTAAAAGAGAATCAAGTTTACCTCCCAATTCTTGTGTGTCCTCCTTATTCACATGCTCATCAACATTCTCAATTTGCTTAACATTAGTATCAATAATATCAAAATCAAAATCATCATCAATTACCTCAATGTAGTGGATATGTCCCTTTCCTATGCAATTATGTCCCTTAGTCCATGGATCCTTGCAAGTGAAACATAATCCCTTGCTCCTTAACTCATCCCTCTCATCCTTCATATTTCCACTAGGGAGCAACGATCTATGAGGTGGTATATAAGGTGAGAAAGCTTTCCTTTGTTTTCCAATATGTGGTATTTTAGGTTTCACTTGAGGTGGCTTTGACTGCCCATAAAAATCAGACCTTGGTTTTCCACTAATCGCCCCTTTTGGCAGTGAATAGATGGCTACCTTTGGTTGCCCTTTTGGCCCTTCATGGTCCCTGTAAGTTGAAAAATCTAAATCCAATGCCTTGGTGATGGCATCTTGTAATGAAAAAGGATTAAAATCCTTGACCAAACCCCTGAAAGGTTTAATCAATCCTTTAATGAATAGAGTAACCAATCTTCTCTCACTAACATCTGAGACCATAATTGAAACACCTTAAAAATCCTTAATATACCTTTCCAAATCATGTGTTTGTTTGAGTTGGGCCAACTCATGAAAATGTATTATTGGGTCTCTCCTATCAAATCTCTCCATAATATTTTTACTAAACTCTTCTAAAGTAGTAATAGACCCATGACCATAAGGCCATGAAACCACCACTCTTGAGTAATACCCTCCAAGTGTAAGGTGAAAAATTCTATAGCTTCTTCTTCATACATAGGATTAAGAGATAAATATGTTTATAATTTATGTAACCATGATCTCATAAGAATTTTATCAGTACCATTTAAATTAGGAAGGGAAATCTTACCCAACCTATGTTGAAAATCTCTATGGGGTTGTATATTATGAACCTTTGGCTTGGATCCCTCTTTCATCTCACAATAGTCTTAGAAAAATAGAAGATCTTGTGTCTCGTAATTCAGGGATGCATACTCTCTTTGATTCATTTCAAAAGGATTATCCTTTGATGTCTCAACCTGCACAACTAGTTCCTTTTTCAAAAATGTGCCCTTGAATAATTTATGATGGGGATCAATAGAATCCCTCTCATGACCATTCAAACTATCCTCATCTAAATGATGATTTTCCTTTCCTTTTTGTGTGGCTCTCAACACATCTGTAAATTGCATACCCAAAGTATGTTGAATATCCTTGTGACTATCCTTAATCAAACCCTATAAAAACTTCATCTATTCTACAAAAAACTCTTTAGGCTCTTGATCACCCATTGTCTTTTCCCTTCTCTAATAAAATAAAGTCTCTTTACCTGATTGCATAAATTACAACTTCATAGGATGGCAGGAAAAATGTCTCTGATACCATTGTAATATCCCAAATAGGGATATTTGGATATAAAATTGTTTATACCTTGAATCCATAATAAAATTAAATATGAAATAAACAAATTCAGTCAACCCTCCCAAATATTTATTTAATAATAAATTTTATCTTCAAACCCTAGGAGTCACACTTCAAGGGTGTTGTAAGTAATTTTTATCAACTAATTGATTTACAATTCATCATAAATTATGCCAAAATAAGTACCAAGATAAAATTATGAATATTTACATTTTTCCTTATTTTTTTGAATCCCAACTACCACTTGCAAATAAACCTTAAATTATAATTTTTCTTCCACACTTACACTTGATTTTTGACTAATTTTTCACTTCAAACCCTTGTCATAAATAGCCAAAATAATCAAAACATTATGAGAAAAATTATAGTGAGCTTATTGAGCAAATAAATAACCCCTAAAAACCCTCAATATGAATCATCCAACTTGTCAAAGTCAAGAAAAAATACCAAAAATTTATTAGAAGGTTTTGCATTAAGTTGAAGTCTCAAACAACCACAAATCACTTCAAAACCCCAATGCTAATAGGCATAAAATTAGCAATAAAATATAATTTTTATTTGGATTTTTTGACCCCAAAATCACCTAAAAATCACCTCCAATACAATTCACCATACTAGGAATAATTATCAATAAATTACTAAAGCATGTCACTTTCAAAAATAAGCTCAAAACCCTACACTAGACCTCCACAAGCAAATCACTAGTCTTCAAGGGCATCAACAAATAATTTCTTCTGCAAGGTGGATTAAAAAGACACTATTATACATATATATATCACAAGGGTAATTACTATTAGGCATACATCCCAATAATTCCCTTCATGCATAAAGAGCAAAAACTTGAATTCACACATGCACAAGAAGAGTCCTCCAAATCGCCAATATACCCTTCCAAGTGGGGCGAATCACTTGGGGAGGGTAAATATTTCATTGAAACCAACCTTTTACCAAATTTCCTTTAATTATTATTTCTATTTTGATCGCTTGAAGCTGACCAATCAAATCTTCAACATATTCTATTAATTAAATCATTAATTGCCTTAAAACAAAAAATGATAAAAATCACTATTCAGGAAAATAATTAATAAAATATAATCCCCAAAAAGGAACCCTCTAGTCTATGTGGAAATAGATTAAAGGTATTCAAACTTCCTCATGTGTGATGTGAAAATGTGGACATTACAATCTCCCCTTCTCACAATTGCTTGCCCATAAGCAATTTTAAGCTAGGATGCTCCAAGATTTCCTCATTTTCCCATGTGGCATCCTCAAGTGGCAAGTCTTTCTATCTAATCAAATATTCTTTGATGCTTCAGTTACTTAGTTTATTTTCATGAACTTCAATGATAGTTTCCATAATCAAGATCACTTTCCCTTCATCATCCAAAGGGGGCAGCTCTAAAGAAGTAGAAATATGTTGCCCAAGAACCTTCTTATTGCAAGAAACATGAAATACATTGTGGATCTTACCATTTTTTGGAAGCTCCAACTCATAGGCTACTTTTTCTACCTTGATTTTCACTTTGTAAGGCCCATAAAATTATGGCTTAAATTTTTTTGAGCTACTTTTCTTGAGGGATTTTTGCCTATAAGGTTACAATCTCAAAAACACCCAATCGCCTACTTCAAATGACCTCTCAACTCTTTGTTGATCTGTATACAATTTTTCTTAATTTTGGGCATGTTTTAGGTTCTCTCTCAAAGATTTCATGATATCATATCCTTGTTGTACCAAATTCTTAGCTCCTAACACTCTACTATCTATTAGAAGAAAATCAATGAAGGATAAAGCATCATAACCATAAAGTGCTTTGAAGGGAGTCATACCTATAGACATGTGAAAAGTAGTATTGTAGCAATGTTCTACATTATGCAACCATTTTATCCATGTGGATTGTTTTTTTGAAACATAGTTTCTTAAATAACCTTCCAACCATTTATTTACAATTTTTGTTTGCCCATCAGTTTGGAGATGATAGCTAGTGCTAGGAGTGAGATCAGTACCTATCAAATAGAAATTTTTTTGCCAAAAAGAACTCATAATCCTATTGTCCTTATCACATATAATATTTTTGGGCAGCCCATGTAATTTGAAAAATATGCCAGCAATCATAGGAGCATTGTACTTAGCTAAAAGTGGATAAAAATGAGTAAATTTTGTGAGTCTATCAACCATAACATATAAACAAGTATTACCTTGTAACATAGGAAAACCTGTAATGAAATCCATGGAGATACTTTCCCATTTCTATGAGGGAATAGGAAGGGACTGAAATAAACCAGCTAGAAAAGTATTTTCACTCTTGTTTCTATGGCAAACTAAGCATTCTTGAATGTAATTAAGTACCTCTTTCTTCAAGCCCTTCCAAAAGAAACTTTCTCTCACAATTTTGTAAGTCTTAAAATACCCTTGGTGACCAGCTAAAGGAGTCTCATGGGCAGCCCTTTAGATAGTGCCCTTCACCTTAGATTAATGCACCAAAAAAAACTATATTTTTGTAGAGGATAAGCCCATTAATTTGAATTTTTAAACAAAAATTTTACCTTCAATAGAGTCACTAGAAAATTTATTTTTAGCATATTCCATGATAATCAATTCTTTCCAATTGGCTGATATAAAAAACATAGAATTAATTTCTACTTTTTTGTGAAACATATTTCAACATGCAAGATTTGTATGAGGGGATTCATTAACCAAACCTTGAATAATTGTTTGCTTGTTACCTATATTTAATTTGAGAGTCAAATCTTCGTAGTTGAGGGAGAATTCTCCCAAGGAATGCAACCATTGAACTCCAAGCACAAGATCCATATCCCCTATATCAATTATATATAAATCATCACATACCTCATATCCTCCTAAATAAATGGTTAAATTAGAAATCTTTTTAGTATAAAGAAGATAAAATCCATCTTCTATAGTGACCTTAAAACCTTAGAACTCCTCTTCTTCAAGATTTCATTTTGTCACCAAGTTCTTACCAATGAAAATATGAGTGGCCCCACTATCAACCAAGATGGTGGCCTTGTTCCCTTTTAGTATTACTCTCACATGAAAAGGATAATATTTAGGGGCTCCTAAAAGTGAAGAAAGTGTACTTCCCAATTCTTGTGTGTCCTCCTTATTCACATGCTCATCAACATTCTCAATTTGTTCAACACTAGTATCAATAATATCAATACCAAAATCATCATTAATTACCTCAATGTAGTGGATATGTACCTTACCCATGCAATTATGGTCATTGGTCCATGTATCCTTGCAAGTGAAACATAATCCCTTCCTCCTTAACTCATCCCTCTCATCCTTCATATTGCCACTAGGGGTCAATGATCTATGAGGTGGTACATAAGGTGAGAAATCTTTCCTTTGTTGTCCAATATGTGGTATTTTAAGTTGCACTTGTGGTGGCTTTGATTGCCCATAAAAATCATACCTTGGTTGTCCACTAATTACCCCTTTTGGTATTGAATTGGTGGTTTTCTTTGGTTACCCTTTTGGCCCTTCATGACCCCTATAAGTTGAAAACTCTAAATCCAATGCCTCAGTGATGAAATCTTGTAATGAAAAAGGATTAAAATCCTTGACCAAACCCCTCAAAGGTTCAATAAATCCTTCAATAAATAAAATAACCAATCTTATCTCACTAACATCTAAGACCATAACTAAAACACCTTGAAAATTAGTAACATACCTTTCCACATCATGTACTTGTTTGAGTTCAGCCAACTCATGAAAATATATTTCTGGTTTTATCCTATTAAATCTCTCCATGGTCCTTTTACTAAACTCATATAGAGTATTAATAGACTCATGACCTTGTGTGATAAGGCCATGAAACCACCACTCATGATCAATACCCTCTAAGTGTAAGGCGATAAATTTTAGAGTTTCTTCTTCATACATAGGATTAAGAGATAAATATGTTTTTAACTTTTTTAACCATGATCTCACAAGAATTTTATCAGTACCATTTACCCAATATTTGTTGTAAATCTCTAAGGGGTTACATATTATTAACCTTTGGATTGGATCCCTCTTTCATCTCACAATAGTCTTCAAAAGATAGAAGAGCTTATGTCTCATAATTTAAGGTTGCCTACTCTCTTTGATTAATTTCAAAGGAATTATCCTTTGATGTCTCACCTCCATAATTGGTTCCTTTTAAAAAAATGTGCCCTTGAAGAATTTATAAGGGGGATCAATAGAAACCCTCTCATGACCATTCGAACTATCCTCATTTGAATGATGATTTTCCTTTCCTTTCTGTGTGGCTCTCAACACATTTGTAAATTGCATACCCAAAGTATGTTGAAGATCCTTATTACTATCCTTAATTAAACCCTATAAAAACTTTACCTATTCTAAAAAAAAGTCTTTAGGCTCTAGTCACCCATGGTCTTTTCCTTCTCTGATAAAATAAAGTCTCTTTACCTGACTACATCAATTATAACTTCACAGGATGGTAGGAAAAATGGCTTTGATACCACTTTAATATCCCAAAAGGGGATATTTGGATATAAAATTATTTATGCCTTGAATCCATAATAAAATTAAATATGAAATAAACAAATTCAGTCAACCCTAACTCTTAAATATCTACTCAATAATAAATTTACCCTTCAAACCCTAGGTGTCACACTTCAAGGGTGTTGTAAGCAATTTTTAGTAACTACCTGATTTACAATTCATCACAAATTATGCCAAAATAAGTACCAAGATGAAATTATTAATATGTAACTTTTTTCCTTATTTTTATGAAGCCCAAATTCCTCTTGGAAATAACCCTTAAATTCTAATTTTTCTTCCACACTTACACTTGCTTTTTGACTAATTTTTCACTTCAAACCCTTGTCATAAATAGCCACAATAATCAAAAAATTATGAGGAAAATTATAGAGAACTATTGAGCCAAGAAATGAACCCTAAAAACCCTCAAGATGAATTTCCAAACTTGCCAAAGTCAAGGAAAAATACCAAAAAAATATTAGAAGGTTTTACATTAATTTGAAGTCTCAAACATCCACAAATCACCTCAAAATTCCAACACTAATAGGAATAAAATTAGCAATAAATTTTATTTGGCCTTTTTGACCCCAAAATCACCTACAAATCACCTCCATTAAAATTTTCCACACCTAGAATAATAATCAAAAAAATACCAAAGCATGTCAATTTCAAAAATAAGCTCAAAACCCTACGCTAAACCTCCACAAGCAAATTGCTAGTCTTTAAGGGCATCAACAAATAATTTCCTCTACAAGGTGGTGTCAAAAGACACTGGTATAGATATATCATAATAGCAATTACTATTAGGGATACATCCTAATAGTGACCTTCATGCTTGAAGAGCAAAAACTTGAATTCACACATGCACAAGAAGAGTCCTCAAAATTTCCAATATACCCTTCCAAGTGGGGAAAATCACTTAGGGAGGGTAAATATTTAATTAAACCCAACCTTTTTCCAAATTTCATGTAATTCTTATTTCTCTTTTGATCACTTGAAGCAGACCAATCAAATCTTTAACATATTCTATTAATTAATTAATTACCTTAAAACAACAAATGATAAAAATCACTATTCAAGTAAATAATTAGAAAAAATAATCCCAAAAAAGGAACCCCCTATTATATGGGGAAATAGACTAAAGGTATTTAAACCTCCTCATGTATGATGTGAAAATGGGGACATTACAATCAGGCTAATTCTTCAAAGTCTAGAGGTATCTTCACTTACCTCCTCATACAAGATAACTTATTCAATCACAAAGTTCTGGTCCAAATTTGTAAAATGATCAAAGTCTATGTAAAAAATGAGGTTAATTTTCAAACTTTTGTTTTTCTTGGGGGAATTTGGTGCATGAGCTTGTACTATAGGTTGAAATTCAGTAGGTTCATCTATTACATCTATAAGGGTCAAGTTCTAAAAGGATCCTGAGCATTCATCTATCAACTATGGAACTTATTCCATAGCCTCAAGGGTTCCTTCCTCTAAGCACAGATGTCATTCAAGATATCTTTACCCATTCCCTTCTCACTCACTATGAGTCCCCTTAGCATTTCCAAGTTTCATATATCCTATCAGTCCATGCCTCTTCTTATTATAAGCCTATCCCCTAAGCTCTTGGTTGTCAATCTAATCATCTCCTTCTATTGTGCCTCACCTACAAATCCCCTTTTTCCTCATTGTGCTTCTCATACATGAGAGGACTTTATCCTTCCATCCTTATATTTTGAATTCATAATCTACCATTAGCTTCTTGATTGTTATGTTGAGTTCTTTCACATATGCACCTTTGATCTTACACAAGAATTAGTACTTTGCTTCTTCAAGATAAGAGTATGTCAATACCATAAACTCAAGCATGTATCTATTTATCACCCCTTCCCATCATTTGTCTATAGCTCTAGTCTATGTGGCATATAAATTCTCCATCCTCTCTAGGCACTCTTTCATTCACTCAAGGTATTGTCGATAGCTTCAAGTTATATGGGTTGCATAAGTAGCTAACTAATACTACACTTGCTTTGGTAGTTCACAAAATAAAACCTCATATAGGGCATCATACAAGTGGTTTTGGAACCAATTCCTTTGGTTATACCTTATACAAGTTGGATACCTCAACACAAAGTTATCTTCCATTCATTCCAACTAGTGCTTGACATTCTTGAGGGAGATTTAGAGCATTGTCTTGATGCACTATTATAACAACAAAATTCAATAGTCTCGATAATGAAACCAAAATGTTGTATAAAAATAGGTTTTTTAGGTCATGGGCCTAGTAACACACTTACCTAATAGTATAAGTCAGATTTAGGCTTGTTCTAGAGGGGTGCATGCCCTAACTATTCCTATGGTGCTCAATATTTAGCACTTGGCCTCACTAACATCAATATACATAAGGTGAAAGCCTTATACTCTCACCTAAAGTGCAGTAGAGAAGGGACTGAGATCTATGTTGGACTATTTGTGTCATGACACAACTCTATTCTTTAAGGACTTGGGTTAGTGCAGTAGTGGTTTTACATTCATAAGCACAAGCCTTATGTTTCATAGGCTTAATAGCATTTAGACACTTAAGGGCCAACAAGATATCAGGTTAAGGGTCTTAGGCATGGTCTTATGTTTAGGCATACGTATCATTCAAGGTAGAGAGTCTCAACCACACTTAGATAATTCCTATCATGGGTGCAAGATTCATTACCAGTTATAGGCATACCATGAATGAGATAAGCTAAAAACTTGAAATAGTTCAATATTAATTTGACAAAATGAAGCATATAATCAATGAACAATTAAAGACTTAAAACATTAGTCCATAAAATAGTTGTGCAAAATATTCTTCATTAAACATGTTAAAAAATAATACATACATAGTCCATATAAATTGAGCAAGTACTCAACATAAACTACTAAGACTGAGGCTCACAGGTGAGTTTGGGCATTACAAAGGGGATCATCAAAGAGCATCTCGATTAATTTTTACACTAAGGAAATTATCCAATATTAATTCACCATAGCTTCACTATTCCAGTTTACCTTCCTCTTCAACTAAACTTGGCTTCCTTTTATAGGCTTTGAAACATCTTAGGATCATGGGAAATGGAGCATGTCGATTGTTGAGCTGGTGATAGAGGTACACATCCATTTATCTCCACTATGCTTTGTATTTAATGTGCAGTCACTAGCCCATGTGTCTGCTTCCCAATGCTACATGATTCAAAATGAGTCACTTATCTTTAATGATCAATCACTATACCATGTGCCCACTTCTCAATGTTGATTGGAGTTGTTAGTTCTCAACTAGTTAGTGCTGCTAGAAAATAAAACAACAATCATCCTCTATGATTGCCTCATACATAAGTGTTTGCTGAGTTGGTGTGAATCCACTACTTAGCATGAAATGGGGCCCAATAAATGGATTTTATGGTACTAGAAGATGTGTCAAAATGTAGTGTTGGATTATAAATATGGTTATATCAAGCATTAGTGATGAAAAACATAAAAGAATGAATAATAACTAACAATCTAGGCCAAGCTATTCAATGGGGTTTGTAAATGACAATAAGAAGAAATTGAAAACAAACACATGTACCTATTACCTTCCTAAAATCATTCCACCATCCAAAAATAGCTCCAAGCATGTTTTTCACCTTGATTTGGCATTCTTATCTTCATCAACAATGGATGCCAAGCTCCTCCATCATCTCAAGATCACCATGCATAATCTAGGCTGAATATAAGAAATCAAATCTATACCTATCAAATGAATCTATCCTATTGCAAATAAAGCATTTATCAAACTACACAAATGACTTTTGGAGAGAATCCTACATTATAAGTATAACCAAATTAAGCTTTAAAATAATGTTTTATGCCCTTCTATTTATAGATTTCTCAAATTATTCAAGATCAACCATGACCATCCATCTCAAGATTGAGAGGTGTGGACATGAATTAATCTAATTATGTAACTAAAATCCATAAATATCCTCATAAATATTAGGGAGAAAGAGGGATTAATTAAGCATGGGTACCCATAAACCTAATATTTGTTGCATTTATGGATTAAGGATGTCATCTCATTGATCATGTCATTAGGTGATGTAGATATTCAGAATCAATTTTTAATAAATAAATATTCAATTTACTCCTTAGAATTCTTACTTAAGCTCAAATTTTGGTTTAATTTGCCTAAGTAATATTAATCAATTTTAGTGTAATTATTTGAAAATTGGTGCACAATCAATCAAAATGGTCAAAAAGTCATATTGTTAGGTCATAATTTGATTCAAGAGGAATTGGGAGGCAATGTTATATGTGTATAGACCATTATCTTATTTATGATGTTGTCGACACAAAGTAACATAGGTATGTGATGTGTGCTTACAAATTAAAAGAAAATAGTGATCTAGAGCACCAAAATTCAAAATCATCATTTTGACTTGAAATTATTTGATAAAAGTTATGAATCATATAAAATGCACTGCCCCATTTAGGGATATATTGGCCTAAATTAACACTTATATATGACAAACTCAAACTATGTAGCACATTTAAGTGGTTTTAACCTAAATTGTGCATTCGAGTGCAATTCAAGTAAGATTGATAATTTCAACACAATGGTGTTAGGAATTGGATATATATAATAGGATGGGGTTATACTTGACCTCAACACCCCATGTGTTGAGTGTTACATTCCAATACCCTAAATAAAGATCAAACTCTACATAGTTCTCTCATGTTACAGTGGTGTGTGTGAAATACTAGTGAAATGTTACATGTTAATGCAATCTTAGTGTAATTATGTACCTAAATAATGACTTTTGACCTTTTTGTTATATCTATACCTAGATCAAGGCTAATTGGACTATATGGATTTATAATTGAGAATAATAGGTGCATTATTTTTAATGTGTAGTTAGATAATTCTAAAAGTTGCAATAGTGATAGCCCCTTGCCATATAGTGAACAAATGGATATAAAATATGTTTATATAGTGGTATTTTGGGGATTTCCTTTAATTAGGCTAGAAAAACATGAATGATGACCCAATGTGATTAAAATAAATTTGGGATATTAGTTGTTAATTTTTTAGTGGATGAAAATGATGGATTCTGACACTACCAACCATTGTGATTTTTGGAATGAGCAGTTTTATTTGAGGAGTAGAGAGTTAAACTAGAAGTGTGAATCAGTCTAATAGTGAGTCTAGGCTATTTATAATTAGGAATATGAACATTCAATATCAGATTTATTAAGGATAGAGGATCATCTGCATATAATTAGAGGAATAAATTTTTAAAATCATGAAATTGAGCCTAGGTTAAGTGTGCATAAGGAGTGGTCACAAGTGCATTATTTTAGCATTAAACATTTATTTTTGTGATTACAAGGTCACTAAAAGTTCTTGGAGTAAGTTAAAATAAGGTCACTAGATGATGTAAGTATGAATTGGGACATATGGTATATATTTATGTGGACCTTTTGATTCATTCATTTCATTTGATGAACAAACTAGTTTGTGGATTAAGCCTTAGGCTTGAGTCACTAAGTTATAAACTTTGATATAGTGTGGCCACCAAAAATGATAAATGTAATGTTCAAAATTTATATCCAAATTATATTGAGGGGTCATGATGAACTAAGAATATATGAATATGAGTGATCCTTTTTAAATAGGTTATATTTGAAAGGGGGCATGAGTTATAAAGTCTAGAATTAGATTAAACTAAAGTAGTTGCATAACTTTTTTAATGTGAACACTAAATTTTATTAAAGTGGTTGAAAGTTTTTAGATGTAAACCCTAAAGTGAACGATTACAATGAACTTGCATGTCAATCAACATAATCCTATCTTTCATAATAAATACTACCAGAACTTGGTAAATAGTAGCCATTTCATCAATCTTGTTTAATTTATATTATGGAATTATTTAATATTTATAAATTAAGTACATATTCAAGTGTTCTCAACCTAATCTCATGAAAAGTCAAAAGGTTCTTGGATTGCATCACATTGTATAAATGTTTAATATAATTGCTACATTACAATATTTATAATATATATGCATGTGATCCCTATAAAGATGTTCTTATTGAATTTATTGAAAAGTATAAAAGTATATCACATCATTCCTACCTTAATATTTAAAATAAATAAATGTGAAAAAATAAAAAAATTAAATCACCTTAAAAGCAATTGTAACACCACCTCTATGAGGATTGTTGACCAATTTTGACCCCCAAGTCAAAATTGGTCAACCCCTATAGGTTGAAACTTATTCATAGGGTTATTAAATATAGTATATAGCAGGTATGGTCTTGTAATGGTATTGTATTGGTGTTTTAATCATCTTCATGTGGTCACATTAGTTATTGATTAAAACTGTTTGTGTTTTGGTCTCACATGTACTTATATAGTCTCAAGGTCATTCATGATTCAATGTGTTTTTCATGGCATTCAAGGTTTAACATTGGATTTAATCCTTATATATATTTTTTGATATGTCTTGAAAGTCATATATTCATGCATTAACCTTTTTATTATGTTGTTATACACCACAAAGTCTTTTAGTCACCATTTTAGGCCAAAATTAATGAATTATACATACTATGCTAAATGAAAAACATTTAAATAAGTTTTATAACATGATTGATGTCAAACAATAGTTATAAGGTGGTCAAATCTTGATAAACTTGCAGTTTAACACTTCAATTAAGAAAAATACTCCTTTGCAGGTAGTTATAGGTACTTATACAGACTTGAGAGATCTATTTATAGGTGAAAATGATTCATAAGAGTCTCTTTAGCTTCCAAAAGTCATATTAATGCTTGGGATCAAATTTAAGGTCTCAGAGAGGAAAATAACTCTCTATCTCCTCCATTGCTTCTTCATAAGCTCAAAAAGATAAATTTCAAATGCATGGTATGATTAGAATAGAGAAAGATGGAGGATAATATTTTTTCCAAAGGAGGGGGTCCTAATAAACTTTAATTTTATGACATTAGCTTATAGATTTATCCCCTCTCCTTTATGAATAATCATTAAAGTTCAAGGAGGTCACTATGTCTTCTTCATTCAAGTAAGGTCTAGTTGGCTCACATTTCTTCATTTCAAATTTCAATGGAGGAGAATCGATTTTGTGAGATATTTTTAGAGATAAAATGATCCATTTTAATGTTGGTTTTATCAATCAACTTAGCCTTATGAGGTTTCTTCAACAAGGTAAATAGTACGTCAAGCATGTGGAATATATCACCCCTATTGCAAGTGTTTTGGTTATTTTGAATTATTGTCACTCTCAAAAGTTTATAAATTCCTCATTATTCATTGAAAATACTTCACTCTCATATGATCCATGTATTATCTCTCTGAAAATGGTTCCTTGTTGATAGTCCTTCAAGAGATGTCACATTTCTTACTCTACAGGCTTGATTTCCAAACTTGGCCCAAATGGAAATGAGAAACCAATGATAGAATATGAATATGTAATTTATTAGGTTTGAGGTCAAGGTAATGAGAATGAGGCTCAAATGTACTCTCTAACAAAGACTTAGACAAGCTCATCCACCCATAGGTCTACAGACTTGGTGAATATTCATGGCTCTAGGTTTCATGTTGAAGATGTTTTACAAATGAAGAAATGTGATATAGACTCATAAACACTCATTTTATACTAATTCACCCCATTAAATAATCAAGGATCATAAATGAATAGACTTAAAATTCCATGCATAAGCCTTGTATATGAGTTGACTATATAAGCAAACATGTACATATACACACCAAAGTTTGAGGTTGTATAACTCTTAGTTAGAGATATACAAGACTATAAAGAGGATAAAAAGAAAATAATATTATTTGATACAAGATCAAAGTTTCAAGGACCAAGAATTTGTCTTCAATAGTCTATCCATGTAAAAAGGCAAACCTACAAGTTACAGACCTATAGGTTCTCATTTTGGACAAGAGCCAATTTTTATGTAAAGAAGAATAGGTGTAGGAACGTGACTTGGTATAAGTGTGAGAGAAGACACAAAATAATAACGACACCTAAACTTTTTGAAAGACAAAAGAGAGTTGAGATGATTGGGTCTATAGACTTAGATACTCATGCACAGACCTATGTATGAAGATAAGAGGAAAAGTTTGTAAAATGAATTGAGAGGTTAATGAAGCTTGTAGAGCAGTGAGGAATATCTTTTAATGAAGTTTATTTACTTTTAGGTTTTCAAGGACCTAATTAAATAAGGATAATTTTTAGGGCTTAACACTTTAATCTCTCCAAATAGCCACCTACAGCTAGGTCTAGATAGGTGCGAGAAATAGGTTGTATGCTTGTGGAGTATGATGTCTTGAAGGAGTTGATAAGATTAAAAAATATTAAATAGGTTCTTAATATAATTTATAAATTCTTTCTTATACTCACTTACTTATAAAAGAATCCTAAAACTCCATACATAGTCAAACCTTAATGACCGCCTACAAGTTGGTCTAGGCAATTCAAATTGGTTACAAGTTTGAGGAGAAGATACAGTGCATATAGTGAAATTAGAGTGTGGAGAGATGAACAGGGTGAAATAGATCATTATATATCAAAAGGAAACATGAAATAATGACTAGAGATACTGGTCAAGACAAAATCCATTTGAACCTTGTTCACACAGTCAATTATCATCTACAGGCTTACCTAGAGTGAAGAGATGCTTATTTGGTTTGGGAAAGATCAAGTCACTATGGAATAATTAAATCCATATTATATGATATTATAATTCTAATATTATTTCATTTAGTCCTCAGACTCATCAAAAGTGAGGCTAATGTTGATAAACCATGTCTAGGCCAAACAAGCCTAAGACCATAGACACATGTCTGTAAGTGCCATCATGAGAAAGGTGGTCTAATGAAGGTGAAATGGAACTTGAGATAAATGATATATGAACAAGGTTAACATAGATCATATAATATCATCCAAAGTTAGAGGAAGATAAAAAAAAATAATCATTTTGGCTTTTAAGACCTCGATCTCACTAGATGGATGATTATAGTTTAGACTAGAATTTCTCTCACTTAGTATGACCTTGACCTTGTACATAGGATTGAGTGGTTTTCAAGGATGATGTATGGGTCCCCATAATGAAAACTTCCAGCATTATTTATTTTATTAGGTCTCTGACATGTATGAACAAAGGCTAAGAATGTAAACCCCTCTCCAATGGCCTAGTTGTAACCTAAGAGGCATTTTCTTGTGCTTGGATATGTATGGATAATATGAATGGGGACCTTATCACTTAGGTATAGTTTAATCAGATAATGTACTTTATATTTTTAGAATTGGTTTATGATTTGAGGGCCTAAGGTTTATGAACAATTGTTAAGAACCAAAATAGGATTAAACCCTCTTAAAATCCTAGTAATGACCAATTGAGAGAGATTGACCTCCAAAGTACATGAGATGACTTGGTTTGATCTCATAACCACCCAAAAAACATTCTAAACCCTTTGAAGATCCTTTTCATTTACTTTTTCTATACCTGTAACTATATGAAAGATATTTAATGTCATGCTTTATAGGGGTTTAAGGTGTTTTATAGGGTTTTGAGCAATGGAACACTTGAAAACTATTGGGTAGGGATATTTGGTATGTTTTATATCTATCCAAGACCAAAAATTCATAAAATACACCATGGAAGTGATCATACAGGTATAGTTTTTGAAGGTAGTCTGAAGAGGCTTGAGAAAGAGATTAGGTTTTGACACCATTTCATGGTTTCCATACTTTCACAAGGTCTCAAGACATAAAATTTGGTATGGAGGTTTATTACATGATAGGTAAAGTTAATCACACACTTTTTTTGTGGTTTCATATGTGTGGGATAAGTTTAGATTAGAAACTCAATGTTTTAGGCAAGGAATCCCAATTGAGGCATAATTAGAAAGAGAAAAGGACAAATAAACACACTTCCACTCAGAATCAAGACATGAAATTTGTCATGAAATTGTAAAACCATACTAGGTCTTCAAATATATAATCATTTTGTTAGTATGATCTATACACTATCCTACACAAGGAAGTTTACACGATTTTAGGGTTACAAGGAATTGAAGGCAAATGAGAGAATAAGGTGCAAAATGGAGTCTTAAGGGTTGTTCCATGAACCCAAATGAGTTGATTTAGGTTTTATAAGGTATTTTAATTCCTTTAATGCAGAAAGAGTGCCTTGATGAAGTTTTAATCAATATTTGAGACATTTGGACAAGGCTAGGTATAGTAGATAAAGGGGTTTCTTGACAATGAAAGAGTTATGTGATGATTGTCCCTAAAATGTTAAAGCAAGGTAGTTTAAAGATACATGATAAGTTTCCAAGAAAAGGCTTGAAGGTATTTCATGGTGAATTGATGATGAATAATCTCATTTATCACTTTTCACATGTAAAGAAAGGTAGTTTTAAAGAACAAGTGCAAGGTGTCAAGCCAAATTTGAAACTCCTATGCCATGTAGGAGATGAAGAATATTCAAAAGAGGAACACATGTATTTAAATACCTATTGAAAAAATTTATAACTCCTTATTTATAACACTCATGCTAGAACCTTGGTAATCTCCTTCTACATCCCTCTCCCTCTTTATCTCATTTCTCTATATAAGATACCTCTTTTAGCATTGTATATCATCCACATTTGGTATGGCAAATCCCTACTAAGTTGAATACTAATTTTACATTTGGATTAAATATTTCAATCTAATTTGGTTTCTCAAATTATTGCATGTGTGTCGAGTAGTCTATTGTTTGATGACAAGTGATAGTTATCCTTCTTTGCATTCATCTCACTTTTTCATGCTTTATGTGAGTAATCTACCTTCTAGAAGGTCACATGATGTGTAATTAATTGATTTGTGTGTCTTTAAGTGTAAATAAGACTACTAGTGTCTATGATCAGACCTACTATTCATTTACCTTCATAAATACATTGCATTCTACCTTCATGTTGAAACACTTTTGTTAGGAGAACCTTGGGTTTTGAGATTAATTTTGTAAGTTATCTTCCATAGTGCAGGTTCAAGTAGGATTGTGTAATTTATATTTATACATCACCTCCATTATATTAGTATTTAATATCATTCTATCCATTTTCCTTTGAATCAAGTAGATAAGTGATTAGTTTTAGGTGTTGTTCATGGGAGCTAGCCCATAATCTAGAGACTCACCTCTAAAAATTGTTACCCACAATATATGAGTTGTTTCAATGTTGTCACAAATTGAAGGAGGCTAGAGTAGCCCTCCTTAGGGTGAAAATTTTATTAATAGTAGTTTTGGCACACCTGGTGGTACCTCATGGTCCAAGAAGTTATCAAAGGTGGACATTGATCTTGACAAATCTAAAGTTGTAAAGCTTCCTTCATGCAGTATCTAGCAAATAAACAATCATTAGCTCTTGGTTGTATACTAATGCTTCATTTTCATGTCTAAGGTAAGGACAAGATATTATAATAAAATCATTCAATTTTAATTTTTAAAGATACCATACTATTTAGTTAAATCAAATAGGTTTGATAACACCCATCCATATTCAAAGAAATCTTTTGTTGCTCGCATACCTATTAGAAGACTCTTCTTAAGTCCAACTTGTAAGAGCAGCCCCAAGGAACCTGATATTTTTTACCCTCAATGACTGAAATCCTTTATCACTTGATCATTATGATGGCATTCCTATGTTAGCCCTCAAAAGTGTGTCTTCATACATGAGAGAAACTACCACTACTCCTATTAAACATATAAGAAACATTGATAATTTTTTCAACATATATAACATCACTTAAGAGAATGTTGCCATTAGGTTTTTAGCTCTTTTAAAGGGAAGGCCTTTAATTAGTATGGTAAATTTTCTCCCAACTCTATCACTACATGAAATGAATTGGGTGACTCTATGAGGGGGAGATTTGAAGATAAATCTAATCACTTGTCCTTAACCAAGAAACTAACTACCATAAAGAGAGCAACTCAAGAGGACATACAAGATTTCAAAAGACTTGGGATAGGATCCCAATCTTGATAAGCCCTACTACACATCATACTTTTCTCTATTAACTCAAATCTTTTGATATTAACATATCTATGATGATTCAATCCATGGGAAGGGATACACTACCAATGCATATGAAACTACTATAAGGGTTGATAATTGCCTTATACATATTTGGAATATATCTCGTAGACCCTTCATGCCTTTTTTTCCTGATGTGCAAACTCTTATGCTGACTTTTCTTCCATCCCCACACCCAAGCATAAACAAGTTACCTTTAATCATCTAATCAAGTCAAAAAAGGAAGATCTGATCAAGAATCTTAAAGAATTTAGAGAAGGAAACCAAACCCTAACAACAACAATAATGGAGGTAAAATCAAGGTCCTTTTCAACCCCCTATCACTCTTATTAAGCTCCTATACACCATTTTTAAGGCAACTATCAAGGATAAGGGCAGCTAACTCAAGTGAAATAATGCTCTTTCTACTTTAAAAACACTTGTACCTATCCAAAACAATCTTGTATGAGATAATGGATATAAACCTTCATGGGATCGACCTCATGACTCTTCTACTTATGCAAATGAAACATTCAATCAAACTTATATGGCATAATAGGGAACAAATCATGCCATGACTCAAGAAGAGATGCCTAGTGGAGGAGAAATTAATAGAGAGGATGCTCAATCAAATGCTACCTTGATGAACTACTATTAATAGGACTCATGTGCCGTCAACTACTAAGGCAACTTGAACATAGGATAAAATTCTATAGCTACAAACACAAGGTCAAAGAAGAGAGTAGTTAAAGAGGTACAAGGGACAAGTGGTGGTTCAAACATGAAATCTCAATCACCTCAAGGAGTAGCTGTGTCAAATTTAGTACCTATGGCTCAAGTAAATTAGATATTCTAAAATGTTAAATCTCTTATGCCTCCTCTTATGCATCAAGTAACACAAGGTAGTGGTAGTGTTATGACTTCTAGAGGACATGACAAGGTTGGTATCTCTTATATGAATATCATTGAGTAGATGAATAAAATTCCTATAATCATTCCAATGTGGGATACATTGTCTATTCTTGGACAAATAAACATGCTCCAAAATGAGCTCTTAAATATCAATGCAATACCTAGGCAACCTAGTGAAAGAGGGGTAGTTTTGGCAAATGAATGGAAGACTAAGGATGGGTAGCTAACCTAAACTAAAATAAAAGATAAAGCTCCTCCATTTTACCTCTCTATCATCATTGGAGACTCATTTCTCCATAATTATTTGATTGATAGTGGATTAAATACATCATTCATGCCCAAACAAGTAGCTGACAAGCTAAATTTGAAGTATGAATCACACTCCAATGGGGTATTACAGCTAAATGGACCAATTTCCAAAATAGTTTGCATCACATCTCACTCTTTATGATTGTCTTACATTTTATATCTCTCAATATGTTGTGGTTATGGATGTGCCACCTCATTTTTCCCTTTATGTGTTAAGGGAATTTACTGCTAAGATTGGAGAGTACTTGACTTCAAATTGGTCTTATATGTCATTTAGGACTAGGTATGATTCTAAAGTCTCTATCAAGTTTAAATCTTTGGATAAATTTCATGTGGAACCCTATATACCTAATACATCAAAATTGAACTTTGTTATCAATAAAGAGGGAGACTATCCTAGTGACCAAGAATCTTTGACACCTCTTAAGGGCATAGTTGATCTGTACCTTGATGAGTGTGGAGCTAGACATTATGGTTTTTATTCATACAAACTCATTAAAGAGATAGGTATGTGAATATATATCATTCACGAAGAAAGTGATGAGTTCCCTAAGGTAAGTTTTGATGATGTTATTCAACAAGTTGCATGGGGTAATTATTTTCTTCATATGGATGATGATAATGATGTTCTGAGTGTGTTAAATCATGTTAGTCAAAAAAAATATGTATTTATACCTACCAAAGAAGAAGAGATTAATGAGCATGGGATTAAATAAGGACATGATGATATGTGGCAGCAATATCATGCCATAATGTAGGAGTTTGATAAAGTAAGTGGTCCTACAATTCTTCAAAAGAGACATTGGCTTGATGATGAAGTTAATGATGGACCTAATGAGCAAAAATAAGAGTGTGAAATCCCAATCAAGTAGAAGGAAACCTTGAAGGAATGTGATCAAGTCAAAATAGAAAATTATGAAGGCAAGGAGAAAAATAAAACACCAAGTTGATATTAATTCACTTTCAGAGGTGTTTGTCAAATAAGAAGGCAAGCTTGATGCCTCTAAACACTTAACACATCATGATTCAAATGAAGGTGAAGTTGGGAAGAGTTTCATGATTCCTAAAGATCAAATTGACAAGTATTAAGTGAGTTTTAAAGAAACTAAGTAGGTTGAAATGTTAATCAAGCCTAAAGGAGAGCTAAAAGGATCATTCAAATTAATCTCAAGTGATGCACTTACATCTAGCAGAGGCTTCAAATATGGTAAGTCATTTGATCACCTTCACAAACAAGTTTTCATTGACAAACATTCATCATATGATGGTTTGTTCTCATGGAGCAGTTGTGATTCTAGAAACATTGTTTTTGATCTTGGTTGAATCAAGAGGAGTTGTTTCACCTCCTCAAACTTGTTTTGAAATCTTATACATAATAGGTTAGGTGTGCTGTTTTGAGTGAGTTTGTTATTGTGTGATTTCCCTAAATGCCTTTGGCATAATGTGTTTGTTTCTTGTTGTGTGCTTTGGTGTGATTTTAGGGTTTTAAAGGCATATCAGTTTTAGATTACAGCATAAGGGTGACTCCATTTTCTAATAGGAGAATAAAGTAGCTAATTTATCAATATTACAGGCATGCTACCCCCATGAATCGCTAATTTATTGACCAATTTTGACACCCAAATCAAAATTGGTCAACCTTTATAGGTTGAAACTTATTCATAAAGTTATTAAATCTTGTGTATAGTTGTTATGGTCTTGTAATGGTCTTCATGTGGTCACATTAGTCATTGGTTAACATTGTTTGAGTTTTGGTCTCACATGTACTTATATAGTCTCAAGGTCATTCATGAGTCAATGTGTTGTCATGGTGGTCAAGGTTTAACATTGGATTGAATCCTTATATAAGGTTTGTGATATGTCTTGAAAGTCATATATTCATGCATTAACCTTTTTTATGTTGTTATACACCACAAAGTCTTTTAGTCACCTTTTTAGGACAAAATTAATGAATTGTATGTACTATGATAAAGGCCAAACATTTCAAGAAGTTTTATAATGTGTCTAATATCATAGAATAGTCAAAAGTTGGTCATAACCTGATAAACTTTCAATTCAACACTTAAATTGAGAGAAATACTCCTTTATAGGTAGTTATAGGCACTTATATAGACTTGAGAGATTTATTTGAAAATTAAAATGGTTCAGAGGAGTCTCTTTAGCTTCCAAAATTCAGATTCATGTTTGGGATCAAGTTTTAGGTCTCAAAGGTGCAAATAACTCTCTCTCCTCCATCACCTCCTTCATAAGTTTAGAAAGACAAATTTCAAATGCATGGTATAACTAGGAGAGAGAAAGTTAGAGGCTCATATTTTTGATATAGTATGGGGTCCTAGTAAGCTTAAATTTTTTGGAATTAGTTTATAGAGTCATCCCATCTCTTTTATTTATAATTATTAAGAGTGAAAGGAGGTAAATATGTCTTGTTCATTCAAGTAGGATCTAGTTTTGCTCCTATTTCTTCATTTCAGAGTTTGATTGAGGATAATGGATTTTTTAAGATGTTTTTAGAGATAAAATGATCCCTTTTAATTTTATTTTTATCAATCAACTCAACCTTATGAGGTGTCTTAACTAAGGAAAATAGTACCTCAAGCATGTAGAACATATCACCCCTATTGCAAGTGTTTTAGTTGGTTTGAATTGTTATCACTCTTAGAAGTTTATAATTTTCTTGTTATTCATTAAAAATCCTTAAATATTAGATTATCCATGTGTTCTCTCTCTTAAAAAGGTTCCTTGTTGATATTCCTTCAAAAAGTGTCATGTTTCTTACTCTTGGAAGCATGGTACAATCATGATAATCTTCTATAGGCTTGATTTCCAAACTTGGCCCAAATGGTGATGATAAACAAATGATAGTATTTGAATATGGAATTGATCAGGTTAGAGGCCAAGTTAATGAGAATTGGGCTCAAATTCACTCTCTAACAAAGACTTAGACAAGTTCATCCACCCACAAGTCTGTAGACCTGTAGGTGAATATTCATGGGTCTAGGTTTCATGTTGAAGATGTTTTAACAATATATAAATGTGATGTAGACTTATAAACAATCATTTTATATTTATTGAACCCATTACATCATTAAGTTCATGAATTAATATACTCCAACTTCCATGGATAAGCCTTACATATGAGTTGACTGTATAAGTAGACCTGTACATATACATAGGCAAGTTTGAGGTTGTATAAATTTTAGTTGGAGATATATAAGCCTATAAAGAGGATGAAAAAAAAATAAAATGAGCTGATACAAGATCAATGTTTCAAGGACCCAGGAAGTTATCTTCAATGGTTCATCCATGTAAAAAGGTAGACCTATAGGTCCTCATTTTAGACAAGATCCAATTATTATGTAAAGAAGAATAAGTGTAAGAACATGACTCAGTATAATTGTGAGATAAGACACAAACTAATGAAGACACCTAAACTTTTTAAAATCAAAAAGAGAATTGAGATGATTGGGTCTATAAGCTTAGATACTCATGTACAGACCTGTGTATGAAGGTTAGAGGAAAAGTTTGAAAAATGCTATGAAAGGTTAATGAAGCTTGTAAAGCAATAAGGAAGATATCTCAATAAATTTTAGTTACTTTTAAGTTGTCAAGGACCTAACTAAAGAAGGCCAATTTTTAGGGATTCACACTTCAATCTCAATAAATAACCACCTACAGCCAAGTCTAGACAGGTGTAAGAAAAAGGTTATATGCTTGTGGAGTATGATGTCTTAAAGGAGGTGATAATATTCAAAGAAAGTTAAATAGGTTATTAATATAATTTATAAATTATTTCTTCTACTCACTGAATTGTATAAGAATTCAAAAACTCCATACATAGTCAAACCTCAATGACCACCTATAGGTTGGTCTAGGCAATTCAGATTGGTTACAATTTTGAGAAAAATGTCCAGTGCATATAGTGAAATTAGAGTGTGGAGAGATTAATAGGGTGAAAGAGGTTAGTAGATATCAAAATGAAACATGAAATAATGACCAAAGAGATTGGTCAAGGCAAAATTCATTTGAACCCTATTCACACAGTCAATTGTCATCTACAGGCTTACCTAGAGTAAAGAGATGCTTATTTGGTTTGGGAAAGATCAGGTCACCATGGAAGAAGGCAAGTCATATTAGATGATCTTATAATGTTAATATTATTTGATATATCCCTCAGACTCATCAAAATTGAGGCTAATGTCGATAAACTTTATCTAGGCCAAACAAGCCTAAGACCATATACACAAGTTTGTAAGTGAAGTCATGAGAAAAGTGATTTAATGAGGGTGAAATGGAACTTGGGAGCATTGAGAGTTGAAAATTATTAATGTAGACCATAAAATATCATCCAAAGTTAGAGGAGGACAAGAAAATGATCAATTTGGCCTTTAATACCTCTTTGAGCTTGTTAGATGGATGACTGTAGTTTAAAATAGAATTTATCTCACTTGGCATAACCTTGACCTTATGCATAGGACCTAGTGGTTTTCGTGGACGATGGAGGGTTCCCCATATTGAAAAATTCTATCATTATTTGTTGGATTAGGTCTATGACATGTATGAACAAAGGTTAAGAATGCAAACCCCTCTCAAATGGCTTAGTTGTAACTTGAGAGGCATTTTTTATGCTTGGATATATACATAAAAGATGCATGGGGACCTGAGCACTTAGGGATAGTTAATGGGAATAGTGTACTTCATATTTGTGGAATTGGTTTAGGATATGAGGGCCTAAGGTTTATGAACAGTTGTTAGGAACCAAAATAGGTCTAAACCCTCCTAGAACACTAATAATGACCAATTGAGAGAGATTGACCTAAAAAGTGCATGAGATGACCTATTTTGATCTTATAACCACCCAAACAACATTCTATATTCTCTGAAGGTCCTCACCATGTACTTTTTTTACCTACAACTATATGGACTATATTTACTGCCATGTTTTATAGGATTTTAAGGTGTTTTGTAGTTTTGAGAAATGAAAAAATTGAAAACTATTAGGGAGGGATATTGGGATGTATTATATCTCTATAATCCCAAAAATATATAGAAGATAACATGGAAGTGATCCTATAGTTTTGGTTTTTTAAGGTAGTCTAAAAAGGCTTGAGAAAGAGACTAGGTTTTGAGACCATTTCATGGTGTCCATACTTGTACAAGGTCTCAAGACCTCAAATTTGATATGGAGGTTTATTACAGGATATAAAAATTGAATCACACACTTTTTGGTAGTTGCACACATGTGGTAGAAGTCTAGATCAGAAACATGGTCTTCTAGGCAAAGAGGCCTAATTGAGGCCTAATTGGAAAGAGAAAAAGGACAAATAAATATAAGTCCACTCAGAATCAAGCCATGAAATTTGTCATGGAGTTGTAAATCCATAATAAGTCCTAAAATATATAATCAATTTATTATTACAATCTATACACTATCCTAAATAAGGAGGTTTACATGATTTTAGGGCTACAAGGAAATGAGGCCAAATGAGAGCATAAGGTGGAAAATGGAGTCTTTGAGGTTATTCCTTGAACCAAAATGAGTTTATTTAGGTTTGATAAGGTATTTAAATTCCTTTCATGGAGAGAGAGTGTTGTGATGAATTTGAAATCAAGTTTTGAACAATTTAGACAAGGCTAGGTGTAGTATATAAAGTGGTTTCTTGATACCAAAGGAGTTATGTGATGATTGTCCCTAAAATGTCAAAGCAAGCAAGTTTTAAAATGCATGATAAGTTTCTAATAAAATGTTTGAAGGAAATTCATGGTGAAATAATGATGAATAATCCCATTTGTCACTCTTCTCATACAAATAAATGTAGTTTTGAAGAGCAAGTGTACGATGTCAAGCCAAGTATGAAATTCCTACACCATGTGGGAGATGAAGCATATTCAAAAGAGTAATGAATTTATTTAGAGACTTATTTAAATAGTTTATAACTCCTTATTAATAACACTCATGTTAGACACTTTGAAATCTCCTTCTTCTATGCCCCTCTCTCTTCCTCATTTCTCTATATAAGATGCCTCTTTTGGCATTATATATCATCCACATTTGGTATGGAAAAGCCTTGCTAAGTTGAATATTAATTTTTCCTTTGGAATAAATATTTCAAGTTGTTTTAGTTTCTAAAATTCTTACATAAGTGTGTCAAGTAGTCTATTGTTGGATGACAAGTGATAGTTATTTTTCCTTGCATTCATCTAACTCTTTCATGCTTTATGTGAGTAATATGCCTTCTAGCATGTCACATGATGTGTAACTGATTAATATGTGTATCTTTAAGTGTAAACAAGATTAATAGTGTCTATGATCAGAGCTAATATTCATCTACCTTTAGAAATACATTGCATTCTACCTTCATGTTGAAACACTTTTGTTAGGAGAACCATGGTTTTGAGATCAGTTTTGTAAGTTATCTTCCATAGTACAAGTTCGATTAGGATTGTGTAATTTATCTTAGTGCATCACCTCCATTAGATTGTGTTTAATCTCATTATATCTATTTTCCTTCAAATCAAGTAGGTTAGTGGTTAGTTTTAGGTGTTGTCCATGGGAGCTAGCCCATATCAAGAGGCTCACCTCGAAGAATTATTACCCACAACATATGAGGTGTTTCATTGTTATCACAGATTGAAGAAAGCTAGAGTAGCCCTCTTTAGGGTGTAAATTTGATTGATAACAAGGACTAATCCTTGTAGTGTTAATTTTGGACCTTTATTTACTTTGCTTATGACCTGATGATGCATACTCTTATATTATTTGATGCATGAGATACATATTAGTATGATTGAGATAGTGGACCATAGGTATGTGATTTTGTGAGTTTTATTATGTGATTACCATTTAGATGCTAGTGGTAGATTATCTTAGTGGTTAATTAAGATGTACATAATATTTCCATACTAGTAGAGCTAGTGTTCCTTTGGCATGTGACTAATTATATGTATTATTGGATGATTAACATGTATATGAATTTGTGATGATTATGTGGATGTTATGCTTTAGATGTTTTATGTATACATTTTATATTGATAGATATTACTTGACATGTTTACATTTTGTAGTGTCATCTACCTAGGTATGAATTTATGTGGGTAAAATGATACGCAGGTGACAAGGGAGGTCAAACAATGGAAATGAGACTATGTTGAAAATAATTTCACCATTAGTATTAGTTTTTTAGTGACTTCATTACTCCCTTAAAGTAAAATCTAATCTTACTATTGTCTTTTAAACTAGTCTTGAGTTTTGACCCTCCTATCACTATTTACACCCCCTTGGCACTAGTCATAGATTTTAAAAAAACATTAGGATGCACTTTAAATGTTAATTAAATCATAAAGGTAAATGTGTAAACCACTTAAGTGGTCCCATAACCAAAAAATTAAATGGAAATTTAGTCCCATTTTTTTAAGTTGATAAAAAGTGTTATAGAGGTGGTTATAAGTGTATTTAAGTTCCCTTTTAGCCAAGAGATGGGCTAAGACCTTTTTATAGTGTTAAAAAAGTTATAGGAGATATTGCATACCTATTTATGGTATGGAGAAGAGATAATTTTAGTGGGTCTTGCCCTCATGGGTGTGTAAGGTGAGATAATGATGCAAGGGCATCCTTGTGGATCACAAAATGGACTCATTCTTTTAGCTTAAATTTATCTTCTAAGTGTTTTGTAGGTGTAATAGGTCCTAGTTGTGTCTTAAGTGTGATCTAGGTTTATTCAACTGGCATAAAATTTGAATTATGGAGTTTCCCTCCAAAATTTCCACATTTGAAATTTTGAATCATCTTAGCCTTTGAAAAGAAGGATGAATGAGAGAAAGAATAAAGAGGTGGTACAAGTAAGACCACATAAACATGTAGCAACAATTCAAGAAGAAGGAATGGGGTAGCACCATGCAAGGCAGGTTAGAACATTTACAAATGATAGATTGAGGAGATATGAGGGTCCATTAAGACAAGGACCAAGATAGAGATTTCAAAGGCAATGTTGGAGTAGAACTATGGAGAGTTTGAGTTTGGTCAAAGTACCCAAGGAAGAATAAGTAATTTGTGTTGAGTTGGTTGATATGTAGGTATGTAAGTCCACAAAGATGGACATAAGGAAGCTAGAACAAGGTTGCAATCATGGTAGCTAAGCATGTGAAAAAGAGGACAACAGAATAGAGTTTGACGTTATAGATGAGTTGGAAAGGAAATGGCTTAGGATTGACACCAAGAAAGTGAAGAAAAAGATGGAGGATGAATTTCCCAAGAAAGAGGCAGCCCATAAAGAAGCCATGAAGGCTTCAAATATTATTTCTAATATATTGATTTGTGACAAAATTGAAACAAAGGAGAATTTATAAACCATTACATGAAGAGTGGATTCAAAAACCATTGTCAAAGTGAATTGGTTTAAATAATAGATCAAGAATGTTTTCTTTATACATGCTCTACATCATTTTGGTATCAGAGTAGGTAGCTAAAGAAGGCATGCTTGAATGTTTAAAAGATAATGATGAACAAGAGATGGATAATATATAGTAGTCCCATGAGATACATATAGAAGAAGAGAGTATGCAAGAGAGTATGCAGTCCATGGATGTGAAGGAGTTAGAGATTAGTCAAGATGTTGAAGAGGTATAATAGAAAACTAAGCATGTATATGAGTATGAGGTAAGTAAAGGATAAGCACAAGCATTGCATGAGATAGAATGGGTAGTAAAAGGAGTATTGGTAAAGGTAGAGAAAGATTACATACTTACAATAGTGATTGAATGTGTATTTAAGGAGATGGTGAATTAGTTTGAAGAAGAAGAGTGGCATGCATATGTAAATCAAGAAGAAGATAACAACAAAAGTATTTTTCTTAACAAATTAGTTTTGTGTGCAGGTATGAAGATGAAGTAGAGAAGGAATAAGTTTGGGGCCCAAGAGAATGTACACCTATATGAGAGGCAAGTGGAAGTAGACAAATTCAAATAAGAAGTTCAAAGCATTCAAGTAAAGCATATTCCAAGTGCAACATTCAAGAACTTATGGTAAAATTTTCTCAACTTGGTAGTATGATGCAGGGGCATCCTTGTGGATCTCAAAATGGACTTTTTTTCTTGCTTGAATTTGTATTGTAGGTGATTTTTAGGTGTAATAGGTCTTATTTGTGTCTTAGGTGTGATATATGTTTGTTCAAGTGGCATAAAATTTGAATTATGGAGTTTCCCTCCAAAACTGACACATTTGAAAATTTGAATCTTCTTAGCCTTGTAAAGGGATGTTCGTGCATTATATGAGGTTTACCAAGTTGTAAAACATGTTCAAAATGTGTTTAATAGGCCTCATACTATGTAAAATCCCTTAATAGGTGATTTAGTATATGGGGCATGGTCATATGGTGTTTATATTGTTAAAACATGAGAAAAGGTATGTAATTTTCATATAGCTTCTATAATTTTCATACAGCTTCTACATGGGAATAGCTCCAAGATTCAGTTATGGATTTTGGTAAGGTGGTGGAGTCAGTTATGTGGTGGTCATTATTTGTTCCATATGAATGTGTGAGATAATGGACTTGTAAGCAATGGAATTTGATGAATAAGAAGAATAGTGATGTTGAAAATTTTTAGTTTTTTATATGGCATGACTGAGACTAAGGAATTTACCTGTTGAATTTTCCATATGGTAAGTGATTTAATGTTGGGTTATTAGTGATGTTTGAGAAAAAATTGTATTCTTTTTTTTGAGATAGGAAATCCCAAATTGAAGTGGTAAAAGATAATTTATAGAGATATAACCAAGTCTGAAATAGAGTATGGGTTTATATAACCTTATTCAGGTAGTTGAATGAACTTATGAACCTTGTTAGTATTGATTATTTTGAATGGTTTCAAGTGGGTTGATATTGGTTTATTAAGAGTGAACTTTAATTTCATTATATCTTATAGATGTTTGAATTTGTTTCCTTGTGTTAAACCCTAATTATTGATAACATTGTCCACAATACAGAAACCTATAGGTTGAGAATATTGTCTTTAAAGCTTGTTTGAATCTAGATGATATTGTAAAAGAATTTGGATATGTCAATTTATGTGTGAGAACCTATTCATATATCATAAATTCTATAATATTTGAAAGAGATTTGTAAAACCCTATTAAAACCTTATTTTCCTGTGTGAAACATTGTTTGGAGGGCACTATGAGTTGATTTATTAATAAAACTTGATCCAAGATTCAAAGTGAAATGTATTGGAATGGTTGGTAAGAATTTATAAGTCCATTTAAAGTTTGTAAGCATTTTTTTTAGTCAATAACATGCTTGGAGTTTCTAACATAAACTCAGACCTATACAATGTCATTTTCCTTGCATAGTCAGACACATTTTGAGATGGAAAGTTAAGATAGTGAATTAGAAGTTTGTATATAATGGTTGAAGGACTTTTATGAGGTCATTTTAGACCTATAAAAATAATTTTTAATCCTTGAAATTCATTATAACGTTCATAGTAAGCTATTGATTGTCCTCAACCTATGATAGACTTGTAAAAACCCTAAACTAGGGTTTATGTCATATCTAGGGTTCCAATTGTCAAAATATAGTGACATTTGAAATATAGATATGTGTTAAACTATGTCAAGTTAATTAAAAAAAAGGATGTTTCATGATATGTCTATATGTCAAAATTTGACTACATGTGTAAACAGGGTTCACAAGGGCCTAAGAGACCTAATTCAACAATATAATGAGCAAGATCTACAAAGAAAAGTGGTTAAAGTGTAGAGACAAGGTTAAAAAGTTGGTGATTAAAAATTTCTTAGAAAAGGGTATATAAAAATATTGGTGGTTTTCATTATTACTTCTGTACAGACCGTACAAACTAAAGAAAGCCCAAAAATAGGGCTAGAAGGACTAAGAAAGCAAGCAGAGCAGATTTGATCCAAAACTCAGAAGTTATGGTTGATAAATATTTTAAGAACAAAAATAATACAATAATAATGAATTCTCTGAGAAGATGTGTATTATTACTCAATATCGCAATACAACTATATGCTTATCTCTAGGAAGAGATGTCTGATTTTCCATTTTGGGTTACATCTTCATTTATACCTATTTTTAAAGTAGGGGGAGGATGTGTAAGGTCACCAATATTGATGGAGATTAAGTGGTTCAACTTCCACACTTTAAAATAATACATAATTCAAGGAATTACTATTTTTACAAACTTACTATTTTTAGACTGCACTACTAAAATTGAAATTTGGGGAACTTTTATTGAGTTTTTAGAGGTCAAACTTCATTGATCAAATCTACATGACATCTCATGGAATTCTCCTCATTCTTAGATTTCTAATGGTTCAAACGGTGAGTCAATTAGAGCTACGATGCAAACGTTATGGCTCCCAAAAGTTTTGTCATCAATTAGGGTGGAACTGTCACCCGAATTGTCACCTAAATTGCTACTCGGATCAAGATTGAAAGGTGTGAGTTGAGTTTGGAAAATAGTTGAATAAAGATTTTGGGAATATATGAGATTTTATGAAAGATAGATAAGGTAATGAAACCCTTTTTAAACAAGATCTAAGTAATTGAAAGTACAAAAACAAAGGAGAATTTGTAAACCATTGCATGAAGAGTGGATCCAAAAAACATTGTCAAAGGGAGTTGGTTTAAAAACAAGATAAAGAATGTTTTATTTATACATACTCTACATTAGATAATTATTAGAGAAGACATTTTCATAAGATACAAATAATTATAATGGAAAAGTATCACAATCCCATTGGCCATTGGGTTTGAGTGTTTTGGCTAAAGGAGTTAGGGAAGCCTTCTTGGGAAGGAATTTTTTATCATTTTCAAATTAGAAAGTTGGGGAGATATTAAGAGAGAGAATAATGAGCTTATATGAGGAGGAACACTTAGTTTGGGAAAGAGTTAGCTTGTTTCAAACACTTTTATATTATCTCCATTAGGTAGCATTAAGTGGTGGAGTTAAGGTAGGCTTCCATGTCACCTATGTATTTTTTTATTTTATTGATTTAAATAAAAATATTTATTCCCTTATTGCCTTATGATTTCAAGAGAATGTAAATCCTATTGTAACACAACTATCTACTTGTTGGAAATATTGTCATTGATGTCAAAGGTCTAGCATTATTGGTGATAAAGTCCCCATTACATGTAATAGTGTTTTTATTATTCATATCTTGGCTAATGTGTGTTAATATTTATTTAATATTAATGAATATATTTTTGGTTGCATATAATTCAAAATAGGGCCCATGGAGAATTCAAAGAGTCACGAGGTAAAAGATGAAAGAGGAATAGGATGCATTTTATCATAAAGAGTCATCTTGAGGAATTCCAAGAGTCACCATGTGAAGACAAAAGAGGTATGGCACATTTTTCCATGAAGAGACACTTTGAGGAATATGAAAAGTAACCAAGATAAAGACAAAATAGAAAAGAATGATTTTGATTATGAAGGGCCACCATATGACTTTTTAAATGCAAGGATACGAAGGGTCATGCAAGTTTGGTGCCATTTTCCATGAGGATTGAAGGGTCATAAAGGGTGAATGCCAAAGATCATTTGGAAGGCTATAAATAAGGGCTTGAGAAGCCATTTGCAATATGTAAGAGATTGCATGGTTTATATTTATTTTTGAAGAGAGAAAAGCAAGAGATATTGTAGAATTCTATCAATTGTTGAGTAAGTAACATTGAGAGATAGTTTTGTTTTATACATAAGAGGGATTGGTGATCCTATGGCTTGGTGCTCACAAATATTTACAATGGATTGGTGCTCTTGTGGGTTGGTGCTCACAAATAGTTATTGTGTTAGTACTCAGAAAAAGGGTTAGTGCTCTTACAAGTTGGTGCTTATGAATTTTATATTTTGAGTTAGTATTCATTCATATACTTGAGATCATTCTCCATGGTATTTCCCACTTTGGGTTTCCATGTAAAAATTTTGTGTCTCTCTCTCTCTCCCTTATGTGGTGCAGATTATTGTTTTAGTTTTATTACATATCTTGAATGTGTGATTAAGTGGTTAAAAAAATAAATCAGATTAAGTAAAAAGATATATAATATACTGATTCACCCCCCCCCCCTCTCAGTATATTTTGTGCTTAACAATTGGTATCAGAGTAGGTTCATTTTGAAAAAGTTTTATAGCTTAAATTTAGATCAAGAAAGCATGATGGCTAGATCATATAAAGGATTTTCTACAAATAAGGCACCTTTGTTTGATGGGATAAATTATGTTTTTTGGAGCATAAGGATGAAGACTTATTTTATGGCCCTTAGATTCGACATATGGAAAGTAGTGGTGGAGGAATATGAAGAGTCATAGACACTTGTAACTACTCCAGCAGAAAAAAAAGGAAAGTGAAAATAATGTTAAAGCTTTAAATACTATTTTATGTGGTTTATGTGAATCAAAATTTGTTAAAGTTATGCAATGTAAATCTGATCATGAAACTTGGGTAAAAATTGAGAATATTTACAAAGGTGATAGAAAGGCTCAGCAAGCTAAGCTTCAAACTTTCAAAAGATAGTTTGAAATTTTAAAGATGGAAGAGGAAGAAAATATAAAAAGCTATCTTTTGCAAGTTGATCAAATAGTTAATTAGATTCAAGGTCTTGGAGAAAATTTAGAAGAATCAATTATGGTTCAAAAAGTTTTGAGATCTTTACCATTGAGATATGATGCAAAAGTTTTGGTAATTGAAAAAATAAAAAATTTAGCCAAGATAAAGATGGATGAGCTTCATGGTATTCTTATGGCATATGAGATGTAGACTAAACAAGATAAACCCTCAAAGAGAAAAGTTGCTTTCAAGACATCAAATAAAGAGAAGGCTACGATTCAAGAATCAAGTGATAGTTCTAGCGATGATGAAGATGAAAATGGAGCTCTATTCATTTGCAAGCCAAAAAAGGGCATAGGTAAATATCATGAAAAATTACCTTTTAAATGTTTTAATTATGGAAAGATTGCACATTTTGTAGCTAAATGCCCAAATAAGGGTAATGATGAAAATGAAAAAATAAATTCTACATACAACAAGAATTTCAAAGGTAACTTCAAAAAGGGATTCAAGAAGAAGAGTTTGTATTCTAAAGATCCTAACTCAACCAAAGATATTGGAGTTAGTGATTTAGAAGAAGAGATTCTATTCATGGCTATACATGAAGATGCCTCTGCAAGTAAAACTAAAAATGTTTTATATGTAGAAAGTCTTAAGCATAATATTTTGATTGTAAGTTAAATGTGTGATTAGGGTCACACACTAAAGTTTTATGCAAAAGGTTGTGAAATTAGAAGAAAATATTTAGATGTGTTAGTTGCAGATATCAAAGGTCAAAAATGTTGTTTGAGTCAAATTGAATAAAGTTGGTTATGGCACAAGAGAATGGGGCACATAAATTTTGATAATCTTGTCAACATCAGCAAGAAGCAAGCAGTCAAAAATCTTACAAATATTACAAAGCCATTCAACACACTTTGTGAACCTTGTTAGCATGAGAAGCAAGCTAGAAGGTGGTTCAAAACAAAAGAGTAATCGACCATTCAGATGTTAGAGTTTGTTCACACTAATCTATGTTGACCTATGAGAACTCAAAGTAATCAAGGTGAGAAATATTTCATGTAGCTTATTGATAATTTTTCATGTATGACTTCGGTAATATTTTTAAAGAAAAAATCAAAATATTTTAGACATTTCAAAGCATTTAAATCTTTAGTTGAGAATGAAACCAGTTTGAAGATTAAGTGCCTAAGATCAGATCAAGAAGATCAGATCAAGGAGGATAATTTATGTCAGATTAATTTATTGAGTTTTTTTGAAGACCATGGAATAAAGAGACATTATTTAGCAGCCAAAACTCCACAGCAAAATAGAGTAGTTGAATGGAAAATTAGAACAATTCAGGAGATGGTGTGGACAATGCTAAATGAATTCAAGATAGTAGATAAATATTGGAGAGAGGCAGTTGCTACAACAGTGCATATTTAGAATAAAGCATTATTGAAATTCAATAGTGACAAGACTCCTTATGAGTTATGGAAAGACAAACCAGCAACATTTGATTATTTTAGAGTTTTCAATAGTAGATGCTTTATAAAGAGACCAATGAAAAACTTGGTAAGTTTGAATCTAGAGAAAATAAAGGTATATTTTTTGGTTATTCTTGCAAAAGTAAAGCTTATAAATTTTATAACAAAAGAACCAAGAAAATTGTTGAAACTGCAAGTGTCAGGATAGAAGAAGATGGAACATAAAGAATCAGTGATCTAATAGACATTCTTGAAATCATTAAAGAGGAAGATTTTGAAGAATTAGATGAAGATGAGAAGAAGGAAAAAAAGGACACCAAAACTCCATCCAAATATGTTCAAAAAAATCATAATGAAAGTGACATCATCAGGGGCATAAATGAAGGAATTCACACCAGAAGACTAATGTAAGTGAATCTGAGCAAGTTAATTTCTCTTTGCTATCCAAAATTTAGCTTTAAACTTTTTTAGAAGATAGACATGATAAGCATTAGGTTAAAGCTATGGATGAAGAATTAAATCAGATAGAAAAGAATGATACTTAGAAATTAGTGTATAGACCAAAAGATCATAATGTGATAGGAAAAAAAATGGGTTTATAGAAATAAGTTGAATGAAAATGGAGAAGTGACCAGAAATAAAGCAAGATTAGTATATAAAGGATATGCTCAGATTGAGGGAATATATTTTGAAAAAACTTTTGCACCAGTGGCAAGGTTAGAGGCTATTAAAATGTTTCTTACATATGTAGTGTTTAAAAATTTCAAAGTCTTTCAAATGGGTGTCAAATCTACCTTCCTAAATAAGAATCTAAAAAAAGAGGTATATATTGAGTAGATTGAGGGATTTATTCTCTCAAATATTAGTATTAGATTGAAGAAAGTATTGCATGGATTGAAACAAGCTCCCAGAGCTTGGTATACAAGACTTGATAAGTACCTGTAGGATCAAGGTTTCAAGAGAGGATTTGTTGATAGTAATCTCTACATCAAAACAAAATGTGAGCATCAATTGATTATTGTGGTATATATTGATAACATCATTTTTGGAAGAAATATTAAAAAGATGACAAAAATAATTGATAATATGCAAAAATAATTTGAGATGTCTATGCTTGGAGAATTGTCATTTTTATTAGGATTGCAAATATTTCAATCAAATAAATGAATTTTCATATCTCAAAGTAAATATGCTAAGGAAATGTTGAATAAATTTGGTTTTAAATATTGTGCACTAGTTGGCACACCAATGTGTAGAGGAAATAAGGTGAGCAAGGATGAAGATTCACCTATTACAGATCAATCTTTGTATAGATCTATGATTTGTAGTCTTTTATATTTGATGGCATTAAGGCCAAACATCATGCATGTAGTAGGTATGGTTGTAAAATATTAGTCATCTCCAAAATATATTCATGTTTAGTTGGTGAAGAGAATATTTAGATATATCAAGGGGACATTGGATTATAGATTATGGTATCCCATAGGCAGAGATTTCACTTTGGTTGCTTATACAGATTTAGATTGGGTAGGGTGCTTGGATGATATAAAGAGTACAAGTGGAGGATATTTATTTCTTGGTGATAGATTAGTATCATGGCTAAGCAAAAGGTAGAATTTAGTATCACTTTTTATAGCTGAAGCAGAATATATTGCATCGGTTTTATGTTGTACTCAAGTGCTTTGGATGAAGCAAACTTTGGAAGATATCAAGGTAAAATATGATGAACCTATTTCTATTTTTTTTGATAACACAAGTTCTATTAATATTTCAAAGAATCTAATGATGCATTCAAGAAAAAAACATATTTATATTAGATATCACTTCTTGAAAGAACAAGTTATAGATCAACAGATTAAGATGGAGTATATTAGTACTATAAAGCAGATTGCAAATATTTTCACAAAGACACTACCAAAAAAACACATTCGAGTATCTATGAGAGAAGTTGGGAGTAATTTATTTTACTTCCTACCATTAAGTTTTAGCATCAGTTTAGGAGGAGCTAAGTGTTATCTCTAGGTACACCCTTTGTCATTGATGTCAAATAGGGAGAATAATAGGCATAGGTACATGTGCAAAAATAGGTACAAGGAATAGATACAGGTTGCTACAATAAAGGGGAGTTACTTTATGTTTTTTAGATGGTAGTATGTGTGGGTTTTAAGATGTGGCAATTTTAGTTTGAGGTTACCATCAATGACAAAGGGGGAGATTGTTGGAAATATTGTCATTGATATCAAAGGTCTAGCATTATTGGTGATAAAGGCCCCATTACATTTAATTGTGTTTTTAATATTCATATCTTTTCTAATGTGTGTTAATATTTATTTAATATCAATGAATATATTTTTGGTTGCATATAAGTCAAAAGAGGGCCCATGGAGAAGTCAAAGAGTCATGGGTTAAAAGACGAAAGAAGAATGGGATGTATTTTCTCATAAAGAGTCATCTTGAGGAATTTTAAGAGTCACCATGTGAAGACAAAAGAGGTATGGTGCATTTTTCTATGAAGGGACACTTTGAGGAATACGAAAAATCACCAAAATAAATACAAAAGAGAAAAGGATGTTTTTGCTTATGAAGGGTCACCATATGACTTTTCAAATACAAGGATACGAAGGGTCATGCAAGTTTGGCACCATTTTCCATGAGGATTTAAGGGTCACAAAGGGTAAATGCCAAAGGTCATTTGGAAAGTTATAATTAAAGTATTGAGAAGCCATTTGTAATATGTAAGAGAGTGCATGGTTTATATTTGTTTTTCAAGAGAAAAAAGTAAGAGATATTGTAGAGTTCTATCATCTGTTGAGTAAGCAACATTAAGAGATAGTTGTATTTTATATACAAAAGGGGTTGGTGCTCATGTGAGTTGGTGCTCACAAATATTTGTAAGGGGTTGGTGCTCTTGTGGGTTAGTACTCATAATTAGTTATTGTGTTGATGCTTGGCAAAAGGGTTGGTGCTCCTGCAAGTTGGTGCTTACAAACTTTGTATTTTGAGTTGGTGCTCATTCATATACTTGATATTGTTCTCCATGGTTTTTTCCACTTTGGGTTTCCACATCAAAATTTGCTCTCTCTCTCTCTCTCTCTCTCTCTCTCTCTCTCTCTCTCTCTCTCTCTCTCTCTCTCTCTCTCTCTCTCTCTCTCTCTCTCTCTCTCTCTCTCTCTCTCTCTCTCTCTCTCTCTTATGTGGTGCAAATTATTGTTTTAATTTTATTGCATATCTTGCATGTGTGATTAAGTGGTTAAAGAAAAGAAATCAGATTAAGTAAAAAGATATATAATATACTGCTTAACACTACTAAGAGGGGGTGAATTAGTATATTGATTAAAATTAGTTCTTTAATACTTTTAATGCAAATTAAAAAGTATATATAGAGATCAGGCATACACAACACTCAGTGTACATGTAAAACCCAATATAGTAAAAACCATGATGAGAGTAGATACTAGAATCTATTATTTTAATCTAGCCTCACAATCAACACCTCACTAGTTATAATGTTTAAGGGCACTACCCTGAGGAGGCACCAATCCCCTAATTTAAGAGTACCTACTCTAAGGAAGTACCTACTCCCTAACTGAGCACCAACTTAGCTCCTTTGATGGCACCTACTAATTATATCTATTATGGAGCTATAACTCTAGATTAAAAAATTGATTCAAAAATGAATCCAATTCTATGTTATAGACTCATTATGTGATTGCTCATACTCCACACTTATTCTTCTTCTCTGCCTCTCTACCCCTTAATTCGACTTCATTCAACACTAAGTGTGTGTCCTAGATGACATATTATGCATTATATCTAGGTCTCACATCTTCTCTGTGTTAACACTTGGTCATTAACACATCATGATTCATTCTTGGACTCAGTTCATACTTATTTAATGACAAGTTTCTTTCTTTCTTAAATTCACACACCACTACCATAATTCTTTATCTTTTACTATATTTAGCATTTATCAAGCTCTAGTTTTAATGAACATGCCATATTACACAATTTTTATTGATCACAATATTTTATATCATTCTTTGTATCATATAATGCATCTTTCCTAAGTGTTCTATTGCTTGACCATTGAGATGAACAAATATTTAAATAATGAGCATTGATCTATAAGTTTCATGTCATGATCTAATGATCATCATTCAATTGACTCGACTTTAAAATGTAACCATTAGATCAAACTCTGATAAGCTCATGTACTATGTTAGATCTTTGTGATCTTCTAAACTTTAACATTTCAAATTTAAAATGCATCCATTGATCTTTGATCCAAGCTCTCACATGTCATTAGATCTTTAAAAGTAGCATGGACTTTACCTATATTTATCATTAATCTTTGAGCACTTCATCTCATATCGCTACTTCCTAATACTTTGAAACACATACACACCGTCAATTTCCTCAAATTAGCTTAGTATTTAACTTGATATGCATCAAACACTTTGACCTATTTGACTCCATGCATTTTATTGATCATAATTTCATGATCACACACTCACCATTAGATCCTTTAATAGATTGATATGCTCATTGGATCTTTATCTGACAATCTCTTGTGAATGTGACATGTGTCATTAGCACATTCACTCTCATATACCTTTGACATATTGACTTTGATATGTGTTGTTGGATCTACATCATGTGATAAATCACTAACCATTGATCAATCTTAGTCAAATCTTAAGTCAAGGACATAGGAAATATTAGTCTTTGATCACTGCTCCAAGACAGTATCACTAGGTCAAAGGGGTCAATTGTATAATGATAAGGAAGGCTTAAGTTATAACTTAATTTATTGGTTCCTGCCTATATCCAGTCAACATAAAAATAAAAATTCCTATGAATGCCATGACTAAAAACCATAGAGTTTTATTAAAAAACCCTAATAATGACTGAGAGAAAATATAAATCATTTATGAGCTCATTTTTCTTCATTTAAACCTATGGACCATATATATGAGATATACTTGAAAAATCCATAATGGATATTCTATCAATTTCTTTGTAAACATCTAGAAATGGTCTCTATAAATGCATGACAACTTTATATGACAATATCGTAAATTATGCAATTATAAAACATGTTCTTCTCTCCATTAATCTTGTCTATGACTGATTCTCTTGACATAAAGGACATCTATAGTGACAACTATCTCCCTTTTGACATCAATGAAAATCATATTTCCAATAATCTCCCCCTTTGTCATTGATGGCAAAACAAATGCTCTAATCTTGTAATTCATGCTCTGCTTCTTCTCTGACATTGATTGTACTTGCATTGGATTTTGATGAATGTGAGATGAAGTTATTCATACCAAACTCTCTCCCCCTTAGGTAATAGAACATTTTCCTAAACACACCTTAAACATCTGCTCTAGATAAACATAAAGCATTTGGAAAAAATTTATAGAGAGCATTTGCACTTTTTCTCCCCCTTTGACATCAATGGCAAAGGGATTCCAACTTTCTTACTATTTGTCTAAAATTTCCTCCCCCTTTATCAAATAAAGAGGTTTTTTCAAGAATATGAAACCATTAACTCATTATAAATTTGTAAAAATATACATACCTGAGTTACCTTTTCTCTCTTCTTCCAAAGATTAACAAAGCTTATGCGATCTTCCGCTTGGACTCATGTCCTATTACTAAGATCTAGTGATGTGATGTAGGAGCCACCACTTCCAATTTCTATCTCAGATACTCAAATTGTTCTTTGGGAATATTGTTGGTGAATATGTTTGAAATTTGATCCTATGTTGGCACATATTCTATTGTGACCTCTTGATATGTAACCTTTTTTCTTAAGAAGTGATACTTGATTGATATGTGCTTAGTTCTAGAATGCATCATTGGATTCTTTGATATATTAATAGCACTTTAATTGTCATAAAGCATAGATATAGGTTATTTATATTCTACCTTGATGTTGAGTGTTTTCTTCATCCACAAGACTTGAGTGAAATATGCCACTACTGCAACATACTCTACTTTTGATAATAAAGAGTAACTGACTCTTTCTTTTTACTCATATGTGAAACAAGTTTGTTTTCAAAGAAAAATTCACCACCACTAGTGCTTCTTTTATCATCCACACTTCTTTCCCAATTAACATCTATATATGTTGTCAAAATGAAATATTCACCTTTGGGATACCATAGGCCATAGTCAATTTTACTCTTGATATATCTAAAGATCTTTTCATTGCATTGACATGTGATTCTTTAGGAGCATCTTGAAATCTTACAACAATGCACACTACTTTCATGATATTAGGTCTTGATGAATTTAGGTATAAAAAAATACCTATCATTAATTTATATAGAGTCTGATTTGCATAAAGGGACTCATCTTTTTTTCTCAACTTATAACCAGTTATCATGGGAGTACATATTGGTTTGTTGTCTTCCATTCCAAACTTCTTGAGCATTTCCTTAGCATACTTGGTTTGAGATATAAATATCCTTTCATTAGTTTGTGCTATCTAAATATCAAGGAAGAAAGAAATTTCTCCAAGCATAAACATCCCAAACTCATTTTGCATTTGAGTAGCAAATTCTTTGCACATTCTATTGTTGCTACCACCAAAAATGATATCATCTACATATGCTCACCTTCTAACTTGAAGTACAAATTATTATCTACACATCCTTTATTGAATCCTTGTTGTTACAAGTACTGGTCTAATCTTGAATATCATGTTTTGGCTACCTATTTTAGACCATACAAAGTTTCTTCAGTCTACACACATAATCTTCTTATTTTGATAGCTAAAAACCTTCAGGTTGTTCTATGTAGACTTTATCTTCTAGATTCCCATTTAAGAAATCAGACTTAACATCCATTTGATAGACTTTGAATTTCTTATAAATAGAGAATGCTAAAAACATTCTTATATCTTCCAATCTAGCAACTAGAGCAAATATTTTTTAAAAATATATACCTTCAACTTGTGCATATCCTTTGCACACCAATCTAGTCTTATTTCTTATGATAGTTCCATCCTCATTGAGTTTGTTTTTAAAAACCCACTTTGTGCCTATTACATTCTTATATGAAGGTCTTGGAACTAATTCCCAAGTTTTGTTTTTTTCAATTTGGCTTAGTTCATCTTCCATGGATTTTACCTAATTATCATCCTTGCTAGCTTCAACATAGTTCTTAGGCTCAATTTTAGATATTATAACAAAACTTACTTGTTCTTTGTTCATTGCAAATCTTCTTATCTGAACTCCTTCATTTTTATTGCCAATAATCTACTCTTTAGGATGATCCTTTTGAACAAATCTTGTAGGTGGATTTTTATTTACTTTCTCAGACTCTTCATTAGCTACTTCCTCTTCAAACTCAAATTCTTGTTCACAAATGTCTCTATCAGGTTTAACATGTTTCAAGCCTTCAACAACCTTGACATTGATACTCTCTACAATATTTTGTAGCCTTTTGTTGTAACATATGCAGGCTTTGCTTTGGGTGGAATAAATAAGAAATATTCCTTCATCCCATCTTGATTCAAAGCTTCCCAACTTATCTTCTTGTCTCTTGATGTAGTATTTACTACCAAACACTCTGAAATACTTAACAGAGGTAGTTTTTCCATACCATAGTTCATAGAGGGTTTTATCACTTTTTACCCTTAGTTTAACTCTATCCAAGATATATATAGCTACTTGCATTACTTCTCTCTAGTATATGTCAACTAACTTGGCCTCTTTTAGCATTGTTCTGGCCATCTCCTTGACTATTTTATTATTTTTTTCAACAACTCCATTTTATTGTGGAGTCCTTGCTACAGAGTAATGCCTTTTGATTTCATTCTTCTCATATTATTCCATTAACTCATTTGAGGTGAATTATCCACCTCTACTAGATCTCAAACATTTTATTTTTCATATAATCTCATTCTCTACCATGGCCCTAAAGATTTTGAATATTTCAAATCCCTAGACTTATCCTTAAAAAAAATTACCCATGTCATTCTTGAGTAATAATCTATTAGCAACATGAAGTATCATTCTCCTTTAGATCTTCTTGTCTTAGTAGGGCCACAAAGATCAATATGAACTAATTCTAAAGGCTTTGTAGTTGCATACTTCTTTGTTTGAAAATTGACCCCTATTTGCTTACGTAGCTAGCATTCCTTGCAAGTAGTGTTTGTAGGTTTGGTTATCTTAGACATGTATCTAACACACTTATTTGAGCTCACTTTTACTAGGTTATCAAAGTTGACATGGCCCATTCTTCAATGCCATAACCAACTCTCATCAACCTTTCCTATCAAACAATTATTACCATTCACTTCAATAAGATTATAGATATTGCTTCTAGTTATTTTCCCTTCAACAACTAATCTTCTAGATCTCCTTATCTTATAGCCTTCTACATTAAATGTGACCTTATATCCATTGTCACACATTTGGCTGACATGTAGTAGGTTACATTTCAATCCTTCAACATAAAGGACATCACATGTAGATAATTTTCCATCTATGTTCAAGGTTTTTTTACCATGGATTTTTACTACAATATTGTCTCCCAAGCTGATATATCCTTCCTTACATTTACTTAATTTGATGAACTTGCTCTTGTCACTAGTCATGTGTTTTGAGCAACCACTATCTATTGCCCACAAATTATATTCCTTGACATGGAGTGCAATTTGAGAAATCATAGATTGTTCAACTTTCTGATCTTTCACTTTCCACACATCCTTAGGTTTCTTATTTGTCTTATTTCTTTCTTTTTTAGAGACTTATGAACCTTTGTTCACACTGGAAGGCATGATTTTATTTTTACTTTGTATTTGAGGTCTT